>CAWUHX010000148.1:0-600000 GCA_963922205.1 Romanomermis culicivorax
CTGAAGTGCTGCAAGCTCATATTGTTGTATCCCCGACTGTCAGCTTCCAAATACTACGAATTTTCTTCATTCATCATAATAATAAGCCTTCCTATACCCATTAATTTTAAAGTGATCGATGCAGCTGTCCGATATTCAATAAACGCAGGTTCACTATAGATCAGGAAGTTCATTGCGACAATCTCAAAATGCTTGAATAGCGTGGTCATCAAGTAGTCCGTATCGTACTGAACCAGAATTGAGGTCTTCTTACTCACTATAATGTTGGAATTGTACAATGATCTCAGGAAAACAGCTAATCAAGAGTTAGTTTCATAAACCGATCAAGTCCATTCATTTTTGGATGTCTTATGCGATCTATTGTTTAGCCGAAAATTGTACAAATATGAAATAGTACTTACGTTAAAGTTTTTAACAGCTACGCGCATTCAAAAAAATAAACTATAGATGCAGCAAAACTTTCGCTAGATGCTTTGCGAGGCAGTTTAGCTGCACCGCTGAGGCTCATCGGAAAGATTCTCTCAAGTTTCCTCGCTGAAATCGGTGTCTGATTCAAAAAATTTTCCCTGATCACATTGAATGTAACCTGTGTCATTTAAAAAAATATGGAAACGGCCCCGTAGAACATTAGAGCACTCATGCTCCATTTTTCAACAGGAAGTTGTCGACTTGTGGGTCAAACAAGACTTGGTCGACGCCACCGACGGGAAAATCATCAAAAATATGATCGACGCCGTCCAAGGCCAACAAGACAACAAAGACGTGGCCCACACGAGGGGTAACGGCGACATCATTTTCGCTCGTACGGCCTACATCAACTTGCAAGTGAAAAAGAGCGACCCACCGACCGGCACCCTGATCTACATGTTGCGCAAATTCCATTTCAAATTGGCTATGGACGTAAAAGTGGAAAAAACCAAAGAGTGCTACGTTTGGGGTTTGGTTTGCAAGACTAAAGTGACAGTGACGTCGAAAGAGCACGACTTGTCAGGTGGGAAAATGTTTAGCGTCAAAAAGTAACAAACTAAAATAATACACTTTGTAGTTCAATGTTGTAAGCAGTGTTTTTTGTGCACAGACATTTGTGCCAATGGCACTAAAAATTTTTCTCTATAAAAACATACTGAAATTTGGAAAAAAGTTTTTGGCTAAAAATTTTATAAAAATGTAATTACCGCACGTTGAGATCGTGCATACTCAATTTTTCATCTATTTACGCCAGTGGGGTAAATAGATCTATCAGAGAAAACGGTTTATGATTTAAAAAGAAATAGAATGCGCCAACAATTCAGATATATCTGCAGAGTAATCAGAAAGTTTACATTTAATTTCATTTTTGGCTACTAATTCCTTTTCAACAACCGTGTCAAGATTGACGGTGTCCATTAGTGCTTACTTCCGCATAATTTTTAGTCGGCAAATTGCGCTAATAATGTCAATTTTTCTATTTGAATAAACACCCAAAATTGTACTTTTTCAGTTCCAAGTCCTACTCAAAATAAACGGAGAAGTTCAGAATTTCTTTTTATTTATCAGTCACTGACGACATATATATTTGCTGCGATAATACATAGATGCTATTCAACGAAAATTTACTCGCGTTCGTGCTGGAGCAATCAATACTATTTTCATTGAATCGGCGAGTAGCGCCGAAAAAATTTTGCGTTTCCAGTCTCTGAGATGCCTGAAAACCAAAAGAATTCAGCCTTTGACCTCTGAAAAATTGATCCCTTTTTGCGACTTTCTTCTTGACTGTAGGTTACGTTGGAGTGTAAATGTCCGAACACAATCGACTAACTTTCAGTAAATTCCTGAGTGCAAGATCTCACTATGTGAAAAAATCTGGTAAACGATTTCGACGATGTTATCAATTTTTCTTCATACCTGTAAGAGGTCCGGCCAGTTGGGGGAGGAGTAAACCCCAAACATGTGAGGTGGGGGTAACCAGTTCCCAAAATTTTAGGGGGTCCCTAAAAATTCCCAAAAAAGTCGAATGAAGTCGAAAATTTCGAAAGTTTTCCCAAAAAAAACTATTTTTTTCCAAAATTTTCCCAACATTTGGGTATTAGAATCGATTAAGTCGGGGCAGAGGCAACCTCCCCAATTACAGGTATGTTTTTATCATTTTCCAGTTTTTCAAGGCCTTCATAAAAAAACAGGCTATGAAGTTCTGAACTTCTCAACTATTATTGTACAGTATTTTTTGGTGGCTGTTTCTAGCCATATGACCAGTACAGTAATGCGAAATGTCTCAAACAGAAATTTTTTGGACAACGGACTGTTTCTGTGATGCCTTGTGTTTCAATCAAAAATTTAAAATTTAATTAAGGTCAATAGGTCACTTGAAGCTACGGTATTTTACATGTACTATACATAGCTCAAATGGTATGACCATCATTCGAAACTTTTCCAGGAAAGGAATCTACGGACTTGGCGAACTACATGAAAATGAAAGTTGCCAACGACTACAACGAAAACAACGGCCCCTACATCGAATATTTGGGTCGCGAATCCAAACGTCACGAAAGATTTTTGCCTGCGAAATTCCGCGGCGATTGGGACAAAATCAACGCTCAACCGGAAAAAGATCCGACCGAAATTATCGAAAAGAACGCCTTGGATCCGTCCAACTACGAACTGTGATGATAATCATTTGCTTCCTTTTTCGTAGTATAGGTTTTCTATTGATATTCGATACGCTATACACTGCTATCATTCATCACAAGCATCATTGCGGGTTTTTGTAAAAAGTTGATAAATATGGGAAATCTGTACGGAAAAAAGCATACCGTCTTTGTTAAATAGTAAACGTAAACTGTGTCACCAATTCGAAGGTCACTATATCTTAGGCTGCAAAATTTAGTTACGCGAGAATTCTATGTGAAAGCTACAGTAATTGCTAAGGTATGGGCAATTAAAACGAAAGTAATACTATGGAAGGCTTAACGGCGAACTCCTCATCTAGGAAGAAACACATTTATAAAAAGTGCATGTCGATGCTACGTTAATCCAAAAATGAATTTGACTTCAAGGTTAGTCTGATTTTTGACTACCGTTCATTTATTTTCGAAGGGCAGATGCGAGGTGACAAATAGATTTAATTTGACATACAATTTTCTCGGATTAGAAAATTAAGAAAATATGAATTCATTCTTGACGGTGGGAGGCCTGGATCAAAGGAACAACATCAAGATTGTCTGTGTTTGACCAGATTATTGAAAAAAAATTATGTTTGTCGCTGATGGGCGAGAATGTTTATACGTTGATTACAGTTGTAAGCTTATTACTTTTCCCAAGTTGAACTCATTTTCCCTCGATCCCGTGCATCTGTCATTTCAAAAGAAACTATGGTGTTTATTGGTAGCATGGAGTAATTTTTGGAATCGCATTGTACCGTGATTATTTTGACCGTTGAAAACAATTTTCGACCTATTTGCAGAGCAAAAAACTTCACCTTCTTATAGCTTTTATATATAGCTAGATATAGCATATATTCTGATAGCAAATCTGTAGAAAATTATAAAACTGAGATTAGACATGAATTTTGCCATTAAAAATTTCAGAGCTCACAGAGCAAGGCACCAAGGCTGATTTGAATAACCTAATTCTAAGCTTCTGATGAGAATTCGTGGTACATGGAAAATTAAGTATTCAATTGAAATTCACATCCCAGAATGAGCAATGCAAAAAATTTCGAAATCTTTCCGATCAGAATAGTATCAGAGGGGTTCACAATGATTGAACAGTGTATGTAAAAGTCAAGAACTTGCAAAAGTTAACAGTAGGTATTTATTGGTTGATAATAACAATTAAACTGGTGGAGAATAGATCTCACATGAAGCTGAAAATTGGATAATGCTTTTATATGCAATGACTATCCATAAAAACAAAAATTCACGATACCAATGTATTGAAGAACTATTCAGGTATCGTACTTTTATCGCGTTAAGGAAGATTTGTTAGATTAAGTTATACTAGTCGTTCTAAGCACTTTATCTGTGCGGGAAAAATCAGTTTCACATCAATATGTGCATATTTTCAGAGGATTTTCATGTGATGAATTTGCAGGATCTATTAGCCCCAGTTGTATTTGTCAATGAAGTTCATCTAAAAATACTCACTCAGAACAATCTGATGACCCAGTTTCTGATGAAATATGGACATTCTGGGATGCAAAAAATGTAACAACGTCGTCAACAAATATTTTTATCAATGTTTTCCCCTCAATAACAAAAAAAATCAAAATTAACTTTGTATACGATGAACCAATTAAGGCCCATCCTAACAAAAGCAATCGAAGAACGAATTATCAACAAAAATGCTAAGAAAAAATGCGAAGGCAGCATTGTTGCTAGTTGTTGTCGAAAAATCAGTCAGGAAAATTGGGAAAAATGACGATCGCGAACATGAAAGCGTGGTTTCTTTTCCTCGTTCTCCATGTGTCTAAAGCGGTGGAAGTGAAGAGCAATCCGCCAGCCAGAACCCAAGACCTGAGCATAGTGGTCGTGGAAAACAAGAACGCCCAAACTTTATTGAACCAATTCGCCCTGAATTGGACTTTGAAACGCGACGATGTAGTGGTTGATCAAGACAGGTGATTGATTAACTTTTTCATGATTGAGAGACTCGAAAGAATGGCTTATCAATAAGTCAAACTTTGATTGAATACAGAAATCATGTACATTTTCCGTTCATATTTTATGTGTAAATCACCATTGTAGTTTTTCCCACGCAGTGTGATTTTTCATCTTTGCGTATTACATCTGGCATAAGTTTCACATTCTACACCATTTTTTCCATATTCTCGAATTTTTCTCGCTTTGTTTTATGTTTTCGTTTTTGATGTTGTTTTGTTGTTTTTATTTTTTCTCCCTACTGCAATTTCAGAACACATCCTCTTTATATTTTTGTCTGGATTTATTTTTCTTCTCGACCTAATTTATCATCGTTTAATTTTTTAATTTTTTCATCCATTATTTTTATTTCACTTTTTATTTTCATACCCAATAGAAGTACATTTTTCTATCCATCATCTTGCACAACAAATCTAGAATTTGACAAACATCATCCTGAATTGGTAACTTTTCAGTTTTTCTCTCTTTTTGCTGTTTATCAAGTAACCTATGTAGACGTGACGGAATCAAAATAAAAAAAATTGTGTTAGGATGTTACGCGATATTTTTCGTCAGGAGTTGACCCACACGTACTACCAACTTTCGAGAACTTTGAAATCAGTTAAAAATAAAAATAATCCCAAATAATAAATGGCGACTAAATCAATCCAGTGACCGAAAATTCGCAGTGGCTGAACATATTTTCTTGTGGCTACAATGACACAATGAATAAAAATGCTGAATCGTTGATGTACTATAATCCATTCGTTTTGAAATGATCGATGCAACAAGGTCGTAGCCAAACTTTATTCAAAGTTATGGAAGGCTCGTTGATTCTTATCAATAAATTTTTCATTCGTGATACGGGGTCCTTGATGATCACTTTTTTCAATCATCTCAATATTATAGAAATCGATTTCCTGATCTCTAGTAAGGCTGCGTTTGCGAGACTCCGCCCGCTGTATGGATAATTTCAAAATGAATGAAGTGTAATGTTTCTACCAAGTCAGAGTGTGAGATAACATTTTGGGATATGAATCTAAGATCCTCAAAAACACATGTTTTGGAATATGAACCTCGAAATTGTCAAAACTGCATATGTAGTCTTTGCGCATGGAAAAAATGGGAATCATCAAATTTCCCAAATAGTTTATAAGGTTTCCTTACTCAATTTTTTGGCCAGTAAAATAAACTAATTCTTTTTATGGCTCTTTCTATTTCCTTCGAAGTGAAAATTTTGCGATTTTTTCTGACCTACGATTCCTTGGATTGCCACAGAGATCTCAGGCCAACGATAATCGCAGCATTATCCTACAAATCCTACGATTATCGTAGAAATTATTTTTGTTAACAGAACTCAAAATTCATCACCGAGTTTCCGAATTCCTTATTTTCGAATTTTGACCGACTTTAAAGCTTTTCGAGTGAAACAACTATTTTCTCAACAAAGCAAGAAACTTTCACAGATATTACAGAGTTGTAGACTGATTCGCTGACGTTCAGATTTTTGTGTGTTTAGCATAGAGATGTGATATTCAGGTTATTGAGCTACTTGACTCCTTTTATTCCTTAGTTTTTCCGGTTACATTTTTTGAACCCGCAAGTCTCAAGCTGGTTTCTAAAAAGATTAAATTTCTGCCGTAAAATAACCAGAGCACAGGTTCTAATTTGCGCTCTACAACCAAATTATTTCAGTTTCGTACGTCTATGATTGCAAAACGAGTAATTTTTCCGATTTTCCATCAATTATTTTTTGACAGATGCCAGAAAAATCGATTAATTTAGAGGAAAAGATAGCTTAAAATACCTGTTCCGAATGGAAAACGCTCAATGAGATCACTTTGATCCTAAACAGTTTTCATTTGAACATCCAGGAAAGTAGCACAAATTTTGCTGGAGAATAATATTTTCGCTTATGATTATCAGAATTAACGATTTGTAGCAAATCATATTTTAACTGTTTAGTTCTTCCAGTTTACAATAAGCATTTTAGCAATGACTACACACTACAGTGGCTGAATACTGATAATTGCTGAATTTTTGAAAAATTGAGTTGAAATCAACACGAAAAAGCGGTGGTTCACTATGACTGAATACAGCTCATGAAAGTTTCAAGTTGATGAACTAAATGAACGTAACCCGAAGATTCTAGCTTATCTGGCGGAAGTACCATAAACTGTTTAGTGTTTTGGACCACCCTGTATTACCAGATTTTCGTAATCCATAACCTGAGGATTGTTTAATCTTTTTACAGACAGTTGACTCTCTTGAGCCGCAGTATCTACTACAACGCCGACAAAAATTACGCAGCGGACATCAAAACGGGCCTCGCCAAAGAACAACTCGTTCGACAGTGGTCCTTGGCTGTCCCGTTGTATAAGGTATCTGCTGCTTTCGACGCCAAATTTCGCCGAGCTTTGGATACTGCAGATCAAGAGTGCCAATTTTTCTTCGACGACGAATTGGTTTTCTATGATAAAGTGTTGCAGTATAACAAATTCGGTTTTCTCAAGCAATCGAAAACGCGCGACAAATTCGTCTATTTACAAGTGGTCTACGGCGCCGAATTCCCGAAAATTCGAGAAAATACGATGAAATTTTTGACTTGCGCCACCAGTTATGAAGAAAATGAAAATCAAAACCGGAGTCGGGAATGTGAGACGCAATTTGCCCCCGGTTTTAGCGACATTGATTGGTTGGCGTTTAGAATTTGGATACGAGCCAAAGCTGTGACTTCCTTCATGGAATTCGCGGAACCGAAAAAACGACGTATCGATGAAAACATGCAGACTTTGGAACAACATTTGCCACCAGATTACGAACCATTAGAAAAATGTTCGCTATTCCGACCTGATCCGCAAGGGTATGTTGATTTTGTATTTCAGATTCCTTGGTTCAGTAAATTGAGCTGAAATCGTTATTTCTTCACGTTAACTAATGTATCTCAACAGGAAATGTTCGTTAAGTTCGAACTGGAATCCCAGATTTGGGTGCAAAATCTTAGATTTTGATCCAGAATACGACTTCTTGAAAATTCTTAACGTTGATCAAATTCTTCCGGAGATGTTCATGATTAAAAATGACTTGAATCAGCAACCGAGCTGCTAATTCAAATTGATCTTGTTTTATTGAATCATCCAACTCTAGAACTTTTTTTGCGTGACAGCTTTGCTAATCAGGTTTTATATGTTTTTACTCTATAATCGTTATCAAAATCCTTCTCTAAGGTATGACGTTTGAAAGCGAAGTTTATAGTTTCTTATTTTTTGTCAAATAGCACGTCATGTGGAACAAAAAATTATGAATCACTTGAACTAAAATCAAAAAGTTTTTGAGTAGGAAAATCAGCGATTTGTGAAAATACGTTTAAAGACAGCATTTATTTTTTGTCATTTTTTCAATTTACAAGCATTTTATGAAAAACAAACCATAATCATCTATAATAGTTTATTTGATTTTTAAATTTGTCATTGTTAATCTTTTACTGCATGCTGGCCCGAAATATTGACAAAACTGTTCATAATATTTAAATTCAGAAAATTCCATTTCTTGAAATTTTTTGTTGTCGTTGTTCTTCATAATTATGGTGATCAATATTTGTTTAAAACTTCATGCCTGAAAATTCACAATTGATGTACTTAACAGAATCACTATCATGGAAATTCTTTGCACCTCATGCTTTCGACGCTTTCGTTCTCATTTTCATCCTATCAAAGGTGCTCTTTATTTGAGCTGAGCAAAAATTAACATGTTTGTTACTTCAGATGCGACGCCTTGATCGACCCTAAAATCGGCGTGGCCATCGGTTTAGCAGAAAAATTAGGCGACTCCGAGTTCGACAAAGCCACACTGAAAAAAATCGACAAGCTTTTGAGCAATGTCCGAATCAAAAACGAACCTCAGCTTTTCTGTAATTTAACTAGTGAAATGGTCGAACATCATTTCGATCAATGGAAAAACGTCAAGTATATAAACGAAAACTTTGGACAGGAATTGCAGTCGACTTTTTCGGATAGGCAAGATTCGGCACCCTACGTGAGAGATACGTTTTTCGTCGCCGATACGGACGATTTGGGCAAAAGACTTGCTCATTTTGCCAGGGTTTTGATCTATAAGGAAGAAGTTACGTGGTCGATTGTTGGGGTTTTTATGGAAATCCAGACCAGCAAGAAGCTCACAGTATCAGTAAGTTGATTCGTTTTTCTTTATATGAAATGCCATTGTTTCCTTTTTCATAAAACGTTTTTAAAATGGAAACGACGCAATTACGAACTGACTTGAGAATCGTTTACGCAAAGCATCTACTGTAGAATCTTATGCTCAAACATTTCTAAAGGTTTGTTGAACGGTCTCGTTGGAAGTATCTTATAAAAACATTCAATATCTAAGGTTTTTTAGTATAACAAAAAATAACAAAAAACAACCATGAGTTAAAGGACGACTTTCACATATCACGATTATTGTGAAATAAATCATGCTTCCTTGTGGATCTTAACGAAGATATCCTTTTTCATTCCTTCCTTTTTCATTATTTTCTTTGGATTTCTTCCTTTTTCCAAGTAAGGAAAGAATTCAATAAGAACTTTTTCAGGAAACCCTGTACATTCGTCGTGCTGCTACTTCTTGTCCTCGTTTTCTTTTAACGACTTCACTTTTTAAAGAATCGAACCCCGAAGCCTTGCGACAAAGAACTACAATATTGTGTTGCTGATCAAATCGCATTCTCCGACGCCAGTATGGATCCGGTTTTGAAACGTTTCGTGATTTCGAAAGCAATCGATGCATTAACCGAACGCAAAATCGTCGTAAAGAGAGTCGGATTGATGAAAATGGGAGGGGAAGAAAGAGAAGCAGAAGCAGAAGTAGAAGCAGAAGCAGAAGAACGAGAATCCTAAGGAATTTTGGGCGCGCTCATCCGGTTAATTTGCATATAAATTATAAATTTGAGAGCAATTTTGACTTCCACTTGAGGTAAAGAGTGCCAGTTTAAGCGGAGTGTAATTTGTATACTTATCTGATATTGGTATTAATATTGATTGCGTGCTTACGTAAGGATAAGAATTGAACATCTATAATTCGCTCAGTCGTTTTCAAATTTCAGGCTGTTGCTGACATCAACGAAAAAAACAAAAAGTATAGAAATGCATCTAAAAGAAAGAAGCAAAATATATATTTCATAGTTTTTTCTGATGACACGTTCGTTAGGTATTTAATGGCCGGTCACAGAATGCACATGCATAATTTCGGAATTTATGCTTGAAACTCCTTCTTTAGCGTTCAGTATATAAGCGCATCAAAGTTTATATCTAAATTTAGGAATAAAAGATCAGTCACGTTCATTTTCGCGCTGTTGTTTCAGGCAGAAGCATCGACCATCTGTCATTTCAAAGACCAATTTGCCGGGAACGCCTTCGCATTGGGTTCCTCGAATTTGACCGCATTTGTAAAATATGGCATTTTCTGAATTGAGGATCAGTATTCACAAGTTTTCCTGATTTAGCTTATTTGTGAGCGGCATTTAAACAACACATAAATGCAGATTTAACTTGTTTAGCGAATGTTAAAATGAGTGACTTGAGCTTTCAAAAATTCATTCCTTATAATCTGATGCGCATATTGTCGACGTCAAATAATTTTTTACGCTATAAATAGTCGTTTATTCAAGTATTGACTTACTGGGTGGTCTCAGGCATTTCATCTTTTCTTCTTGAAAACCTTTGAAGGACTGGTAGTAGCCGGACTTACAAGCGCACGTCGAGTCTAGCAACGACGAGCCACGGCAAACGGCGTTTAGGTCGGTGCACGGCCGACCATCTTCGGTGTGAGTGCAGTGGGACCAGACCGGTTTAGCTGATTGAACGAACGTACACGTAAATTACCACAAAATTTAAAGAAATAATCCTTGTTTTTAAAAATCAAAACAATGCTCGAAATTTTCGGTAGGATGGATCTAACGACATTATGAAATCATTATAGAAAGTTTTGCAACAGTCCCACGGAACTGCATGTATGCTGACACCCACACTACTTCACTATACAACATCGAAAACCCTGTAAAAGATATAATAGCTTGGAAGATGCTTCAATCAAAAATCCTTTTTTAGAAAGAAGCCTGATGAATCTTGTTTCATGAGCATTTTGGCTCGTCCATGTTTCAGATGCACTGACATGCGGACGATGCACAGATTTTTTTGAAGACCGTTCATTATGTGTAAACGAGAAATAGCAACAGGAAAAGGCTTCAACAGGAGCTAATAGCTCATTGTCAGGCCTTTGTGAAAATAAAAAAATTATCATAAAATTTGAGGAGTTTCTATTGTTCAACACTTCAACAAACTCTATTCTAGGACTGAACTTGTGAAGGTCCTCGAATTTGTATGTGAACTTTTTAAATTGGCTCTACCACTCTGTTTGTCTTTGGTATAAGGTGTTTAGAGTTTTGCTAGTTGTATCTCCATTCCCCGACCATCCCTATTCCCTGGCCATCCTTTTCCCCCCGACCATCCTTTATCCCTGACCATCCCTTTTCCCCGACCAAGCTTTAAATTTCCGATTTCCCCAGCGATGTGAAGTTTCTCGGACGACACTAAGTTTGTGATAATCCCGATTCCCCGAGCATTGATATTTATAGCACATTTTTTGTTTAAAATTTCTTAATCAAGAAAGCAATTACATACAGGGTGTTTCAATGAAAAATGATGCAAATTCTTATTTCGTTGCACAGTAAATCAACATGTAAAATTTTGATACCTTCAACAGATAACCTTTTACATATCTCCAAATTTTTTTTCTGGGTCATCCTGCGAGTATGTATTACTGCATTTTCCATAGCAGGGCTCATAGTTAGAGTCGTTCCGAAAAGAGTTCTTCGAATATTTATCGATAAATTTAACAAGAAACGCAAAAATTAGAATTATTACAGTAATTGTTTATCCTAACAAGTAGGATACACGCCGCAAAAATAGTGGGAAAATAATGTGTAGCTGAGTCTAAATTTTCTTGCAGGTAAGTTTTTGTAATAAGGCATAAATTTTTCTCACTTTATTTATAACATTAGTCGGGGAAATGGGATAGTCGGGGAATAGGGATGGTCGGGGAGAAGAGATGCTTGGGGAAAGGCGATTTTCTGTATTTATTTTTTGTATTAATCGGCGAAAAAGGATGGTCGGAAAAAGGGATGGTTGAGCAAAGGGCATACAATCGTTTCTCTCACTTCGCCTCTCCTTCAGACAGAAACAAATTTTTTGCTCGTTTTCACCAAAGTTGGCGTCGTACATGCCGCAAGGGAAGCTGAATCTCTTGCAATTGAACGTATCTTTAGCTGCAAAGATGCAAAAGATATCGACATAGCTTTCATGAAGAAAGATCAGAAATAGCTTACGGGAAATGCTTTCACATCTTCGACCATTATTATGAAAGCCACCTTTGCACTTGCATTGATTACTGTCCGAGTCGCAAAAAGCGTTACGGTCGCTGCAACCGTCTCTTCTGCAAGCTGAAAATGCAGAAGATGCACAGAAGATGCACAGAAAATGCACAAAAGAGCCACTAGCAAAAAAAAGAGGGAAAAAAGAGCACAAAAGAGCCCACAACTAATAATGGTTCAAATCAATAAGATAAGTGGAGTTTGATAAGTTAGCCGAATCAAGTCAACTTGGAATGTTTCACCTGCTTGGAGTCTGATTTTCTGGCCTCATTAACACAAAAGGGTTTCTTTGGAAATATTCGTCGGTTTATTTTCTTGAGTTTTGCATTGTAAATCAAATCCACTATACAGACGAATATCTTTCGAGTGGTATCATCACAGACAATGTATATTCATTCTTGACGGAAATGATACCGTAGCCGATGTGAAATGCTAGCTGTTCTGAACATTGGTCCCAATATTAATTTTGTGCAATCAAAATCTAAATAGGACATTGTTACGGAGTTTGAAACAGGAATAATTTCAAAGGAAGAACGGAACAGGACTCTTGTTGATCGTGGAAGCCCCGCTTCCTATCACACCATCCATTGAAAAACACTTACATGTTGCTAAACCCGTGAAAATGCAGCACAATAAAAGGAGGAGCATGGTTTTTGATGCTGAATAAAAATTTGAATAGCACTGATAATCAACTGTGCCAGATTTATTCAACACGCCTGCGTTTCATGAAAGGTCGTGTTCGCTAATAAGATGCGTGACATTCCCTTAAAGAACATTCATGCGATGTTATCAGGTACACGAAAAATTCGAAAAGCAGAAACTGCAGCTTTTCGGAAAGAGCGCGCACCGTGTCACACATATTGTTACTGAGATTGTATTAATTACATATCAAACCGACTTGATACGTGGCGAAAATGAAAAAAAAAACATCTTAGTAGCGTCAGAAAAATAGAGAGAGTGAAGACAATCATAAATGTCAGCAGAATCTTGTGAAAAAAGTGTCAAATATAGAAACGTAGTCATTTTAAATACAAAAAAATTATGCAAAACATAAAACGGGAAATTTGCATTATTTTTACCTATGACCTCTGGTAATCATCATACAAACACACGACATAAAATCTACCTAAGGTTAGGGAATGAAATTTTTCGGGAAAATCGAAGAAAATTTAGAATTTTCTATCAAAATGACGTCTTTTGCTTAGTCAGGCCAAATCTGCTAGCCAGTAAACCTCTAGCTTGCGATTTTATGGTAATCATTATTTGCACCATCTATTTTAAATCTGGTATTCAATTCATTGGAGTTTTTCCAGTTTTCGGCAGTTTAGAAATCTGTGCACACATCGGCGTGAGGAGGCTAAGGAGTTTTGAACTCACATGGGAAATTCGAACTCAAAGTTTTTCGTGACATACGTGATGAAAAATGAAGCAAATTAATCGAAAACATTGTGATCTAACTGCTTATATGAGCATGCACGGAAATTTTTTTAAAGCGCTTGTAGACAGTTTTGATAACTAAAATAGTTGTCTATTGAAAAGTATAATTGTTTTCTTCGACGGAGTTTTGAATGTTTAGAGTGGGACTTCTCCCAATTTTTCTTGCCACAATGGTATGATTCTGTGTCATTTTAAATTCTAACTGGTGTGCACGGAGGTTAGTTCTGAACTTAAAATTTATAAGAGTGTTTGACCTCACCCAGGAAGAGTTTGAACCACCATGATAAATTCTTGACTTTTGTACATATTGACATGCAAATTTTGAGAAACCCGATTCCCCTCGGGTCGGAGGGACTCGACCACAGTTGGATCAAAATTTTATCACCCATAAGCTTTCCAACACTGTAGATGCAATATTTTGAAATCTTTTTCGCCTATATCTCATCGAGATCTATCGACTAGTGCTCAATTTGTGGCTTTTTCAGATCGAAAGCTTTTTTCTTGGCTTGAAAACTGTATATCTTTGATGGGGTGAAACAATTTTCTGGATCCGATCGAATACTTTCTAACTTACCCTCACCCATACGCCGATGTTATGACCTATTCAGAAGTGAAAAATCCTAGGATTTTTGTCGACGACAGTCAGCGACTCCATGGAATGAATAGACAATTTGCAGAAAGCCCAATTCAGAAGCGAAAAAATCCTAGGATTATTTTTGTCGCCGACAATCGGCGACGGTCGGCGACTACACTTCTGAATTGGGCTTTGGTGTGGATAATAATTTGCTTTGATTGAATATCACCATGCTCACATCGCCGTCGTTCATTGCGCATAAGACTAAGTAAAGTTCATTCCCAATTCGATTTGTATTCTTTGATAGTCAGTTATTTTTGGCACTATTTTTTGGTATTGATTATGACAAAAAATTTTCAAAATTGTTTCGCTCCTCAAGATTTAATTCCTCGAAATAAGATTTACCAAGAAAATTTACTGAGTTACTCGAATGCGCACTTTTTATAATTAACCAATTCGACATACGTTTTCTAGCTCGCATCCGTAAACTTCGTCGCCGAAGTGACCCCATTTTCCTTTTTTTACAAAACCATGTTCAGTGTTCACCAAAACGACATCCGACCTTTATTCACGTGTCAATAAAGATCGACAATAATAATGTCGTGTAGTTTTGAGAATAACTATACTACATTTTTGTGTTTTGTATTGTACGCTTTTATCTAGAAAATTACTGCTTTTGTTCTCTTGTTCTTGAACATTTACTGTACATACAGTATGTTCCGTGCGAAAAATAGTGGTCTTATGCGGGAAAATTGGAACAAGTGGATCAAGTGGATTTTTTTATAGAAAAATGTATCTTGCTTTCTAGAGACTGTTCCACAAGTTAGTGTTGCTGGGTTTAGAATATCCAATTGTGACGGGTGATATAAGGATTTTCTGGTAAATCGTTGAGAAAGGATCACTTTTATGTTCAACTTATTCAACTCAACGACGTATTTCTTAACTCAACGACGGTACATCTTTTTTTTTTGTATTGCCACACCGACAGTATTCAATCATTGTTGAGAACATCTGTGGGTTTCGCTCCTTATAGAAATCCGTTGTAACTATGTATATACAATAAAGCCCCTGCTATACTTCGACGGCTGGCGCTGTTAGAAGTATAGCAGCTCGAAACTGGCGCCGGTTGTCAATTCCCATTCATCGAAATTTCTGAACCGGCGCTAGCGGGCGCTTATGTTATAACATATGAATTATGATGCAAAAAATGCATCTTGGTGTTTTATCGTTTTGCCGTAGGTTTGCAGTTGGTATCTCACTTTTGGAGGGTTGTATCACCCCTCCTTAGTGCATTGTCTGAAGGGTTCCATCAGATAATAGTTTAAATTCAATCCTAAATTTCAGCTGAAGAGGTGAAATAACATAAGTTCCGAATCTGAATCCATATTTATCTGAATAATAATAATAATCATAGCCATAAAAATCGAAGAAAATAAACAAATTTCAGTTTCAAACTACTACCCCAGACGGCACCGGATGAAGTGTAGCAGCGAAAATTTGCAACCGGCGCCGGTTTAAAAATATTTGATCCGGCGCCGGCCGGCGAAGTATAGCACGTGCTTAACAGTTAAAAATACCCGCTTTACAATCATTACAGTAAAATCGGCTACTATGTTCAAATGTTTGACAACATTCTACGATCCTTTGTTTATTTTTCTCAAGTATGACTAATGTGTTCAAGATATTAACTGCCAAAATGTTCGAATACATCGTAAGTCTAAAATCGAGAAATAAAGATTTTTTTCCTATATAAGCGTTTGGAACGTTACTTTAATTCCATTTCATTTTCCTCGCATTATAATGTTTTTTCAGCCTCGATAGTCCTTAGAGAAGCAGCTCTGCTATCAACCATAATTTTTTCCAGGTGATTTATTAGATTAACCCAAATTATTGTGATTTTACGATTAGCATTAATTTGGATTTTCGGAGATTTCGTGCCCGACAATTTTTGTCTGCATTTGTGTGAAAAATGAGCTCTTATGTCCCCTCGAAGTATGCTGTGTAATAATTGCGTTATAAGGAAAACTTTGCTTTACGGACATTATTTCACCAAATTTCTTATATTAAAGTAATAATTGCAAATTCAACCGGATTTCCCCGCTTTAGCCTTCCTAGAAAAATGAGGAGTGATCCACTTTCAGACGATGATTATCAACTAACTTCTTGAGAAAAATCGTTGATTGTATTCATGATTTTCAAACTTCAGCAGATTACTTGAGTTCCAGCCCCGTGATAGATCCTATTAATCCCCGAATCTCGAGATATGACAGTAAGCCTCTATCAGACTAAAAAACTGAAGTGGACTAAAGTTTAACTATAGCTTTTGTTTCAAAGTATACATGGCTTATAGTCCGTTTTTCTTGAAATGCTTCCAAAAATGCTTGAAATGCGGGCGATTACTATTTCAGATGTTTAAGATTTTGAGCTGGACTGTAGGTCAACCAAAATTGTTTTTTTGAGTAAAAAATTAAATAATCAAAAGTTTGTGTAAACGATTCCATGGGCAGAGCTAATTTTTGTCAATTTTCACTTTACAGGCATTTCATAAAAATTAGACTTTAGTTATCTTTACTTTCGGTCAATGTGGAGCAAAATATTGCGAAGTAATAAAACGCCAAATTGCAGTGTAAAGCTTCCTTTTGACCGCCTAATGCGACATTAAACAATTTCTTTGACATTACCAACAAATATTCTTCATCAAACAAACTGATAAGGGAAATTCGAATAAAACAACGACTTAGTCTTAAAAACTACAGTCTGTTTTTCTTGAAGTGCTTGTAGATATTGAGAGTGGATAGCAAGTACTATTGCATACTTTTACCGTTCCTTGCTTAACTATGTGGCGCACATGACTGGAAATTTGTGAACTTACTCAACAAGCCCTATCATTTATTAAGCGAAAATCCTGCTATAAAGATTGTGCGTAAACGATACTTATTTTTTGTCATTTTTGAATTTACAAGAATTTTATTAAAATGCACTATAGAACATATGAATCTATATATCTCACAACCCATTGCAAGCTGTCTAACGTTGCACTCCTGCAGGGTTTTACACTGAAATTTGCGTGAACGTAATGGGCAATGAAACGTTGGCATAAACTACTTTATCACAGGAGCTACAAAAGACACAAGGAAAATTCCGTTCGATAGAACTCACTTATCTCGCCTTAGTCTAAAAAGTGCTTATTTCAGCTTTTCGAATTTCATGAAAATCTGAACTCGAACAATTGAGAGGTAGGTGGCGCTATGCCGTTAGGACGCAAGACATTAGGACGCAGACATTAGGACGCTGGAACATTAGGACGCAGGACATTGGGACGCAAGACATTAGGACGCAAAGACATTAGGACGCAGGACATTAGGACGCAAGGACATTAGGACGCAGGACATTAGGACGCAAGGACATTAGGACGCAAAGACACTAGGACGCAGAACTTTTAACATCCTAGGACGTTAAAACATATAATCGGAAATTTTTCCCAGCACTAATTTTATTATATGAAAGATATGTGTTACTAATGTACTATTTCGTGTTCATGATTTCATTTTTTCTAATGAGAGAAAGTGACACTCAAGAAAAATCAAGCCCTTGTCTTTTCGAGATCCAGTGACACACCTGATCCATTTGCATGTCCAAATGCTAACATGAGAGAAACAAATATTAATGAATTTTTACAATTCTAGCACTTTCTGTTATTTTTTGGCTCCCACTAAAATTTTATGGTTCCCTATTATTTTGCAAAACAAACTGCTCGTAAGACTTTTTCCATAAGACTCCAGGATGTGGCGTTTTGGGACTTTTCGAATATCGTTTAAACATATACTGAACATTAGTTTTAAAAAATAAATAGATATTCTATCGTTGTACCATGTCTGAACTGACACTGCTTTTCAAACTCATTCGAAAACAGAAAATTTTGCAATGTGGGAGGCATTCAAGATTCTTCAGTTTCTCTGAACCCACTTCTAAGTGAGCCTCCAGAACAGTGAATAATACCATAGATTGACTTTCACAAATTCTGGGGTTAAATTTCTGCGTCCTAATGTCCTTGCGTCCTAATGTCCTGCGTCCTAATGTCCTTGCGTCCTAATGTCCTGCGTCCTAATGTCTTTGCGTCCTAATGTCTTGCGCCCCAATGTACTGCGTCCTAATGTCCCTGCGTCCTAATGTCTGCGTCCTATTGTCTGCGTCCTAATGTCTTGCGTTCTAGTGACGCGTCATGGAGGTAGGTGTATGCACGCTTTATTTGGACACTGTTGTGATTTGGATCAGATACATAAACTGTCATGTTTCCACAGGTTTCAGAAATCAGTTGAGGGTGAATTTGCGAGACCACAGGACTCCCAAACGTTGATAGTGACGTTGGACTTGTTACTAGGGGCTTCCGTAACCACAGCAATTTCCAAAATTACGATACTTCATTAATTTTGAACTGATCGATGCACCGGGGCTGCGGCCAAAAGCCAAAAAGCCAATTCAAAATTGAGGAAGGCTCGTTGACTCTATTCGTTAAATTTTTTCCTGATACAAAGTCGTTGATCATTTTATTCGATCATTTCAAAATTATAGAAATTGATTTCCATAACTCTAGTAAGGCTCAGTTTGCGGGAACTCCGCCCGCTGCATCGATCATTTCAAAATGAATGGAATATAGCCGCATCTGCTAATAACGGTAAATAACGTCACATGATCTCAATAATCTAAAAAGGTTCATGGAGTGATATACACTATTCATACACAATGTACATACAGCGATATACACGAAAATGTTCATTGAAAAAATTTCAATCTAATATTCTCTAAAATACAATATTCCGAGACATAATGATATTTGAGAGTTTACGAATCAGAAAAGGATGCATGATCACATTTTCGTCATTCCAATAGCTACATTGATATCAGAAAGTTTTATCAAAAGTGATTTTTTGCACGTTTGCATCTGCTCTGGTTTTTAAATTGTATGCATATTTCCGTCTGTTGTGGCTTTTGAAATGGCATGTAACCTATAATATATAGGCGTTTCAACTTTTACCACATTTATGCAAGTTTCATTGTAAACAACAAAACTCATTCAAATCGCCCGGAAGTATAGAAGTGCGCACTTGCAGTACACTCCTCATTACTCTCTGGTGTAATATGCCCGAATTGTCGATTAATTTGCTTTACATTTTTCAGCTTTACTTAATTATGCATTATTTTTCTCTATTTTTCTTATTCTTCTCCATTTGCCATTCAACTTACTGTATTAAACGCAGCCGATCTCGCTTCACCGACCGTACATCATCCAACGTTAACAATAATAATGCCACGTCTTTCAAGGAACGCGAAATTCGAGACGATGAAATCATCCAATTGCCGGTTGGTCGTTTCCCCGAACCCATTTGCGATTATTCCGTACGAAAAAACGACGCCAACGGTCAATCGGTGGCCGGCGCCCTGATCGGCGATGCCTTGTACCACAAATGGACGTGCCGGACGCCCGGCTCGGACGGCTCTATCTACTGCATCGTAGTCTACAATTGCACGGTGGCCAACGACCGCTTGACCGTCCCTATTATCGACTCCAACGGCTGCACCGTGGAGCCGCAAATCGTGCCGGACGTCGCCTATCCGACCGACTTGTCGGGCGGAATAGCGGCGCCGGCGTTTTCGTTGGGATTCGGCGAACCGCAAATCCAATTCAATTGTGGCATAAGACTTTTGATCAAAGAGCACGGCGTTTGTACAAGGTTGAAATGCCCCAGACATTGATGACAGTTGATTGGGTGTCCAGGAGGGAAAAATCGCCTATTCTTTTTCGACCGGGCTCACCAGGATTTCAATGAAATTTCGCAAAGTTGGATGCCTATAGCCGATTTTCTGTAAAACGCTCCTAAATTGAAAGTTGACAAAAAATAAATAGCGTCGTCAAAGTCATTTACACAAGGATTTTACTGTAGAATTTATTACTCACAAAAAATGTTGCGATGAGAGTTGGTTGAGTAGATTTGAGAAGGTCCAGTCAAATGAATAGCGCGAAATTGTCAAAATTACTTGTTTGAAATATTACTTGTTTTCCACTATTAATATTAACAAACATTTTAAGAAAGCAATTATAGCTAGTCATGGTGTTAGAATAAAAAGCTTTCACGTTTTTTTGCAGTGAGTGAGTTGATCTTGTGATGAATCAAGCACATATTCCGCAGGGTTTACATCTCTTCCCCGGGTGTGCTGAATTTTGGTTTAGACGACTATCTCCTAGTGGACACTGGCAAACATGTTCATCTCTAGTGGCATGAGGTGACTATAGGCTGTTTATTTTCAAACGAGCTTTGGAAAAATTGGTGAGCAGGTCATAAACATGCATCGCAGGCCAAATTTTTTTTTCTCAATTTGTTCGCCTAAGTACTACAGTCAATTCGAGAAAAAAGGTTGTCCGTATACGCAGGTTATCATTTGCATGAGTATTTTTTGAACGCCAAACCTGATTTTAGAAAAAAGAGGGCTATCACCAACTGTGAATTCTGAAATCACAGGTGTTATAATGCATTTGATAGTCCGGGGCAAATGGAATGGAGTTATTTATCTCACAATAATTATTTTTCCATGCGGATGTTCACGCAGAAATTTGTATTACTGCGCATAACAATGGAAACTGAGCCTTGGTCTAAGGAGCAATAAAAAAAATACTGGCATGCAACCACTCACATTTTTTTCGAACTGCCCTGGTTCTTCATGTGATAAAAGACCGATTTTACATTGCTATACAGTTGAAAGCTTTTAAATTTCTCGGAGCCAGAAATTCAGAATTGCATATTTCAGGTACTATGATAGACAAAAGATTAGTCACATAAGCAATATTGATGTTTTCAAAGTCATCTATTGAATGCATGTTTTTCATTTTATTCAAATTTTAATCCAACTGAGATCTAAGTAGGAAAAAATGATACACTTCATTAATGAAATGATCGATGCATTCAAAATTATGAAGGACCCATTGACTACATTCAATAAATTTTTCTTCGTGATGCAGACTTCATAATGATCACTCATTTCAATCATTTCAAGGTTATCAAAATTGATTTCCTGCTCTCTGGTAAGGCCGCGTTTGCTGAAACTTCGACTGCTGCATTGATCATTTCAAATGAATGGAGTATTGTGTTGCATTACCCTGGTTGTTATGGGCTATTGAATGTACTATAAAATGTATCATTTTAGCATTTACACTTTGCGACCAGCGAAATCGGCTCATTTTAATATTTGCATTTTCTGACGGAACGGAAGTAGTTTTTTTCAACCGATAAGCAAGTATAAGAGTTTTCGGCGGTCGGACAGACGCCGGTACGTATAACCGTAGTCAACCGAAACCGATTGACAAGAAAGACGTCAGTTCCATCGGTCAAAAAATTTCCGTCGGGCGTCGTCTATCGGTTTCCCAATTCCGACAGAAATACTGAATTTTTCTTTTTAAGATTTGAATGAATTTCGGATGTGTTTTGACGCTGTCAATTTTCTTAGCTAATATATCGAACTAAAGCTAATTTCTATCAATTTTTCTTGCTTTTGATGCCGTCGGAATTGATCGAAAACCAGCCTGAAAAGGAAATCAATTTTTTTGCGGGGCTGTCAGCGTCCATCTCAAATGAAATTTAGAGATGCGTGCCCGAAAAATTTTTTAAAATAGAAGTTAATTAAATTTCTGTTTGAATTTTAATTTTTAGATTGAAATTAAATTTTTTTTTAATTTTAAAATTAAAAATTTTGAATAAAAAATTGTGAATCAAATTTTTAAAATTTAAATTGATTAAAATGATTAAAAGGCTTAGGCTTAGGCTTAGGCTTAGGCTTAGGCTTAGGCTTAGGCTTAGGCTTAGGCTTAGGCTTAGGCTTAGGCTTAGGCTTAGGCTTAGGCTTAGGCTTAGGCTTAGGCTTAGGCTTAGGCTTAGGCTTAGGCTTAGGCTTAGGCTTAGGCTTAGGCTTAGGCTTAGGCTTAGGCTTAGGCTTGCGGTTAGTCTTAGGTTCAGCTTAGACTTGGACTCACGGTTAGGAACTAGTAGACTAAAATTTTTCGACCAATCAAAGGATGATGTAAACTTTTTGGACCTATCAAATTGATGGCAGATCTCGCTCCGCAATGCTTCTATAGTCTGTTTTTCATGAAATGCTTCTAAATAATGAATCAAAGCAGGTACCATTTTATATTGTCAGAATTTTCTGCCAAGCCGTACGTCAGGTGGAACTAAAATTTTGTGACGACACTCAATTGACACTTGAAAATTTTTGCTTCATGTACAGGATTTTCAAGTCACCTAATATTTGTGTCATTTTTCGTTTTAGGAGCACTTCTTAAAAAACTGACTATAGTTCTCCTAATAGTTTATACGAATAATTTTACGCTAATCATTCATGAGCCTAGTTTACACTGAAGTTTTTTTTAGTTATATCTTAAACAACTGAATAACCGACGTTTAAAAAATAATTGGGGGTCCGATGTCGCACTGATTTTGAAAAATGCGCGAGTGATTATGATCAGTGCAGTATTACCATTTACAGGTTATGCAATACTCAGTCAGTAATATGTATGATTTCGATTCTCCATTGTGGCAGTTTGTCTGTCTAATTTTGTTCTCGACATGAAAATATTATTCTACACCTTGTTCATAAAAAATGTCACAATAGAAGTTTTGAATCGTAGTAAACAGGAAGCTATTTCTCAACACGAATTGCATTTTCCATAGATGATGTTGGTAGAATGCTTGATTAAGTTTGATCGAAGCTTCAGATTGCTTTCCACTCCATGAAAATTGTGAATCAAATTGAACCTACTATTTTGGTTCTCGCTGTTATTTCCAAGTATGGAAATGTGTTCACAGTACTTTTACAAAATTTTATTGACTGAGTTTTCAATTTTTTTCTATTTCAATGAGATACGCTCATTTTTGTGTGATATTCGAAAACTATAGCTATTAGCACGTGTGAACAGGTTACTTCGTCAAGTCAATGAAAATTGAATAATATTTTTTTGTGAAGCACATCTCCAATGAAAAATTCTAACTGACTGCGCTCTTGAAACACACTTCTACCAACGGCTGTGCTTTTGAATTTAAATTAATAAATTAAATTTTGCATATGCTGCGTTTTTGAACCCCATCCTACAGAGCTCCTCTTGTCGAATCTAATTTGCATAATGTCTCGAATCTCCGACCGTTCAAGTTGAAGTCCCACACGACTCGCGAGCATGTAATATTGTTCAATAAAACAAAAAGCTACCATAATCTGTTAAAAGCTTTTTCTAATGCCATGAATCCGGGATTTTTTTCCATAATATAGTCGATTTTCGAATAAGTGGGATAGAGACGAAAGGACACATTCTTTAGATTTCAGAGAAGAGCAAGAGAGGAGTTCTTGTTCCATCTAGCGCTTCCTCTCTCGAAACATAGTATTCACCAATGTTGCCATGTATATGTATAGCAGCAGGTCGATTTTTTACTCATTTCCTCTTTGAGAGATTTTTTGCATCGGAAAAATGTTTATGCTGTAGATATACTAGTTACGTATGATCACAAAGATGTGTTTTTTAAAACACGGATGCAACAAGTCTTTTCGACCAGAAAATTTTCAATTTTTCTGATATGTTTATCTTGTTCGACAAAGATTCATTAGAATAGTGGTGCTGCGAAAATTTATTGAAAAAAGTGGAAAACGATACACCTAAGAGAGACGAAGAAAAAATATGTTGTGCCCGCCAATCAAAAATTTTAAATTTTGACAGGTTGATGATACCTGTTTCTAGAATTTCTAGTAATTTTTAGGCAGACTATTATTTATGCGACACACTCTATTAAGTCTAGAGTTTCGGCCACGTTATTCACAAGTTATTATCTGGAGAGAAAACTTATCAGCTGTGTTTATTTAATGGTTCAACATTGATTTTGTGGATTTCAATTCCAAATTTGATCAAGTTCTTACGAGAAGTTAATGACAGTGCCTGTCTTACTGTAGCTCATCAGAATGTAGTCACTTGGCGCACTGAGAAGTGGTAGACCAAAAAACCCAACCATTGTATTTGTACTGAATCATCAATTCAGTTGCTGAAATGATACAGTGATAGATGAGATACCTAATATATAAAACAGTTACCATGATAGTTAACTACGTCTACATGGAAAATTCATTCAACCTCATTCATTCGTAATCCGCTCTTGTTTCTTCAATCCAGAACTTTCTTCGTAACTAAAATCTATAATTTTAACATAAGTCAATAGACGTCGTTGAAATATTCTGAGAAAGATACTTTTCCCTCATTTTTGACGGAATTATGCATGGTAAATGTTTAAATGCACGAAATGTGGAATTCTCAAATTACTGAAACAATATGAGGGGAAATGCAGGCTCATCTGACTGTCATATTTATTTAGCTGAATTCCATTGCATCAGTGAGCTTAGAACACGCATGTCTTGGAAAATGCGCGTTTCTTTGATGAAAATTCTGCAATCGAAATTTGGCAGTGTGAGAGGGACGCAAAAGAATCAAAATAATCAGGAAATTCATCGTAACGTGTAACAGAGCTTTCGTAAGCTTTTCTTCCGAACAAATGAACTTGTTTCATTTTAGTAGGAAGACTTCACTAAATTTCAGATGGGCCTTACGCAAGACGCAAATTATCATCAGGAAAAATAAGAGAACATACCTTGATTTTAATTTTTCACAGATTGCTACGGTCAACTTGTGAAAAAAAGATATCGACTTACGATGCATGTTTTTTTATTTATTCTGGATAAGACGAACCGTATACTGAAGTCAGGTACTCTAGAGAAATTCTTACTCATCATATCGATCAGGAAAAACTGGGAAAACTTGAATAAAATGACTTATGTTGTTGAAAATGTGCTTATTAATTATGTATCTGCATAATGCAAGTGGTACAAAGCCTTTACGAATAATGTACAAATGTAAGAAATGTACAACAAATGTGATAAAATGCACCTTTTTCCAAACTGTCCTTGCTTGGGGCCAATTTCTATTCATTTAAAATGATGCAGCAGTATTTACTGCATTAAGCTTGAATAGTTTCACAACTATAGTCTGTTTTTCTTGAAATGCTCCTGAATAATGAAAGTGGAAAGCAAGAAGTATTTCAGATTTTCACGATTTGCCGATAGACAATATATCATGCAGGACTAGAAATTTATGAGCACACTGACCTAACCTTCAACCTTTTTTCGAGTGAAAAATTTTATTGTAAGAGCTCTATGTAGACGATTCTGACGACAATACTGATTTGTATCACTTTTCCATTTTTATAAGCATTTTATAAAAAATTGACTATATTCTTCTCCAATATGTCATCGATCAAAGCCAGAATTTCCGGAGTGCACCGGCATTTTCAAATGCACATCTGTCTCATCGGCTCATATATGTGATGGAAAGCTGCATTTTTGTTGATTTTGCAAATTTTTTCTATCCTATCGTCAGTCCAAGATTTGAAATAACATATCATTGGAAGCCTATAAAATTTTTCCATGGTGTGAATGAGCTCAAAAAAAAAATTGTTCGAAAACGAAGCTCGGCGTTTGAATTTTGGTGATTATATATTTTGATGAAATCTGCGTCTTTTTTTATAACTTATCCTCAAAGATCTTGATAGAATACTCGCATCGCTAACGATAACGTATCAAAATGCTGCAAAATGTTGACTTGGACGCAGAAGCTGCAAACGCACGTGGAAGCTCTCTTCCAAGAACCTCCTCATTTTTTCCATTATCATGAAAGACTCGTGCATGTGATATAAAATCGATAATTTTGCCGCTACAGGTGTATGCTAATACAAGTTCTAATGCTATTTAACGCCCCAAAGAAACTTTTACGATCTTTTACTGGTTTTCTACGGCTTTTTACTCTGTGTCGTTAATTTTCTCGAAAGAACTAGATCGTCGTACTTTGTGCATCATTCCATTAGCTTTTTTCTCCTTTTCTTCCCGGGGTCTTTATGCTCAATAATTCATCTCTTTTGTAACTTTGGAGAAATAGAGTTCGACATCTATTCTAATATTATATACTTATTGCTGTATAGTTGCTTGGCCACCAGCAGTTTTCCTACTTTTGAGAGTCTGACTTTTGATGAGGAAGTTTGCTCCCTCGAGCCGCAACTATGTTAGCTGCGACTTGATCACGTCTATTTTATTCCATGCCTTAAACTTTACTTTATAACTTTCAATCGTTGTTTTAATACTAAAAGAAATGGAACATATCTATCGAGTTTGTAAGTTTGTGATTTCAGTTCAGGTTTTACCGGATATCTTTCTTTTGTTTTTCTTTGTAAAACTTTCGAAAAGCTGATAATGTATGACCGCATAATGAGTCGGTCAAGATTTATGACTAAGATAATTGAATTATGTCAGAGCAAGAAGATTGAACTGGAGTTCTATTCACCATCTCTCATAAAAAAATGAGCAATCGTGTGGCTCCTCAAGTTTTTATCGTGAACTTATGCTTTCGCTATTTCAGGCTATCGCCAAAATGTTCGGTTTTCAGCATTCCAATTTTATGGCAAAATTAATCAGTGAGCGAATTTGGAATTCACCACTTTTGTTTGTTATTTTTAGAAAAAGCACACTATAAAGTATTGAAATCAACTTTTGTAACCACCTCGCAAATCAAGCGATCTGGTAAATTCCACCAGCTTTGCGCATTATATGACCGAGAAAAACTGGTTGTGAAAAAATGAAAGAGCACGCTCTCCTGTTTTATAGCTAATTTGTGCTTCTTTGCCTGAATTTCGGGTGAGTGATAGAAAAAGATTAATCTTGCGATTCCACTTTATGCCTCTTCAACTTCTTTGTGGTAATAAAATCATAGCGCATTAAATTTTGCGAAAAAATTGGTAGTTTGGTAAGGTTATAACCTGCGCCTACAGCATGTTTTCCTAGAAATACTTCCAAATGATAAAACTGATTAAAAAACAATACAATTTGATATTTTTCAAATTTTCGACTTAGAATTTTCTGGACATGCTCAAGTAACTAATAATTTTTTCAGTAAAGAATGTTTCGTGAAAGCCTATGTTATGATTTTGACGAGACTACTTATTTTTGTCATTTCTTAATTAATTAAATTTAAAATTTAGCTTAATTTAAAAGCATTTTTATAAAAAACAGACTATAGTCTGAGGAATATACGGATCTTCAAATTCTAACAAATTCACGTGAGCCAATATGTCACAAAGATCTGCCACGTGACAGATCATTTTTTTTGCTTTGTTTCCCGCAATTTTTATCGGCAGATCGCATACGACTAATCATCGCTGAACCTACAATGAACGAAACCTCGAAGTTCCTGTTTATGAACATAAAATTTATGCAAATCGGTCTGCGACTCTCGCGCTTGGAGTTCGAATTAATGAGAACGAAGGTAGATAATGCGACCCGTGTATTTTTCTTTTCTAGAAAAAGATTAATCACACGCTTTCGCTCCCCTCTCGTATCATTTTTTTGTACAATAATTAATGTCCCTAATTAGACATGCCAAGGTTGAATTTTTTTGTACCCGTCTCTAGAATGTGCCCCCGGTTGTATATAAATATACCTTCGTGTCTAAATGATATTTTCTGCTGTTCAAGAAAAAAATAATCGTATCTGCTAATGTAATTTCCGCATCAGTTCACATAAAAATGTTTTTAATCAAATCTGATTGTTCGGTCGATAAGGCGGCCCTGTATGCTTGTGTGCATGGTAGGAAAGTTGAAATTTATTTTTTAGTCCTATCTTTATCCTTCCCCAGGGCTGGCCTAATCCTAAGCATATCGGTTTACCATTATATGGCTTTCTGTATTTGCAGCAGGGTATCTTTCCAATCCGTCTTTTCCCCGTTTAAGGTTTTTTCGCGACTGCCATTTTTTCTCTCTCTATAGCTCGTACATGAGAGCATTGATTCTCTAAAAAATAATGAAAAGCATGGAGGCACCCTAGGATGATGCCGCTGGTTCCGTGCCGCATCAGGGCATTGCTATTGTCCGGCGTCATTTTTACTATATCGATTCGACGTTTCGTATACAGTTATTATTCTATTTTGGATGGAAAAAGTTCATCGATGATGGTACAAAAAGGATTGGTTAAGCAACATCCAAGACAAATATCATTTGACGAGGCGAAAAAATGTCCGGATAAATTGGACTGGAGACATAAATATTATATCGAAGATATTCAGGTTAGAAACTTGATACCAATCATATATGTTTTTGTGGAGAGTATGGGTTACTGACTTCATGCAAACTACGTATTGACACTATGCATGCACAACTTGGGCTGACCCTAACAGACTCTCTATCCCCAATAGATTTTTGAGTGTGTCAGACTTTGAATTTTCTCATAATGTGTGGAATTATCGAGTATTGGTCAAAAACTTATTGACCATAAATCGTATTAAAGTTCTGTAATTCCATATACATGGAGAATGAATGACTACGCTAACATAACCCATATATGAGAATTTGTTAGTAGAAAATGACCAATCAACCCCCATGAAGTCATCCCAAAAGACTTTTACTGTTCTGAATATTGTACAATTTTTGGAAATGAGCAAATGGTTGTTATTCAGGTATTCACATTCAAGCTCGCTGAATTTTCTATCAGGTAAACTCTGTTTCAGGCATGTAACTGCATTCAGCACTAGAATCAAAAAACTTCATTGTCATTGTGTACAATCTTCATTAAAAAAAGTAATTGGGTACATGTTCTGGATCAATCAAGTTTATCGATGTATATGTGGATTCTGGTTATAGCATCTGCATCACACGTCTAAAGGCCCATCTATACTTTTTTTCGCTAGAAAGCATACGCAAGCGATTTACTCTTCAAGTATTGGAGCAATTTCAGCATATAATACATCGCAAGGTAGACATTGAAATTTTAAATCGAAAGATACCAAACACGCTCAACAAATATCTACTGTGTGCTTTAAATCTAGCTTTGACGCAAGAAACGTAAGAAACGCAAGATGCTTACAAAATAGTCGATTTCTGCAACACTATGCAAATTTTTTTGCAAAATATAGTTCACTGGATAGAACTCGTCAAGATCTTTCTTGCGCACAGAAAAACTGAGGAATTCGTTCGATTTTAATCATTGCAATCATTTGCGACAAATTTTCGAGAAAAGAGTCTAGATGGGCCTTAAGCCTAGACTTCTGCAAAAAACTTATCATCAATAGTGGTTCATAATTGCGGCCGATAACCAGACAGACACGACGATTATGACGGATTACGCAGAAAATGCCATCTCCTGTTTGCCGTATGTATACTTTGTTTTTCTACAGTTTATGTACTAAACTTAAAAGTTTAAACCACAAAACTAAGTAAATATCTTCGAAATCGTTTATACGAAGCTTTTACTGAAGAATCTTCTACTTAGAAATTTTTGAAGGTTAATTGAGTTGGATAAGAAACTTCAGTCCTAGTGGGCGTGTGGTTTAGCAGTTAATAACTAGAGTATCACGTAATACCTGCTGTCAAATGTATTCTTCAAAAGCAATCATGGCATGCATTTGGTTGACTTTTGCGCGAAAAACCAAGTATTGACAACAAGTAAACAATGACGGAGACTAGGAAAAATATGAAATGTTTCACAATAAATTTAAACGCAGCTGACATCAAAATGATTGAAATTTAAGTTGGCATAAAGTAGAAGGGCTTACTGACCTGACTTGCTAATAACTTTTAGGTTGAGCTCTAATCCAACTCGGATCTAAAGGCCTGTCTATACTCGTTAGCGCCGCTTAGAAATCCTCGGCGGAATCCTCACAGGGTGGAAAGGATTCGAAGTTCTTTGCATACACAAGTACAAAGTTTTCAGCAGAATCTCGTGACAAAGATTTGCATATTGTACCTAAGAATGGACTACTCCATTAGGAGTATGGAAAATCTGTTTTTTCGTATTATTCTAACTGTTTTATGCCCTTTTTGTCACATCGGACAGTTCCACCAACACCTTGCTGACTTGGGCCGGATAGAACCCATAATTCTCAAAGCAGACAGTAACTTTAGATGATATTATATGGAAATAAGCAATAAGGTGTCATATCGATAATGTGCCGTCTTTCATATAGCCATATAATTACAGCTTATATTTCTAGATGGAGATTTGTTTCTCCAGGCTTGATTACTCTTTACCTAGGATGATTAGCTGCATCCCTGTTGCCTTCGAATGAGCGATATGCGTCTATGACGCACAATAATCAAAGTGATGAGAGCTGAAGAATCGATCAATTGTTCGTGAATCTGTTAATGAAAACTCTTTTTCTACTTAAATCGTACAGACTCCAATGTATTCAGAATTAGGTAAAGTGCCAAAGAAAAAAAGAAAAAAGGAAAGGAGGGAAACGATTAAAAAGAAAAACAAAAATAAAAGTCTCAGGAAAACGCCTCATGCAATAGCTTACCTAAATTTTGACCGAAATTGTGATAATGTAGCTCATCCTTAGTCTGAAATCTGAGCTTTCCTCTGTTTTTAGTTTATTTTGGAATAAATTTAATAAATTTTCACAAAATTTTCGAATGACAACTTCAGGGAATTAGCTCTACGCTCTGACAACAGACCTTTTAGTAAACAATGCAAATGTTATTCCTAAATCCTGAAAATTATGCGCTGTTTGTTAATGAATTTCTTTGAAAATGGTTACTTGGGGAATTTATTCAATTTTCATTTCGTCAAGAAGACTGTGATCCTTTTATAGTAGTCTGCGTTCTGGTTTTATATAAGAATCGTACACAAATGTGCATGACTCCTAGCGTGTTAGATCTCTTGCAAGCATATTATAATAATTGATTTCCCGATTTTGACTAAGCAATTTATTTCTGATAATTTTAGAATCCCTCGAGGAAACTGATGCGTGACTGCAGGCAGGGGGTTTGGAGGGCCATGGGCCATGGCCCCTCCCAAATGTTTGAAGTGTTAAAAAAAGGCAAAAAAATCTTTGGTTTTTTTGAAGTAAAGTCAGGAAGAAGAAATTCAAGTCAGAAATTCCAATTTTACGGTAAATTGAGTGGAAAAAAATGTGTGCCCCCCCCCGAAAAAAATTCCCGGCTACAGGCCTGCATGATTGACATGCAGACTCTCTGGAGTTTAGAAGATTTAGCAGATCAGTTTTACATAGTGGCTTGCTGTTCACTATAAATATCTTTCTCTTACCACCTGTTGTGCGCCACTTGAAATATGTCTGACAATGACGAAGAATTGTCTCGAACTCCTATAGTGTGTTTTTTATAAAATGCTTCCAAATAGAAAAGTGAAACAAATCAGTATGTCCTCATAATTGTTTACATAGAGCTCTTCCTGTAAAATTTTGTGATCTAAAAATTGTTAAAGGTTAGGTCAGAATGCTCACAACTTTCCAGTCCTATAGGATATATTGTTCATCAGCAAATCGTGAAAATCTGAAATACTACTTGCTTTCCACTTTCATTATTTAGAAGCATTTGAAGATAAACAGACTATAGACTTGTAGCTTCACTCATTCATATGGTGCAATTTTTGACAATTTCGACTTCAAGAACTTTGAATCAGGGTAAAACTAAACATTGGTAAGTGAAGTTTGGCCATGGTATAACTATCTGTTGTCTTGCCCAAAAGTCCATATAGCGGCTGGAAAGAAAAATTCGTAGCAGAAATCTCACACGTCTGACTATGGAGCTTTTTGTTTCAGGCTTTTCGTTTGCAATTATGTTGTTGGATCGACAACATTTGGTGGGCCGAACTTTTGCACGGTTGGCGATTCAACGAAACTCACCTCAATATGAAGGGCGGTCAAGTATGGCAAAATGTGCACAATTTAACTTTACCCGGTTTCGAGCTCATGGTCTCCAAGTGTCCCGGTGGACGAATAGTTTTGGGCGAAGTAGTCGGCAGCAACAGGCTCAATTGTACTTTAGAATTCGGAAGTATTTTGACTTTAACTCAAAGCGAGGATTATTTGCCTGAATTCAATCAATGGTATATCATGTGTTACCAAATTAATAGAATGTCGTATTACCACGGCAGTCGGACTATCAAAAGTATGGACTATTGGAATCATAAGTCCAGAACTATGAGACAAAACGCCAAAGATAAGGACGAATGCGTCGTGTGTGATTTGGATCAGTTTTGTACAAATCATGGAAGATGCAGAGACAAGTGAGAATATTTCTCGTATGTTTCAAGTTTTCTCGAGCCCCATGTACTACAAATTGCGAATCTATTTACGTTCTTGTGTATTTTGACTTGAACAATGTGGCAATACACTAATCATTTTTTGCCCAGGATCTATTTTATCCTATATTTATAATTTGCATAAATGTGTTCAATAATCGGAAGTTGTTCGATGCGTGAGACCACAGGAATTTTTTTCATATGTGTACAATATTTATGCATTCAAATAGGTATGCTTATATCGAAAAACAATTTCCACGTGAAGGCAATTCATTTTCATCGTAATCTCTCAGTTGGAAAGTACTGGAAATAAACGTTCCTTCCCATGGACAACTAATTTGCCGAATACATGTTCTAGCAGGTCATGCACTCCTGGATGTTTAGGTATCACAAACACATCAGAATAAATTTATTGAAAATTTTAATGTAAATAAGGAATATGGAGAGCACCTGGACATTAGAGCGCCGTCCGTCGCTCTAGTGTCTAAGCCTAAGCCTAATGTCCGGCGCCCTACTGTCCACGCGCGGTTCAAATCGATATGATCCACCCAGATCGGAATTTCAGCCCTTCAACCTTTCCACGTTATTTCGTATGTCACACGAGTGGTTATGCACAATACAACATTTTTCAGATTCATGCAAATCGAAATTGTCAACGCCACACTGACCTCATTGACATTACTCATCACTCTGGGGGCCGTACCTTTCGACTCGGAAATCAGCGTCAAAGTTCAAGAAGGTTATCGGCGGCATAATAATCTCATTTACAGTAATCGATTTCTTTCCAAATTAAAAACTGATACTCAAGCCGACGCGGTTAGCGACTTTTATACAGTACTCACTGAACAATTAGGCGGCTTGAAACCGGATAAGTGGTATACTGTAACCGTTTGCATGCACGTCAAGACGCCGATGGATTTCATGGCCAGGTATCCGAATTTAGTGCTCAATATACCGTCAGATCACGAATTTTGTTTAAAGGAAGAAAGTAGAACTTTGTGGAGTAGAAAAAAATCTTCTGTCATAAAGTTGGACGCACAGATTTACTATTTGTTATTGGCTATTTATGTATGCAAAAATTTTTATGACGCGTACGTGTATTTCGAATCACGGCATTATAACATACAATAAAATCTTTCTTAGACCGTGAAATACAAATGTTCTTTGGTTGATTGACAGCAATTTATCAATTCTCTAAATTTCTCATTCAAGCACCAATTATGGCCCAAAAACACATTCTAAAAAATGATATTCCTTCTACGACTTCATTTGAATGTCATCAATGAATCCCATGTTTGGTGTGAGTATTGTGAGAAAGGAGAGGGTTTGTACAAGTAAAAAGCAGTTGACCTCATCCAGAATCACATCTTCTCAAGGTGAGCAGAAATCTTTTCGACTCAAAATTAGAGATGTCCGGACCCAAAACAAGATGCGAAATTACCCGACCATTTCGTTGGACCCGCGGAGCCGATATTCATAAAGTATTGGACTCGAACCGGACCCGAACCCGATATTCTTAAATTTTAGACTCGAACTCGTTGTTTTCAAAATATGCTACCCGATACATCTTTAGTCAAAATGCAGCAAATCGGAGTTGGCACCACATTTTTTTTGTCACTGATACATGACACTGAGCGATCGGTAGAATTTTCTATAGCAAATTTTTTTATAATTCAATGGTGCAAGCAAATTTCACAAAACTTTTTTCTCGACTAATCATGGAACGAACTATGTTACATGAAAACAGTACTACTGGTTGATATTTCTGTCAAATCTTACAGAAATGATACATGGAAATGACACATGTACTATTATAATACCAATATAAAAGTATTTATTAAAAACTTTATTACATTAAATCATATAAGAAATAGCATATGAATTTTTACTGAAAACATTAATTTCATGCCGCTTGAAAACGCAACCTAAATTTTGTGACATTATAGAATGGTTTAAACATCATAAGCCCATGATTCCGCTTGCAGATAAAGTGTGCAGTCTTAAAGTTACATACCTCTATCACATGCTTACCCTCAGATATACGTATATCCGGGTAATAAATTTCAATCCAATTCTTGAAATCAATCTGATAATTCATGTTCACAAATACAGCAAACTACTAGTTCATGAATCAATAGAATAATGCACCGGCCAAGCTCTGGACAAGTGAATGTCAAATTTAAATGCTGCATTCATAATTCATAACTACATTCTATGATTTCATTGAAACTCGAAAGCATGCTATTATATTGGTTATTTCCAAAAATTATTCCTTAGACTTTTCCATGCTATAAGCTGTATAAATGGATTGGAACATTATAGTCTGTTTTTTATAAAATGCTTCCGAATAGAAAAGTGCCATAAATCAGAACTGTCGTCAAAATAGTTTACATGAAGCTCTTACTATAAAATTTTTACTAGAAAAATTGTTAAACGTTAGGTCAGTATGCTCATTAATTTACAGGCCTGTATTCTATATTGTTTATCAGCAAATCGTAGAAATCTGAATTATTACTTGCTTTCCGCTTGCATTATTTAGAAGAATTTCAAGAAAAACGTACTATAAACGCTTCGATTGCATTTCACATCCACTAGTACAACAAACCGATACCTTTTCCCGTTAAAATTTTTCCCAAGAATGTCTCAAATTTGTCGTGCCATACCATCCAACTTTTATAGTTTGTTGAGGTGAAATGTTTGGGTAAACAATAACAATGATAAGCAGGTGCTACTCCACATTTTCGCAATTTTCGACTTATTTATATGTCACAGGTGTCAAAATTTGTAAGCATGCACAACTAATTTTAATTTTTTTTCCGGAAAAAATTCTATTGTGAAAGCCAAAAGATTTTGACGACAATGCTAATTTTTCTTATTTTTTATTTACAAGCATGTTTGTTTTATGAGACACTTACTTTGATGAACACTGATCAAGCGGGATTTCAGGGGCGCAAGTGCAACATGGCAGCTCTGAAAAATGATAAATGTCCAGAACCATCTTGAAATTTCAGAATCCAGTCCGTAATGCGAATCAATTTTCGAACTTGCTCGAGATTCACTGTCCTCCGAAAACTGACAATCGCAAAGTGATTCAAAAATTATTGGCAATAGATATATACTTTTAAGTGATATAAACTTTTAAGTGAATTGTAGCAACAAACAAAAAGATTGGATCGGTTATGGGCGAAACTATAGTGGAGTAGAAAGCTTTATATTGTTGAATGTTAAGTGAATGTGGATAGTGATAATTGTGAATAAGTGAAAGAATAATTGAATAAATGTTAAGCCAAAATCATTTAAATATCATGCTTATTTATTCGGATAAAACTGGTTCTACAACACAATGTGAGAAGAATGCCCTTTATCCACAAATTTCGATGATATTACCCTAACGAGACAATTTTTTTGAATACAGTAATAGGCTAAGCATTTCTTCTCTGTTGAACTATTCGTTGTAGACCAGTTGGCCGACTGTGCCGTCTGGCCGACTGTAGCGGCTGGCCGACTGTACCGGGTGGCCGACTGTAGCACATGGCCGACTGTACTGTGTGGCCGAATTTAATTTTAAATAGTTTATGCGTATAAAGTCGAACTTTATGTAAAATGTTTTTGTACGAAATTTGAATAAAATGTGGCCAAACATACGTTAAAATGTGCAAAGTATCATCAAAAAATGCAAGAGCAACGCAAAAATATGTTAATTAAGTAAAAGCACACAAAGACACCTATTTGAAATGAAAAGTTTTCTATTTTGTAAGAAACTTTTCCCCTCATATCCGTTAACTTTGTTGAGTATATTTGTTATAAAAATCAATTATAAAAATGATTTTGGAGCTGCAGAATGTCTGCTGACAGTTCATGGAAAGTCGACATTGCCACTTGTTGCGAGCTGGTTTGTAGTTTTGAGCACTGTAAAATTTGAATTAAAAACGTTTTATAGAAACAATTTTCATTCAGGGTGATACTTGGCATTTATATACAAGAAAATCTTAATTTCGGAGTACTTATTTTCAATTTTCATGACAGAAACTGCAAAAAAATTCGCTAATATTCTTTTAAAATAAAAGCACCATGCTGATATTCCACAAATGTGAAGGCCCCATGGCTTTTACCACAGCTAAACCCATATATAGAAAAAAGTAATGAGCCAGAGACATTGCAGAGTACGACCGTCGAATAATTTACTGAAGTAGACGAAATTCCGTTGCTGTTGTTCTATCTTTCCTCAAAATTCTATTTTTTGCCAAGTTCTAACATATTTTATTCATCGTTTTCTCTACAAAAATATTGACAAAATTCAATAGAATCAATCTAAGCTTTTATAATGAATTAAAAAAATTATGTGAAGCATATTTCTTCACTTAATTAGAATATTTTTGTGTCGCTCTTGCATTTTTTGATAATATCTTGTGCATTGAAACTTATATTTAGCAACATTCTATTCAAATTTCGTGCGAAAACGTTTTACATAAGGTTCGACTTACATATAACTTATTTCAAATTTAATTCGGCCACCCGCTACAGTCGGCCACCCGGAACAGTCGGCCAGCCGCTACGGTCGGCCAGCCGCTACAGTCGGCCAGACGGCACAGTCGGTTACTCGCTACACAATCGAACTACTTCCACCCAGTCGACATAGCTGCTATTTCAGAAAGTATATACTATAGTTGTACTCCAAAGTCGCTAATCTTATAAAGCAGACAGATGGACTCATTCGCCATACATTTTGGAGAATTAATCTTTGAACTTTTTTTTACAATTTTTTTCGACTATGTAAGTAAAAGCTATTTCCATGGACTTTGCTAACTATCCTGCAAATTGACATTCCGCTAAGGCTCCTTAAGTTCACTCGGAGTATAGATGGGCCTTTACCTGAGCATGAAGCCGTGGACGGTCTACTTTGCCCTTCAATTTCCATGTTGGTCTCCTGGTTGACACAGAAGCATACACCCATGCCACACTGTAATGGTCTATAATAGCCATCGTTCTGGCAATCTACACTTATACTCCGGTGATATTCGCCGGTTCTCCAAAGCAGGTAAGCTTCTTCGCATTTCAACCTTGTGGGAATTTGCTTGCCCGCTAGAAAATGCAATAATTCCTTCACAGACGTATAACTGCAGTAACACAGCAAGACCATTTCCTGTGAATAACATCCCTTTTTATAAAATGGTTGTAAATTGAAAATCACAAAAAACAAGTACCGCCCTCAGTCTTTCACACAAGGCTTTTAGTATGTGATTTTTTAATCGAAAAACAGTAAAAGCTCACAAATTTCAGGCCAAGTGCGACATATTAGTTTAATAAGAAATGTCAAAAAGAGGTAATGGTACTTGCTTTCTGCTTTTAATATTTATAAGAAATAAAAGGAAAGCATTATAGTAGATTGCTTGTTAATAATGACACTGGAAAGTAAAAAATGTTTCATATTTGTTTGCTTGGCCAAGCGTCAGATGAAATTAAGGATTTTTGAGACCATTCAATTATTTGTTTATATACGAGCTTAGTGTAAACGATTTTGGGGTCAGTAGTTTGTTTCATTTTCTGTTTTATAAGCATCTTGTGAAAGAGACTATTGGATCCACGAAATTTTCTTAATCAATAATAACAACCTTCAAAATAGTGGAATAGAGAGTCTACATCAACAGCAAAGAAACTCACGGTGAGCTCAACCAAGTTTAACCAGTCTTAACCTCGTCAAAAATAAAGAGATTAGCATTTTAAAGAATGAGTTGCTTCCGTCCGCCTTGGAAATCCAATATTCTGGATGGGGGAACACATTTCTGATTAATTAGTAAGATCAACCACTTTCTGTGTGAGTTCTAAACCCCTTCTTTAAACACGCCATGGTATGACGGAGTCCTCAAAAACATTCTGTAAGGGCAGAGACCTCACCCGTGTGAACGGCGAAGTAAAGATTTCTTAATTTTCAAGTCAGAGAAGTTAGATTTTCCATGAATTTCTTAGTTCATAACGATCAAATATGGTTTTAATGACCGTTGCTGAGCTATATAAGACATATTTTACACAAAAGCTCACTATCGCAGTCGAAATCGCGACCCGGCCACATATAATCGTCGTTGATCGTTTGGCCAGTCTTATCAACACAGAAGCAGTACTTAGAACCGGGCATTAAGACACATTGTAGGCTGCTATAGTCACCATTTTCTTCGCAAGCACGGGGATCACCCTCAATTGCCATGTGACCATTGAATCGACTGTCGGAATAGAAGTTTTCCGCGAAGCATGGTGTTAATGTTATATTTGGAAGTACGCCATTAAATTTGCCTGAAGCAAACAAAATACTTCCCCTGAATTTTCTTTGCCAGTACTGCATCAAAGTAAAGTTTGGCCTCCACGATGAGGTGTTTTCACGAAAACTTCATGGTTACCTATCCCCACAATATGATATCAGTCCTTAGAAGCAATTATGATTTTCCATTACAATCATGGATCGAAATTTTATGCGGAAGCTTGATGCTGCACTAAGATATGATATGTGATACAGCCAACAATTTGCGCCTTTATCTCCATAGTTTTTTATGTCTCTATGTTTCGAGAGAAGAACTTGAGAGATATTTAACCTGATTTACTATTTTTCAAAGTCTGTTTCAGAACGTTCAGCCGCCAGATTTTTATAACGAGTGTCGATTCAGCCACTGGTTTAATTTTTCATTTCGCTGCCATTATTTTTTGCAATTTTTATTTAATTTTTTCTTTTTTGGACCGACATATTTTCTCAAAATTTGATGTATTCAATGAGGAATTTCAAATAACCAAGCACAATAATGCACGAGCTATCAGAAGGATAATTCTGAAAATATCCTTGCGCAATGTTTTGGTGAGAAAGTCGAAACGCTTGCACATATTTTCTAAAAGAAAAACATTTAATAAAAACCGAGCATTGAGTTAATCAAATGTATTTTTGGTAAACCATTAGACTTTCCAAAAACCGTTGGGAATCGGACAATGCAATTGGGTCTTGACAAAATTTATGAAAATAAAAATTTGGCTTTATCAAACTCTTGAGGATGTGATGTTTTTCGATGTCAAAAGTAATCACGGAAAGAGTCGTTAAGTATGACCCCGGGCATTAGATAGTGTGTCTTCAAATTTTTTTCTTGGTAAAGACAAGTTGCAGTGATGGGTATCTGGCCCCCAAATTTCATGCCCCCCACCCTAAAGCCAAAACGATAAGAGCTAGAACGTTCGTGTTTCTCATGATTCCGGGCATAGGGGCAAACTATGGGGCGCCTTTTGTCACTTCGCCTCTATCTGCAAGTGGTGCTCGGTGGGGCCCCAAAAACATGGAAAAACGCACTTTCTAAGGGTTCCCAGTCCCAAAATGCCCCACAATGGGTGTGGCGTATCCAAGCTCCATACTTCGGCCTAAGCATCTTGGGGGTGCAATCTAAAATGAGATTTTTTATTTTTTTAGAATATGGCCTCAAGTCAATTATATGGTGGTCCAAAGTTCCGGGAAACGTGAAAATCGGGCATTTTGTTATGTAATACTTACGGCTTCAAAAAAATAATTTTTTGCGGTATAATGCACTACGGTGTCAGAATTTTTTGTAGTTTCAATTGAACCGTTAGCCTTATTGGGATTTTTGGGGTGTAAGGGTGTTCGACCATTGGGAATTTGATGGATGCGGTCACTTTACACGAGACATTATCCCGGGTGTAACAAACGTATTTTTGTCATTATTTCGCGCAAGGGGTTTAGGACCACGGTAAATTCAATTAAGACGGTCACTTTACACAGAAAAATTAACCCCGGTGTAAACAAGCGTATTTTGGTAATTTTTTGTGGAGGGGGTTTTCGACTGCGGGGAATTCAATGGATTTGTCTCTTTACACACAAAATTATATTGAGTGTATACAAAGGTATTTCTGCGGTTTTTTGGGTTGAGGGGTTCTTGATAATGGTGAATTCAATGGAAATGGTCACTTTACACTCTGTTTACAGCGTGTTTCAAGTTATATACGGATTACACATGTTTTACTTTTACCAAAAGTGAGAATTCGTAGCTTTAGAATTGTTTTTTATTGTTTCTTTGATGTGAAGACGACCCAAATTTAAGCAAAAAGCAAAGGCAAAAAGACTAGATTTTTAAGAACTAGGGTTAAGGTCGGAAAAAAATTCCCTTTCGTTATATTGGATTTTCATTCTTTTTCAAAAAAAATTTTCCATGTCTGTGAAGAAGAATATTCTGCAGCTGAGTGCATCAACACACCCTCCAACCAAACATGTGCATCTTCGAAATTCTGAGGGGAGTACAAGAGTGGACCTTGGTTTTTTGAGACATAAAATTAAAAAAAAATTGACTCTAAAATTTTTTTTCATAACAAACTTTCCAGTTTCAAAACCCTTGGGGTAGTTTGTACACTCATGTCCCCCTCACACTGTATGCTTCCAACTGTGTTGAATTTTTTTACTGAATTTGGTGTCAACAAAAGGAATCAACTGTGGGAAAGTGGCACATAAAATGCCACTCAACTTTTTCCAGAAAAAAAAGTTTTCTTTTAACTGAATCGATTGTGCAAGATATGTTTAATGCACTTATTTTATAAGAATTCACTCTGTAAGCTCTACTGAATACAAAATATAAACAAATTTGTTCTCTTCTGTTTAAACTATTCAATAAAACAGCATCATTCACAGTTTTTGGATTTAAACTGGAATTTGCAGAAAAAGCGCTTCTTGCAGGATTGCAGACGGGAAGCAATTTCACCCATCCCTGTCGCTCCCGTCCTGCTTTCAGAAATGTCGTACTGTTGCCGTGGGAGTACGAGTTTAGTGGGGGAGGAGCGGGTACAGGAGTTGGTGCACACCCCTAATATAGGCATGGCTGAATCAGGAGCATTTTTGTATGCTTTACCAGTTCTCCCATTTGCAGGTAGGTGCCCAATGACTGTAACCAAGGCTCAGTTGCACTAAAGAGGTCTAAGCTCGAGCTCAAGATAATCTTGAACAAAAAGGCAAGTCGGTTTGATCTCAAGTTCGCTATAGTTTGAATGTCATCAGGATTATAACGAGCTGAATGTCGAGATTATCCCCAGCTTGTCGGGTTGCACTAAATTTTCTTATCTCTAAAGCAAATAAATATAAAAATGTCTGCAATTCCCAAACGCGAAATCAAATCTCAGTATTAGTTAATCCTGAAGTGAGTATTGTTTGTGCACTGGAAGAAAACAATTTGGACATTGCGATTCGCTCAAACTGAAGATTATCAATTTAATCCCGATGTTGAGATTATCCTCATGTTGGGTTAGTGCAACCAACCTCAGGTTTCTTTATAGTTCTGAAAATGACTATAATATGCCTCTCTCACCATTTTTCAGCTAGTGTGAGAGGCAGGAGTTTTGAATTGGCCGGGAGTTAGAATGATATTGGTTTACCATTTCCTTTTATTTGAAGTCATGGGCATATAATTTTCATATAGAAAAATGTTACTGTAGTTGATGCCAGGGGAAGGACAAAATGCACGACGCTGCAGAATATACTTTTTCAGAGACATGAAAATTTTTTTGAGAAAGAATGAAAATCCAATATAACAAAAGTGAATTTTTTCAGACTTTAACCCAAGTTCTCAAAAATCTAGTCCACTTCTTTTTGTAAGTTGGCAATCCAATCAAGTATATCCTCCTTTTTTCTGCCCTACCGGGTCTTTTCTAATAAACTAGTCCAGATATTTACGCCGCTTGTGAGTCAGAGTAGCTATTTTTGACAAGAACAGCTAACTTTATAGCATAGAATCAATAATTATCTTTGTAGGAAGACGCAAAAGCTTTCATCAATATCTGAATACCTCACATTCAATTTTAAACCAAAATTTGACTTGGCTAAATTTTGGATGAGCGACTGAAATGTCTGTTTTTCATCTTTCAACATGTAACTAACAGGAATTGACTGATTTTAGCTTGTGTCAAAATATTCAACATGAGTTTAACGTGAGTTTACTGAGTGGCTGAAACAACATGTTAGGGGGACTGTGTTAACACAGTACGGTGGCTGACTTATTCATCGTCTTATATCTTAGGTTGTACGAGTAGGTCTTGGCGTATCCCATACTAGATCTATAATATTTGAACATTTTCGAATTTTGAATTTTTTTCTGCCTCTGCTCATGCCTTAGGTCCTAAAGCGCGTTAACCGTATTCTAGATTGTATCATGAGATCAATATTTAATTTAATGGTCTTTCAGTCAATATAAATTTCATACAGATCTTATCTGACACCTGATTAAGGTTAATGAACGCATAAAGTGTATTTATCATGGTCCACTTAAATTGCTCTAAGCCATATCAACTGCCCCTTTGAGAGACTCATTCTGGAAAAATTACAAAAAAGGTACCAGGTGATCATTTTATTTCGCAAAAATCACATCATACTCTCTCTACCTTCACAGTCAAGAGCCGGCAGCTTGGCGTATTTTCTACGAATGGCCATCTCACGGGTTATGTTGACCCTTGTTCCGGGCTTTTCTTGGCCCGTTTCCGTATCTCTGCACCAGCAATATGAATAGTCACATCGCTCGCTTGGGTAAGTTCCATCATGGTCAAAGTTTCCGCGAAAAACTTTTGCACTTATAGAAGAGAAAAAAAGTAGAATCAGCAACAACATTTCTCGTAATTAAAAATGAAAATGAAAAATCTTCAATCCTGTCGAAGCATAAGTGCAGGATGAATCTATTCATGCACGACCGTAGTGCATAGTCCTGAATTTATTCCATCAGTAAAACTTTGTTCCAAGTGAACTTTCTTTTGGAATGTGAATTTATTCATGTACAACACTAATGCGTGTTCATGAATTTATTCTAAAAGTCAAAACTTTCTGTAAGTCTATTTCCAGAGAAATTGTTGCTTTTTTCACGGTAAAGTTGAAATGAACAATCAGGAAAAGTGGAAAAACTTACCCTACTTCTACAGAAGTTGAAAAGCATTGTATCTTTTTGACTAAACGTGACCAATAACTGTTGTAAATTCAAGTCGAAAAGCGCTTTTTCGGCACCATTATTGGAAATAATGTCACTGTCACTAATTATGTAAATTAGTGTAATGTTATTGGAACTCAATGAAGTCGTCCCAGTTACCAATAAAAGTAATGTTAATTGAGTGGAAATTATAGATAGTAATCTCAGCCAAAATATAGTTGATACAGAGCTAGCAAACATTAATATTAATGACAATTTTTTAAGTATGATAAAATTGGCAAAAAATAATTTTATTCCTCAATGTGAAACATTTGATAAAAACAAAAATTCAAAATTTGTAATGAAGTATATAAATTTCCTATATGTACTAAGATTAGACCAACAGGTTGTGTCAGAATCTATTTGTGTTGGGATAATAATTAAAACTATAAGGTCAAAAAATGCAGGCTAGAAATAGCCACCCAAGTAGAGACCCTGATCATATCATTTCTTGTTCCACAAAGTGGACATTGCAGCCCTTATAAACCCAATCCTGAAAGATGTTGCTACCAGCACGTTGTAACCCAAAAATTCAACAAAGACGTTTTTGATCACTCAATGCCCATAACTTATGTAAGGGCCGCATCTGGTGTGATCACAACATATGTACGGGATAACTGTTATATATGTATTTCTTCGTTGCGAACTCCCTAAATATTATGGTTCAATGATTTATGGCTGGGGATAATATATTAAATCAGTCGTTAAATTTCCAATTCGAATTATTTAAAATAAAATGTCCAGAAATAAGTAAACAAGTAAGTCAAAAAAGAAAACAACCAAAGTGATGAAAACGAAAATGTGTGATTAACATTAGAGGAATTAAAATGAAATTGTACAAAACGATAGAATTCGTTCTGCATCAAAGGTCGTTAAAAACAATTTGTAAAACACTAAAATTCTAACAAACATTAACCCCATTTTAATTCTTCACAGATGCCATAATGAAAATAAAATCTGCATAAAAGCAGCAAAAAGAAGTTTTATTGAAAAGCATAAAACATGAAAACTTTCGTTAATACATTGCAAGATTCTATTAATTGGTGATTTTTATTAAGGTTAAATTTATTAGAATTCGAGGAGCTGTGTTTTTTTTCTCTTCGGCATAAGCGTTATATTTCAATATTTTCTACATAAATGCAGTCAGTACTATAATAATTTATGTAGTAAATAGAATGTATTATAGTAAATAGAATGTGTTATATCTTGGTTTGCGGTCGGGGATGATGTGGCGTGAGCAGGATTGGGATTCCAAGGTTGCGGCCTTAATGTACGTGCGTCCCACACCCACGTTTACCCGATTACTTAATTTCTAATACTTAAACCCCGACGATAATAGTTTTCCCCAACAATCAAAGAAAACCCTAGTTTCTTTAATTGTCTCCCTTCTACTCTCACTAACTAAAAATAAAGGGATTCTCCTACCTATTTATTATTATACAATAACGTACGAAAACTTACGTGACCAAAACGTTACGGGCGAGACGAAAATAAAAAATGACAATAATAAATCTACTCCCACGCGCGGGCGAACAAAGACGAGAAACGCGTGGTGGGAGGCGGCTAATACGTGCTAGTGGTGGCCGGCGGGGCACACAACTAGTAAGGAAAATAAAAAATACACGTAAAGTATATGCAACGAATAATGAATAGAGAGAGACCAGCGCACGCGTACCGACGTGCGCTACAGTAAGATGGCCACTGGTGGTCCGCGTTGCTCTCTCCACTTGCCACCTGCGGGCCTGTGACGCGTTTTGACAAATAATGAAAAATCGGCGGAAAACACACTACAACACCCCTCCCCCCTTGCAGTAGATCGCCCTAAGCGATCGTCAAGAAATACCGAAAAGAACGTGCAAGGGGAAGGGCTCCGCCACTACAGGCCGTTGCCGGGGTTGCCGAAGATTCTTCGGCGTCACACAGCGGGGCCGGCGGAGTTGTTGGGGTAGTTTGAGCCGATTTTTAGGGCTGCGACCATAAGCCCGGCGGCGAAGTGTACGGACAAAAACGGGGCAAGTGGGGGCGTGTAGCGGGCCACTGGCGGTCAACTTACTGTGTGTTTGCAGCGTCGGCTGCACGTGCGCTGGGATCACTAGTACAAAATAATAAAGCACGAACGAGATTAGAAAATAAACAACCGGTGTGAAAAATGAGGTTAAAAGAAAACAACAAAACGAAAAAGAAGTACAAAGTTACTGTACAAAAGCTCGTGATCAGTGGCGGCGGCGATAACGAGTGTCGGACGCTGAACGGTGATTTCGTTGCGGATCGCGGCGGTCTCGTTCTCGTTCTCGTTCTCTTTCTCGTTGGCGTTCGATGTGGTAGCCGTGGGGATCGTATGGATCTTCGTGGCCGTCAAAGCGGTAGTTACGAGAATAGCGGGATCGACCGTAGTCAGAGGTATCCCGGCGGCGAGACGACGAGGTTGACATTTGAGGCGGGAGCGGCGATAGCGGGTTAACGCCTGGCGCTGGTAACTGAGTCGCGATTAACGACGGTTTGTCGGACGGCGTCCCTGTTGGCGGCAACGGTCGCGGTGGTAAAAGATTCCACCGGGCAGAGAAATCGTGCCGACGCAGCAGGGGCGCGGGGCGATCCGTCTCGCTATGGTATTGTAAATAAATTTTTCGGACGTCGGCGAGTTCGGGCGGCTGTGGAAACGGTGCGTAGTCTGGGTAAGCCATCCAGCTGTCGATGAGTCCGACAGCGGTGTTGTAGGCTTGGAGCAGGCACGAAGGATTGTCCAGGCCGCGAGCTTCGTAGAGGAAAAGCGTCAAATGGGCGGTGTGAACGGCGTCAACGACGCCGAGCTCCTCGGCCCAAAGACTGGCGACCCATTTCAATATTACCGTGGCAACGGCGTGCGAGATCGGTGGTTGCTGTTCTACGTACGAGGGGCGGTAGTGGTCGCGAAAATACTGATACAGCGCCAACGAGGCGTTCGTGGCGCGTATGTGCACCGGCATAATGATGTGAATGCGGAGGCGCCCGAAAAAATTGATCAGCACCATCTCGTGCATCGTGCGCGGTGAGAAGAATTCAACGGCCGGGTCAATATGTGGCGGATAGCCCGGCGTGACAATCGTAACAGTATGCGGCTTATCGGTAGTACGGAATCGCGTATAGTTCGGCAAGTGCGTAGCCTCGCTAGGCAACCGGGGTTTGATTGCTGGCGCGGAACTTGGTGGCAACGGGACTCCAAGAACCGGTTTGGTGGTGATGATCATATGCGGCTGTTGGACCGCAGTAACCGGAGCCGACGTCGGGGCCGTAGGCGGCAGCGACGTGGTGTGGGTTACCGTGGTCGATATGGCGGTTGTCGGAGCCGTGGGCGGCTGCGACGTTACCGTAGGCGTAGTCGAGGGTTTTGCGGGCTCCACGTCCATAGGAGGCGGCGGGAGCAGAGCTTTAAATTCATCTTTCGGCGGATTCTTTAGAGCTTCCAGGCGGCGCTGGATTTCGGCGTCTCGGTGTAATGGGCTAATATAGTCGGTTAATTTCGTGGGTGAGCGGCGGAAACCGTGGCGATAGTGTTCTTCGTAGAAACCCGTTGTGTGCACCTTACGGGTTTGTTCGCTCTGAGTACGATGCGGCGGCGCGTCATCGCGGCGTTCGTGTTGGCGGCTTTCCCTGCCGGTTGCTGGGGTTTGTTTCGTTTCTTTTCGGTGGCGGTCATCACGAGAATGGGACTCGTGGTGTGAACGGTGACTGTCTGTCTTGTGAGCAGGCGGCGGTAACGTTGCCGACGCTGTTGTTTTGGAAGAATCGCGTTTGGGTTTCGGCGTTGACGTAGCGTGCGAAGAGCGTGCGGCTTCTTCGCGGATTCTTTGCTTATCGCGTTGTTCGCGGCGTCGAGTGGTGCGCTCGCTGGGCGTTCGGCCGCGCTCGGCACGCGAAGTGCTGGGTGGCGGCGTACGCCGTGTACTCGGTTCGTCCGATGTTTTGGTCTTGTGAGATTTGCGGTACGCTGATTCGTCCTGGAGCTGTTGTTTTCGTTTTATCGAATGTTCATACCGACCGGGTCTTCGGATGGGATTACCATAGCGATCTAAAGCCGGCACGGACGTGCTGGATGCCTGTGGGGTTTGGACATCCACAGGCGCCGTCGGCGGCGGTAGAATCGCTGGTTGCGGCGGTTGCGGGATCGCTTGCGGTTGGGATATGACCGGCGGCGGTAACGGGGCCGGTGGTTGCGTGACGGGTTGGGCCATCGCAGGAGCCATTTGAGCTACTTGCGGGGCCGGAGCGATCAACGTCGGTTGCGGCAACAAAATTTGTTGTATTTGTTCCTTCAACGACTCGGGGAAATCTTTCCACTGGTGTTCAGGAAATAGCATACCGGGCGGCGGTGGCGGGAAATGATGCGCGGTCAGTGCTGCGGCCAAAGCGTCCCATTGCGGAGCTGAAATAAACTGTTGCGAAAAACGTACAGGAGCACTATACCTGGCTGCGGCAACAGTAGCAATAAGCGGAGGTCCCGGCAAAGCGGCCGGCGTCGCCAAATATATTCGTGGATCCACGGCGGGTGCCGTGGTGATTGTCGTAGCGGCTGGTTCCATAGAGGCGACGTCCATAGACGTGGATTGGTCCACGGTACTTTCTTCGGGTATGTCAGTCAACATTTGTTCTGACGTCATTGTCTCGGAGTCAATCGCGGCGGGTTGGACGGGTGTGGACTCGTCCATCGGGGCCGGAGCGATGTTGGAAATTTCATCGAGCGTCAGTTTCAGGAAATCGTTGATTTGCGTGGCAGTTGCGGTAATATCGGAAGGCGCCGGTACCATAGGAAGGGTCGACACGTCCGTTGACGGCGGCAGCTTCGCTATGTTGAGATCGAAAATTGGCGTTTCAAGTAGTTCATCGTCGGCGGGTTCAACTTCAACGTCGGTGGGGCGGTCGAGAAGTTCCTCGGCGGTGAGCGTGTGCACCGAAGCCGTAGTCGGCATGGGGTACGCATACACCGGCGCGGGGAACGAAAGACGGTTTTGGTGGTCGATGAGCGCGATGAACGTTGAATAAAAATGGAAACGGCTATGTGGATTGGCCGTATAATCGTTTTCATCGATTTCAACTTCTTCGACCGACGTTTCCATGTGGAAGTTTTCGTCGAACACGATCGGGCGTAACGCAAAGCGATTGCAAATGTACGTGCTCGGGTCGGCCGAAAAACTGGGCTCGCATTCCGGAATGCGGTTCATCCAAGTCGTGAGAAGCGAATTGGGGTTGCCGTCGCTGCGGTACCACATGCATTCGTAGAACACGGCACGTGTATCTGGCGTCATTGATTGCGCGTGGCGGAGGAGGACGTCATTGACCCAGGCGTATTCCGCGGCGGAACATGGTGAAGCTAGGAGCGCGGCTAACGGCATAAAAGTCGTTAGCTTCCGGAACCATTCTCCATCAATCTGTAAAAAATTAAGGATGGTTGAGGGGTGATAACGATAATGGGTACCGTTATAAGTGCGCTCGCGTAGGGGTTGGTCGGCGGCTACGCGTTCGGTCCAAAGATCTTCGACTTCGTGGGGAAGCGGCGGCAAGTTGGGATCGTTGTAGGGCATACGATCGCGGACGGCCAACTTGTATATCGGTGAAAGCGGGAAGTTGAGCAACTCGATGATGCGGTGGATGAGATTGCTTTTCATGGCCGACGTGACGGCTGCTTGAAGACGTTTGGGATCGTCGAACACCGATTGTGGTTTGAGAGCCGGGTCTTCATCGTCGGAGACGTCTGGTGACTTGTTCCATTCGTCTTTCTGTTTCTTTTTCTTCTTTTTTGGCACTTTCGGAACGGGGAGAAGCTTCGGGTGAGTTGTCCGCGTCAAGGATTTGATATCTTTGAAGCCGTTGGGAACCGTTCCTAAACAGAAAGACCGACCGTGGTCGGACGATGTGCAATCATACATAAAAAATTTATAAGCCGAAAGAACTTCGTCTCGCATGATCGCGGGCAAGGCCACTTGCGACGTAGTCGGGTAGATCCGGTTGGCGTAGTCGGGAGGCAAGACATCCGACAGCGCGACGTTGTAAAAAGTTGCGATGACGTATTCAGCGAGATGGTCGATTTCGGCGGCGTCCAACGAGTCGTGGGGAAACAACGCGGGCGCGTTGTAGACCTCGGGGATGAAGCCGTAACGACCAAATGCCAAGAACAATAGCAGCGGATAATAGGCGTCGAGGGCCGCGTAGGCCAAAACGTCGGATTGTAGAAACGACGTTGTTGGATTGTTGAAAAAGCGTAGAGCGTGAGGAAAGCGTAAGGTGAGCTTTGAGACGTCTAGCGCCCACATTGCGGAGACTGTGGCTTTGAGCGTGCGTTTTTCCGGAAAGAAACCGATTCGGCGGGCCAACTCGTACAGTGGCGGAGATATGTCGATATTGCGAATGACGCGGTACGCGTCGAAGTGGATTGCTTTCACGACAGGATCTTTGTTTTTCTTTTGCCGGTCAGTGCGAAATTGAGTGCCCAGAAGCGCGTAGATTCCCGCCCAGTCGTCGGCTCCATCGAAAGAGACTACGATGGTGTGGTCGCCGTCGACTAGGGCGAAAAGCGCGGTCCAGTCTTCTGGGGTGGCGGTGAACGTTTCGAAGACGAACATTGTGCCATTCGGAAACGCGAGTTGAACGTAGCGGGGGTAACTAGATGCGTTGGGGTCGGCTGGCATTTGAACTGTGCATTGAAACTGTTTGAAGTCGGCGGCCGAGATGGATTCGGTGTCAAAGCCGACCAGCGTGTAGCCACGGAAGTTTGGTGTGGGTTGGGCGGCCAAGGCCTGCCCCAAACTTCCGGGTGAAAGGAAAATCGGCGGCGGCAAGACGTTCGGGGGTCGCGCGTACATGGAAATGTACCACGACTCCAAATCGGCGACGCGAGTTAGGCGTTTGACGTTGTTTTCTAAACAAGAGCGAATGCGATACTCATCAATGACACATGGGACGCCACGTCGAATGAACGACATGGGGTTTGAAGGATGATGTAAACGTGAACCAAGAGGGAAGCGCTGTGGTGTCGTCAATTCGTTAGAAGGACACATGCTTTGAGGCGGCGTTGGCTTGGGCGGCGATGTCACCTTGATGGGCGCACGTGGACAACTGGATCGGGCTACGATAGCGAGATAACGAGAGTTGTGGTATGCGGAAATCAAGGCAGCGGCCGGTTGTGGACTGAGAAGGCCACAACTTGACGATGACGGGATCGCGGCGGCTGACCATGGGACTCTGACCCAAGACTACAGAGGGGGAGAAACTCATGGGGTCCCAAGCAAAAGCATGCAAGTAAGCAGCAAAAGCATAAAATGAGAAAATACCGTCGCAGGCGAAACTTAAATCGTTCTGGTGGGGCTGCCGTTCGGCCCAGCGGACGTAACGTTCGTTTACGTTTATCGATTCGCGATACGGCGGAGGGTCGTCGGCCGTGGAGGATGATGCGGTCGACGGCGTCGCCATGTTGAAAAATAAAATTTTTGAGAGCGGCTGGAAAATGCGACTATTGCTGATGGAAGCGAAAGATGGAAATGAAATAGTAAAAAGAATGAGCCGCTGAAAGGTGAAGAAAGTGTAAAGTAGGAAAATGCAAACACTATCATTACGAAAAGCAACACAAACACCACTATGTTAATGGAGAGTAAAATCAACCTTTCCCAATTAGTCTTATGAGAGTGATAGCGGCCAGGGTCGGGCGGAAGTAAACCGAATGGCCTCGCGCCAACAGAACCTAACATTATAGAAGAAACCCCCTCCTATTGCGAAAGTGCGGAAACCGAGACCGGGTGTAAAGTGACATTGTAAAGTCGGTTGAGGGCAAAAACAGCGGATTGAGTGGAAACGTTGGAATTGCCGTGCATCCTTGCTCGTTATCGAGGTCGCCATGATCTAAATTAAACAAACACAAAGATTATGTACAACGCGGCGTGATGAGCGCCGTATCACAAAAGGAAAATTTCAAAGCGAACTATTGCCGGCGGGAAGTGTGGGGCGTGCGGGGTCCACCTTCTTCGTTGTCAAAAATATTCTTTGCCGGTCGTGGGATGAACGGTTTTAGACGCGTTATGGAGACGGTCTGCGGGCGGCCGGGCGCGTCGAGTGCGTCAATGGTAACAACGTTTTCGGCTGCGCGGGAAGCGTCCGTGATGAGGAAAGGCCCGATAAAGTCGGGTTGAATCTTGTTGGCTTTTCGCGTGTTGGTCAAAAGAACTAAGTCGTTGACGGCGAAGTCGCGTCTTCGAGCTTTGCGGTCAAAATATTCTTTGCTGGCGGCTGCTGCGGCATCGAGATTAGCTTTGATCTTTTCGTGCATCTTGAGTTGGGCTTGCGTTAGAATATGTTGATAAGCGTCGTAATTCAACGGCAAGGTGAGACGGCGGGCGCAATCGTAGTCGAAAGTGATGCGCGGTTCATATCCTCGTAATAAACTGAACGGCGAATGTCGTGTGGCTGTATGCGGCGTGGCATTGTAAGCGAATACCGCGTAAGGCAGGTATTGCTCCCAGTTGTCTGGGTCGTCAGCGGTATACTTTTTGAGTTGGGCGATCAGTGTTTGGTTGAAACGTTCGACCATTCCGTTGCATTGGGGGTGGTACGTCGTTGTTTTGACTTTTCGAATTTTGAGAAGTTCACAAATATCTTGCATGAGTTTTGACGTAAAGCATCCGCCTTGATCGGAAAGGAGTACAAGTGGGCTACCGTGCGTGAGGACGACGTTGTTGATGAAACATTCCACTATTGTTGAGGCTTTTTGATCCGGTATCGGGTGCGCGGATACGAATTTCGTAAAATAATCCTGAAAAACAATAACGTAGGGACGCTTCTCACCTACTGGCGAAATATTGACGATGTTGGTTGCCACGATTTCGAATGGGTGTTTGGGTTGAATTGGCAACAAGGGCGGAGGCGGTGACGTGCGCGGCGTTGTTAGTTGACAAATTTTACAGGTTTTGATCCAATCCCGAACGTCCTCTTCCATGCGGGGCCACCAAAAGTGAGCTTTAATGGCGGCTAGCGTCCGATTCGTCCCTTGATGATTCAAAATTTTGGCGCCGTGAAATTGGTGAAGAGTTTGGTCGACCATGGAGGCGGGTACGACTAATTGCTTGACGTCTTTAATTTGCCGGTATAAAAGTTGATCTTCGAGGAAGAAAATCGGCGGGTGTTTGGCGGCGTTATCTGCTTTGAGGGTGGCGACAATTTTCGTTATGGCTGGATCTGCGGCTTGAGCTTTCCGAACTTCTGCGTGAGCGGCGATTGTAATGGCTTCGGCCGGAGGCGGTTCGTGGTCGGCATCCTTAGGCATTGAATTAGAGAGTGTGGGTGAACTGATGGTCTTTCTCGTCATCGCACGGGTGATGGCGTTGATTTCGGCGTCGACCTCCGTGGATAGTGAAGCCACTGCTGGGCGTGTTTCCGGTACCGTCAGGTCGGCTTCCGTAGTTGCACCAGCAGGGTGAAAATTTTCACGGAAGATCTTGGTGGTCAAATTTTCAGCGTTCTGGATCGGGCATTTGTCGCGGTCATCTTTCCTAGATAGAAAATCAGCACAAGCGTTATCCTTACCTTTAACATATTCCACTTTGTAATCGTAATCTTGCAGACTGATCGCGAAGCGTTGTAGTCGTGAGTTTCGGTGTTTTTCGTCTTTGAGCCATTCGAGCGGCTTGTGATCGGTGCGGACGATAACTTTCTGGCCGTACACATAGTGGCGGTACATCCGGAAGCCGTATACAATGGCGAGGCATTCACGCTCAGTTGTACTGTAGCGGGTTTCGGCATCGGTGAGTACGCGGCTATTGTAGGCGATGACCCATTGGTCGTTTCCGTTTTCTTGATACAAAATCGCTCCAATGGCGGTTGTACTGGCGTCGGTTTGAATAACGAATTGAGCTTTGCCATCGTAGACGGGATAGCGGAGAAATGGCGAAGACGTAAGGGCTGTCTTGATGCCTTTGAATGCGGCGTGGTGTTCATCCGTGGCGAAATATTGGGCGTCTTTGCGTAAGAGTCCGTACAGTGGACTGGACAAGGTTGCCAAATTCGGAATGAATCGCTTGCACCATTGAACTAGACCTAAAAAACTTTGCATACCTTTTTTAGTCTTTGGAAATTCGTATTCGGCGATCGCTTTGACTTTTTCGGGATCGGCGGCGATTCCGCGGGCGCTAAGAAGATGTCCCAGGAATTTGACTTGCGGCGGCAGAAACTCGCATTTGTCGGGTCGAAGCGTAAGATTGGCGGCGCGGAGGGCGTCAAAAACGATTTGAAGGTGTTCCAAATGCTCTTCAAATGAATTCGAGAAAATGATGATATCGTCGATGTAAACGAGGCAGATTTTCCAGATAAACGGGCGAAGGATTCGTTCCATTAAGCGTTGAAATTCGGCGGGCGCGTTCTTCAAGCCGAACGGCAAAACTTTGAATCGAAACAAACCTTCTTGGCAAATGAAGGTTGTTTTATCGCGGGAGTCGACGTCGAGGGGTACTTGCCAATACCCAGCCTTGAGGTCGAGCGTGGTGAAGAATTTTGCGTGTCCCATTGCGTCCAGGTAGTCGTCGATGCGCGGGATTGGGAATTTGTCGCTCGGCGTAACATCGTTGATTCCGCGGTAGTCAACAACGGGTCTCCACGAGCCGTCTTTTTTCTTTACCAAAAATAGCGGTGCGGCCCAGGGTGAGCGGGATGGTTCGATAAAATCATTGTCAAGCATTTCTTGAATATGGCGGCGTACAATCGGTCTTTGTTCCATCGCGGCGCGATAGTAATGGCGGGATACGGGCTTCGCGGTGCTGGTGTCGATGCTGACGGTTAATTCGCTAGTGATAGTTGGTTTATCGCCGGGGAGACTGAAAACATCGCGGTGCTGTCGGAGCATCCTGAGGGCTCTCTCTTTTAGCGCGGTAGAAACATACGTCTTTTCCGTCATTTTGTTCAGGGCGTATTCCAGCTTTTGTTGTGCGGTGTTGCCTGGGAATGATTTATCCAATGCGGCCGGCTCGTGGTCGGTTAAGTCGCAGTCGGCGGCGGCGGTTGCTATCTGACAATCGGCGTGGGTTTCGGAATACTCCAGCGTGTGCTTTGCCATCGCAATGAGTTGATTTGGTCGGAGTTTGATACTGTTCGGCGTATTGTTGATGAAAAGGAGCGGACAATGGCCATTGGTGATGTTGACCACTGCGGTTTCGACTGGGAGCTCTGCGGCAACGTTATCCGTGGCGAGTGGTTGTACAATCACATCGGGCACTGTCGCCGATGTTGTGGGAAAAACGCTACTTTTGACCCATTGTTGGCAGTGCGGCGAAATCGAAATGGAAGCTTGGGCGACGAGAAAAATTGGTTCGGCGAGCTCCGTAACCTCCAACCGCCTAGGGGGCGGTTGGTGTGGACCAGGTTGAGCCTGCCGTATCGGTTGTTCGACTTCGATTTCTTCGGGTTGGCTAAAAATATCAGATTTATCATCATAACAACTTACTCATTCGTCTTCTGGTATCTCTTCTAAAACGTTGTCGTTAGTGGCGTTGAGAAATAATTCCGTTTGCGGGCGGATCGAGGCGATTACTTTGAGCGGCAGTTTAACGTCTTGAATTTCGATATAATTGTCTTTGAAATTTAAAATGGCGTGGATATCGGGGTGCGCGAGGAAATCGGTTCTGATGATGAATTGATCGTTTCCGTCGTCGTCAAGAATTACGCATTTGATCATGTGCTCTCCGAAGGCGGATTCCATTGTGACAACTACCGGGCCGTGAGCGTTGACTACGGCGCCGTCAGCTACTTTAATTTTTCCACAAATCGGGAGTTGGAGCGATTGCTTGTCGAAAGCGCGTTTGACCAAACCTGATGAGAGGACGGAACATTGGGCACCTGTATCGATGAGCGCGTGTGCTTTGACGGCTCCAATTTTGATTGGGATTTGAAAGGCTCTCGTAGAAGCGTATTTGCGGACAAACGATTTGGAAGATGGCGTTAGATTATCAATTTGACAAACGGACGAACGAATATGACAGGGATCTTGAAAAGCGCGGCCTGTTGCGTTCCAACGGACGATGCCGGGGCTGACAATGGGCGCGGCGGAAGCGATTTCTTTAGATGGAACAACCATATTGGCCGCGGACGTTGAATGATTGTTGACGCGTGTTTCGAGCGCCGGTACGGGCGCGGTGTTTGGTGCCGGAAGGGCGGGTAGGGTAATTTGCATTTCTGAAGATTGAGAACTAGCATGCGATGAATCCGTCGGCGTTGTGACGTATGGAGCAGGTACCGCGTTGTAATGAATATGTTGTTCCCACGGCGCCGGAAATTGGTGGTTCGGGTAGACGGCGTATGTATTCTGAACGAAATCATTTGGGCGTTGTATAGGGTTACTTTCATAGAAATGGTTTCGCGCGCCGCGGGCGTAGTTCGCACCACGTTGGGGCGGTCCTCCGCGGCGGGGTCGCCAATCGCGTTGTCCACGGACGTCGTTTGAATTATTTCGGAAGTCAACTTGCCGTGGTTGGGCGGCGTAATTTGAGCGATTTGGTTCAAGTCGGGCTGATTGTTGAGCGTTTTGCCGTTTGAGCCAGACGCAATCTTCTGTGTTGTGTGTGCGGGATTTGTGAGCGTCGCACCACAGACCTGTAGGTTGCGTCGTGCGTGCGCGGTCTCTGCTGGCGGATCTGTCGAAGCGGTTTGCGTACGGCTCTCTGTTTTGAGATTGATGGCGCGGACTTTGTTGCCGATTGATGGGGGCCGTTTCTTCAGGGCGTTGTCGAGATTTTCTTTCTTCATAGTCGCGGTCGTATCGTTGAATCAATTGTTCCAGAAGCATCTCCGTGCGCGGTAGTTGCGGTGGCGGTGGTTCAATTGCTTGTGGTTGGAAAGAGACGAATTTATTGGGCTGCATCGCCGGGTTTTGCGTCCTGCGGTCCATCGATGGAGAGCGCTTGCGGTAGCGATTTTGAGGACGGTCCATGCTGCGGCGGCGTTCAAAACGGCGGTCAAACGGTTGCGGCGACTTCGGAGGTGGTGCATCTTGATCGGCTTGATTTACCAGAATGGGTCGTTCCGCGGTTCCAATTTCGGCTTTAGTTGCGTTGAGGACACTACGGGCTTTGGCTACGGCGTCGGCCAATTGTTGAACATTTGTGAAACCCTTTGCTTGTTCGCCAATTGTGAGTTGATAGAAAACAGGCATTTTTGTCAAAAAGGTATCAATTACTTGTTTATGCCGGAAAGTTTGATCTTCATGCTGATACAATAGTTGTACATAAGTCATCACCTTACTCAAGAATGCGGCGGGTTCCTCTCCAGCTTCTGGCGTGATTGACGCGAGTTCGCGTTTAAGAGTCATTGGATTGCAATCGGGCGCCAACTGGAACATAAGCAAATGTTTGGCGTCTTCGTACCGCGTCATATCTTGGATCATGTCGCTCGGCGTATCGCGGGTGAGTCGGCGGAGGGCACTCATCTTTACGTGATTGGAGGCGTCGTAGCCGAACTCATTTTCCAGTCGTATGAAGAAGCGTAACAGGCGTTTATTTGTTGCGGCGCCGTCAATTATCAACGGATGCATATTGTCGACGATTGTTTTGATGCGGCTATCTTCTTCACGATGAGACGTGCGCGGCATGTCGTACCGAGGATGCCGGTGTTCATAATAATCCTCGGGTGGATAATCTGAAAAGCCAAATTGGTTGGCCGCGGGCGGTGGGCGTCTTTGAAGCGCGGAACGGTGTAAATCTTCATCGGCGCGCGTATTGCGGGCGAATTCGTTATTATATAAGGTATCCGTCGACGGTGCTTTGGGTTTGACTTGGTTTGGTAGCCTGCCAAAGACTGGAGCCGGTTCAGTTTCACGGAAAGTTTCGTTAGGGATATAAACATCTCTTGTTTCCTCGCCGTGAAACCGTGAGGACACCGGCGGCGGTCTTGGTGTAGGCGGATTACGCGCGTGCGTCGCGGCGGCGGTTGTGGAAATCAACTGTTGCATTTGCTCGGCGAGCGCGGCGAAACGCGCGTTAGTGGCTTTTGTTTGTTCTTGAATTTCGCGTTGAACGCGTAATTGTTGGGCTTGGAATTGATCGGAGACGGCGCCGATAATTTGATCAATGGTTTGTACCGTGGGGACATTGTTGGTTATACGCGCGGCGGCGGTGTTTAGTTGTTCCAGCGCGTCGCGTGCTTCAATTCGAAAATTTTGGACTTTGTTAGCGTTTGCGATAGCGAGACTGCTGCGGTGATCGTTTACTGAAGCACGGGTGGCGGCTGGGGCTTGCGGCGGTTCAATATTGACAAAGGATTCGGAAGAGTCGGTTCTGGCGACAATTTGGTCATCATTACTTCGAGCCGGCGCGGGCGGCGGCGGCATTTGCGATGCGGGCGGCGCGTTGAGACGATTTTCGGCGGCGGCATGAATATTTTGGTTTCCAAACCGCGGAGTTTGGGAAATATTGGTCGCCGCGGTTGCGGGAATGAGCGGTGCTTGCGGCTGTGCCGTCCCGTCCAGCGCGGGAGTGCTGAAATTAGACAAGGGCGGATTATGGGGCGGGAGACTTACCGTGGGTACCGCTGTCGATTGCGTAATATTTGCCGGTCGCGGCAACATCATCTGATCAAAACTTAAAGCGCGGCGTGCGGCTGTGGCGGCGTTGGGAGAACTGGAACGCGACGGAAATCGAGTGAAGTCCGGCGGTGTGTGGCTTACCGTTGGCATCTTTTTTCTCAAGGTATAATAACCTCGTTTGTACCCTTTGGCGCAGCTACGGCGGGGTCGAATTTTGAATTCTTTAATTTCTTCGGATGCAACGCAACAGCGGGGAGCGGCAACGTACAATCCAAACGGTCACCAGTGTTATATCTTGGTTTGCGGTCGGGGATGATGTGGCGTGAGCAGGATTGGGATTCCAAGGTTGCGGCCTTAATGTACGTGCGTCCCACACCCAGGTTTACCCGATTACTTAATTTCTAATACTTAAACCCCGACGATAATAGTTTTCCCCAACAATCAAAGAAAACCCTAGTTTCTTTAATTGTCTCCCTTCTACTCTCACTAACTAAAAATAAAGGGATTCTCCTACCTATTTATTATTATACAATAACGTACGAAAACTTACGTGACCAAAACGTTACGGGCGAGACGAAAATAAAAAATGACAATAATAAATCTACTCCCACGCGCGGGCGAACAAAGACGAGAAACGCGTGGTGGGAGGCGGCTAATACGTGCTAGTGGTGGCCGGCGGGGCACACAACTAGTAAGGAAAATAAAAAATACACGTAAAGTATATGCAACGAATAATGAATAGAGAGAGACCAGCGCACGCGTACCGACGTGCGCTACAGTAAGATGGCCACTGGTGGTCCGCGTTGCTCTCTCCACTTGCCACCTGCGGGCCTGTGACGCGTTTTGACAAATAATGAAAAATCGGCGGAAAACACACTACAACAAATGTATTATTGGGGAACTTGTATGAATTGCATAAATACAAATGCGTAAATTTCATTTGCATAAAGCGCTTGCAATGAAGTTTCGTCCTCAAGGATGTCGTAAAATTTATTTTGGTATGCTTGCAAGCTATTTTAAGCTTTTCAGTTTCAAAAATTTCAATGAAAATTTCAAACAAACAAAGTATTTCACATTTTCTTTTCTTTTTGCAGCAAATCATGGAATTTTTTATTCTTCAATTTCACTACTAAGACATCGTCATATGTTTTTTCATTGCGAATCGAAGATTTTCAATCGATGTCGCGCTTTCAGAGTCAAACGACTCTTAATTATTAATAAATAACGGGTTAAAATCAAAATCTCCTCAATCAAAAAAGAAATTTTGAAATTTGTAACTCGTGGCATCGCTGGTATTTGACGTTGGTCACAAAAACTAGAATAGGGCATCCAGCTGTTATGGCATGGTGTATTTAGTCAAACCGTTTTTCATAAATATTACCATCATCTGTCAAACTGTTGTCAGTTTCATGACCTTCCAAAATTTATGACATGATCTATTGATGCTTATTATTACTTAAAATATCGCTTTAAGTTCTATATAGATGAATAACCAAGCAAATTATTCAAATGAAGGAAATTTTAAAAAATGTATGGATATAACTGATGCTGTTACTTGAACGTTACCTATCTTCCTAATAAATCTTTACCACTGCTATTCATGGATCACCACAAAATTAATGGAGAGATAAAAATGTGAATATGCTGATTCAATTGCTTTTTGCGACTAATATTTGGAATTTCAGGACTGCGCCGCGGTCGACCAATGTCATCGAAGATTTACTGCATGAGCATGATGAATGGTAAGCCGTGTGCGAATTTCAAGATTCGTCATCAATAGATTTTTAAGCTATAGATTGAACACATGTGGCATGAATAAGCTCTCGGAAATATATCTCTCTATTCATCATTTCCATAGCATTTTAATGAAACGTAATGAGAAACTTGTGGACACAGTTTAATAGATCTGAACATAAGAAGAATTTGATTTCATGTGATCATCGGAGACCCATATGCAATATGACTGACTTCTGAGATTCATGCAATAAAGCATGACTTGTCCGAAAAGAGACGATATGAAAAACAAATCACATGTTTCATGTTTACAGGGTGCTCCACGATCTTTAACGATTTCTCCACATCCCAGTTTGGATTGAAAGTCCTTTGTATACAAAATTAGTTTATGGTATTAGTGTTATGAGAAGCTTACAAAAACTAATTATTAATGCCAACACTGGTTTTTGTACTGGAAGACTTTTTGCTTACCGCAACAATCCGTTCTAGAGTAAAATCATGTTTGGAAGCTTCAGAATAAAAAAAAGAAAAGAGAGCCGGAGTATATGTATCATTTATCATTTCATCGATCACATTCACTTTTTATATTTACTCCAATCTATAATCTGTATTTCGGAATTCTTTCAATCTTCATAAAAAAACTACTCGAAAAATAAACAAAACGTAATAAATACCGCAATAATATTGTTTATTTTGTGCGAAACTAGAATTTTTGTTAGGGAAATAACGAATAAACTATAATCCATAGATCAAATTTCGAACAGTTTTCATTTTTTAATGTAGTGGTTCGTCAGTAGTTTGTATCTTTTCGCGAGCTTTGATTAAAAATCCTGTGAGCAAGTCGAATGTTTTTTTACTCTTTTTTACTACGCTGTATATCACGTGACATCAAATTTGCATACTAGATCGTCATTTGCATGGTGGGGTTACTGTATGATTTTCAGCGCAAAATGTGCGCTACGAACAATTGTGCTGCGGCCTCGAAATCGTATGATATACAATAAAAACGAAAAAATCAGTGACACGAAACAGTATCTGTTTATAACATTTTTAATCAGAAAAATTTCAGGGAGCGCCTAACTATCTTTTTGTATGATTATTCAAAATTTGAAGAATTTCAGGACCAAGCTATAACCAAATAAAATGTGAGAACTTTCACTTTCTTCTTCCTTTTACAAAAACGATTTGCATAGAATTTTCTTCATTGATTTCTCCATCAAATGAAGGGGTCGCAACAAAAATGGCGCGGACATTTTCGAACAAAAAGCTGCCAAATTTTTCATACCCACAATGGAAAAATTGCGCCGAAAATTGGCCGGGTATTTACGATCGGATCGTAAATGGTTACGCGATTTTTTAGGCGAATTGTTGGGCACGATGTTCCTAGTGGTATGTAAAAATAATGGCAAATTTAAAAGTTTGTGTAAATGCCGTTAATTTCATAGGCTTTGGGTGACGGCGCCGTGGCTCAAACGGTCCTAAGTCGCGGAACGCACGGCCAATTTTTCTCGATTACTTTTGCTTACGCCATGGCCATCACGTTCGGAGTTTATATAAGCGGAAACACTTCGGGTAAGGAATAACGTGAAGATGGTCTGATTAGCTTTATTTTTTGGAGTGGTGAATTCTTTCCAAAAAGTGCCCCCAGTTTACCCCAGAAATGAAGTGTGAAATTTGCAAAGCATGTTCTGAATATTAGAGTGGAATGCGAGTACTATTTAATGTTTTTACCACTTCCTACTAAACCACATGTTGCATAAGACTGGAGATATGTGAGCCTACGCAATTAACCCTTACTATTTTACGAATAAAAAATCCTACAGTAAAAGATTTGTGTATAGTAGTCTTTCTTGTCAGGCAAAAGATACTGACCTTTCTCGATAATCTCGTACCCAGTTCCTCTGTTTCCTAGTGCTTATGTGTGTGTAGCATCACAACAAGAAAGGGATAACAGGGATCAGCCGTTTAATCATCAGAAAGTCTACTACGCTCCTCTCACATAGAGGCTCGATTATCAGCATTTTGAGTCTAGATGGGTTTTCACTTTTCTACTTGGATGTCCGAAATTTTTCAAATACAGAAAATTTTGAGAATTGAACCATTAATTCACCCATTGGAACATTAGAAAGTTCATTTCCATTTACTAATCGTGTTTATAATATTGCTGAAGCATTTTCTTTTGACACATGGTAGGACATTTATTTTTCATGTCAATTAACACCTTTTATAAATTCCTGTAAATGTTCGAATGAGAGTTTTTGTGTAATTTAGTTTTTTAGCATATTGTATAAGGTGATTTGTTAAGAAAATACAGATTTAAGGGAAGCGCTCGTTTCCTAGGTATCCGACTTTTTACGAAAAATAAACAAAACAAAAAAAATATCTAATTTTGCACGTGCGAATAGAAAAATTCTGCGGGCCTTATCCTGCAATTTTTTTCTCAATGAACGCGGATTAATATGATGGAAAGAAAACTAATAACCTCATAACCCTAATAGTCGTTGGTAAACGCTAAAGTTGACCTGCATCAGATTGTGAAAACGGCATTTGAGCCACAATTTAGTTTTGATACGATTTGATTGGCATAACAATCCTCAACATGCATTATGGCAGCGGAGCTTCACTATTTACTCAATGTTTATGAACAGAATTTTCTTGTGAAAATTCCTCCGATCAGTCTATTTTTAGTTGCTTTCATTTTTCAGGCGGTCACATTAATCCCGCCGTCACCATGATCATGGTTCTTATGGGTCGAACCCGTTGGATCATGTTACCTTTGTACTGGCTAGCCCAATATTTGGGCGCTTTTCTGGGCGCTGCGTTCGTCTACGCCGTTTATTTTGGTATAAGGAAAAAATTTTATATCTTTACCTTGAACCGACGAAAATTTCGCTTTACTGATCAGATGCTATCGACAGATTCGATGGTGGAATCCGCATGACCACTGGCTACAACGCAACGGCCGGTATATTTGCCACATATCCGCAAGAATTTTTAAGTGCTGGATCCGGCGTTCTTGATCAGGTGAGATTGGAAAATCAACCGAAAGGAAATGTAAAAGGGCTGTTTGGAAAATAGTAATTAGTTCACTTAACCTTACAAATAATTTTTGTATCAAAGGACTCCTCTTTAGAGTCTGATCTTTATGACTATTGCAGATGTTCGTAAACCGTCTGTAAATTGTGCAGAAAATTCTTCAGCTTTTGTTATTTCGAGCGAATTTACTGTAGAATTAATTAGCGAACTAGAGTTCAGCAAGTTCCAGATTTCTCTCAAACTGAAGCGAAAGTGCTGAAAACAAGTGGAGGTGCTGAAAAATATGCAGAATCTTCTGGAAGAAAATAGTTTTGAATTTTTCACGTAACATTCATCACGCGATATTCATCAAAGTGCCAAGTTTTCAAAGTTATTGCGAATTTCGTGGACATCCTCGCACCAATTCATAGGCTCCGTGGTTCAGTGGTACAGAAGTACAGTGATAACTGTCATAGAGTCAGTAGTGCCAGCTTGCACCAAAAATTTTTACAAAATTCGATTTATTATGGTTTATTGGCTCAGAGGCTCAACACTGAAGGCAATTCTTATGACGATATATAAAAAAGCATTATGACTTCTTGTTTAGAAATCGGAAGTTCAAAATCACGGAGATCAGTAAGTCCTCATAATTTAGCAGCTTCTAGGCGAATTGTAGTGAACTTCTTTTAAAATTTTGTCCAGTAATTATACTAAAAAACCACAAATAAATTTTACGTTCTTTTGACGTGAACTCCTAACGTGAGGCTATTGGTGCATCAAGCATAAAAATTTTCGCTCAGGGTGTAGATAAAAACAATACTCTTGAGTCCTTTCCATCTAAACGGAACAGTACCACTAAAGCACGGAACTACTAGATTCTTGTGTAAAAGGAAAACCATTCTATTGGCGACTCTTTCCAGAGATCATTTAAATTTTTCTAACGGATCTCTTGATTCATGAAAGTTACCATCATACGTTTATTACCGCTAGAAAATCGAAATCGATCAAAGTCGCTTATGCAAGCAAACATTGTACCTATGACAGGCACTACACCACTGAAATTCTGAATCCCTGATCGACCGGACCTCTGATTTTGTGTAGGCTGGCCTAAACCTAATTAGTGTCAGTAAGCGCGTCCTCGTATGTATTTTTTATTTCTTCTCCACAACAGACTGTAGGCACTGCCATTTTGACCATGTGTGTTTTCGCCGTCAACGACCCTAGAAACGTCGACGTGCCCATGTATTTTTTGCCTCTTTTGGTCGGTCTTGTGGTCGGCACAGTGGGCATGTCCTTCGGTTATAATTGCGGTTTCGCCATAAATCCAGCTCGAGATTTGGGACCCAGGATTTTTACCGCCTTGAGCGGTTGGGGTAATGAAGTCTTCAGGTAAGTGAATGTCAGTTCACATGTTGAAATGCTCTAGCCTTTTCTCTTTGTGATAAACAAGTATTTGCTTTTTTGGAGTAGATTGAATGATTGCCATGTTTTGTCTCTTAGAAAATATTATAGTAAACCCGTCATGAAGATTTATTCTCAACATCAGCAATAAGTCTAAAATGTCCCATTTGCGTTCCGTAGAACCTCACAATAATCACTCGTGGCCTTAATTTTCAGTTACCGTAACTACAACTGGTTCTGGGTACCGCTGGTCGGACCTCATATAGGCGCCGTTATCGGCACCATCATCTATATGCTTTTCGTGGGCATCCATTGGCCGGCTACGTTCGAAAAACGCGACGTTCGACCCAAAACCGAAGAACTTTTGGCCAACGAACCGGCCAGAGCGTTGATGTTGCCCGGCGATCGTCAAATGGACTCGACGTCAAAAAGCTTGCTCAGCCGAAGTTTTAATTATTAGAGTATTGTAATTTTATAGTTCTAGTTTGACGTTTGTAAATTTGAATAAATTTTATGCGAATTAGTTTTTCCCGTACAAAAGCGTTTTTAAAAAACGAAATACTTTGGTGTACTGCATTTTTTTATTAGATGTATAGAGTAGTAAACGGTTAACCAATGCAAAACAGAATCTCTTTACTTCAAGTCTTTTTCCAAAATGCGCAGTTCCCGTTTAGATATGACTGATTCCATACAACTAGCCGAATCGCCGGCCAAAAGATCGACCACTACATATATCGTCGAAGTGAAAACTTCGAACGTCGAAGGGGCCGGTACGGACGCTAACGTTTTCTTGCAAATGTTCGACCAATACGGTTTGAGTGGCCCGATTTTATCTCTGAAAAAATCCACTTTGCATAAAAACAAGTTCGAACAAAGTTTTTGCGACGAATTTGTTTTCGAAAATCAAATGAAATTGGGCGACATTTCGCAAGTGAGTGTTTTTTCGGGTTCGTAATTGAAAATTCAGTTTTTACAGTCATCATTTTCTACACTCAATGAGATTGGGTACAAAGCTATTTCCCCTACAGCTCACTCGAAGAAAATTGCGACAAAAGTTGTGGAGAATTGGAGCATATACATACTGGCATGTGGACATATTCACTTTTTTTGTAATCCAACAAGAATAAGTCAGGCACTGAACAATGAGGAAAACATAAATTTTCACAACAGAAGAGAGGTTCCATGAAACGACCATGATTAAAATATGTGCCTATAGCCAATTTGATTTAAGTTTATAGACGCAATGAAAACCAAAAAAGTAGGTTCAATTTGATACACAATTTTCACTCAGTAGAAAACTTAATGCTGTTGAAAAAATTTCTTCTTGAGAATGGGAAAAGCGAAAATTGTTCAGAAAACATCAGGCTTATCTACTGTCATTTGAACTGAACTGCTTTGGTATCGGTACTTGAGTGCTACTCAATAAAGTTTGACCACTTGACCTGTTATGAAGGAAATTTCCAACTGTTCTGTTTGCCGCTCACTGACGAAAAAATTCTTTTATTGATTACAGTAAAACTTACTAGGTTTTTCCGTATCAAACTTACTTTAATAAAATCACTGCATCGATCATTTCAAAATGAATGGAGTATAGTCAAAAAATAAGTCAATTCACTCTAGCAGATTTACTCTGAAATAGCAGATGTCGTGACAACCGAAAAGTAGGATAAGTTTTTTCAAGGACTTGAAAACTTTAGAGAAACGTCGAGTTTCTCTATAAGAAATGAAAGGCCAATGTCATAGAAAGACCTCGAAGCTTATCCACTTTCGATTTGGTAGAACTGTGTTATTTGACAGTGAGATTATGAGAGAGCTTTTCAGTTGTTCTGCAACGCTGATGGACGAAATTTTTTTTCATTCGTTACAGTAATAAGCTTTTCTAATTTTATCTTATAGAACTTAATTTAATGAAGCTGCTGCATCTGTTATTGTGAAATTTCTATCGAACACCATGGAAATATGGTTTTCCGATGATTACATTCATTTCGTTCACTGCTGTTTCCGATCTATTGCTTACTATGTGCTCATGAATGCATATTTTTACAGTACTTTTTGCAAAGTTGGTCAATTCGACTATTTCCCATTTGCTATTAAATGGAAACAAAAAAATAGGCTCAATTGAAGACGCTATCTTCATGGAATTGTGAATTTTATACTGTAGAAAAAATACAAATTTATCCATGACAATGGGGAAGCCAAAGCCAGTGGAACAACATACTAATTCGATTTTGTTTTTGATAGCTGTATCAATCCATATTGAAAAAAAATTTTTTGTTTGGTGCTGATTAACGAGAAGGTTTTACTCATTCATTACGGTAACAGGCTTACTTTTGAACTTACTTTGATCGGTTCGCTGAATCCGTCAATTCAAAACAGACTATAACAACACAATGGTCTCAATAAAATTTGCCATAGTTTGCGCAATACTCTCGGGATACAAATATGTAGCTCAAAGCACTCTGGGACCATCAAAATTTTCAATCCGTCATCAGTCAATGAAGTCAAATTCTACCAGAGCGGATCTAGTGAAGATTTTTTTACTTTTGACATTTTTAAGTCATTGTGTCTCTTGACTCGGAAATATAGAATAATTACAGTATTATCAGTGTAGCAACACATGTTCTAATGATTAACTAAACTTTGCGGTTCTTGTATTCGATTCCAGAGTTGAATCCAGCTACATTGTGCAAACTAAAATAATAATCCCTTCAGTATCTGCACCGCGATTTCCCGTATCACGATAATGTGATTAGTTACTTTAGCAATACATGATTTGCTTATCAAGTCAAGTGCTCTTATTTCATCTGCCCATCTCTTTTTAGTTTGACATTACAAACACGGTATGAATTATGGTATGATAATTACATTATACTTGACTTGACGAGCGTCAAATCATTTCGTTACCACGCGCCATCTCTGCAGGCCAAAATTTCAGATCAGCGATATCGAATAATCTACAATACTAAAAGCAGACATTAGTGTTTTCAGGCCGATTCTACGTCCTGTCTACAGATAGAAAGTTTCATGTCATTGATGTCAGGTTAATTACAGCAATATGATTACTTACTTCGGTAACATGGGGTTTAAAGATTAAATAGTCAATTATTCAAATATGACGTTACTGTGGTGACATTTAGTGATCATCTGGTTTAGGTCAAAATTTGGCACGACAACAGCGGTGTCATGCCCGCATGGCATCTGGCCTATGTGGAAGTAACCGACGCGTCGACAAATTTGACCTACAATTTCCCGTGCCACAAATGGTTGTCGACCAGTTTGGACGGCGGTTTGATCGTCCGCATGCTACCCTGCGTCGATCGGGGTTACAAACGGCAATCGTTGGCGGCGCATCGGCTGTCGACGCCGTTCGGTCTACAGTATTTGACGACCGAAGCCGGCGGCAAAGTCATGAACGTCTATTTACCGACCATGGAATATGTGCGCGATACGGCGGCTGCGTGTTTGCAGACGGAGAAAACGTGGCTCAGGGACTTTTTGGGCGAATTTTTGGGGACTTTGTTCTTAGTGGTGAGTTAAGGGTAATTTATACTTGCGTTTTTTGGCGGAACGGAACGGAAAGAAATCGATACAACGGTACTAAACGAAAGGGAAATTTTCGTTCCGTTCGATTCGGCTGGAGGTTACTGTCGGTCATTTTCTATAAAATTGCATTTATCCTTTCCGATCGAAATTGGATTTTCAGGCTGAACGCTTTAAACTATTGACGATCGGTTCCGTTCCGTTCCGTCGAAAAAGGCAAGTATAAATGACCCTTTAGAGTAGGAGTGTAAAATCATTTCGTATAATGCACCCGCAATCGATCTAGCAGAGTTCGGCACCGCCATCTGGCGCTGACTACTCGACGCCGCCATTAGGCGCCAGTCAGTTCTCTTTGTATTTAGTAAATTGACCGTATTTAGAACCAAAATTTGCATAGTCTCATGATTTGGTCACAACGGTCGATAAGGTAAAAAAACGATAGTATACTCAGTAGTCGGTGATTATTGTGAGAAGTACAATTCCTTGTCTGAAATTGTTTTTGATTTTTGTTTCTTCACAGTCTGATAACTATTATTTTCTGTTTTTTGGTGTGCCTCTTACATTCGACATTGAGTGAAAAATTTTGGAAGGTCTTTGTGCAAACAATTTTAAAGACATCATACTTGTGACTGATAATTTCGACTTTAGATGTATATTACAAAAACAAACCATCGAAAGTCATATCATGCATCCATTTACGCGTCATGCAATACTTTTTATATTTTGGAAAAAGAGGTCTGTTGTAAGCCTGGTGTCAGCAACGTTGCTCGAATTAAATAATTCCGATTGTTTCCCCACGCGCTCGTGTACTTTTCTCGAATTGTAAGGTTCTACGACAATTAAAAGTTTTCATCGCCACCATAACGTGCTCTACTGAGTGTACGAAATCAGGATTAATGTAAATTGTGTGCTCGAATCACTCAGTAATAATTGATAAGCTATCAAAATTCTTCTACATGTGTCGTATTAAAATTTACATATAAAGACGTCTCTCCATACCACCAATAGTCTTGTGGATCATTTTAATTTTTTTAGCATGTCATTTTTCATAAGCACCTAATGTAATTATGCACGTTTCCACACCAGAAATTCCCTACTACTACTAAACTTATTCTACTTCAAATCATTCTTACTCAACTTGTATCAATTATGACTGGCTCTACTTAGTGGAGAGGCTGCTAGAGGTTTGACAGTATGGCTTCCTCGAGTATGGAGAAAATTTTAACCATGTTTGTAGTTTTTTCATTTAGTGCATTATCGACGGTGCTGTCGCCCAATTAGTCCTCAGTAAAGGCACGCATAGCAACTTCGTTCAAGTCTGCTTCGCATGCGGCATGGGCATAACGTTCGGCGTCTACCTCAGTGGTAATACGTCCGGCGGTCACATCAACCCGGCCGTCACTTTGGTGATGGTCATTTTGGGGCGCACATCGTGGACTATGCTGCCCATCTATTGGCTGGCTCAATATTTAGGCGGCATTCTGGGAGCAGCTATAGTATATTTTGTTTATTATGGTAAGAGTTATCACTCATCAGTAGTCTCAAGAATTACAAATCGGTAGTGATAGGAGGCATTAAATGCATCCAGAACCATAAGCCAACTCAGAAAAATCTGTTGCCATCAAACACAACTTTAGTGGATTTGGTGTGTTTGACCCTGCATATCTTTACTGATTTTCAGCAGATTCTTGCTTACCCCAGCTATGATCGAGAAGATGGAAGAGGAAAATGATCAAGAGATGAGAACAGAAATTTATCATAAGAATGAAAATCATGATGCTGTACAGCAAAGCATACTTGATTCCAAACAAACGGTTTAGCCGAAAATCGTTAAAATGAAATAGTACTTACTTTCCACCGCGACAAACGGTGACTCTCACCATACATGCACAGCATAGAAATTCTGCTGGGGGTCAGCCAGGACAGGGGGTGGAATACAATTTTTTTTCTTTCCTGATAGTGAAAAAAGGTCTTAGAAAGGTCTTCTAACGTCCAAACAGCATACTTTCACAACTATATTAGTCAGATATGAGAAATAATTTGCTTAGACAGCACTTTTTGAAGTTTTAATGTTACTCCTTTGGAATCAAGTATGCTTTGTTTAGAAAATTTTTTAAACTACAGCATCATTTCCATTTTTATGACGGCTTTCTCTTCTCTCTTGTTCATTTTCCTTCGTCAACTTCTCAATCATAGCTAATTGAGTCAAATCTGCTGGGGGTCAGCAAGATTCTGCTGGGAGTCAATAAAAATCTGCTGGGGGTCAAACCCCCCCCCACGTTCATGTATGACTGTCACCGATTTCTAGGATTCGTTCGCCGACAATCGGCGGCTGCACTTCTGAATTGGGCTTAAGAAGCTGTGTTGATCATATTTTCATGTTATTCTCAAAGAACGGAAGTTGAATATTTCATAGAATGACAATTAGGGTAAATGATTTTAATGAATTCAACCACTGAAGCACTGCTCAAATTAGCTTGAAAATACAGCGTAGACTTCTTGGCGATGAGGCTTGAAGACTATTGCATTGGTACTGCTGGTTCAAGTAATATTGAAGAACGAAGGCCACGTTTTCAAAATTATCCTGTAGAATGATCGGTGATAAAAAATATGACCATAAATGATGCAAAACAACGGTTTTTGTTTTTTGTAGATGTGGTATTGGGTAGGAAATCCAAGTCATATTCTACAGGGTGAGCCAAGAAAAGGCGACCAGTGACTTTCATAGCTTTCAAATGGGTTTTTATGCGGCTTCCTGCCGTAGATAGATAAAACATCTGGCATAAATACTGCAAAGTTTCAGCCAGATTGCTCCAATATTGACTGTCTAGAATCAAAAATACTAAAAGTCGGTTTTTTGGGAAATAAATTTTGAAAAATTAACAAAATCAACATGTTTTACGACAAAAAAGTACAATAGATCCAATCACGAGAACCATATAACAGCTGTAAACTACAAGAGAGCCATTGTGTTCTACTCTCTGTTTCACCGATGATTTTAATCGTTTTTCGATCTGGTCAATGACAGAATTAATTTTATTTTGATTTTTTCTTTTCTTCCCAATTTCAAAACAAAAGCTGTTGATTTTGGCGAAATTTTGCCCCATATTGAAACAAGAAGTTAATGAATTTAAATTACGTGTAACTTACAAATCTGGGTGACTTTTAGAATATTATTGTGTGTAAAAAGCTTTACAAAACTTTTCTCACAATAGGACAACTTTTAATTTGATTTCACAATTTTTAGTTTTTGAAAAATGACCGCTTTTACTAAATTTATGTTTGTGCAATAAGCATAAATGCTAGAATCATAAAATTTGGCCCTTATAACAAGAATAAACAGAGAATTCTAATGCAACAATCTGTATTAAAAGAGATTCTTTCGTTTAAAAGTTATGGAAGTCAGCACCGGTCGCCTTTTTTTGGCTCACCCTGTACAACCTATATGACATTGACATATAGAAACCTCAAAATGCCAGATAACATCACAGAGAAATATTGATACATTCTGTGATTCCCGAACCACTAACTCCGAAGTCTACTTATAGTCTGTTTTTATATTATGGTTTTAAATAGAAAAGTGACACAAATCAGTAGTGTCGTCAAAATCGTTTACATAGAGCTCTTACCGCAGAATTTTTCACTCGAAAAAGCGTCAAAGGCGAGGTCATTATGCTGACAAATTTCCAAATAATATATTGTTTATCAGAAAATCGTGAAAATCTGGAATACTACTTGCTTTCCCATTTTGATTATTTAGAAGCATTTCGAGAAAAACAGACTATAGAAACAATGAAACTGCGGATCGGCCGCCTAGCAGGAGCCTCAAATTTTTTTAAAGAATTTCACTAGATCAAATGTCATTTCCAGATATTGATAGATACGCGACTTATGTATATTCTGTTGTGCACAGACGCCATTAATCAATTCGATGGTGGCATCAGGCAAGTCTACGGACCGCAGGCCACGGCGGGGATTTTCGCCACTTATCCTCAAGATTATTTGTCGATTGGGGGAGGTTGGATCGATCAGGTCGAACAGATTTAATTATTGTGTATCAATTAGTAAAGTGGACCAAAATCTGAGATAGACCTGTTTTGTATTAGAATTTAGAACTTTTCAGATTCAGATTTTGACGTGAAAATGGCTCGCATATTCAGATGTGGAGCTTATCTGACGCGTAACATTAGTATGGCAGGTGTAGAATACTGTGATGATTTAGTGAAGCATTACTGACTTCTTTTGTCATAGTTTGTGTGATACTCGAGACTGAACCTCTTCATATTTAATTTTGACTATTATTGTTCAGATAGTCGGCACTGCCGTTTTAACGCAACTAGTCTTCGCTGTCACTGATCCTCGAAATCACGCCGTGCCTAAATTTTTGATTCCGCTATTGGTCGGCCTAGTGGTTACTTTAATCGGATTGTCGTTGGGTTTCAACTGCGGATTCGCCATCAATCCGGCCAGAGACTTGGGGCCCAGGATTTTCACTGCTATGGCGGGTTATGGAGCAGAAGTTTTCACGTAAGGGCTTATATCTGAGCTTAGATCCAGATGCAGTCTTTTTAGGTTGTTAGTGAATATACTGAGTTTATTGAGCCACTTCAGCTAACTGACTTTGCATCGATTTATAGTGGATAGTGATTCAGATGTCATGCTTTCTACAGAAAGTGCAACTGGAATATCAAGAAATATATATAAACAATCCAATACGTTCAAAAGAGCCTACTTTAATAAATTCTTTGAGTGTTGTTAGATTACGGAAAATTAATTTTGATTAGCTTCGGTCAGATTTGTGTTTCATCTGAAGCTTTCCAATTGAAGATGTACTGGCAAGTTTGAAAAAAGAAGTGTAATTCTTCTGTCTAATTACCAAAATAAACTATTCTAGCTCGCAAACAATAGTCTGCTTTCTAAAAATGTTTGTAAATTAATACTTGACAAAAAGGAATACTGTCGTCAAAATCGTTTACGCAAAGCTTTTACCCTAGAATTTTTTACTCCAAAGGTTGTTAAAGGAGTTTAGTATTCTCACAAGCTTTTAATCCTATATGAAATATGGATTAGCAAAAAATCTCCCTGTATATGACACGTAGTTTTTAGATGAAAATCGCTGTGCATACTTTCCACTTGCGTTATTTCGAAGCATCTCAAGAAAAACGGACCATGGCGGTCTACTATTAATCCTCGTCGTTAGCGATCCCTGCAGATTTGCGTAATAGACGCTGAACGTATACAGATCACTTAATTTGAAACTAAAGTTAAATTGGATACCAAAAAAACAAAACTCCTAATAATTGCTGCCCAATGTGTTCTGTTAATCGATCACTCCAGCGAGATGGCAAAAGTCTTTCGTTGTCATTTTTTGGATCACTAAGGACGTCAAAGGAAACATGGGAAGCTTGGAGTTTGGTCCCATACATAACTTCGTCAAAAGTAAAAACGCCATTAATTATGTATTTCTGGATATCTTCAAGAGGCATGTCGACTGACACCCAATTCGCAGAAAAGAAACCTAATAAATTTCAGCATTTTTTTGCTCTCCTAATTGCGGCTCCAAGCTTCTCGACCGCAAAAACATCTATCGATGTCATGACGTGACTGTATAGTCGCCCCCAGGAACATTTGTCGTCTTGTAATCTTTGTACTGCTCATTCAATGGTTCACCGTTTTTTCTCCTGTTAGGTACAGAAACTCCGCCTGGGTCTGGGTGCCTCTGCTGGGGCCGCACATTGGTGCCATCGTCGGCACATTTGTCTACATGCTTTTCGTCGGCCTCCATTGGCCCGAAACTTTCCAAGCCAGCGACATAGCTCGGAAAAAGACGGAAATTTGCATGCGCAAATTTAGCCGCCGGAACCCGTCCGCTCTGAACACCACTTTCGACGATCAAGATCTAACTCCAACATTGACATCGGCCCCCATCGTTGGTCCGAATCCACCGTCGCCCGTGGACGAAACACCTTTTGTGAGTATGAGACACCAGTCGGACGCGCCATTCAATAATAACAACAATAATGAGAGCGAAAATGTCAAAAGACCAAAATCAGTGAATGTGATAAGGATCAATACTTCGGATGATAGTCAAGAAATTTTTGGTCGCAATTTGTATTCTGATTTTAAGAACATAGAATCTTCGAGGATGTAGATTTTGATTGTGGTATATACATAATTTTTAATTTAGGTTTCAGTTAATTTATGTTCATTTTACGCAGTAAAATATGTAAATTTTCCTTGTTGCTTCGAAATTTTTAGTCTAATTTTTTACAAATGAATAGCGTTAATGACCCAATGTAATAGAGTTTCAGTAGAATTCAAATTGTTGCAGTTTCATAATTACATTGAAATTTTGATTCGAACTTATGTGAAAAACACTCTATGCGGCGAGGTCGCAGCCAAACTTTTGTTCAACATTATGGAATGCTTTTCCCTTCGTAATATCGACTCATTGGTGATTACTCCAACCATTACAAGATTCCTGATCTCTGGTATGGCTGCGTTTGCCCAAATTCCGACTGCTGCGTCGATCATTTCAAAACTAGTTTATTAGAAAATGCCCCGACGGGGCAGAAAAAAGAATATACTTGCTTGGATAGTTGCCAAGCTAGAAAAAGGAGTGGACTAGATTTTTGAGAACTGTCAAAGTAAAATGTGAAATGTAAATGTAAAAACTAACTGTTTGAGAACTGTTGTTGAGTTAAAGTTCGAAAAATCGACTTTTTTAATATTGGATTTTCATTCTTCCTCATAAAAATATGTTTCATTTCTGCAGCTGAGTGCATCAGCACACCACCAACCATTGATGCATATAGGGTGGGGAAGTAAACCTTTCCACTGAGAGCCTGGATACTCCTGGCGGTATCCGGAAAAAATCGATTGCCTTCCCTTGGACTTTTTCAAAATCTAAAAACACCTGAAAAACAGTTTTAAATTGAATTTTTATTGAAAATCCATTTTTTACTTTTCAATTCCCCCCCCCCTAAAATTCTTTCCATGTATCTCTACTTCCAACCAATTTTTTGGATAAGGAGGGTGGTTATTTTTGGAGGAGGAGGGTTACAGAAGGGGCGGACCATGGTTTTTTGAGACAAAAATCACAAATAGTTTACTAAAAAATTTTTTTATACAGGAAAAGACCTCCAAAAGTCTGGGGGTGCATACTCCCTATATCACCCCCCACACATGTATGCTTCCTACTGCACTGAGCTTTTTCACTCAATTTACTGTCAATCAAACAGGACTGAGGTTGACGCATTCCAACTCAGGGTTTTTAGAAAAAAAGCTACAGCATGAAATCTTCTTAGAACTGATCAATTGAGTGCCAAGCATTAAAACTGTACAGATGAAGAAAACTCTGAAATTCAAAAATAAGATTGACATGAAACACTGTCTTTCATACATGGCATTTTCATTCAACAGGCGCTATATATATATGTATACTTTTTGTTTAATGTGACATACAATTCAATGCAGAGGTTGATCAAAAAGTCTATTACACATTAAGATTTCATGACACAGCACAGGCCAAGTTGGCCCATCACATTAACAGAGATAGAGATGAGTAATTAGTGAAGTGTTTCACATGTGGGTGCCTGGTACAATTCCGTTTCATATTAAATCAAACATGCATCCATTTACAGACATGAGTTTGGCGATGATGATTATGTCAAAGTAGTATGTGCATGGCTGAATCAAAAACTTCTTAAAGGCATTTTTGTATGCTCTTGTTGCCCTGTTAGCAATGGCTGTAACTAGGACATCTCTACCAGAGGTTTAACCTCGAGCTCAAAGATAATCTCGAACAAAAAGCAACAACCTCCGTTTCGGCAGGTGCACTAACGAGTCAATAATATCAAGTGTTTGCTGTAATCTCGATGTCATCAGGATTACTCCCATCTCGAGCTGTTGGGTTGAACTATTTTCCCAAATTATATTATTTCTGAACTGCAGTTACCGAACCTGGACTCAAACATTAGTATTAGCTAGTCCTAAACCCTATGTGAGGATTGTTAGTTCTGCAAGAAAATAATGTGAAGAATTTCCGAGGGGGGTTGAAGAACAAAAATGGATTTGCTAAAAAAATCAATTTTTACCAATTCTTGTCAAAAATCATATTTTTTCACATGCTTTTAGATTTTGGAAACGTCCATGGGGGAGTCAGTTGATTTTTCCAGAGACCAGCCAGGTGTATTCAGAGTCTCAGTGGAAAGCCTTATTCCCCCACCCTATGTGCATCAATGGTTGGTAGGTGTGCTGATGCACTCAGCTGCAGAATATACTTTTCCACAGAAATGAAACATTTTTTTAATGAGAAAGAATAAAAATCCAATATTACAAAAGTGGATTTTTTAAACTTTAACTCAAGTTCTCAAAAATCTAGTGTATTCCTTCATCTAGCTTGGCATCTATCTAAGCAAGTATATTCTTCTTTTTTCTGCTCCATTGGGGCATTTTCTAATAACTACTCCACCTCTTTTTAGTGGGCCTCAGCCGTGCATGAAAACCTTCATAGTCTGTTTTTTTTATAAAATGATTCCAAATAGAAAAGCGACACAAATCAGTACTGTCGTCGAAATCGTTTACATACAGCTCTTTGTTCTCGAAGTTTTAAATTTGGTCACCTTCACGCGAGAGACACAATAAATCTTAGAGCTACGGATTCTCACTTTCGGTCAGGGTTTTTTTTTGACCTACGAGTCACAAGCCAAGCGGCTTGTTGGCCTAAAATTTTACAAGCCATTCCAAATTTTTACAAGCCAATTTTATAATATCAGTATACGTGAATAAATTCCAATGCTAGGTTATTTTTTAAAGAAATGTATATATTGAGCATCACGGCAATTGATAAAAAAAAATGTCATTCAACATTATTCAATAACATTTTAGAGCCATTAATTCATTAAAATTCAGGAAACATTTGAAGTTTTTGAGTTTGATCGAAGTCTAATCTACAAGCATTGTGGAACAAATTTTCCAGCAAACTATCCAAGAACATAATGACTTTGAATTACATGAGAAATCGACGGCTAAGTCCTCTATGATGACAAGTGAGAGCCCAAAAAAGCTATTAATCTTTCCTGCCTGAAACGCCGGAAAATTTGTTTGGGTATTGACATTCTGCGATGCTGGAAAATCAATTTTCCAAACACTTATTTGAAATATTAGATTCGAATTTTCTGTTCAAAAGTCGTAATTTCTAGAATTTTATGTTTGAAAAATTTTAAAACCATTAATTTATTCACACACTCTCATAAACTTGGCCGAAAAGATATGAGTAAGAAGAGTAGAAATTTCCGAAAACTACTTCCACGAAGCTTTTGGATTGATTTTAGGTTAAGAAAGGAATAATCGCTTCGAAAAGTTTACAAACTTGACGTATTGATCTTTCTCAAAAAATTTGTCAAGGTAAAAACGTGAATCTTCATTAAATATCAAGATGAAATATTGAAGATTATCAATTAAAACATGAGATAATACGTTTAAGATGATTAAAACTATTAAAGATTAAATGATAAGTGAAGGTAGACATGTTAGAAGCAGCGCCTGAGCTACAAAATAAATAATAATGCTTATTTAAGTTATAACCGGGCGCCGAAAAATTTTGAGATTATGAATTTCGAAAATGCACCAAAATGCATCTTTCCTGTATCGAATTTGATCAAACACATAAATTAAAAAATTCTGACAAGCCGTTTTGGCTTGTTGGACTAAAATCCTACAAGCCATTTTGTCAGTCCAACAAGCCATGGCTTGTAAATGCTAAAAAAAACTATGCTTTCGGTAAGCGTAAAATATGTGTAAACTGAATAGTACTTATAATACGTTATAAACAGAGGGTAAATTGACCATATCCATTGAATTCCCCATGGTCAAGAACCCCTCAACCAAAAAAATCGTAGAAATACCTTTGTTTACACGCAGGATAATTTTTACGTGATGTGATTGCGTCCATTGAATCCCTCATGGTCAGAAACCCAAAAATCGAGGAAACGTCTGTTAACATTCACGACGTGACTGCATCCCTCGAATTCACCATAGTAGAAAACCTAACTCCCAAAAAATCGCAGAAATACATTTGTTTACACTTGGGAAATTTTTTGTTCAAAGTGATCGCGTCTATTGAATTCCATGATCGAAAACCCTTTCCACCAGAAAATCACGAAAATACGCTTGTTTACACCCGGGATAAGTTCTTTGTGTAAAATGAGGCATCCATTCAATTCCCCACCATCGAAAACCACTGCCATCAAAAATCATGAAAATACGCTTGTTTACCACAATACTTTAGTTTGCACTCAGAATATTTTTTTTGTGTAAAATGACTGGTCCATTGAATTCTCCATGATCGAAGATCCTTGGACCCCGAAAATCCAAATAACGCTACTGGTTCCATTGAAAATGTAAAATATTCTGGCACCGTAGTGCATTATGCTGCAAATTATTTTTTTGAACCCACAGGTATTATATAACAAAATTGCCAAATTTCGCGGTTTCCGGGACTTTGTACCACCGTATAATTGAATTGAGGCCATACATGCACGTGGAGGGGTTTGGGGGGGATTTTGACCCCCAGCAGATTCTTGCTGACCCCCAGCAGATTTGACCACCCCAGCAATGATCCAGAAGATGACAAAGGAAAATGAGCAAATGAGAAGAGAAAGTCATCATAAAAATAGGAATGATGCTGTAGTTGAACAATTTTTCTTAATAAAGCATACTTGAAGTCCAAAAAAGTAACATTAAAACTTTAAAAAGTGCAGTATAGGCAAATAATTTCCCATATCTGACTAATATAAAATAAAGAATATGATGCTTGGATATTACAAGACCTATCGATTTTTTTTCGTTATCAGGAACAAAAATAAATTTGTATTCCACCCCCCTGTCCTAGCTGACCCCCCGCAGAATTTCTATGCTGTGCATGTATGATTGAGGCCATATTTTAAAAAATGGAAAAACGCATTTGAGATTGCCTTCCAAGATGCTGAGGGCGAAGTATGGAGCTTGGGTATGGCACACCCGTTGCGGGGCATGGTGGGACTTGAAAAGTGCCTTTTTGGGGCACTGCCGAGCGCCATTTGCAGATAGAGGCGAAATGACAAAGGGCAACCCATAGTTTGCCCCTATGCCCGAAACTATGGAAAAAACCCCAAGGTTCTAGCGTACATGTAACGGAGCCCCGAGGTCGGGGGGGGGGGGGGTTGGGCGACTTTTGTGGGGCCGGGGGTCAGTAATTCCCAAAATTTTTAGGGGAGAGGTCTGTCAAGGAAAAAAATTTGATTTTCACGAAACAAGTCCGAAAAATAGTTCAAAAAATAGTAATTTTTCGTTAAAAAGATCGAAAAAATGTATCCATGAAAATTCACATTTTTTTACCATTTTTCGTTCAAAAACTGTCATTTTTAATCAAAAAATTGACATTTTTCAGTATTTTTCCGATCAGAAGTATGGGGGTTCCTACGGCTACCATATGGCTAGCCATATGATTGGATAATCCTGGGGGCGGTCGCCTAATGACTAGCCACGTGGTCGACGATTTCTGGGTGAGGGTTTCTCATGGCACTTCCCCACCAATTTCATGTATGGATTCTAGCTCTTACCGTTTTGGCTCTTGGATGGGGGACATGAATTTTGGGGGTCAAGTATACTATAGGTTGACACTATCGCGCCTCCTTTGATGAATGATGTGTTCCGTGTGGCTCAAACAACTCAAAGGCCCAAAAAGAAAAGTTGACTCAATTGATCTTGTGCGGTACCAAGAACATCAAATAAAACAGAAAAAGTGGTTTAAATCGTAGAGCTATTGAAAAAGCTTCATTGCTTTGGGACACATCAAAATACAAAGAAATTTCTGAGAAACGGATTCTCTACTTGCTTTGTTCGAAATTCACTTCTCGAATATTCCTTAAATTTTCCGGCAACAATTTACTCTAAAAAATAAAAATTGCTCCAAAAAATCGTCCAACCTGCACAATATTTCGAAACACGAAAGAACAAAAATTATCCTAAAAGTGGTCACCTAAAGCAAATCGGCACGTGACTAAAATTCAAACAAACGCTATAAATCGTGTGTGGATGGTAACTTTCAACGTAAAAATACACGAAGAAAACCGGATAAAAAATGGCAAAACGAATAAAATTATAGAGGGAAAAGGAACACTTTATCGAACTCTCCCAGGATTCACAAGCAAATGGTCGGAAAATTGACACGTTGAATTTGCTCAAAAAATTCACGAAGGGCCATAATGCTATTCAGGCCAAGAAAAATATCGAATCGTGGTGCATACAGCAGTGGGGAAAGATCGCTCACTCTCTCATGAAATAACAGAATAACAGAATGAAAATTATTTCAGATTGTACTCACTCATCAATAATCTGATAGGTTTTGAAACATCTATAAAAAGTTCGTTGAATGCAAAGTTTCCAAGGCTGATTTTCTATAGAAAATACGTTGATATTTTTCGGACATCTCTGAAATGAACTTCTTAGTTTTCCCTTCTGATGCATTCATTCTTTCTAGAGCAAATCAAATTTAAAAAACAACACAATTTTTTACCCGGTAAAATTTAAAAATGCTATTTCCGCCCCTAATATTAATTTTGCGCGATATTTACGAGCGCGATGGCATACATTTGAGCCGTTGAAAGGCCGCTTTTTCCAAAGCCTGTCGGTGATCCGGGTGCGATATGCGGATCAATTCGTAGGCTCTTTGAGCGAAATTTTTCCCGAACAAATCGGTGAAACCGAATTCAGTAACGACGTAACGCACCAAAGCTCGACTTGTGACGACACCGGCACCTTCTTTAATGAACGGGACGATTTTAGATTCGTTGCGTTTCGTGGTCGACGGTAAGGCCAGAATTGCTTTGCCCTCCATGTCGTTCGAGAGCGCAGCGCCACTCAAATAGTCCACTTGGCCGCCGAAGCCTGCGGATAAAAGATACGATGTGACAAAAAAACACATCGTTATAAGTCATTTTTCCGTGAATATTTCTAATTATAACTTGAATGATTAGATATTGCGAAGGATGAACTTCTGGATGCGAAGTCAAAATTAAAAATTGTCATATAAGGACGTAAAATGTTACGAATTTCTTCGGAGGTTTGAAATATTTCGAAAACTGCAGTATGTGTCGCTTCTAGTCTAATTATAAAGATTAAAATCGAACTCCATAGGCTACATAGAGTGACCGACTATAAAGCTTGGCTACAGCCTTTATACAGCCATCAAATTATATCAAGCTTGGCTACAGCCGTTTCAATGATATTCAAAAGCACCATACCAGAATACATCCTCGTTCCGATCGAATCTGAAACTACTTGACCCGTTAAATCGACTTCAATGCATGAATTTATAGCCGTAACCTTAGGGTTTTGCCTAATGATACTCGGATCATTGACCCATCCGACATCGCCCATAACTGAAAAATAGAAATACGTTCTCTAAAATTTATCGTTTGTGCTATTTCGTCTTTCAATTCCTGTTTTTAATAAAATTTCGTTTTCTAATTATATTTATCCCCACATTCTTTATGAACACGGATTAGACTAACCTTTTCTGATGAAAAAATGAAAGAATTTATCAGCTGAAATATCAAAAGGGAAGAGTTGAGACTTGGCATTCCTTCAGAAGAATTAATTCAAATTTCAAAATGAATTTTCTACACGTAACAAACTTACTAATCATAGGATTGTCGTCCATAAAATTGTACAATGCTTTACTGCCCAGAGCGAAACTGCTGACCAATTTTCCGGGTCGAACTTTCTTCTTCGTGTTGGTCAAAGCGCCGGCTTCATACAGAGGTAAGACGCCGTCAGAGAACATTTCCGTATGAATACCCAAATCGCGGTGATTTTTTAAGGCGTCCAAGACAGCATCCGGAATACTACCAATACCTAGATAAACAATCTCGAGAATGTCCTCCAATCAAATTTATTTCGTTCAAAAGAATTCAATAAAAGCTTAATTCGATTATTTTTCGAAGTGGGTAATTGCAATGCTTCTCACCCATCTGCAGAGTAGCTCCGTTATCGACCAAATTGTTAGATATGATTTCGCCGATTTTCTTCTCCGCTTCACCGCCTTCCTTGTCGTGACGGTTGAAAAGCTCGCTATTTTCTTGAACCATTATGTCCAAATGAGATGCGTGGATGATTCCGTCACCCCAGGTTCTGGGCATATTGGGATTGACGAGTGCTAAATTTTTCATGGATTAAAGGCTAATGAAAAAAGGGTAAAACAAATATGGGAAAGATAAATTACCGTACAGAACCCGAAAGAAAAACCTCAAGTCACGAAAAATAGAACAGTAAAGTATGTAAATAAAACTAAAAGCAGGAGTATAAATTGAGGCGGGTGGGTACAAGAATCTCAAATTTTATCGTACCAATTTTGAGTTTCGCATTTTGAATAGCAGCTAATGTACAATCAACCGATGTTCCTAGCGTACAAAATCCTTGGCGATCGGGCGGGGAGACGTGAATAAGAGCGGCATCTAATTTGATCACATTTCGCCGGAAAAGCCACGGCGTTTCAGACAAAAAGATCGGTATGGAATCGGATTTACCTTCGGCGATTGCTTTTCTGAGATTAGCCGAAATGAACAAAGCATTGCTGCGAATTCTTCCTGAAAAATGTCAAATTAAAGCATATGTTTGAAAGACGAGTTGTAATAAAGAGGATAACGTAAGTTCCTGAATAAGCTATCCGGAAAGAGGTAATCTTAATTGCATCCGATGACACATAACTCAAAATAAGTAAAAAAATACACGTTTTTTAATTCTTACATATAATATGGAAAAAGTCATGAGTTTGGAGCACAGTTCTAGAAAATTGAGAATTTTTCACTCGATAAAAGAGATATCTGCCGATCAAAAGTTCTTTCTTGCCTCGCCAAATCAGCTATCATTTTTAAATTTGACCTTGAAAGTTCTGCAGTCACGGCAAAAATCCATTGTCAGATAAAATAAAATTATAAGTGTTCCCTTTCTAGTTTTTATAGAAAAAGGAGGTTTTCGCATCACTTCAGTGTATAAGTAAAAATGTATTCCCTTTTTTAGAAATTTGAAGAACGAAATTTTTTTCCAGAATGAAGAACAACTGCGATTTATTGAATTATTTTTCTTTAAAATAGCTAAGTTGTGCGAGCAAGCATCGCTGTTTCATAAAAAGCATTCAGCGAGTTGAAAGACTCATATACACGTTTTTGGAAAATCAATAATATTTCGAAAATATTACGAGAAAAAACAAATTTTTCTGGAAATTTTACTACGAGACAATTTTTCAACATCAGCTCAGCAGAGTTTTTTGGTTCTTCCTCGACAGGCCATTTGGCTTCTGAGGTCAAATGTTTTCAGGCCAATAGGAATTTCAATAAGTGTGGTAGTGATAAACAGTTTTTTAAAGCAAATTTTGTCAAAAACACTCTTCAAAATCACAGCAGAAGCCCACATAACAAATCAATCATTTTGAATACATTCTTAATCGCACACAGAATAATAAGGCTCACAAATTAGATCAGTCATTATTCAAATCAATCATCAGGGTTTTCTCACACAATCCAGGTTGATCTGTAACTTGGGGAAAATTTGGTTTAGTTGCTCACTCTAAAATTGATAAATTCGCTTAATTTCATCAGAAAAATGATTAAAAGGTACTTCCCTTGTATTTCATTCACTTCGCGTCCGTTCCTGACTTTTAAAACGGAATTTCTTGAGTTTTGGGTGAGAAATCAAAAGTCTGGCTGACAGCTCAGTAAAATATTGTTATATGGAGATCAAATTCGACTAGCATAACAGATGTAGGCGATTCCCACTAGAACGAAATTTCAGACAAGTTATTTAACTGAATGCAGCATCTTTGATCAAAAAATTTTCATAGGAAAAGTTTTTCTACGACACTATCATTTCAGTTTCTTTGTATATTTCTGTTATCTAACTTTATGCAATCGTTTAAAATTCTTCCCTTTTTTGTTCGAGTTCTAATGCACCGCAAAAAATGATTCTGATACAGGATCTTTGGCGATACTAGTCGCCTAGTAACCAGAACCTGTCAGAAAGGATCAATTTTCATTTAATACTATAATCCTGTCTTGTAGCGTTCAGTTGAACAACTCTGCATTCGGAGCGAAAAATATCGATTTTTGCGCTGCTGGTGGTTTAGACAGAACGGGGAGCGAAAACCAAGTTTATGATTTCACGAGTTATCGAGGATAAGGGAAGGACGCGTCGTAAAACCGGTTAAACGACCTACATAGACAGACGTATATTATCAGCGTTTGAAATTTTTTCACGGTAGTGCGGAACAGCAGAAAAAGCGCTTCAATAAAAAAGAAAATCTTCAACTGTTGCTTTGATGATACAGTTCGACCTTGATCGATAATAAAAAAATGGAAAAATATTAATGGAAAACATTTGTGCATCCTCATCATCAATAATAAGAAACTACTATTTATGTCACATGCATTTTAAAAACAAATATTCCGAGCAATTTTTGATAACTAACATATTCTAACATAACTCTTAAACGTAAGCAAAATATTTTATCAAACAAATAGCGTCATTCTCGCATTATTAAAGTCTGGGAATTAGGAAAAGGATGGAATGCGGCATTACCATTTTCACATTTTATTGATCTGAATTAAATAATTAATTGAAGCGACCATGATCGAAATTATAATGTGGAAATTTCAACGAAGCAAAATGATTGAATTTAAAACGCGGAAGCTTACCACCGAATTCTGGTTGCACCCATGGCGCCGGACCTTCCAAGTGCATATGATACAAATTAATATTCGTCAAATTATTTTCGTTGGCATGATGACACAAACTAGTCAATAACTTCGTAGGTGTCGCGGCGATACCTTGTACGAATATTTTGCTATCTAAAAATAGAAACTTTTACAAAGTAAGATCGGCAAGTGTCAAAAACTTTGACGAAGAAAAAAGAATTGACGGAAGCGTTTCTGTTCAAAAGATTATGCGTACTAGATTTTATTTGCTTCACCGCATCTTCAGCCGATAACCAATTGACTTTCCTATTTTTGTCTGGATGCGCAGAATCCAAATTGTAGGCGAAATAAGTCCGGATCGTGCCATTTTTGATCCAAAAACTAGGCAACTGTTGAAATTTCGACGATATTCTCGCGGTTGATAGTACGAGCTTAGGGGAATTTATCATTCTCCGCAAACTTAAAAATATTGCGAAAAAATATATCTAATTAAAATGAAATAGGTAGGAACTGAGGAAAAACAAGAAAGTTCAAATGAATGAGTTTATTATGAAGAGTTGATGAAGGTACCGTAAAAGAAAAAACCGGTTGAGAGCTTGTTGTCATTCCAATGAGCAAGTGTCCATTAGGGTAATTACTACATGTGACGAAATACAATTTCTTGGATGATAACTTTTTATCATACCTGGACAATATGTCCATCTAACTGGATGCAACTCGGTACCAGATAAGATGTAACTTCGACACCGAACGAGTTAGTCAACAGCAGCACAAAATCAAAGGTCATGTCAGGCTTAATTTGATTGAATGACTGGCTAACAGTGTACAAAAATCAGTATTATCTTCAACAACTTGATGCTGTTTTTTCTACTGCATCCTACAATTTTAATTGCATCGGGTCTGTTTTCTATCAGGTAAATCTACTAACGTTCGATTTCCTACCATGATTCGTCTTCGGCAACCACTAAAACGATTTGGGAACCTATCAATCAACTTTCTGGTTGACAGGTACTAGATGAACAGTTTAATAGAAAACGAAAAATATAGTTTTTTTCCAGAAGTCTGGCCCAGAGTACTGCTGCTCCCATGTTTCATTTTTTTTCATTTTTGGTTTAATAACAAACTACTTCTATTCTATTTCAGTAAGTAAATAAACGTGCTTCCTTATCAGTGATTAGAAAACAGAACTGTTGACAATCAAACAATCATTGGAGTTTCAAACGAAAGAGACAGACACAAGATGCAAAATAATAATGTACCGTTTCTCGAACTTCGATTCGAAGCACTACTACGCAGAGCAGTACGAAAATTTTCAGAGGATCAAAACAAAATTACGAGATTCTCTTTCCACGACCATCTACAAGAATCCTTCCATATCTAACTCCACATACAACATTTTATTTCGAAATGGTAGACCGTAGGCGCAACGAGAGTAAATTCGACTCGCAGGCTTATGAAAAATCGAAAAAGAATTATTAAGATCATAGTAGATGGGCTACCTAGCGACGGCCAGAGCTGTTACTGTCAACTAACTCGAACTAACATCAAACCTGTAAGAGGTCCGACCAGTTGGGGGGGGGGGGGGAGGGGATAAACCCGAAATTTGGGGGGAGGGGTCGAAAAAGTAGAAAATTTTCCAAAAAAAGGCACTTTTTGCCAACTTTTTCTAATTTTTCCAAGTCTGGGGGGTCTTGGGAGTTTTCCAAGTTTGGGGGGGTCGCCTCAAACCCCCTCCTCAATTACAGGTATGACTAACATCCATACCTGTAAGACCTCTGACCAGTTGGGGGGGGGGGGTAAATCCGAAATTTTTTGGGGGGGGGGGGGGGTAGGAAAGTCGAAATTTTTCCCAAAAAAGGCCAAAAAAACATACTTTTTTGAAAATTTTTTCAATTTTTTCCAAACTGGACTCTGGAGGGGGGGTTGGGGGGGAATGATTTTGTGTACAGGGTTGGCCAAGTTGGGGGGGTCCCCCCAACCCCCCCCCTCCCAAGTACAGGTATGCTAACATCCGCCATTCATCATAATCAAAGATTGATTTAATTTTACCCACACTGGATAGGAATTTTCATTTCGACAGTAAACTTATAAACTTATACATGGCTGCACAAAATGTCATACCTTTTAAGTCAAATCGCGAGAAGCTACATAGATTTTTGTTCAGATGTTCATGGGGTATCATAATAACAAGCAAAATACATACATACTGCAAACCAAATATCGACCTAATTTTCACGAAAATTTGATGTCTTCACATTCATAATATCAACCACTTTTACTCGTGGATTCTTGATCTTTACTGTCCTCCGTCTCCGGATGCATCAAGGACAAGCGCTTTTGTTGATCATAGTAGCATTTGAAATTGGCCACAATAACCGGCGCCGGTAAAGCCAAAATCAAAACTCCCAAAATAGCGCACAGTCCGCCCACCAATTTCCCTAAAGGTCGCTTCGGAGTCAAATCGCCGTATCCTACTGTAGTCATCGTGGCCTAGAATGTAAAGCATTTAACAAAAAATGCTTCCCGGTAATTTTTTTAAATAGAACAAGTGAGGCCAAGATTAGCATGCATTTACTGTTGTCGTTCTCTCCACATGCATTCGAGAGCTACGAAAGTTCACTGCCGTGCCTGGACATTAGAGCGCCTGGACAAAGCTTAGGCTTAGGCTTAGGTTTAGGCTTAGGCTTAGGCTTAGGCTCAAGCTTAGGCTTAGGCTTAGGCTTAGGCTTAGGCTTAGGCTTAGGCTCAGGCTCAGCCTCAGGCCTAGGCTTAGGCTTAGGCTTAGGCTTAGGCTTAGGCTCAAGCTTAGGCTTATGTTTAGGCTTAAGCTTAGGCTTTATGGCTTAAAGACTAGAAAACGGACGGCGCTAATGTCCAGGCGCTTTAATGTCCGGGAGCCGTTCACTCTGCATACAAGTCTAAGAAAAACGATGAAATTCGCATATTTTGCCACACTACTTACTATGGTGAACCAAAACGCTTCGGGAATACTTTCAAAATTTTTGTGGTCCTCAACGCAGTAAATGGCCGTAGAAAAAATAACCAATGCAATCATCATGAAAAATAACAGCAGAAATAATTCCTCCAAACTGGCCTTTATGGTTTTACCCAATATTCGTAGACCATTCGAATAACGGCTCAATTTGAAGACTCGAAAAACGCGTACTAATCTGAAATCATGAATAATTATGTGCACAAGTAATTACGAGCGGCATTTTGAAAAAATAGATCCGATTCGTATATTTTCCGTTCATGCGATTCTGAAAATCATGAAATTTGTTTTCTCCTGCCAATGCTATTTGGTGGACAGGTATTGCACATGTTATTGTGGTGTAACCACTTTATAATATAAAATCGCTGTTTTGCCCGTCAGGCATTTCCGAATTTCATGATATCGGAGAGGATACTGAAGTTGAAAATATTATGAATCGGTCCTATCAACATAACATGGCCGTAAGAGCTGTGACTTAATCAATTTGATATCTAAATCTCATGCTTGTCATTTTAGGCCCTCGTTTTCTACATTTCCTCAATGAATCATGCCAAATGTTCACTCGTGAGCATTTCTTACCTCACTATTCTTAGAACTATAAGCGAAAACCAGCTCTCATTTTCTAGCAATAAGTTTACGTAAAAAGGGACAATAGCGACGAGATCGATAATATTCAACAAATTTGTACAGAATTTCCGTTTATTCGGACAGAATATGAGTCGTAGAACAAATTCTGAATGAAACGACACTGTTGAAAAATGGATTTGGTTGAGAAATCGCTAAATCCTCGTATCATAAAGTGAGGGATGTTTAGCAAGATTAATGATCCAAAAATGCAAAACTTCTGTTAAAAAGGTTGTACACAAAGCTTAATCACCATGGATAGCAGGTTGAAGTCCGAGAATGAACGTTTGTTTTTGATTAATTTTCAAATAACTTAAAAATCACGAGGTACCTGCAATTATGTTCACGAAATCAAAGTTTTTACAATAATAAGAGTCGGGCCCTAATGTTCCCTAGCTAACCTCCTAATTTGGACTTTCTCTTAATTCTGAGGTCTTAAACTGTAAGAATTCAAGATGATTCTAAATTCGGATTACAGACAACCCGAAACCAGGTTCTTTTAAATGTGAATCTATAGTCTCTTTTTGTATAATAATTCCAAGTGAACAAAATCACTCACACGAACTTTCTGTGGAACCTTTCAGCAAAAAATTGTCAAAGCAGTTGAGATGTATAAAAGTTCATAAGTCTATAAGTACTTATGAAATCATAAGCATTTCATAAGTCTTATGAAAATGTGTTGCATAAAACTCTTATGAAAATGACTGATGGATTTATAAGTGTTTCGTAAGTGTAACGATTTTCTTCATCATTAACGTGTTGCTTGTCGGTATGTTCTTAGTTTGCTATTTTCAGTAATAATCATAGTTATCCCGGTTTGATAATTGTTCACAAGATTTTGGGTTTTAGATATCTCTGAATTTTAAATTTTCGTGCGATTTTTTAAGTAAACGGTTATCCACATTGGTTTTAACAATTGACTCATGTGGATTTTTCGCGATTATTTGGGCCTTTCATAGTTAAATTTTCTTCATTTTTTCAGCAAATTATTTTAGTTTAAAAACAACTACTTTGTACCATAAACGGGTCACAACAATTGCAGTTGCTTGATTTTATTATGGAAAAGAAGTGTATTCTGTTTGGTTCTTTTTCAAGTAGTCTGACAAAAGAGGACAAATCGGCTGCTTGGCAGACTACTGTCAAGAATTGTATTGAGTTGCAAAAGTTTCAATCCGAAAAAGGTGGAAAATATCTGCAAGACGCTGTGTGGCCAAATAACAAGCAAAACAAACCCCCGCAAACAAGCATACAGTTGATCAAATGTACACTAGTGATTGACATACTGATTTTCGTCATTTATAGGTCGAGTAATTTCAAAATGAATGCAGTCCACCCATCCGATCACGCACAGTAAATTAGAAATTTTGTAAAAATCATTGCTGATTTTTCGGAAATCGTCCAACCATTTAATCATTTTCTTTACCAAGTTATCCTTCACAGCATCAACAAATTTGAGTAACGTGCATACATGCACATAGGGGGTAGGGGGGTAAACCCCCATACCTGAGACCCTGGCCACCCCCTGGCCAAAAAAATCGTCAAACACTCCACTGTGAACTTTTTCCAAGACAGCTTTTTTTATGATTTTTGTGCATATTTTGTATGAAAAACAGCTCGCAGAACTTTTTTTTGTTTTTTTGCTCACCCACCCCTCTACCGCCAGGGAAAAAAGACAATGGACCCTCCCCCGTGGAAAATTCTTGCCGTGCATGTCTGGTAACGTGTGACAAATGGTTGATTCATGTATGTCGTGAGCATCGCCAATCAGATGAAAATTTCCATTTGTGGATAAATACTGCAAGGATAGACGTATCTGTTGTTCTGGGAACAAAGCGAAATTCCGACAAGATGGTTGCTTCTTAATAAAATCCTGTAAACTTCAGCATCGCTATGTGTTCATCAGTTAAATGGAACCTTGAATGGAATTTTCTCGTCGAAATTTCTGTCAAAATTAATTCTCGGTCTGAATACATGGTGTCGCCGATAAGCAACAACAATATTTAGATCATCATCATCACTTGATGAATCGACCATATCAGAACAAGCTGTTCAACAAAAAGAAAAACACCACTTATAACATTGCTCATAAGTCGTGCGCGGTTATTAAAAATTTGACTAATTTTTCATAAGTAATGGACTAATAACTTATGAACTTATGAGCTTTATGCAACATAATGTGAAAATCATAAATGAAAATTCACTTATGAAACACTTATTAATTTTTACTTAATACTTATAGTTTTATGCAACAGAATTTAGGCCTATAACTTATGAACTCATAACTTATTACTTATGAAAACGTTTTATGCAACCAAAAATATAAAATGGTCGATTCATTCCAGTTTCATTTTCTTGGAGTATTATAAGAAAAATGAGAAAGAGAAAAAACGGATTATAATTATTGTAGATTCGAATCTATAGAACTATTTTTATTACAAATTCGTCTCATAACTCGTTGATTTCCTGAAAATCTGTCAGAAAATGATATTCCGATGCATAATGCATTCTTATTTTTTAATTTCATTTTTCTATTTCTAATTCTTTTCTTCAATTTCTATGTACAATTTTATTTCTTAATTTCCTAATTAATCTAAGTTTCATTACTCTGTCGGGAAATGTCACTTGTATCACTAAACTACGACTTACCACAGGAAAACCAGCAAGTGCAAACGAAATCGATCACGGAAAAAGGATTCGACCAATCGATACCGATAATTTCCAATTCTAAAAGCAACTGACGACCTAAAAAGATAATCATGATTTCATCATGAAAAGTATGATGAGGAGGGAAGATACTGCAAGTCACCCGTAACATTGACGCGAAAAACATTCTTTTGACAAAATCTCTCATGATCAAACGCAGATTTTTTGACAAAACTTTTTGTCTTTTGGACGTTTTCAACTCACAAAAGCTTGACGAATTTTTATAATAGAACTTTTGAACTTGGATCACCTGACGTAGTGTTGATCGACGAAGTTTCATTATCGAACTTTGCATAAGCATGCTTAAATTTCGGCACAGTTTCCAAACAGAAGGAAACGGTCGACAATAAAATTACAAATATGGAAATAAATGCGAAAAGTCGGGCGCAAATGGACGAGTCGGAATATTCGAGAAAGTTCCAAACTATACCTCGGCATGAATTATCCTCCAAACGATGAGTTTTCAATTTTCTGAAATTAGTTACACTATGGTAGTGAAATCATGAAAAATTTGTGCTAGAACTGTGGCAACTGTCGAAAACTTAAAGATTTTAATCTGATCAGTGAATATTGTTTTTGAAGCGAATTCTTCTTCTTTTTAGATTTCTAACCTACAGTAACCTTCCACAATTAGAAATTTATCGATAATGCTTCGATCCAAGTCGAAAAATCTGACTTCATTCATAAAAATATCGATCGGTACGGTTTCTGGTCGCCTCAAACGTCCCGAACTTTGATAAAAATATTGAATTCCTTCGAAAGCGCTCCTATGTCGATCGAAAAAGTATTCATTTGTTGCCTAAAACGATGTTACTACAGCCTGGGAAACCTTTAAAAATTCTCAAAGCGTAGTGAAAAACAAATTTTTGAGGTTTTATTCGAAAAAATTTTATTCTACAATATCCTCTGAGCAGTAGCTTCCTGATCTCCGAAATTGAAAAATTTTACTTGAAACTTTAATAACTTGAATGCATGTAAATCAGTGTCATGCGGACAGGGCTCATGTTGTTACACAATGGCAGACCATGAATCATTTAACTGAAGATCTAAAAAGCACATAATGAGTACTCGATTTTGGAACAAAATGGCTTTTTTTTGTACATTTAGTACCTCAGAATCTGATCTTGAGGATCTCAGGGGAACCACATTATTTAATGAGCGTCACATTACGTACGTCAACTGAAAAAATTATACATTTTATTACCCACTACCTAAAGTAAGGACACCCTGTTCCATATGCCTTAAAAACAATTAAAGGCCATTTTGCCTTTTTCGACGGAACGGAACGGAAGGCAATCGACACAGCATTACCGAACGAAAGGAAAATTTTCGTTCCGTTCGGTTCGATTGGAGGTTACCGTCGGTCACTTTCTAGAAAATTGCAGTCATCCTTTCGGATCGAAAGGGGATTTTCAGGCTGAACGTTTGAAGCTGTTGACGATCCGTTCCGTTCCATTCCGTCGAATAAGGCAAGTACAAATAAGCCTTGAGGATGCGTTTGTCGAAACGTCGATCTCTGTACCGTCATTTCAAAATAACTGGCGCACAAAGGAGTTGTAGACTCTGAATTACTCAAGTTTTGAGACGTTTTTTAACACTATATTTATCTGTTTATATTCGAGGACAAATTTTAGATGAAGGGATATATAGTATCTGAGGTTCAAAATCCTACAGGCCTGTCGGCAGAACCACTCGGCATAATTCGAGAAGTGTCTGATGAAATCGTGGCGTAACATTGACTTATAATGCAAGTCGATTATTACCCTTTTATATGACTTTTGTTATTTCCTTGAAAACTGAATCATTTTTTGGGATATGAATTTTAAAAAATCGTTTTCTCAGCCTAGCTTCATTTCATGGAAAATTTCGAATTCTATTGCAAATACAATGTAATCCCACATATTCTGACTGTTGTTAGTGCTCTCTAAATTCATTCGTATTGAGATCTGTACAGAAAAATTCCAGGCACTGTTGATTTTTTAGGAAACCCTGTACCCGCCATCGTACGCGATTATAGCCAAACTTTCCATTTGTTTGACCTGATTAAAGAACGGTTTTCGTCGTACAGGATCTCCCAACAACGTATCGGGATATTTTTCCAACGTTTCCGCGTACGTTTGATACCGTAATCCGCCGACGTTGATCGTTACAAGATTACACGGCAATGACGACGGATCCTGCGACGTCGATTCAGTAGGAGTGGCCCCTGGCGAAGCTTCGCTTCCATTGACGGCCATAGTTTCGGCGACGGTTTTACCCTTTTTTGGGGCGGCTGGCGACATAACAGCTGAAGGCAACATTTTTCCAGTGAAAAAACGCTAAACATCTGTACTCAACGGACAGATAGTCTTTTAAACAGCGTTGTAAATCAAGCGTAAAATTTCAGACAGTTGCATATCTATTGTGGACTCTTTTATCGTGAAAAGGTATCGATTTTGGAACTATAGACCTTTTGAGAGAAAATTCAGGCATGGAACAAGTATTACTTGACGCAATATTACTATGCGTAAGTTTTAAGATTACTGTAGAAACAAGTAACGATAAAATTTGCAAAATAAAAAAAAACAGGTGTTGCCAGCACCGTTTTTTTTTCCTCAAATGGGGTCTTTTGAGGAAAAAAATTTCGAAATGAGGAAAAAAATTTTGGGTATGGTTCTCATTGAGGAAAAAATTTTGGGGAATTCCAAACCGAAAAGATGCGTTTTGGTGGCTTAAAAGGGTCAAAATTTCAAAATTTTCCGGCGCTTCGCGCCGGTCACGGGTACAATCTTGACTATTTTCTATCAGGCGCGGCCATTAGCATATCTACTTCGACTTACTAATTAATGCTCAACAGTTTCTATCAATCAAGTTAGCTCGTTTCATTTTCTAATCGTTAACAGTCAATTATGTCGCCCAATATTGAGATTTTTCATCAATTTTCTCAATTTTTTCTCTCGATGTTTGGAATTTTTTAAATGAACTTTTGCGTTTATTGAAGATAGAAATTGAAGACATCATTCTAGACTGCGATTTTCGAACTTCTGTTTATGAATATCTGTTGGAGAGATTTATTTTCCAGCGTTTTAGAATATAAAAACTGAAAAATTTTTTCGGCGATACGCGCCGGAATGGGAAACAAATTATACTTCATGAGTCGGATTTTAATTTATTTCGCTACGTTATGAAGGTTCAATTTCCAGCGTTGTAGAAAGTGAAAATCCAAAAATTTCTCCGGCGCTCCGCGCCGGACGAAGGACTAAATAAAATTACATGATTCTAATGAGAGCCATAGAAATATTAATAGCGGATAAATTCCTGACAACTTCGTTAACATGCTTCAACCGCTCCTGTAGAACACCAATATATTCTTCATGAGCTCATTTCGGCTAATATAACTAGAAATTTCTCAATTTTTTTCTCATTTTTGCAGGTTTCTGACTCCAAATACAACAAAATGCATGGGTATGCTCCTAAAATGCATAAAAAAGCATCCGTAGCCACATTATAAGCGTTTTTAAAAATGTGGAAAATTTTTGGAAAATGAGGAAAAAAATTTTGGGTCCGGTTCTCATGTGGAAAAAATCTTCGAGGAAAAAAAAAACGGTGGTTGCCAGCACTGTTTTTTTCCACATTTGCACTATAATGTGGAAAAAATCTGTAATGTGGAAAAAATTTTTGAGGTCTTTCCACAAATGTGGAAGAAAAATTTGGGGTTTTCATATTGAAAAGATGCATTTTGGTGCATTTTAGGAGGTCCAAATCTCAAAATTTTCCGGCGCTACGCGCCGGTTATAACTTTAATAATCATCATCATTCATTAAGTAGCTCAGGCGCGACTTTTATCATGTCTACCTTCATTTATCACTTAATCTATAATAGTTTTCATCATCTTAAACGTAGTACCTATCTCATGTTTCAATTGGTAATCTTCAACATTTTATCATTAATATTTAATGAAGATTGGAATTTTTCCTTTTGAGTACACGTCAAGTCTCTATGATTTATGATGCGATTATTTCTTTGCTAACTTAAAATCAATTCAAAAGCTTCATGGAAATATCTTTCGGAAATTTATACTTTGTGAAATTCTAGAAATTACGACTCTTGAACACAAAATTGGAATCTAATTAGGATTGAAATAAATGTTCGGAAAATTGATTTTCCAGCATCCCAGAATGTCAATATACCCAAAAAGAATACCATCTTTTTTGGGCTTTCACTTGTCATCATAGAGGACTTGACCATTGATTTCTTGTGTAATTCAAGTCAATTATGCTCTTGGATAGTTTGCTAGAAAATTTGTTCAACAATGCTTGTGGATTAGGCTTTAAAGTCGAACATTTCAATTTTTCTCCAATTTTAATGAATTAACTTCTCTAAAAAACACCGGAAGGCTTGAAAAAGCTCAAAAACAGTGCGATAAAGCGTCTGTGAGCATTTTAAGCCAAAAAACGAGGATTTTAAGACGAAAAAATTTTTTTCCACACGTGGAAAAAAAATTTGACCCCTTTCCACATTTGTGGAAAAAAGTTCGGGAAAAAAACAGTGGTTGCCAGATAGTTCCACTCAGTGTTTTTTTGTGCCAAAACATTGTTTTTGCCTTTTGGCACAAAAAAATTTGGAATGGCACAAAAAATTTTGAGCGTTTGTGCCAATTGGCACAAATTTTTTGGCTTGTTAAACATTAAATTTCCTTGATTTTTAGACGTTTTAGGGGCTGAAAATGCAAAAAATTTTCGGCTCTTCGCGCCGAATCAATGAATATGATATTTCCTATTCGTATATTTGACCCGAACGCAAACGATTTCCTTTCGAACAGTGTATTAGTATCGTTGCAGCAAACTTTATAGGCTGTCAAGACTGATGAGTGAAAAAAAAATTCTGAATATTCTATCTCCATTCAGTCAGATTCAGATTTAAAACTGAAATTCTTACTTTTTGTGTTTGATTGATTCAAATAGAAAAATCGATATCGTTGATAATGATACAATGTTTCGATCGAAAATTAACACTATTTGCGACTTTATTTTCTCTATTCTTTACATGGTTGTTAAATATACATAACATAGATATTCGTTCTTAGTCGAAAATTGAATCAATTTGAACTTCCTGAACAATTCTAGAGCTATTTAAATTGTTTCAGCATTCCATTTCTTTTTGGGATTTCGTGAACTATTTTGTTGTACAGTTTTTTCTTTTCTCACTGACATGGGTAGCTGAAAAATAGGTTGCGCACGATTTTTACAAAAAATTAATGCGTTAAACGTTAACTCTTTATCAAACTTTTGGCCTAAAATTTTTCTGCAGTTTTCAGTAATGTCTCTAGTAAAAGAAATTTTTCTGTGCCATTGGCACAAATTTTTTTGGCCTCTTGTGCCAATTGGCACAAATGTCTGTGCACAAAAAAAACGCTGGTAAAACGTTAACTTTCCATCAAAATTTTTGGCCTAAAACTTTTCCGCAGTTTTCAGTATGTTTCTAGTAGAAAAAAATTTTTTGTACCATTGGCACAAATTTTTTTGGCCTCTTGTGCCAATTGGCACAAATGTCCGTGCACAAAAAAAAAACGCTGGTTCCACTGTTTTTTCCCCACGAACTTTTTTCCACAAATGTGGAAAGGGGCCAAATTTTTTTTCCACATGCGGAAAAAATTTTGTTGGTCTTAAAATCTCCGTTTTTTGGCTTGAAAATGCTCATAAACGCTTTATTTAAGTGTTTTTGAGCTTTTTAAAGCATTCTGATAATCCTTCTGATCATATATATCAAAAATTAGATTTAAGTTTTGTGTTCATAAATTGTAATTTCTAGAAATTTTTCATTCGAAAAATTTTAAAACCATTAATTTGTTCGTAACCTTTCATAAATTTGGCCGAAAAGCTATGAGTCAGAAGCGTAGAAATTTTCCAAAAATACTTTCATGAAGCTTTTGAATTCAATTTACGTTAAGAAAAGAACAACCGCTTCAAAAAGTTGAGAAAGTTGACGTGCTGATCTTTCTCAAAAAAAACTACGAAGGAAAAAATGCAGATCTTCATTAAATATAAAGATATAATATGCAAGATTGCCAATTAAACATGAAATAATACGCTTAAGATGATGAAAACTATTGAAGATTAAATGGTAAGTGAAGGTGGACATGCTAAAAGCCGCGCCTGAGCTTGGTAATAAATAATGATTATTAAAGTTATAACCGGCGCTTGGCGCCGGAAAATTTTGAGATTTGGACCTTCTAAAATGCACCAAAATGCATCTCTTCAATACGGAAACCTTAAATTTTTCTTCCACATTTGTGGAAAGACCTCAAAATTTTTTTCCACACTCCAGATTTTTTTCCACATTATAGTGCAAATGTGGAAGAAAAAAAACAGTGGGTCGGTGTTTTTGGCGAAAAAATCTGGTAGGGTAATGAAAAAAAATTTAGGGCTCTTTCGCCAAATGTTGAAAAAAATTTGGGGCTTTTAAGTCGGAAAGGTGCGTTCTGGTGCTGGTGCATTTTAGAATGTTAAAACCAGGCCCGTATTTAGAGGGGGAAAGGGGGAATTCCCCCTAAATTTTTTTACATTTAAAATTTTCTGCAAGATCATTGTACTTATACATCACAATTCCCAAATTAAATTATTATATTTACATACTTTTCGTCAAACAAAGGATTTAGCCACTGATCCTAGCACACATTAACTAACTGAAAATAAGTCGTCTTTAGTGCAAAAATAATTTTCTTTTTATTTAGTAAAGTCTAAAATAAATTCGGAAAATTCCCCCATTTTTCAAAAATTCTGGATACGGGTGTAGCTAAAACCAGTGTTTTTTTGTGCACGGACATTTGTGCCAATTAAAACAAGAGGCTAAAAAAGATTGTGCCAATGAAAAAAAAATTTTCGTTAGAAATATACTAAATATTACGAAAAGATTTTAGGCAAAAAGTTTGATAAAAATATAATCAAACTTCAAAGCTGCATTCACTGCAGTAATATACTACGTAGAAATCGTTCCCACCAATTGTTCTACTTATTACGTCAGTGAGGTAATGAAAACTGAGCGAGAAAACGATTTACGATTAGATTTTTTAAGAATTTGTATATGCCTAAGCTTATATTTTCCTCAATTTTTGGCTACGAATTTCTTTATAACATCGATGCGAAAAATGAATTGAGCATGTCTATGATTGCTTAACTCCTGAAGAAAACAATGTCGAAAATTGGGCAAATTTTTGGTCGAAAAATTGTGTCAATGCTACAGTGTTTTTTTTGCACTGTGCAAAACTTTTTTTTTAGGTTTTTTGCACTGTGCAAAAAAATATTTATCAATTGTTTGAAAAAAATTTCGTTTTTTCATATAGAAAAGATGCATTTTGGTGTATAGTAGGTAAAAATTTCAAAATTTTCCGGCGCTTCGCGCAGGTTATGACTTTAATAATCATTATTTATTGTCAAGCTCAGGCGCGGCTTTTAGCATGTCTACCTTCACTTATCCTTAAATTTTAATAGTTTTCATCGTCTTAAACGTATTATTTCATATCTAATTGGCGATCTTCAATATTATATCATTATATTTAATGAATATTCCCATTTTTCCTTCATACATTTCTTGAGAAAGATCAACACATCAACTTGGTGCATTTTAGAAGGTAATAATCTCAAAATTTTTTATAACTGTAATAATAACATTACATAGCTCAGACGCGGCTTTCAGAATGTCTACCTTCACCTATCATTTAATGTATACTAGTTTTCATCATCCCAAACGTATTATTTCATGTTTTAAATCGTAATCTTCAATATTATCTTGATATTTAATGAAGATTCACAGTTTTTCCTTAAAACATTTTTTGAGAAAGATCAATATGTTAAGTCTCTTAACTTTTTGAAGCCATTATTTCTTTCTTAACATAAAATTAATTCAGAAGCTTCATGGAAGTAGTTTTCGGAAATTTCTACTTTTCCACTCATATCTTTCCGGGAAAGTTCATGAGAGTCAAAAAATAAATTACTGATTTTAAAATTTTTCAAATAATAAAATTCTATAAATTACGACTTTTGAACACAAAATTTGAATCTAATTCTTGAAATAAATGTTTGGAAAATTAATTTTGCTGCGTCGCCGAATGTCAATAGACGAAAAATTTTTCCGGTTGGGCTTTGGCTTGTCGTCATAGAGGACTTAACCATCGATTTATCATCGAATGCAAATTCATTATGCTATTGAACAGTTTTCTAGAAAATTTGTCCCAAAATGCTTGTAAATTAGACTTGAAACTCGAAAATTTCGTTTTTTTGCTCAATTTTAATGTTTGTAGTTACAAATAAAATTTGGAAGTTACATTGATTTGGTTATTAGTCTTTGGCTATGACGTAGAAAAACACAGGTTGCTTATTTATACTTATTTTTAACTCTATTTTAACATTATTTTAACACTAGCGTCAATTACCGCATCCACAGAATTGTCGACGCCAGCAGACCTTTCAGTAGCATCATCAGCAGGTTAGTTCGATTCAAACAATAAATTTCGATGCACAATGAATTATAATATAAATTTTGATCTTGAGTTTTCTCAATTATGTATTTTAAATATAGCGTTTTAAGAAATTTTTCGAGCACTAACAGTGCTAAAAATTGATTTTTTCTGAGGCTTCGCCCCAGACCCCACCAGGGGGCGCTTAAGCGCGCCACCCTGGACCCCTCAGCCCACTGGTCGGTCGCTGCGCGACCTCCGTTCGCTGAGTTTTGAGTAAGTCAAAACATTTTGGTGATTCCTCCCCCTGAAAAAAATTCCTAGTTACGGGCCTGTACACATATAACAGTTCTTGGAATATTTTCAAAATATGAAATACCTAAAACAGAAGTGGAAACCAAAAAAATACCCCAAAAAATCTCGGTTTCGGTTTTCCAATTTTCATTTTCACAGTTTCGGTTTTGAAAAAAATGATGGTTTTCACGGTTTCGGTATCGGTTAATCGGAACATCCCTTCTCCATACTATTATAGTGCGGCATTGTAAATTAGAAAAAACGCGCGCTCTTTACAATTTATTTCCGAGTTTTCTTTTCCAGGGCCGAGTCGATCGATTAGAAAATTTTTCTTATCTCACCTGTATTAAAAAACTCGAACAACTTCATTTTAACGGAATGACGTCTAGGAGATCTCTGGCCGTTATTGATAATGCTTTTCTCAGGACACGGTGAGAATAGGATATTCCTATGTGTCCATCCAACTGATAAGCGTTACTCATGCTAAGGTATACCTCAACAAGAGTTTTTCAATTATTTTATTCAATAGCTTATTCGTACCTTTAAGCTTTAGTAATGCGCTCGAAAGGCTTAGGCCCGAAATAATCACTTTTACAGTAAGATCTAAAATTGCCCTCTACCCCTTATCCAGACAAACGCTATCGGTTCATCAGTCGAACAAACAGTTGGTTGATTTCATTCTTGTCTTCGTAATTCCAAGGCCAAATAATAGTAGGAGACCGGGTGTGGGTAGATTTATGTAATGGAAAATAGACACGATGCAATCGAACTTGATTTCCCGCTTATTTCAAAGTCTACACGGTTTTACTGCTTAGTAAAAAAAATCAGCATCAAACTGCTGAGAACAATACTCATTTTTGCTAAACTTTGATCTGATGCTGGTAATTAGCTCAGCTGGTATTGAAGTTACCTCATACGGTATGGAGTTGCAGCTAGTTGAACCAGGGTTTTTTTTAACACGGTGCTAATAAAACCAGAACCGTGATAATGGAAATTTTGTGACGTTAGTTCGCGTACTAATGACTGAAAGAGATAAATTTTTAAAGAAAGTTCGATAAAAGATATCACCAAATTAAGGTGAAAAGTCAAAAATCAAAAATCTTCGTTTTCAAAAATAACAACTTCGTCAATATCCTCATTCTCTTCGTCACTTTTGCTTAGTAAACGACTTTGGCTCGAATCTGAATCAGCTTGAGTTCTAACCTCTTGAACATTACTCAAGTTAATTTGAAAACAGCTGTTTTGAGATTTGCTGAAGCTTACGCAAATCAGTAATATTGAGCAAATACGCTTTCTGAAAAAATCAATCTGGAACCTATAGTGGGGTTGTAGCGCAATTCCAGGTACAATCAAAACATGTAAACTTTTATCCAACCAGAACGTTACTCTAGTGCTTCCAAAAAGTTTACTGTCAGACTAACCACTGAATATTTACTTGTCGGTTAAATAACCCCAAGTTCATAATGTAAGAATGAGCTAGTTTAATTTGAATCAGATGAGAGTCTTAGTTCTTTTTGAAAGTACCATCATATCAAGCATGATTTCATGAGTCTATAATACAATATAAGCACTAAGCAGGTTATTAGAATTGACAAGCTCACACAATTTTTTGAGACCAACAAAGTATCATCTGTCAACTGTGTTAACTTTGCTAATGAAATATTTTTCCTTTAGCACTGATGCTAATTGGACTCACGCTAAAAAACCCTGGGAACCTATTGTATAGGTATGAACCCGTGTCCAACTAGTCGGGGCTCTTAAAAGTATGCCCTGAATCGAGAGAAAGAAGCAGTTTTCTGAGAATCATCTTTAATCTTCAAACTCTTGCTCTTGCAAGTTTGATCTTACAGTTTAACCACCTGATTTGTAAAATTTCCATTTCTTAGAAGTATATATATTAGTTCTTGAGTTTCTTTGCATTTGTTATGATCGTGAATTTTAAATTTCGTCTTGCAGAATTTTGTCAGGAAATTTATTGTCACGTTTATTACAGATTGCGATTTATCAAGTCTAGATGTGCGTCGACTGCGGCCGCTACGAAGTCACCCGAATCTTCCCAGAAAAGTGAAACGAAACAACTTCAAGTACGAAAATATATAGAAATTCGAAAAGAATCTATCATCTGATGCATAGCTGAGCAGTTGTGGCCTTACAACAGTCTTAATTTTTCAGGAAATACGGGCCATATCCTTTTTCACCACTTTGAAGTGTGAGTTGGAGTGGAGATTGCTTTGGTACTCAGATACCTCATGCAGATTGGGCAGTCATGAGTATGTTGAAAACAATATGATTAAAGGGAGGCTCAATCAGGCTGAAGTTCCTTGAATACAGTAAGCTTCCATTCTGTCTTTCAAGAGAATTTGAGCTGCGACTACGCTACAGCCCCTATTTCAATATTCAAAAAAGTTCCGATAGAGGTGTTAGAGAATTTTTTTGTCCAGGCAGAGGTGCCTAGGGTCTTAGGCAGGAGGGTTTACTCCTCCCTACCCGACCCCCTCGTATGGGCATGTATGCCTCTAACCTGAAAACAAGCGGAAGTGATGAATTTCCCAAGCAAGTAATCTCAATTGTTTCAAACGAATTTTACTTCTCTTGGATGTTAAAGAAATGTATTTGAGGAATACAGAATTTGATTCTACCGAAGATCTGCAACAAAGTTGTAGTACAGTTTTTTTTAGATCGTAAGTTCCTTTACTTCCCTAAAGTTAGCGTCTCAGTGATTTCGAGGTTTTTTCATGTTTTTTATCCATATTTTTATTCTAGGAATCGAAATCATTCATAATGAACCTGTTCCGCGGGAAAGTCGATGTGTCTCAGGTTTTTCCATATCCCGACAGTTTGACACACGAAAACCGCGAAACTTTGCAAATGTTAGTCGACCCGACGATGAAATTTTTTCAGGTGCCTCAAATGTATATCGCTCTATTATATAGTGCCTTGAGCTTCGAAAAATTGACAGGAAGTCAATGATGCTGCCAAAAACGACCAACTTGAGAAAATTGAAGAAAAATCTTTACAAGGTTTACGGGATTTGGGAGCTTTTGGTATGCAAGTGTCGACGGAATATGGCGGCGTCGGGTTAAACAATACCCAGTACGCGCGTTTGGTCGAAATTGTCGGCGCACACGATTTAGGTGTCGGTATCGGCCTAGGTGCGCACCAGGTTAGGGAATTTCGTGCTTTCGAAATTTTCGATCAGAGAGAAAATCTTTTTCCCTATAACTCTTGAAAGCATATGTCGCCTTTCCTTGTGTTATAATGTAAGTTGTCGACAAAAATAGAGTAAAGTGAGCAGACTTCAGTGGATTTAGTCAGGTTTTTGAGACTGTCTAATTTTCCCAATTGTGAGAATAGATTGGCTACAGCCAAAAATCCCAAAATTATTAAGATCTGTAGGAGATATATTTCCATCTGCATATGTGTGTGTATGTACTGCATGCTGTGTTCCTAAGAAAATTTTCTTTTCTTGTCTTAGTTTTGAAGCATTGTATCGGTAGTTGTTATTTCTTAGCCCATAGATTACCTACTGCATTTTTAGTCTATCGGCTTCAAAGGAATTCTATTGTACGGCACTCCCGAACAGAAAAAGAAATACTTACCGGATTTGGCTTCGGGTAAAAAGTTTGCCGCCTTCTGTCTCACGGAGCCGAGTTCGGGTTCCGACGCAAATGTAATTTTTTAGATTTCTCTCCAATCGTAAATCACGAAAAATTCTAAATCTTTCAGTCCATAAGATCCAAAGCCGTGCCTTCGTCTTGCGGTAAATATTACGTTCTCAACGGTAGCAAAATTTGGATCAGTAACGGCGGTATAGCCGAAGTTTTTACCGTTTTTGCGCAGGTAAATAATCAACGCTCGAAAAATTCCATTAAACTAAATTGTGCTGAAAAGCATTTTTCGGTTGAAATTGTTTTAATATCTTGATCAATATGAGAAGACAAAGTTAAAACTTAACGAAATTTAGACTCTCCACAACCTTATCTGTTGCCTAATTTAGACGCCTGTAAAATCGAAGGACGGTACTGTGAAAGATAAGATTTCGGCATTCATCGTCGAACGTTCATTCGGCGGGCTTACTAGCGGTCCACCCGAGAAAAAAATGGGCATCAAAGCGTCGAATACTGCCGAATTACACTTCGATAATGTCAAAATACCTAAAGAAAATCTTCTTGGAGGTAATTCTGAATATAGTTGAATCATACGTGTTACGGTTCTCCGGAGTCTGGGGGAATCCGGCGACTTTTTTGGGGCCGAGGGCCATCGATTCTCACTTAGGTGAGGGTCTCTGAAGAAAAAATTCGATTTTTTCGCCAAAAAGGTCCGAAAAGTGGTTAAAAAATGGTAATATTTGTCTAAAAAATCCCAAAAAAATAGATTAATGGCGCAAAACGACGAGAAAATTAACATTTTTGACCATTTTTTGTTCAAAAATCAGCATTTTTCATCGAAAGATCGATTTTTTTTCATTTTTCTGACAAAAAGTATGGGCGGTCCCTATGACTATCATCATAATATTGGAAAATCCTGTGGAGAGATCGCCCAATGGCTAGCCTTATAGCCGACGATTTCTGAGGGAGTTCCTATGGCACTCCCCCAATTACATGTTATGAGTTGAAACCATGTTTTAATAGAGAACCCAAGCATGATTCATATGAAGATTATAGATTCTCTATATTTATCTCATCCTCATCAAGCCATATACTTAAAACTAATATTTTTATTTTCGCGTGTCAAGTTTTTCAGTCATCTTTCATAACCTAAGAACTATCTCCACCACAACTTTATCGCGTATCTGTTTTTAGAAGAGGGTGAAGGTTTCAAAGTTGCCATGAATATTTTGAATAGCGGTCGATTCGGCATGGCGGCTGCCATGTCCGGCTGTATGAGAACATGCATCCACAAAGCGGTAAATATCGCCGTGTTGTTTTTAATTATTATATTGTCCATTTTTTTCCACGAATAACATTTCAGCTTGATTTCGCCACCAATAGGCTGCAATTTGGTGAGAAAATCGAAAAATACGGTTTAATACAAGAGAAATTGACCAGAATGATTGCGAAACATTATGCTACAGAAGTAACATCGGAAGTTTCAAACTAACTGATCAATATCGCAGAATTCCATTTCATCTTGTCGAACTATGTCTATATCTTTGAAAACCCCTGCTCATCGATTGTCCCAAATTGGCTCACCTACTTATTTATAGAATGAAATGATAATTTTTTTTTTAAATTGCTGTAAGTGGAAGTTAGTCTAATGGCATCTCTTTTTTAGTCTATGGCATACATGATAAGCGCGAATATGGACAAAGGGACGAAAGATTTTCAATTAGAAGCTGCAATCAGCAAAGTTTACGGATCGGTAAAGTTTCCAAATTTTGATTTATGATCCATAAAAAACTTTCCGCTTCAGGAGGCCGCTTGGTTTGTTTGTGACGAGGCTATCCAAATTATGGGTGGAATGGGATACATGAAGGTGAGTTCGGGCTTTTTTTAAAGTTACGTGAGTTTACTGCAACAGTTTTGAAGAATGAAAATTCCAACCTGAACTGTCAGAAATTGTTATATTTTCGATGAAAAATTACTTATATTTTTCTATTTTTACATTTTTACTTTTATTGTGTTTAGGAAACTGGATTGGAGCGTGTGATGCGAGATTTGAGGATCTTCCGAATTTTCGAAGGAACGAACGATATTTTGCGCCTTTTCGTTGTACTAACTGGTTTGCAAGTAAACATTTAAATTGCTCAAAAAAGCAATGTAGCGTGAAACTTTCGCTTCGTTTTGAAATTTTCGTTTTGTCAATTTTTTTCTTAGACGCCCATTTTCGTTTTTCTTTGACCCCAATTTTCTTTGACATCATTGTCGAAGATTGCAATTGTTTTATTACTAATTTTCCCTGTTGTACTTCATCACGTCTTTCGTTAACCAGCATGCGGGTACATTCTTACGAGAACTACAAAAGGCTGTCAAAAACCCTGTGGGATCGTTCGGCTTGATTTTTGGAGAAGTCAGCAAAAGGGCTAAACGGTGAGCTTCATAGATAAAATCTAGTCTTATGAGACGCTGGGGATTTGTAGCCGACAGTGGCTCAAGCTTGTTTTAACGTGTTGGTTCCTCAAATGGAATCAAAATGTATGCCTTTTTCAAGTTCATAAGTTCACGTTTTAGTAGCCCCGAATCTTCAAAAATTCATCAATGTCAGTGTGTCGACTCGTCAACCGTTCGTCAGATGTCACACATACATGCAATCGGGAGAGTTTTGGGGTATTGATCCCAGTAGATTTTGATTGCCCCTCTGCAGATGACATAGGGGGTAAACCTTCCTACCTGAGACCATGGACATCCCCCTGGCCCGAAAAATCGTCAAACATCCCCGTGAATTTTTTTGAAGACAGTTTTTTTGATGATTTTTATGCATGCTTGTGGAGCTTTTTCGTTTCCCTCCACTCCCCTCGATGAAAAACCCGAGGACCCTCTCTCTCCCTGGAATATTCTTGTCGTGCATGTCTGTTGCTGACCACCAGCTGATTCGACCCCCAGCAATGATCGAGATGTCGAAGGAAAATGAGCAACGTCATAACAATAAGAATGATGCTATAGTTCAACGATTTTACTGACCCAGGCCTTTTTAGTCATTTTAATTGTCTGGACCCCTAAAAATCTGGAAATGGCTCCTTAAATTTTAGGTCTATTAGCCATGTTGGCCCCTAAAAATTTCGATCTATATATTTATGTGTTAGTGAATTATCGTTGTTTTCATTCAATTTTAGGTTTAAGGTATGTGTTTTGCTGGCCCTAAAATCAGAAAAATCGATGTTTTTTCACAAATCAACCCTTTTGTGTGAAAAATTTTTAAAAAAGATGAAAAATGTGGAGGTTCGACGTGATAAAGATTAATTTTGGTGCATTTTATAGTTCATCCAAATTTTTCCAACTTTATTGTGACTATAATTTTAAACATGAAACCGATATTGAATTCATAAGCATGAAGGAAGTGTGTTCAAGAAATTTAAGGTTTAGTTTTCCAATGAGTATATTTTTTATAATTTGTACCTTGATAAACACATGTTTCCGACCAGAAAATTTGAACGCAATGTTTATTGAATAAGTTATCCCTAGATTGATTTTTCAACATTTTAGAATGTCAAAACCTAGAAATTTGGTCAGCTTTACGCGGGAGAAAGATAGGACATAACAGAAAGAATAAGAACATAAGCTACATTTATCAATACCATGTACTTTTGCGCTATATATGAAGGACCAGTGCCATCCAGAAGGTTTGTGCAAAAATACACGAGAAATCACGTGTTTTTCGTGTACAAAAAAAATTTCTTCGCACAAAGATTTTTAGGTCGATCTTTGTACTGGTACGTACAAAGAGGTTTGAAAAAAACATTGGTTGGAAATGGAGTTTTGAACAGCCATTTTTCGAACATGTATTAACTGATCGCATATCCGTATGATTTAATTACATTCAACAATGTGTTACAACCTATTATTCCGATATCATTCAATTACAGATTTTGGCTTCATGAAATTTAAATTTGGCTCCTAAAAATTTAAGCTCAGGAGCCATTTGGCTTTTTGTTATCTAGAAGGGAAAAAGTTTCTATCTCACTATACATACAATTTGATGAGTGCCATAGGAACCTACCCAGAAATCGTCGGCCATATAGTAATCCAACCACAAGATTTACCAATCATATGGCTAGCCATAATGGTAGTCATATAGACTCCCATTTTTTTATCGAATAAATTATTCCAATGGCCAATTTTTTGATGAAAAATATCATTTTTGAACAAAAAATAATCAAAAATGTCAATTTTCTCGGTGCTGCGCGAGAATTTTTAGTTTGTAGATACATTTGTTATTCAAATGCGATTTTTAGTTTTTAGACAACAATTTCAATTTTTCCCATCAGGGATGCCCCTAAAATTTTGGGCAATCGATGACATCCACCCAAAAAAAATCGCTTGTGCCTCCAAGCCTTGGGGCACCGTTACATGTACGGTCCTGGCTGACCCCCAGCAGAATTACTATTTTGTCCATGCATATACATGATGATTTAAGGTCAATCGGTAAAAGTCAAGTGACCGTAATAATCGAGTATCCTCTTATTTTTTTCAGAATGGCTGGATCAACGGGCGAACCATCGTTATCCGAAAATGTTCACCCTTCGTTGGCCGAATCTGCAATATTGGTAAAGTGAACTGTTGTTCTGTGTTATATTTTAGTCACACATTGTGCCTTTTTCAAGGTAGACAAAGCCATTGCTAAATTCGCATCAGTAAGCGAACAATTGCTCCTCAAGTACGGTAAAGGCATCATGGACGAACAATGTCGCTTGCACCGCATGGCCGAAGCGGCTATGGATATTTACGCTATGGTAGCGGTTTTATCGCGGGCGACCATGACGATGCAACGTAATTTGCCATCTGCTAACCACGAGAAAATTTTGGTCGATTTTATCTGCCAAAATGTAAGTGAATTGCACGATGTGCAAAAACTTCGGTATGGTGAAGCATCAGTGTAGAGTCGTAGTCTAAATTGATTGACACTATTGGACAGAGCGTCCATTTTATTGTGGAAAAAAAGTTACGTTTTTGGTCGGATATATTTTTTTAACTGAATCGGATACGGATCTTTAAAAAACTGCTTCATCAGATTCGTATCTAGAAAACTGCAATCGTCGGTTCCGCATCCTGATCCTGAGCAGCTGATCCGACCGGATCCGGAGAATGAATATATGTTAATTTTTTAAAATCAAGTTGTGTGAATTCATATTTCTTAACAAATTAACAGTTACTATGATACTCATTGAAATGAGAAACAAATTGAAGCAAGAGCTCAAAATCTTTAGACTATGCTTTTTTAGCTTCTGTCTACACCGTGCAGAAGGGACCTGAGAAATTTTTCAGTGAACAAGTTTTTTCTGTTCCATAAAAATATAAACAAATGAAAAATGTATCGCTTCGAATTTTTAGTCATAATACGAAGGTATTAAATAAGTGAAGGAATATTGTGAAAAAATGCAGGATTTCATATTCATAGCAAGAGTACTTTAATATGAGGTGAGACTTAGTTGATTCGTGGAAACAATCAGGAACAACTGAGGAATAAATTACACTTTTTTTGGCCATGTTCCAGCTTAATTACACTGAATATCATCGGTAATGGCCATTTCCAGCGCGAAGCGCAATTAAAATTTGACATTTCGACTTTCTGAATCGCATCAAATGCCCTTTTTATCAGAAATTTTTCCACTCTGCCAAAAAATGCACACTGGGCAGAATAAAGCCTGCTTTGTACTGTTTTTATTCAGGAAGTAAAATGACATCTGTTAAGTCAATAGCAGATCAAGACTTGTGATATAAACTGCTTTTCACATACAAAACTAATCAAAGTTCACATTTACAGTCCTACTAGAAGTCGTCCAAATTGTGATAGAGCTGAAAAATTACTGTTCATGATGTTTAATTTGGCTACTGTTAGTTTGGAAATTTGAAGAAATCAATGCAAATCCGGAGGAATATAGTTCCAAAAATGACCGGATCTCAGTCTTCGACAGCGTCGGGATTGGATCTCAGAAGATTTCAATGATCGTATCCGTATACCAAAAAATTCCCATGATCGGATCGGGATCAAAAATTAGGGCGGATCTTCGCGGATCCGGGTACACGTCTCATTCCTAATTTCAGCATGTCTTCTTCACATATGCCTAAGAATAAGCCTGAGTCTAAGCCCAAGCCTTAGCCTTCTTATCTCGCAAGTTTGGATCGTTAAACTGTCGTGGAATTTGGGCTAGTTTGGTTCTAATTAATTTTATCTGTATAGTCGACTTCGTGAGACAATCGAATTACAGGGACGGTCGACTTATTGGGACAGTCGACCTACTGGTAATTTATATGTCTAAAAAAATGATGCTTATGTCATCGATCGACCTACTAGGATAGCCGTCTTAATGCGACGGTCGACCCACTGGGACGATACCTCTAAGAACCACATAATGTTTTTCTAGAAACGCCTACAAATAGTGAACTGGAAAGCAAGTTCTATGTTATTTCATATTTTTATGATTTTCTGCTAAACCACATGTTACGCGTGACTATCAACTTGTAAGCATAGATGTCTTCCAAGTAAAATGTTCTGAAGTTAAAGATTCGTGGAATGCTTTTGACGACAGTACCCATTTTCTAAATTTACAAGCATTTTATTAAAAAGATATTGCAGATGTGGTATTTTTAGCTTTTTATTCTAATTTGTAACATAATCCTTGACATTTTTTAAAATGAATCTTATATGTATACTCCATTAAGTCATGTTTTCCCGACCTTCACGTTTATAGGCTCATACGCGCGTTTTGAACAACCTCCAACAAGTTATATCATCGCCCAAAGATGACAAAATATATGGAATGATACACGAAATTTCCAAGCAAGTTTGCGCCAATCAGGGTCTTATACATCAACACCCGCTAGGGTTTTAGATGATGAAAATTCGCAAATTAAAATTTTACTATTTATAATAATGTGCAATAGTTCTGGTTTTTTGGCATCCAATGCTTTTTGGTGAAAATGGGGCGAATCGCGCTATTTTTCGTGTAATTTATAGAAAATTAGTTTATTATTGTATTATTCAACTTATTTACGTATCCGTCCATAAAATAATAAAAATGGAAGCTTATCAATAATTTTACCATCGATGACCGTAGCCGTGCGCTCAAAAATGCAACTTGTACGCTAGTAACAATTGAAATATTAATGCGAAAAACTTCTTAGTGCACGACCAAAAATCGGCCATTTAAGACATGGGTCTGCCCCGTCAGGCAACGATCATATTTTTGAGAAGTTGTACTAACGTTCAGTGTGAATGACCTTAGCTATAGTATTCGGGGTTAGTTTTCAAAAGGTCACGGTGGCAATGCTATTATTCTGGCGGTCGAGATGGTTTCACCCTTATTCAGCGATTCTCAGAACAACGAAGTGCTTAGAACAGACAGACTTTCAAAAAGGTTATCTTTTAGAATGGGAAAATGGAGATTGGGCGGGGCAGACATTTTGGACTAATAGACCTGTTTGGTCCTCCATTTCGATCCGGTGGTGTCACACTGGCACGAATCGTCAGATTTCTGAGATAATGTCTCTATAGCATGGCTTTTACGACATTACAGCTTTTTATTCTGGTTTGTATATTATCAACATATCCACATGTCTTTTGTTTCTTTTTTCCTTTATTGACTAATTCCCTTCTACATTCTTATTTTGAGCCACTTTTTGTTTAATTTTTCCAGGTTGTGTACTTTTGTTCTATTTTCTACTTACTCCTTATTACATTGCTTTACATTTCGTTACTTTATTATTTGTTTTTCGTTCTGCCTTTCCTGCTTAATTATTTTATTCATTTCATTTTGTTTTATTTATTTCATTGATTTAATTTTTTGCAATTAAGCTCCACACAAGACAATTTTAATCCGGAATCCTTATAATTTTTTGTTTTTTTCAACTGTTTTACAAAGATGTTTTTCTGACAGATATTTTTTGTGATTTTTTGGAATGATCCGTCCCTGCATGCCTGCTGTAACTGCAGCACAAAAACACTACCTCAACTAGCAAAAATATTTGACTATATTTAATTATAGCATATTTATTATAAAATGATGTGCGCATTAATATCATGCATTGAACTTTTGCTATTCGCTGTATTGGGACTCACACTTACAAGAATCGCAGTATTGAGATTTCGATGTATAGAGAATCGCTGTTGACACTTTGCTGTCGTGAGAATCACTTTGAGGTTTCGCTGTATTGGGAACACGACATCCAGATTTCGTCAAGAAACTTAGTCATCTTTCAGAATATAACTTTTTACTTAATTTCGGCGTATTGAGAAAAATGTTGATCATGCATTATAATCAAGTGCCTGCAAGATATTCGAACCTTCGCATTTTATCTGACAATCAAAAACAACGCTAGTTACTCGAAGAACCATGAATGAATTTTATATATACAAATAACCGCACATCGAAAAACCACATACCAATAAAACGTATAATTTATCACTTGACCTTTCGAATCAATAAATAAAAAATTCAGAATTATCTATACTGCAAAGGATATACAGGAATGCAATGCATCCCATGCTAAGGGGGGATTAGACCTGCCTAGCCAGAATTTCGGCCGATAGAGCCAACATTTTAAAATCTTATTGGTCTACAAAATGCAGTCATTTTTGCAGAATCAAATGAGAATTTGGCAATCGTGGAACAAGAACTGAAAATAACCATACTCTAAATAATTTGAAATGACGGGTGCAAGACGTAGATTTCGCAGACAACTAAACGGGGAAATTAATTAATGCGTTCCTATAGTCGTTAAAAAATGGTCATCAAGAAATGACAATAATTAATGAAGATTTTCTTGAAAACCGTGGACACCCATTTTTTAAATGGAGCTTTCGATGCGTCTACGCAACACCTGTCATTTGAAAACAAAAGTATTGATCTACGATAAACCATATCAGTTACATCAACATTAATGTCGGATTCCGCTAGCATAGCCAAAAAGGTCGACCACCCCGAGCCAAATTTTTATAAATAAAAAATTTCAACGGTCCGATTCGTCAGTAATCTTCAGAGTATAAAAATCACCATAAAAATCTAGCGTCCCATTTTGGCTAAAGTCCACGACGACTTATCCAACCTTTGTAGTCGATCCAAGCGCCTTTTCATCAAACGCCACCACAAAAATCCTACGCAAGCGCAAACGACGCTCAATATATAATAGCCGTCCAACGTAACTTGGCAACGGCCGCCCGAGGCTTGACAAACGGTTTCGTTATCGCACGGGCCTAATGATAGTAGCGGCGTAGACGTCGCGTCGCCTTTCAAACATTCTTTCCACGTAAAACGATCAACGATCGACAAAAGGAAAGTGACGGGCCAATTTCCGCCCAAATTCGAGACGGTATTCATCAACGTCATGTACGTGCCGCCGACGATCGGATCGGAGATTTGAGCGTGGAATGCCATAATTGCGACAAAAATGCTGTAGACGGTGATCTTAAATTTAAGTAAATAACTTAAATGACAAGGAAAACAGCGACAGAAGAGGTGAAAGTGGGACAAAATTCACATTTTCACTTTTTCTGCAGTAAAGTATAACAAGTTTTTGCTTTTCGTAGATTTTTTTCAAAAACGTTGGAGGCTCGGAAAATCATGAAATTTTACAATAGAATAAAAGTAGCATCTTGAAATAACCGATTCAACTTTCATACTATTATAACAGCTGAGACTTTGTTGCTGAACTCACAATTTGACACCGCAGAAACATTTCCGAAACACTTAATTTCCTTCAAACTATGAAAACTTTTTTAAACAAGAATATCAGAACCAATCGAATATACTCGAAACAGAGGAAAACATTTCTGATGATAAGAATTTTCAATTCTACGCCCAATTTTTTGGGTAAAACACCTGCACATCAGCAAGGAGATCGCTGATTGAACGCAGTTGAACATAAATTTTCCGGTTTCAAATCGCCTTACTCCAACAATCATCAAGTGAGAAAAAATAAGAATAAAATCATCAGAAAAGCTAAATAAAAGTTAAAGATTATCGGGTCATGATTGTGTTGTGATTGAGAAACGGTACTTGACTTCCTGAGAGTCGCGCTTAAGCCAAATTTAAATTAATAATGATAACTATGCCCGATACCAGCGCGCAGCGCTGTAAAATTTCAAGATTTCAACTTTCTAAAACGCACCAGAAGACACCGTTTTGTTCTTGACGGCCGAAAGTTCAGAGCTAAAAAAACTCAAAAAAGATATGAGTGTTAATAAGAAAATATTGTGCCTGTATTTTGCTAGGTGAAGTCGATTGAGTCACAACTTGGCGTCCTTCGTAGCCTAGCGTCTTGTATTTTACTTCTCCCATGCAATGATAGAAAAACAAATTTATAAATTTTAATGCACTTCTCGTGCTTATATTGATGGAAAAAACATTGATTAAAAAAGGAAAAAAGAATGGTTCACAAAAATCGGCTGAAGTAAACAGAGTATAGATGAAATTTGTGTATAATGGGCAAACTTGAAATCACTAATTTTTTTTTCGTCTCAGTTTCTTATTGATAAATTTTAAGTAAAATCCAACAATTATACGAGACAACATAATAGGAAATTATTTACGTATTGAACTGGATGGGCTCAAAATTTATTGCCCACACAGTGGATTGTTTTTCGAGTGAGATTGGATAAATCCGAAGAATCCGCGAGGGTTATTCATTCCACCAGAGGTACCCAAAGTCATATTTTTCAGGTAGAGGTAAATTTGAAAGTTTGCGTGGGGAAGTGTAGCTAAATGTCCACTAAACGCCTCATTTTGTCTCAAGATTAGGCTCCCAGTGATCAATTTTTAGGACTTCAGGTGGGGGTAATACCCTCCCTCATACCCCTCCCTGTGGGGCTGTCTGCATTCCACCTAATAAGTAATAAATGGCAATTTTAATGCAGTCTGATGAGGGAAACCAGGGTTTTTGTTCGCACCGGCCGTTACGCATCTTGCACAAATCGACCAGAAAAATTCCCGCACCGCCATTAAAAACATTTTCGTTCCGTGCGGAAAACTCCAAAAATTTTCCGCACGATCCCGAAAAAATCCACACTGCGCAGATAAAAAACCACGAGGTAAATCAGAAAAACCTAGAAAACGAGCAAATGTCAACCACAAAAGAGGATAAATGGGAAACAAAGACAGAAAAACCGCACGTTTATCAATCATACATGCAAACAGGGGGCTAGGGGGTGTAAACTCCTTTACCTGAGACCCTGGCCACCCCCTGAATTTTTTTCCAAAACAGATTTTTTATGATTTTTGTACATATTTGGCACGAAAAACAAGCCTGCAGAACTTTTTTTTTGCTCGCCCACTCCCTACCCCCTGTATAAAAAGTCCAATGATTCTCCCTCCTGGAGAATTCTTGCCGTGCATGTCTGTTGTCAATAAAAGCATAACATGTTTATCATTAGCTCTCAACTTTTTTACTTGATCACTTCGCGCTTATTTCACCTAAAAATTAGTTTGACTTGATTTCACTATAGCCTGTTCAACAAACATATGTATTGTTCTGACTTCCTATTTTCATTTGTCATTTATGTTAAAAGTTTTCCATAAAATGTTCGGATACCCGAATATGTTTCTATAGTCTATTTTTCTTGAAATGCTTCCAAATAATGAAAGTGGAAAGCAAGTAGTATTTGACATTTTTGCGATTTTCTGAAAAACAAAATGTCATGTAGGACTGGAAATTTGTGAGCATACTGACCTAACCTTTAGCGATTTTTCGAGTGAAAAATGTTACAGTAAGACCGATATGTGAACGATTTCGACGACAGTACTGATTTGTGTCACTTTTGTATCTGGAAGCATTTTATAAAAAATATCATGATATCCGAAAATTCGGATATCCGACGAACATCACTATTTTTTCAAATAAAGTTTCAACAGACAACTTATGTCGTGCCATATATGTGTGCTGTATTTAGTTATATCGAGCGTGGTTGGACTAAAAAAAGATTTTTCATAACAAATAACAAAATATTTAAAATATCTGAAACACGACAGAGATTACTTCAAATAAGGGAACAGAAACCGTTACAGAACAACCAAATTTTTACCTGATGTAAACAATAAGCGAAAATGATGATCAAATAGTAGCTAACGGGATAATGGCCGTCAGTTTGTTGAAACGAAGGCGTCCAGTAAACCAATAGCATGAAAAACAATCCAAGTATTATCCTAGAACGGACAGTTATTTATACATCATGAAATGACAGGAAGAATTCAAAAAATTAGAAATACCTATAAGGGTAAGCTTTGATATAGACGTTTAGGGGTGTCGGTCCCGCCGTAAATTTTCCTATAAAGATCGGCAAAAATATTTGTAACGGTACAAGCGGAACGGCTATGAATGCTAGTTTATCTTTTGGCACGCCCAATTCTATCAATTTCAAACCAGTTATACCATCGGCCGCGGCAAAAGCGAACTAAATATGGGGAAAAACATACTTATAGTATAGAAAAGTCTACGACATTTAGAAACAATTTTTTTATGAAATTATAGCTTACTTTAGCTGTCAAATGTATGAAAATAAGTAATAGGACGGGCTTCAAACGAACAATATCCCACAAAAGTTTGTAGGTATCGACTAAACTCAAATCTTCCGGGTCTTTTGGTTTAATTTTGCCCTGTGAGCACTCTGGTTTTGATATACTATCATTCTCGCGTTTGAATAATAAGACCAAAGTCGTGGTAATCATGAAAATCCACGACCAATAATAACAAAAGTCTGTCAAAAAAGAGAGATGTTTCGAGAAACTTTTAAGGAATTACGAACAATGCGCAAAGAAGAAAGTCAAAAATAACGAAATCTAGACAATTTTTCATCTTTGTTACATTTTTCGTCAAGTATATGGCCATGGAAAAATAGCAAAAAATATATAACCACCAGCCAAGGTGACCAATCCTTGCGTTTTCGGTTCGCTACGTAAATATTTGTTGCAGAATTCTGATGATTCTAAAGCCAGAAAAACTACGTTGCCCAGAAAGTAGCCGGCAGTTTGTCCAACAGCGTTACAAGTCGAAGCGTAGCCCACATTTTTCCTTAAATTATTCAAATACGACTTCAAATTGAAGTATAACAAAAGAACCATTGGAAAACGCTTCAAGTGAGACACAAAACAGCTTTCATTTTTTATAGAGAAGATTTGAAGAAATTAAAATAAGGGTTTGTTTTTAAGATGCTACGCATGATATTTTGAAGGCTTTTAAAATCTATCAAGACATGGAAAGTTCTTCGCTATCAATTTTTCAATTGAAGCTAAAATACTTTTATTACAGTCAAAATTACTCATTGTGTAAAAAACAATCGTATTTTGGGAGCGAAAAGTCAAATTTATTTCTGTAGTTTTTATAATAATCAGCCGTACTGTGTATGTCATCGAGAACTCACTTTGATAACATAGTCAAGGCCCATCCGTCTACCGCGATGTCTTGTGTCGCTGCCAAAAAGTTAAACGCAAAAAATACACTCGTCAAATACAAAACATTCGGCGCGGCGGCGTTCGCGCCTCCTTCTTCGGCGCCCAAAACATTGTTGACGTAAGAAGATAAAATTAACATAAACAATCCGATCATGTATTGAGTGGGAATCAGCCAACTCTTCCGTCGACCTATTTTGAACCAATAGCACGAGTCTACCAACGGCGCCCAAAACAATTTGAGGCTAAAAGGCCAATAGGCGAAGCTAAAAATTGCCTGTTGGCCGTAACTAACGTGACGATTTTGCAAAACGAGAGGGATGCTAGCCGTCAAACCTAGCGGCACGCCTTGCAGGATATATAGGAATACAAGGAGGGCGATGTTTCCGTAATCGCCACGTAAATCAGTCAGTAAGTGCGAAATTATGCCTTGTCCGGACGACGACAGTTCAACATTTCTTCGGATTCGGATAGCACTTGAATCTTCGTCGATGTTGGTAGACAACGAGACTAGAGGCTCTTTTTCGGCTTTGTGATGGGAACCAGCGTACAGTGGCATATGGCTCGTCTGGGCGAATTCCCATTCCGGATCGTCAGCTACCTTGCAAAATTTAATTAATTTGGGAACAAAATATGGTCTACGCCCTATGGAATTAGATGTCAGTAATTTTTCCAGCTAGAGTCTGAAGATTTTACCAATAGAACAGGCAGAAAAACGTATTTTTGGGTGTCTTCCCGCCCAAAAAGATTTTCATTAGCTATACATGGATGCGCATTAAAAACGTATTTATATATTTCATTCTCATGCGACTCAGATGCTAAAATTCGTTGATTTCGTGCCTAGTATCTTTTTGTCCTTCTAATTTTCTGTTTAGCCAGAATTTTTTGAACAACGTCGGCTGCGCGTTAGATATGAACAGCGACTACTAATTTAAAAACTCTGCGTTGAATAACAGTATACATTTTCTATGTTCTTGTTTTCTTTCTTTATTAATCGTTATCAGTGTTTTTTAGCTGTGAAAAAAATTTCACGTTTTTTGCACAGTACAATTTTTTTGCTTTCAGGTGTATCTGGCGTCATATTTGAGGGGTCCGAACGCTTATTACTACTACTATCTAGTAATTATACTTTTGAGTATGTCTAATGCCACTATCCTTAAGAAAAAAATAAAGAATCAAGTACCAGTTAATAATCAGACTTTATTACACTATAATTTGCTAAGTATTAAGTTGTAAGGATGTTAATTTTCATCTAAAATTCGTACAAATATTTTTAGAAAAGTACAAACATATTTTAGACCGTCGTTTGTACCAGTACAAACGGGTGGAGTACAAAAAGCAGTGGCCCTATCACAAAAATTCTTTTGCGAAATTTGCGACTTTAGTCATGGGCAAATCGATGGCGCTGATTACGAATATGGCGCTGATTACGAACAAACATATTGATCAAAAATATCAATAATGAGGTTTGGATTTTTATCAACGTTACAGTTTATTGCGTAAAAAATAATTTATACTTTGCACAATACGCAATAGTCAATAATTAACCTTGAGTCAGTGCAGTGTGTATTATTTGGACGCTTTTCTTGTTAAATTTTCAATATGGCCAATATTATTCGTGCTTTTCCCGATCTTTCAACTCAAAAATGTATAATTGGTCGCGATAACAGTTCCTGAAGCTATTAGATGGGCACGAGACCACGATCTTCTGAAACTTTTTGTTTGACTGCATGCAATACTACTAGCATATTCATAATCAGCATCACCAATTTGCCCATAACAGTCACAAATATGCAAATTTCACAAGAAAAATTTTGTCGTTGGACACCCTGTTTGCAGTTCTAATACTCAATTTTATGAAAAAATATTAACATATTCGTGATCAGCGTCATCATTTTAGTCGGAAATATGCAAATTTTAAAAAATTTTGGAAAAAAATTCTGTACCACATAAACTCCATATAAGTGCCCAATTTTTCGACTAATAATTTACGCAACTTTCGACTACGTTTATTCAGGATAAAGCAATATTAGACGACCCGGATATCGTTGTTAGAAAGAAAAGTCGTTAATTCATTAAAATTGAAATTTTCGAGTTAAAAATCCAATCTACAAGCGTTGTGGAACAAATTCTCCAGCAAACTATTCAAGAGCATAATGACTTTGAATTGCATGAGAAATCGATGGTTGAGTCCTCTATGATTACCATTGAGAGCCCAAAAAAGATGTTAATCTTTCCGGCGCATGGCGCCGGAAAATCTTTTTGGGTATTGACATTCTGCGACTCTGGAAAATCAATTTCCCCAACCCTTATTTCAAGAAGTAGATTCGAATTTTGTGTAGAAAAGTCGTAATTTCTAGAATTCTATTTTAAAAAATTTTAAAAACCAGTAATCTTTTTGTAAACTGTAATGAACTTGGTCGAAAAAATATTAGCAAGAGTATAAATTTCCGAAAGATACTCCCATGATGCCTTTGAATTGATTTTACGTTAGGAAAGAAATAATCGCATCAAAAAGCTTAGAGACTTGACGTATTGATCTTTCTCAAAAACTATGTCAAGGAAAAAGTGCGAATCTTCATTAAATATAATGATAAAATATTGTAGATTACCAATTAAAATATGAGATAATACGTTTAAGATGATGAAAACTATTATAAATTAAGTGATAAATGAAGGTAGACATGCTAAAAGCCGCGCCTGAACTGGGTAATACATTACATAATAATGATAATTAAGGTTCGCGCCGGAAAATTTTGAGATTATGATCTTCTAAAATGCACCAAAATCCATCTTTCCTGTATCCGATCCCCGAAATTTTCGGAATTTTTTTACAAGTCGGTTCCCTTCCCAATTATGGTCCAAACTGGCATTTTCGGACTCCTCAAGATGCCAGCTATCCAGATCAGTTCGAAAATCCAGGGGCTCATGGCATTCAGGAACTCATTTGCATAAAATCTGCACACATGTGACTCCTTGTCACTACAGAAAAATCCTACCTACTTCAAGAATCCAGGGTTCCTTTCACAACCTGGGAAACCTGGGGAACTCAGGGGATTTTTTTCAGCACCTGGGAAACCTGAGAAACTCGCGGAATTTTTTTCTTGGGCCACATGTTCATACAAAAGGCCCAGCGCTTGGTGTATGACTACATAAGGTCGGAGGGCGGTTTGTTAAAAATGGTTATTTTTGATTTTTTCATTTATATTTTATATCTTTGCTGCTTATAAATTGTTGAACAGCAGTTAAAAAAACTTGATTAAGACGTTAATAATAATTAACGATCGGTAATCGGCAGTTTCAGTAAAATATGCTGAAAAATGAATTTTCCGACATTTTAGAGGCCTCGAAATCAACATTTTTCGACGCTAGGCACCGAACAATTTGTAATCTAGCCAGACTTTTGATTTCTCACCCAAAACTCAAGAAATTCAATTTAAAAGTCAGGAACTGACACGAAGTGGATAAAATACGAGAAAAGTAACTTTTGATCATTTTTCTGATGAAATTAAGCAAATTTATCAATTTTAGAGTGAGCAACTGAAAATTAATCTGTACAACCAAACTCTTCCCTAAGTTACAGATCAACCTGGCTTGTGCGAAAAAATCCTGATGATTGACTCGAACAATGACTGATCTAATTTGTGAGCCTTATTATTCTGTGTGTGATTAAGAATGTATTCAAAACGATTGATCTGCCTTGAGGGCTTTTCCTGTGATTTTGGAGAGTGTTTTTGACTAAATTTTTTGCAAAAAACTTTGTTTTTTACTATCTCATTTATTTACAAACTTTTTAGTTTTAGCTTGTTGAAATTCCTATTGGCCTGTAAAATTTTGACCTTAGGAGCCAAGCCAAATGGCCTGTCGAGAAAAAACCAAAAAAACCTGTAATACACACTAAGTATATAGTGACTAGTGTAAACAACGAAAATTGTGTCCCAATTGTGTAAGTCAAAAACCTGGGAAATTTTTTATGGATGCCTGGGAAACCTGGGAAATTCAGGGGATTTTTTTGGCTAGTAGTGTAACTGTAGGAACCCTGAGAATCAAACCTGGTCCACCAGCCCATGGACTTGATGCGTTCACCACTAAACAATTTCACCAGAAAGTATAAGCTATCAGGGTTGGCAAAAACCAAACTTTTGAAATTTCGACTGTTTGGTTTTTTAGTGTTTTTTTTGTTTTTCTATGGTTTTTAGTGGTTTTTTTTCTGGTTTAATTCTTTAGAATGTTTGGCACATCAAAATAACAATGTAAAAAACTGCTGGAAACTCCCTGTATCATCTAAGACTAGTTAGGGAGCCGTAAAATGGCAGCTAGAAGTATTCATCTTATCAGAAGTATCATTATTTTATGCTATACGAAATCCCTATTTAGCAATAGAAATACAGTAATAGTGGGCACATAAAAAAGGAACCATGAGTGAAGAACACAAGAAAAGTAAAAATGGAACAGAGTATGCGATATATAAGGAGCAAATTCAAGGAAAAAAAGAAAAATTACAAATAAAGAGAAATATACAATACACAATGTACGTAATCAAACCTCAAAAGAAATCAACTACAGAATTGTATCGATGCATCACATATATACATATGCACAGAGAAGTTGAAATGACACAATTTTTAGGTATACCGTTTTCGATAAGAGGGTTTTAAATTGATAGATTATTACATATGTTATTAATATTACAAACTGCAGTTGAAGGTCATAGACATTTCAGATGTTTCCAAATTTTTGCTTTTCAAACCTGTCTGCGAGCTATAACTATAGCAAATAGGTCTTATTATATATATACTATTCTCGCTTGCATGATAGATACATTTTTTGTACGATTTTTTCTACTTAGTAGCGACGTCAAGTCCCATAAATATGAACCACTCAAAAGCTCCTCTCTTTGTTAACCTACAGTATGCTTAACTGATCTGTATAAAATTTTATTATTGTTGTCTCATTTATATTTTGAAATTTCGAGCTAAGAAAATTAAAAAGCTTACCGTAACAATAAATTCAGTATATTAAACTCAATCATATTTTATAACATTTCGAAGATGATATGGATCAATGGATGTCACCCCGTATGGTCGGAGTACACTCCACGAAAGATTTAGAGTCTACTTTTTTGTGAGCAAATTATAGCAAAGTTGACTGATGTACTAAATGTGTGGTTGCAAGATGGATACAAAGAATATCGATTGATTTATATTACATCTTTTGAGTACGAAATGTATCACAAAAATACGACTTTTTTCTACTTTGTAGTGAAGTCAATTCAACTAAATTAATTGTTTTCTTGATTTAGATAGACACCAATACATGCCTAGAAGATGACTAATGTGAAAAAAACAGTTTCCCAATGATTTTGGAAAAAAAACCAAAAAAAAAACAAAAAAACAGAGATTTTCTAATTTTTTGGTTTTTTTAAAAAACCAAAAACCAAAAAACCAAAGCCTTGCCAACCCTGTAAGCTATTCCTTTAAGACTCTTGATACTATTTAACTAACAACTTCGTTTGGGAGAGCGGAGCCTCAACAGCGCTGCGCTCTTCGGGCGCAGCTGCTGTGCCCTAAGCCTAAGCCTACGGAAAATTTTAAAAGGAAAAATAAATCTATATACTCACTAGTCAAGTCATAGAAATCCACGCTCAAAATTAACAAAGAACCATACCTGTACTTGGGGGGACTCTCCCCAACTTGGCCAACCCTGTACCCAAAATCATTCCCCCCCCCAACCCCCCCCCCCCAGTTTGGAAAAAATTAAAAAAATTTTCAAAAAAGTGTATGTTTTTTGGCCTTTTTTGGGAAAAATTTCGACTTTTTCCTACCCCCCCCCCCCCAACTGGTCGGAGGTCTTACAGGTATGCAAACAACTCATATACAATAATTTGGCTGAAGGCCGGGAACCGACTTATAAAACTTGGCCAAATTTTCTTCCCCAAATGGGGAAAGAGCCCAAAATTTTTTTCTCTTTTCCGAATTCTTTTCCCCGAAAAAAGCACCATTTGGGCAAAAACAGTGGGCGGATTTTTATGTAAATTAGTGCGGTAAATATAGCTTTTTTCAATCAAACTTTTGGCATTACACTTTTCCAAAGTTTTCATAATGTTTCTAGGGCAAAAGATTTTTTTGTGCTATTGGCACAAATTTTTTCGGCCCGTTGTACCCATTCACACAAATTCCGTGCACAAAAAACACTGGCGGCATCCATCAAGAATTATTTTTTTGATTCTGCAATATCTCTTGACTTACTTGCCATTCTAGCGACGAATTAACTTTTCTAAATCGTGGTTTGGATGATGACATTAATTTGAAAGAAAGAATCGGCGATGAATAACAAGGAAGGAACCACTAAATCATCAACCACAGTTTACTTCCACACACTGTTTTTTTTTTTTCCCCAAATCGTGCTTTTTCGGGAAAAAAAATTCGGAAAGGGGAAAAAAATTTTGGGCTCTTTCCCCATTTGGGGAAGAAAATTTCGGGGATCGGATACAGAAAAGATGCATTTTGGTGCATTTTAGAAGGTCATAATCTCAAAATTTTCCGGCGCTTCGCGCCGATTGTAACTTTAATAATCATTATTATGCATTACGAACCCCTGGCGCGGCTTTTAGCATGTCTACTTTCATTTATCATATAATCTATAATAGTTTTCATCATCTTGAACGTATTATCTCATGTTTTCATTGGTAATCTTCAATATTTTATCATGATATTTAATGAAGATTCGCATTTTTTCCTTTTGAGAAAGATCAATACGTCAAGTCTCTAAGCTTTTTGATGCAATTATTTCTTTTCTAACGTAAAATCAATTTAAATGCTTCATGGAAATATCTTTCGGAAATTTATAATCTGCTTACTCCTATATTTTCGACCAAGTATGAGAGTTTACAAATAAATTATACTGGTTTTAAAATTTTTCAAGTAAAATTCTAGAAATTACGACTTTTGAACACAAAATTCAAATCTACTTCTTGAAATAAACGTTCGGAAAATTGATTTTCCAGCGTCGCAGAATATCAATACCCAAAAAATTTTTCCGGCGCCCCGCGCCGGAAAGATTAACATCCCTTTTAGGTTCTCACTTTTCAACATAGAGGACTTAACCATCGATTTCTCATGTAATTCAAAGTCATTATGCTTTTCGATAGTTTGCTTGAAAGATTGTTCCAATGCTTGTAGATTAAACTTTGAACTCGAAAATTTCAATTTTTTCCTCAATTTTGATGAATTAACGGGTCTAAAAACACCAGAAGGCTTGAAAAAGCCCAAAAACACGTAAATAAAGCGTCTGTGAGCATTTTTAAGCGAAAAAAAACGACTTCGGGAAAATGGGGAAAAAAATTTTGATCCCTTTCCCCATTTGGGGAAAAGGCCCGGGGGAAAAAAAAAAACAGTGCTTCCACAATGAAACAACTTGGAAAATTCGAATGCGTGAATTATTACAGTAAATTGGGAGTCCTGTTGTGGCATCTCCTGATACACTTCCTAAGTTTGTAACTTGCTCACAACACGACAAATTGACACAATTCACACAGCGCCCTATTCAACATCCGCTTCCTAATAAAAGCATAATCAAGTAATAACATAGAAGCAAAAACAAATGGATAAACAGATACACAGTATTGCGGATTTTTCGTTGTTTTTACATTTCAAATCAATTAATGAGAGTCAGTTTATTCATCAGAATATTAAGATTCATCCTTTGACCATTATGTTCGGACGCTTCAGCCATAATATGGCCCAATTTCCTGGAATCTAACCCGAGCTGATGTAAATTGTTGTATTTCTGGATGACATTTTGGGCTTGAAAAGCGCCAATGTTTCCTGAAAAATATATTAACACACTCGGTGAATCTCAAACTTATTTATAAGAAAGTTTAATTTTTTAACTGAATTGTGAGACTATCCAACTGAAGCACAGAATTATTTTGGTTTTTAGTCAAAAGCTTAGTGTGCTTATTTGTGCCATATGTCTTATATTTCGCAAACTTTTTATAAGACCAACAAGTTATATCTAAAAAACCATATTCTGAGGAGATAATATACGACTGACATGCAGTTCCACGAAAAATAGAAGCAATTTTCTGAGAAGTCAATTGTACCTGTATTTCCGCTGTCCAAATTACTGAGTTGCTGCGCAAGTTTACTAAAACTCGGAGAATTCTTCATCTTTGCGGATTTGTCGCCATTTTTGTGAACCTGTTAATGTAAATGGCTACAATCTAGCCGCGATATTTAAAAAATGCGAGGAGGAAGAAAAAGTTAAAATAAAAAGTGCAAGGAATAACAGAATGTTGATTGAAATAGCCACAGCAAAAATAAAATCTGTGCTGATATATGGCGTTCGCAATATATTTTAGAGAGTTCCATACTTTTGAATCATTTCCTCCTTCTTCGACAATATTATGATTCGGAATTTTTCGATCGCGTTCGTGACCTGGAGCAGCTTTTTCCAGGAAATTAGCCAATTCAGACCACCTGAAATTAAAGGAAAATTAAATGACAATCGTTATACTGAAGAAAATCATACTAGCTCATCACTTGTATTGATTATCGATTAAAGAACATCTGTTTAATAGACGGTCGAAAATTGGCGCGCAGGCATCAAATATTTCATGATTTTTGAAAACCTTTTCGATTTGCTCCCGACTTAGGCTTTCTTTATGCCCACGATCGGCGAAACTTAACTCTCGACGAATCTGATCGGCGTCAACGAATTTGATATCGTTATTGATTATTTGTCTTTGTAGATCGCTTATCAATTTGGCGTCTCCTCGTCGATAACATGGTGATTGTGATGTAGATGCACTGAAAAAAGTAGTTTAGTACAGCACGTGTGATTTCATGGTGGGCTATTGAATCAGAAGATAATGAAAGTCTGAAGCTAAAAGTCTATTGTCTATCGCTGAAAAGTTTTTCAAGCTTCTCAAACGTTTTCTTAAGCGAAGCTTTTCAAAATCGTTTGAAGTTTCTACTGTATAATTTTTTCATAAAAGGCAGCCCTACGGCTCAGAAAATTCTAAAAATGTAAAATCACAAGTTCAATTTTTTGGAAGCATTTCAATAAAAAGAGAAGTCATAAAAAAGCAACAATTTTGAAAACAAAATCGTTGATAAGTTGGACCGGAAAATCTGCTTAATCAATGATACACATATATATTTCATCTGAAATCAAACTATACAATTTCGTTCGACGGAAAAAGTATCTACGGTAAACTACATTCGTCATCAAGGGCCAACTTTTCATAATTGCGTGCGTCTGTTTACTTTGAAATGCATCTTACTGTAACAATTCTCTCTATCATGACCAAAAGTTTTGCCAACTATACTGACATACCTCAAATTTTTTTCAGCTGAAAAGATGCATATGATTAAAAATTCGGATCGAACTTAAACTCATGAAGTTTCTATTGAAATCTAAGTTCAGCGAAATAAATATCGTTTTATAATTTAATTTTTTTCAAACATGAAAAGATTCAACTTTCCTCTATTAGTCAGTGAAAATAGAGCACACATGAACATTTTCGTTCAAAATCAAGAAAAATTGGCATCGAACGAAAAGAATAGAGCGTAAATCTTTTGGCTACCGGGGTAGCCACTTGAACGCAGTTAATTTTCGGACATTCTATATACTGCGGGATTTGAAAAAATCTAAATGACAAAAAATCTTACTTTGGTTTCAGTTCGTTTGCTGACGCTTTATGCCAATAGTGATTATTTGCGTATCTGAGACAAAAATATTAATTACCTCGGTACATCATCCAATGGGAATCTCACTTTTCCGAATCATTGCTTATCAAATGATCGAGGAACGTCAATAAGTTCAAATATTTCACTAAATGACATTTTCGAATATTGACAGCAAAAATTCTCAACAAAAGCTGTAATTCTGCATCGTCAATTGGAATCTGAATAGAGTAAAAATTACCAGATGAATCAAATTATCGAGTCTACAACCGGCTATAATCTATTTTCCTCAAATCGGCCTCGGAGAGCAGAAAGATGTTCATGCAAATCATGAACAACTGGCGTATACCGACACTTTTTCTGTATATGACCGTAGCAGTTAGGGGAACAACTTGAGAAGAAGAATTTCGGCATACGATGCATGTTTATTACCTACACGTGGATTTTTGCAGATTAGTTTGCATTCAGAAACTCATTTGAAAATAAGCGGACTGTAACTCACCAGTTTATAATGTTTGGCGAAAATTCTTTTCAAAGACGAAGAATCGACGAAACCTTTATCGTGAGGGTCGTAGGCTGAAATTTCGGATCGCAATAAATCCAGGCTTTCAGCGGTGACTAGATGGAGTTGATGTTGCAAAGCTTGTGTGAATTTTTCTTTCGCTTCTTGAGACAAATCCTGCAATAAAAAATTCGATGAGAAATAGAGTCCGAAAATTAGGCTGATCCGAACCAAAAAAGCATTGACCATAGACACGTCACTTGCTCAACAGTAGAACTTTGGATATTCGGCCAAATTACATTCATGAAAATTTCCCAATATGAGCTTTGATACTGCCAAAATTTAATTAGATTTTCAATGCTCAAAACGTATTTGAAAATGTAAATATATCAGTATAAAGATTTTTAGAAGCTAATGTATGGTCTACAATGACGCAAATTGAGTCAATGGAGGAAATTTTCTAACGTGAGCATTCTACACTAGAATTTAGCTCTACATAATTACCAGATCTGCGATGATTTTTATTTAGGATGTCGTATTTCATTAAAAAATCGTAGAGAACGTTTCCGTAGTATTTAAGATCGGAAAACGAAAATTACACTACTGAAACTACTACAGTTTAGTCATCTAGGTGAAGGTGGTCACTGATTTGTAAAGGTCCATTCACACGAGTGCAATTACCTCCATCCTGCAACCAGGTTCATACGTGTAATAGGGGGAGGTTGGGGGGGACCCCAACCCCCAACTTGGTCGAACCCTATACCCAAATGTCGCAACCCCCACCCCCAACATTGCCAACCCTATACCCACCCCCCAACTCGGAAAATTGGAAAAAATTAGGAAAAAAGTAGCTTTTTTGGCCTTTTTTGGGAAAATTTTCGGAATTTTTTCGACTTTTTTTAGGCTTTTTCGACCCGTCCCCCAAAATTGTGGAAATGTTGGGATCCCCATCCCAAAATTTTGGGTTTACCCTCCCCCCAACTGGTCGGACCTCTTACAGGTATGACCAGATTGTAGCTTGCAGATTGAAGCTTGGTTGTAATTGTCTGAACACGTCTGCAACCTGCAACTTGGTTGCACGTGGTTGCAGAGAGTGGTTGCAACCTCGAATGAGCAATGTTCCTTTTTAGAGGCAAATATCAGTTTTTGCACTTTCGATTTGAAATTGAATATGGCAGTTTGGAATAATGATACAACTCAAATACTGTTAAGTTCATCTGAAGAACAACCGCGCTTATCGAATCCGAAAGATCCTAATAATAAGAGCAACAAACAAAGGGCATCAATTGTAAAGCTGGGGTCTTCGATTCAATTCAATTCAGCGAGCAAATTAAGAAAATATCCTTTCTTTTTTCGATTCAAAAATACTCACTGTAGCCCCAAAGTAAACGAAACCGATGCTTTGATTTGCAGAAATAAACTGAAATTTTTTCCAGGTTGCGCTGTTATGTTGCACCTACGCGTGACCGTGTGGTTGCAGTAAAATTAACGCTGCAACCTGCAACCAGGTTGTAGGTAACTGCACTCATCTGAATGGGCCTTAACTCAGGTGTGACTGTGCATGCAAACAGAGAATATAATATTGCTGTCACGTGATGACATACCGAAACTTTACTGTAAGCAAGGGTTTTTTTCCGCACGCCTTCATCCGCACCGTGCGGAAAGGACCCAAAATTTTTTCCGCACACGAAAATTTTTTCCGTTCGAAGTTTAAATCATTTGAAAAATGTGTGAAATGAGTAAAAATTATAGATTGCTAAGAAAATCATGAAAAGTATCTGTTTTTCTAGCTCAAAAACATTATTTTAGATTGATTGAGCAAAATTAATAGTTGCTGCTGTCATTTCTATGACTAGAGCTGAAGATTTATAGATCTCAATTGATTCAATCTCTAGATTTTGATATTCTAGAATGCTGGAAAATAAGTCTTTTCAACTTTATCTCTAAAATAAAAGGTTTTCATTTTCAGTCGAAAATCGTGTAGTTTCCCAATGACAAAATTGGTGTTCACAAAGTTCAGAAAACCTCAAGTGAGAGAAAGAATTCATGAAGATCAATATTAAATCTCAATTTTCAACAAAATCCGAACCAAATACTGAAGATTACCAACTGATGAATGAGATGAGGAACTTCAAATCATGAAAACCGTGCACGCTTAACTTTCGATGCGTCGCACCAAAAAATTTTTGAACAAAGGAGCTACTGAAATGTTAGACAATGTATTCCAGAGATAATTTGTAATACTTTCGGTTTAGATTTTCCCTAGAAAAATGATGATATTAAATAAATGTCATGATGGTATTGAATAAAAATCAGCAAATTCGTATGAAAGTTCCAATCCATTCTACAAAGTGACGAGTTTTACTCACTATAGCAGAGACATAGAAGATTGACGAAAACAATCAAGGATAACCGAGAGATCAAACTAAACTTCTTTTTGGCTGTGCTTCAGCTCAGTTGTAGTGAATATTATAAATTATTTTCACTGCCGGCGCTGAGCGCCGGAAAAATTTGAGATTTTGACCATCAAAATTTCCCCAAAATGCATCTTTTCATCAGTGCCAGCAGTAGAAACGCCCAAAAAAATTTCCGTTCTGTGCGGAAAATGTCCAAAAATTTTTCCGCACAGCCCAAAAAAAGTCCGCACTGTGCGGGAGAAAACCCTGCTGTAAGCTCCGGAAAAACTTAAATCTCAGTATCAACATAAGTTTGCTTCAGTAGTTTGACTATTTACTATCCGATGCGACAATGTGTTTTGCTGTTGAACGATAACACGTTAAGATGATGACTACTACACTAATAAACTAATTGAAAAGCTCTGAACGAAACTGTAACTTTAAAAATTTAGTAGAGCTTACTCAGTGAACCATTCAAGTACGCAACACAGGGCTTTTTATTTTGCAAAACCATTCAATGTGCAGTTGCAACACTTATTTTCGGTTATGCCTATTTTCCATTTTCATGAGTTTTTTCAAAATTTGACAATTATAAATGCTTACTAGCCCATTATCGATACACAGGGCGCCACAACACCCGTTTTCGGTCGATGCGGTATTTTCGTTGTTTTCCATAAAATATTTTCTTGTTCGGGACTTAAAAATGTATTCAAACGACTATATCAATTTTCCTGAATTACATCAATCAGAAAAAAGCCTGCGAACCACGGTAAGAACCGGAAGACTGTAACGTAAGAAATACAAAATGCAAATTAGTTTTGTATGGATTTGGTCGGTCACACTTCGCGGGCACGATTTTTTTGCTGCAATAGACGAAAAAATCGCCTCCCGTTGGGAAACTATACATACAACTGGACATTTTGTCACATGATTAATAGAGCGGGGATTTTTTCCTCGTTCTTGTTACCTCCCATGCACGGTAATTATATGGATAATAGAGAGGAAACATGGTCCTAAAAACGGGAAATGTGCTGCAGACACAAATTTTAGATCAAAAAAAGATGAATGCCGAATGAAGAGATAAGAAATGAAAATTTTAGACTTTCTGTAACATGCGGTAAACAAGTGCATAAATTTGACCAATAACCGGTCTTTTCTGTTTTATTTACAAGGTCATGTACTGAGAGAGAAATTTCTAAAAGTTGCTCTTAAGTGATGGTATGTATACATCATCATCTCACGGAGTCTGATGATGTCTCTTTTTTATTGTCAGTTATTTTTAGTATGCAACGATGTAAAAATCCGGTTTCTGATTTTAATAAGTCAACGCTCATCCTTTTCCGTTCCTCACTTCAAATCCACATCACACATATCAAGAGAGAAATAGCAAACTTGAAAAGAAAATAATGGTCATGTCGGTTCATAAATGTGCCCTAAGTCTGTGATGTTCCCAGAGATTCATTCGAATCGGAAAAGTTATAACTGATACAATAAAATCAAAGATGACAAATAACGCAATCGAGAAACTTTTTGAAAACGGAAAAATTATAGCTTACAATGCAAAAGCAATTTGTAGAACAGGATTATCAGTAGCAAAAATTCGGGCGAATAGTATAATTTTATTACTACGTCGAACGGTCATTACGGCAACCTATCATAAAGCAAAACCATAATAATCACGCGTAGAAAAAAATGCAAAATAAAGTGAAACAATAGAAATGTGGATACAGGCAAAGAAAAATAAAAAAACGTAGAAAGAATACATCAATTTACAGACAAAAATGAAAAAATAAAATACCAGTAGTCCGATTGATCACCGTTGTGAACTTCTGAATTATCTACATGCTATAAATGTAACATTTAGCTCGGCAAAGGCAGCGCTATAGCTTTCCGAACGAAACCAGCGAAATCTACTCGATTTTGGGCGGATATTCGGACGAAATCGTGACCCTAAAAATTGAGAAACTTGTGAAATATCATTATTCACTATTATTCAATAAATGGGATGAGAATAATTATTTGTCTATCATTTTGGGAATCGAAATATTCCTTTTTTTGCTGTTGTGAACCATATCTATCAAACTCAAAGGAGTTAGAATTTGAAAGTAATGGATAATCACGGATCTAATTTACCAGTAAGGTTTGTAAAGTGGCTCTTTTCTCCATATCTTTGACGAGGCTGAAATATGAGATTTGTCTGTAAACAATTCGATATATTATTTACAGGTGAAAACTTTGCTTACCACAGATGAATGTACTCTGTAAAAGCATCAGAAAAAATGCCGCGAGGTAGCGTCGGAGGTATACCCGAAACTATATGATCCAAGAGTTCAAAAATAGCCATATGACGTGCGTGATCAACTGCTAAAAACGAAAATATTTTTCAGCAAATTGTTCAAGGTCCAAGAACGCTTTATTCGTAATTGATAACTTCCAGGTCACATTGCGGAAAGTTTTTACCAAGCTAAAAATACGGACAAAAATTACGTTTATTAGCGTTAGCGGCGGCATATTGCTTTTGTTCATCGTCTAGTATTAAATCTGCAACATTCTTCCGAAAAATGGCGGCTAATTCATTGACTGTCGGAACGGGAATCGGGTAGCTGAAAACGAGGTGTTATTACGGTCAGTTTGTTTTGAGGCGGGATTATATCATTGAATGAATCCCTAATCTATAGTGCAGCTGCACCTAGAAAATCTTATTCTGCTGCGCGTAACATTTCGAAATAAATTGACTATAGAATCAACCGCCAGAGATTTTATTTTGATGCATGAAAAACCCTTACCGACCAATAGCCAGTTCTACTAATGACATTCCTAAACTCCATAAATCTGACTTGACATTGTACACAGTGCCAGAAAGTCGCTCGGGCTGAAAATAATGTACTAAACTAAACATTCTGAGACTAATTTTCGAATAATTTACCGCCATATAAGACCTGGTACCAACAAAGGAATTAGCCATACTGTTAATAAGCTGTACAGAAACGCCGAAATCGCAAAGTTTAATTTCGCCTTTCGTATTGACCAAGATATTGGACGGTTTAACATCTTTAACAGAATTGTGCGTATGTGTATTTAATAAATTTTTTGATAATACAAGATTTTTCATAAAAGACAAAAAATTGCTTCTCTTGAAAAGTAGACTGAGGTTCATATATCACAATTTTTAGTAATAAACTTTGTTATAATTGACCTATTTTATAAGTGTGACTGCGACTGGATTGGATTGTAATTTGAATAAATACAAGATCGTAATTCGTATTTTTGCTATTCTTTCATTTGATACATAACAGAGAAAAACCCCACGATAATTCTTTTCCAATTTGAGTATTTCGGGAAAGTTTGTCAATTCGAATTTTTGCAAGGTAGTTTCAATTAAAAATTTATATTTGAATGTTTTTGTGATTCGGTGAAAAATTTGTACGTGTTCATCACGCAAAGAAGGAAACTTTTCAGGACGTTTGATTCGTAGTAAATTGGGATCAACAAGTTCATCCACAAGAGTTTTGATCTGACCGCGAAAGCGGTTTCCTATTTCCATTAGATATCTTGGCCGTAACTAAACATTACGTTAACTAACTAACCTCTATGAAGTACATCCATCTCTTCTTTTAGATATTTCAATCCAGAGAGCACCTGAAAAATTCTGACAATACATCAAAGTATTGATCATTCTACTCAACGACACTACCCACAGCAATATTTATTTTTCCGAGAAGTTCTTCGCCGATAAGACCGACTCTTTTTGCAATCAAGTCTAAGGAAAGACCATCCTGCCAGAGGAAAAACCGAGATAATGCTAAATGGATCACATACTGGAACTTCAGAAGTTTACCATAAACTCCATACAGATGGCGATATTTCCTTCACTGATGAAAGCGCCATGAAAACCGACAATAAAAGGGCTCGAGCAACGTTGCAATAGTCGCAGTTCTTTGATGATTTGATTTTTGATGCTTTGTTTCACTTCCAGATGTATAAGCTGGAAGAATGAAGATTTAAGAACCACAGTGAAATTACACGCTTTAGAACGAAGAGAGAAGATGTAAGATCGGAGAACATTTCAGCATAACATCAAAACTGCCAAAACCAAAGAACCAATTCATTCAATTTATAATCAATCGCGCTTCAACATTCTCGATGTTCGAGAAATTTCGAAAGATTTCTACTCGCCGCGTTCAAAACGGACTGTACCATAGTAACTTCTGATGTTTTGATTTATTAAGCCTTATGGGTGCATGCAGTGATATAGAAAAGCGCGTTACTTTTAGTGCTATTACATCGTCCGTAAGATTATTACGAGCCTTGTACACAACGCCACCGGTACCTTTACCAAGTTCGCATAATCTTTCCAAATTCTCTTTCTTGATTTCAGGGAACTAAAAATGCAATCTATTAGATTGAAGATTTGGGTAGATTTGAACAGGGAACTGGATCTGAGATTTGGAAAAAATTTCATATTCTCTACAATTTGGTCACTCCTCGACCTAAGCTGAAGTCCGAACTACACTGATAATTCCAGATATTCAAAAAACGCTACATATGTCGAAATTCATTACCCCTTCAACCGGATTCTGGCTGTCCGTAGATTCGCGTCGGCTATTGTTCTCCCTGAAAATTAAATATTCAACGGACAAGGAACGGAATATAGACGAATTATTAATTGGCAACATAACTCAAGGAAACAAAGATGCACGGAGAAAAACAGTTGTTTTCAATAATTACTTCAATAGTGTCCCAGAGGTTAGAGCCGAAGCTGATTCAGATTCGATCCACAGTCATTCACTAAGCAAGAGTGACGGAGAAAATAAGGATATTGACGAAGTTATTTGTGAAAACGAAGATTTTCGATTATTTATCATAACTTGGTAAATATCTTTTATCAAATTTTCTTCTCGGATTTTTTAAATTTCTGCCTTTCAGTCTTGAAATGCGTGCTAACGTCAAAAAATTCCCATTAGCATAGCTCTCGTTTCATTAGCACCGTGTTAAAAAAACCCTGATGGGAATGTTTGGAAGTTAAAATGTAGCGGAGGGATACTTAACGGATTAAGATTTCATTGAAAAAGACAAATTTTGGCAGAAAATTGTGATTTTTGCCCATTTTTCTGAAAATTTCTAAAACTTGTTCTTGAACATTGAAGTTATGTTTTCGTTTGTCCTTTGATCGAAACATGAAATTCGCGGATTTGACCGGTGCGAACCACTCGAAAATTTGAAAATTTTTACGATTTAAACGCAAAAAAGGATCACTTCTTGGTCTCACTTTTCGCCACGGAAAGTCACCCACTCCCCTACTGGCGATGCCCAATTTTTTTCTCAAATATAGTATCTTTTAAGGAACTAAATTTAAAAATGTATAAAAAATTAGGCGCGTGGTTCCTATAGAGGAAAAAATGAGTTCCAGACCAAAAAGATACATTTTGGTGCGTTTTAGAAGATACCTCAAAAATTTCCAACGCATGATTTTCTGCCAGGAGCGGCTTTTAGCACATTTACTTTGACTCATCAATCACCTTCTAGCATTTTGCATTAACTAAAGTACTTCATCTAATTTTTTAATCATCAGACTTTGGGATTTTTACGAAAACTGAGATTTTTATTAATCTGAGCAAATTTTTTCTCCCGCTTGAAGTTCTCCAAGCGTTGCTGTGATTTATGAACGTAAATTTTTTCAACCAAGAACGATTAGTAATCATTTTAGACTGAAAAATTAAATCTCTTTTCATGAATAGTTGTTGAAAAGATTCATTTTCCAGTGCTTTAGAATTTAAAAATGAAAAAATCGCCCGGAATGAAAAATAATTCAAAATCTATAATTCCAGTTGAAGGAATGTAAGGCAGAAGTAGATGAATTTCTTAAAAATCTATTGTTATAGCTTTGCTTTTCACTGCTGTATAACACGCACAGATTGCGTCATTCATGAGTGTAATCTGGATCGACTGACATTCCTGTAATTTATCCTCATTTTTAAAACCTACAGACTGTGGAAGCATCAGAATAAGTGAGTAAACTTGTACAATGCATAAATAAAGAATCAGTACAATATTAACCATACCTATAAGAGGATCCGAAGAGGTTGGGGACAAATAAGCCCAAAACTTCAGGATGGGGTCCCGAATTACCCCAAATCTTAGGGGTCCCCAAAAATGGCCAAAACAGCCACTTTTTCAAAATTTTTTCGAGTTGGGGAGCGCGAAATTTGGGTATAGGGTTCCACCAAGTTGAGGGGAGGGATCCTCCTAAATTATAGGTGTGATATTAACGTTTTTGAAAAGGAGAGAAAAATCTAAAAAAATTGAGACAAACTGGGATATTTCTCTCATTATATGAAAAAAATCTGGTTTCCAAGGTCGTGGTAACCGAACTTTGCTATGATTAATTTCATAGACATTTTAATGGCTTGTGGGCCCGGACATTTAGTTTCATTGTTTAGGCTTAGATTAATTTCGATTAACACCTCCTTGAAATATGTTTTTTTTCAATATCTTCGAGAAAAAACGGTCGCTACACAAACCTAATCAATAAGGCGGTCAGGCTTCAAGTCGCACTGTGCAATTTGATAGAAAAAAATTTGGTTGCACAGCCCGAAATTTGATTGCTGTGTGCAAAAAAAGCCTGCTTAGAGGTTATTTTATTAATATTAATTAGGATAATTAAGATACCCTCCTACCCTCAAATCGCACACCCAATTTTTCCACCGAAATTATTTTCCCTTTCCGAAATTATTTCTTCCAAGAAGCATGATTCGGAAGGAAGAATAGTATACTTACGACGACGGGGCGTTCTCCGCAATCGGCGTCGGTACAAGAATATCTAAGGTTGGCAACCGACCTTTTCGCATCATTTTAAGGCCACCGTCTTTATTTATAGAACAAGAAATCGGACGAAAAATTTATGAACCCACGAAGTGTGCGTAACTCGTTAAAATGCAAGCTTTAATCGACCGACGAGAGAAGAGAAGCTCGAAAATCATAAGTAGCGGATGCGATACATTTTCACAGTAGATAGCAAGGGCATTTATATAAATAATTTGTCAGACCTAACACGCTTACTGGGAATCCTATAATCATAACGACGAACGTGGGAAACACTTCTTACATTGCCACGATTGTTTTCCGATTCAATAGTACTTATTTTTGTACTGGAAGAATCCAAATTGAAAAATGATAAAAATCAGTTGAATTTCATTTTCAAGTTTTATTCTGCTTAAAGATATGTCATAGTTACTATAATGTGTTTTTCTTGGAATGCTTCTAAATAATAAAAGAAGAAAGCAAGTAGTATTTCAGATTTTCACGATTTTCTAATGAACAATATGTCATATAGGTCTGGAAATTTCTGAGTTTACTGAGCACACCCTTAAAAATTTTTCGAGTGAAAAATTATACGGTAAAAGCTCTATGTAAACGATTTTGATGACAGTACTGATTTGTGTCACTTTCATATTTATACACATATTATAAAAAACGGACTATAAAAACTGTGAGCTTTCCCAACCAAAATTTTTTGTGTGAAAAATTTAATATTACAAACTTCGTTTGAAAGATTTTGAAGATCTTATTTTCGAGTTCACAAGTATTTTATAAAGACGGACAAGCAAACAATTATGAAAGTAATTAGGACTGTGTCACATTAACTGAAATTGGAGGTCATGTCACATTCGGTGAAAACTGAACAATCACATTGACGGGAACGAACCCATACCATATTGGTAGAAAATACAGCCATGCCACTGTGAGTGACATGCTGTGACCCCATTGGGTGGCTCCGTTTGGTGTTTCAGTTTGGGAACCTGACTGGGCTAGTACTGGCTATAGGAAGGCCTATAGGATACTTTGGTGCTGTCCTGGGGGTCTGCTGTAGAGTAATGTACAACGCCGCCAGGTCAGGGGTCCCATTCAGTATGAAAGATGGACAAGGTCACTCGCAGAATGACCTGATGTAGGGGACCTGATTGCAAACCTAAATCCCTCTTTTAGCCCTAACCCAAGAGGTACAAGGGCTCCTCTAACTGAGGGGAGACTCAAAAGAAAACTGACTTAGGAAAGGGTTCCCCAAAATACACCCTCAACAACAACAATCCCCTGAGAAGACTTACCTAGTCCTGTTCCTCAAATGTGATTCGGCGCAAGGGCGACGGTTCTCTGTGGACGTGGGTTTGGTCGGCAAAGGGGGGTGGTAACTGTCCGCTTGGTTCAGTGTGGTAGGTTAACTCTGGTGGTCGGAGGGCGATGCTCTAGTGTTCGATTGGACAGGTGAGGGGGTGACCAGGCACTATGTGGGCAATGGGTATGTTCCTATACGAGTTGGGCGGCAGATGCAGTGAGTCGTAAGAGTATGCAAATTTATTGAAGTACTGTAGGGCCGTGGATGCAATACAACATAGTAAAAATATACGTAAATTCGACAGCAATAGACGCGGAGCTTAAGACAAAAGACAAAGTTGGAGAGCCCAAGAATGAGTACAAAACTAACAAAACAGGCCCTTTTAAGGACCTCGTAGACCTACAGTATGTCCTGGGTGGAGCTAATGACGCCCAAGCTGACTTCTGCAGTGGAAATCGGTGCAGAAGATGCCTATGGTCACATAGACATTTTCCAGTTCGAATACATTTAGCATTGGGGACGAGTTACATGCGCATGCTAAGCATATGAACGTCTTTTAATGAGAACTTCCAAACTAATCGTTTTGTGTTGCAAAACGTCACTAGTTTTTACTGCTAAGAGGTGCACATGATGCTCCAATTATGGCCATGAGCTCGTAGAGCTTATCTGGCAGAAATTCTGATTAAAGGGTCACATACTGTAGCCTACGTGCGGAACAGAAAACAACAAAAATGTAACAAAAATGACACACAAAACGCATGTAAAACAAAATGAACGAAACTTAAAAGTAAGTAACTGTCAAACAAAAAGTGGCGAAAAACATAAAGTATCAACATAATGTAAATCACATGATGTTGGGCAAAATTGATTGGCATGCGACAACTGTTTGAAAAACAGTTAGCAAGAAAGGGTTTTAAGACACCTTAAGGCCCTGTCATACTTCACCGTGCGGTGCGGTACTGCGCGGTATTGCGTGGCGCCGCGCGGCGCCGGTTGTTCTATTCATACTGAAAAGCGGTGCCGGCCGGCGCCACGCGGCGCCGCGCGGTACCACCTTTGAAGTATGAATAGGTTTTTGTAATTTTTGGGGCGCCGCGCGGCGCCCCATTAGGTTTCAACTAAACCAATACACATTTTTTGAGAAGAGCAAAATCCAAAAGTAAAAAAGCGGCGCCGTACGGCGCCACATGGTACCGCGTGGCGAAGTATGACAAGCCACCGCGCGGAACCGCGTGGCGCCGCGCGGCGCCGCCTGTTAGTATGAATAGGACAACCAGCGCTGCGCGGCGCCGGCTGGTACCGCGCGGCGCCACGCGGTGAAGTATGACAGGGCCTTTAGTCTGTTTTTTATAAAATCTTTCAAATAGAAAAGTGGCACAAATCAGTCATGTCATCAAAATCGTTTACATGAAAGTTTTCACCATAAAATTTTCTGCTCGAAAAATTGTTAAAGGTGAGTTCAGTATGCTCAGAAATTTAAAAGTTCTATATGATATACTGTTTATCAGAATATCGTGAAAGTCTAAAATACTACTTGCTTTCTACTTTTATTATTTAGAAGCATTTCAAGAAAAACAGACTATAAAAGAAGTTAGAAAATGACGTGTCACACGGATTTTGGTTCCTTCTCCTTTTCACATTGATTGATATTTTGCTTCCAAATCACGAAAATGAACTCATCAAGTTTCATCCCGTAATATATGTACATTTATCGAAATTTGCTGTTTGCTGTGCTCTGCAAGTTTGCTTGGTCGGGTTTGATTATTCTTATTAGGTTTCTAAAAGCGAAGCTCGGCAATAAAAATTTTTGTGGAGTTTCCTGGATTATGTCCATCGAACATCATGGGCAAAAAATCAAATATAAAAAGGGCTATAAACTGATCGAGGAATGTAGAAGAATGACCGACTGCCCTTTTCTTTCATGCAATATTTTTCGAAAAGTTTTAGAACTTAACAAATATTATGGCACAAAGACTGCTTAGGATTAAAAGTTTGAAGATTTCGAAAAGTAATTTTCGAGGCAATAATTTCAATCAGCTCAAATCAATTGAATTAAAGAAGCTCAAAATTTAAGTCCAATTCAGAAGTGAACAAATCCTAGACAGTCGCCGATGGTTTTTCGCCGACAGTCGCCGATGGTCGCTGACTGTCGCTGATTCCGTGGAAATTTCATCGGCGGCTTTTCTCGACTTAATCAATTTAGAAGTAAAAAAATCCTCGAAACGGGAGCAAAAAATAAAACAATGAAAAACAGTTTCGCACTCTGTCACGGTGACACAAGAATGTAGCTTTCAATCCCTGATTGGAAGGCTTCACCTCCAGTAATTCCCTGTTGTCAGCTGTATCACACGAATGTATATTGACATTCCAGATAGGAGTATTTTGTTATGAGGACATTTTTTTCTTGACCTTGTTTCTGCTGCCTTTTCTTTGTATTATTTTTCTACTTTACTTCTCTTTTTTCTGCTTCCATTCTCTCTTTTCTTCTTCCACTTTCTTATCCTTGTTCTGTTTCCTGTTCTATATTTTATGTTTTCTTCATTTTTCTCTCTATTCTAGTGATTTTTCTTTGCAGTCTATTCAGTTTCAATTTAATTTGATATATACGTTTACTTTGAATCTTAGTCGATTATATTCTTTGTTTTCTATGCCTTTTCCCTGTCACTTTCTGACTTATATTTATCTTTATGCCTCTGCTTCTGATTATCTTCTTTCTGTTTTTTTCTGCTCCTGTTTCCGTTTCCATAGCTATTGTTCTTCATATCTTACCTTTGTCTTCTTTTATACTTGTCTGATCATCACTGTCCATACGAATTATGGAAAAATCATAATAAGGAGTTAAAAAAGGCGATTTGAAAATTTTGAAATTGCAATTTACGGGACGTTTCATTTTCTTCACAATTTTTGTGGCTTGTACACCATTTCATAGTGACACGTAATGGATGAACGCATTGCCATCTTAACCATCGCCAAGCACTGTTCGAAAAATAATGCTCGACTGGGATTCGAACCCAGGTCTCTGTGACTATAGTGCAGCATTCTTCCGATTGAACTACCGAGCCAGTGTTGCAATAGTTACGAAGGGGTGATGTAAGACCGTGCGACACGTGACATTCCCCCTCTTGAAAGAAGGACGACCTCGTCCATTGAAGATGCAGGTTCTGCGGCCCACTAATGTGGGACCAATCCAAGCCTCGCCATGACACGTAATGGATAAATGCGTTGCCATCGTAACCATCGCCAAACACTGTTCGAAAAATAATGCTCGACCGTGATTCGAACACGGGTCTCTGTGACTATAGTGCAGCGTTCTTCCGATTGAACTACCGAGCCAGTGTTGCGATAGTTATGAAGGGGTGATGTACGACCGTGTGACACATGACAATAGCTTTAGTTGAGCAAGAACGCGGAGCTCTAACTGGGTATCAGCTGGAAAATTCCGTTTGGTCTCCATATGACCCTAAACTTTGGTTCATGTTCAATAAGAAAAGTCCGACCAAGAATATTTTTTCCTCTTGTTGCAACAACTGTACGCTGCTTTGTTGGAAATATTTTGTTGCAGACGTTTTTTTCGGAAACATTATGTGTTATAGACATTTTGGAGGAGGACATATTATTTAGAAATCATTTGTTGGAGATATTTTTTTGGAGAAATTCTGCTGGAGATATTTTGTTGGAGACATTATGTTGGAGATACTTGTGTGGAGATCATATGCTGGGGATATTTTGTTGGAGACATTTTGTTGCGACACCCCGTCACGCAATCCTCAATCAGAATCAAAACGTTTATATCGAATTGTAATTGCTTTCTAACATATAGGAGCATTGCAGGTAAACGGACTACAGACATCATCAAAAATTTAACTCGTTCTGCCATTTTTTACTCATTTATCCCCGTTTTTCCTATTCTTTATTGTTTCCTTTCTTGTCCAGGTAAATTAATTTATCAGGACCTGAAAAAATCTCACGCATAGACGTCATCTGACAAAGCAGGGATATAGCTACAACGGCGTTTCTTTTTGCTCCCAAAAAAATCCGTAACAAATTTTTGAACGGAAAGGAAATTTCAACGACACATGGAGGTCCATATTCTAAACATTGTAGAATTCTCTTCAATTTATGGCCAGCCATAAAAGTGGAATATTCGCCGCCTGAGATTTCATTTATGCCTTTTTCGTCATGTTATAGATTGTGCAAGAAATAAATTGAAGCTAGAAGTTTGGCAAACAGGTATGCAAGTTTTTTCACTTTTATTACTTTTTCTATACGCAATGCCAATCACCTATGAGGATGTGAGCATCCTAAAGGTCGACGTATGTTGGCTGCTAAAAAGCCGCTTTTTTCGAATAAGTGTTGCAAAATTTAAATATGATGATCTTCCGAAGCGCTGCCGTCTGCAAGGAAAAGTTGAGAAGTAAGTATACCATTTTATTTTGTGATTTTTTTCTTCCAATTACTATTATTAAAATTGCAGGAGCACCCATAAAAATTGAAATCCGTTACAAATCACAGTAAACACAGACACTGAAACGCAGAATTTCAAAAAAGCTAGAATTTTAAGCGTGGCTAAGCTCTATGCTCACGACCGTTGTGTGTCAACTCGGGTTTTTCGGTTTAGTCCGAAAATCGGAGGTTACAGTAAAAAACTGGCCTGTGATAGAGTCTCGCCAATAAAACTTGCACCAACAGAATTATAGTTAGGACCCTAATCTAAATAGAACACAAGTGGCGGGAGTTTTTATGGACAACTCCTTTGTAGAAAGTGTCAAACATTCATTCTGTAACTTTTACAATTATTCTTATTCTCTCAGACCAATCAGTATTTCTGCTTTTCCAGGTGAGCTGGGTACGTATTTTCGTGTGGACTTCATTTTTTGTTTGTTGTTTGTCTTTCGACCATTACCTTATCTTGGTCGACTTTCATTCTGTCCCAAGTCATGCTTTTGGAACTTTTTAGTCTATCTATGTAAGTTCGAATCAATGTGTTTTGTCTTCCTCAGTTGTTCTTTTGTGAATCAGATTAAACATATTCCAAAAACATTGGATCTACCTACGTCTTTGAAAAAAAAACGCTTTTAGTGAAATTGAAACAATCTGCAATCACTTGTGAGATATCCATTCCCTGATAGAAGCTACAGCAAAAACCTGAAAAAACAATAGAACCCGCGATGCTGATTTCTGGGAGTCTAACGGGGTATAGCAAATACACTTGGATATCTTTTAGAGAATTGGAGAGGATTAGAGAAGAAATCAGAGAAGAATAGTATTATACTCCATTTTTTGCAATGAGGCTCTATACGCGAAAAAAGATACTTACACAAGAGCCAATAGTTATTTTTTTTGACTGTGCAGTGGTCAATTTGAGAAAAAATGCTGCTTACGATGCAGCTTTATTATCCGCGGAAGCGCTCTTCAGATTACAGCTAGTGAACTGTAATCAAAATCGAAATCGGGACATTGCAGTTCATACACAAGGAATAGTTCAAAGCAATACTGAAAGATAACACTGTTTAGTTGATAGGATCGTGACCACCACGTTTTTCCATACATCGGATCGCAAAATTTTGCCATTCATTTCCACGTTCATCAGAAGTTGAGCTCATTCAAGTTCGTATAGTTTATGCTTATGTAAATTTGAAAGTGTCAAGCACAAACAGCTTCTAAAATTTAGTATATTAAGATGCAAAATGTGGAGCACAATCCTTTCATTTTCAATTGTCATTCAAAAGAAAACAGCGAATAGTAACTTGCATCCCCAGTTCTTCTGTCGTAGCCTTTTCAATAAATTAGTGAGCTCCCCACGAGAACTTTGCCGACATCATACAACGTAACAAGAGTAAATTACTTACTTTTGATAACAGTAATTAGTGAAGCTAACGGTTCAATATTTTACTCGCTGATCTTTGCACTCAGAAACTTGCATTTGGTGTAGAGAAAACTTTTTTTCACAGCCATGTCCGCAACATCAGCCGAGCGGCCTTTGGTTCTCAGTCCGGGCATGATGACTCGCAACAAGAATGTATACCGGCGAGCCACCGATCAATTCAAACCGGCTAGGAAATGGGTATGCAGACCTTGCGCCCTTTTTCTGGGCGTCTCGCATATCATTTTGGCGTGCATTTTGTTGGTGATCGACGTTTCGTCCAATCGGCTCAATAAATCTTTGGTGGCCACCAGCTCCAGTTTATGCTTTTTTACGTGCGGTATTTTGAGCTTGATCGGCTCCCGACGATTGGATAGAGGCACGATCATTTTGTATTTAATCGCTTCCATAGCCGCTACCATCTTGTCTACTTTATTGATGATCGAAAGACTTTATTTCATGAAGAATGATTACGATCATTTGAAAGAGGCTTTGAATCAGACGCAGAAAGATAGCCTGGTGAGAAGTATCTTCCCTCGACTGACGGGTATACATGCACATGGGGGATTTGGGGGGTAGTATTTAGATTCTTGCTGATAAAAATGTGTGAAACAGGAGAATTACGAAATCGGTCTCTGAGGCGATTTATTGTTTTCTGACTACGATCATTTCCGTCTGCTTTTATTTTGAATACTCCGTCTTTTGATGTATCTTATTTTTTCCCCAATTCTGGTTCGATTTCTGAAAGTACTACAATAAACTTTGTTGATTTTTCAGACACTCTCGAAAACTGTGCTTGAAAGGTAGAAAAAATTAAAGACTGTCGATCAATCTAGAACAGAAACTGTATGCACATCGTCTGTTTTCTGGAAATTCTTGGGAATGACAAAACCATGTACCTATTACTTCATATTTTTTAATTTTCTGCTGCTTTGGTGGGGTTAATATTTACAGGTTATGGCAAAAGGGGACAATATAGCGGGAATGGACAACACCGGACCTATTATTGGTAGAACACAAGAGAGTACGGGATAGGGTATAATTCAACAAAGACAAGGAAATATATGGGAAGTTGATCTGGGACTCTTAGAATCTCGTGTACCAACAATATTAGTCGATCTTATATTCAAAAGTAAACACTCTTTATCCTCGATCCAAACGGCAAAACACAAGCAATAAGATTAACATAAAAGCAGGAAAACGGGAATAATAATGGCGAAAAGTAGTGAAAACACTAATATTTATAGTAAACAACAAATAACTTGCAGGCGTTTTTCATTATGGAATTGTGCAGGAATGGTCACGGGGTCAGGGGTGAAAAGAAATTGGAATGCAGGATTCTGACGATGAAGAGAAGATTAGAATCGAAAGGAGCAAATTAAAATGAGAATAAAGTTCTTAGGGAAGTTTTTATGGAAAAATGAATAAACGGTTTTTATGTAAGGGGTAGGAAAGATAAATATAAAGATATTATTCCCACAGTAGGAAGAAAAGAAAAGTAAGTTTGACTGAAAAAATACGGGGAAAGAGCGGGAATTCAAAAAGAAAGATAATCTTAAGGCACTGAACTACTGGAGTTTACTCGAATTCTTACACTCCACCACGTGTCATGGAGCCGAAAACTTACTACCCAAGTCTACTAACCTGGAATAATTTTGTGGAAAAGAGCTTTAATAAAAGTATCATTTAAATTATTTTGTATACAGTAATGATTTCGTCATCCACCACTGCAAATGCAAACATAGCCGTATAAGAAGGTCACACTCAGCTAAAATATCCATGCCTTATTCTTAGACTTACATCCATACCTTCTTGAGAATCTTCAAGCTTTTCATTGAATTGACCTCTGAACTTTGAAGAACTAATTAAATATTTAAAATTCTTATGTCGAAAAAAACAGGTGGTTAGATTACATACTCAAACATATACTCAAGCGTCATAACTTCCGACTGCAACACCATAGATTCAATTCGTCCTGACCTTACCATGCTTTTTCGTTTGGAGTTCCATGTCATTTTTTATAGTATTCGGCAATTGGCGTCTGCATCGCTATATTAACTATCGCCATGACCGAAATTTGCCTCAGTTTGACTTCCATTTTTATCACGTGTCAATCATTGTGTTTTGCCTGCGCAGACGTTTTGACCATACCAGTGACGCCCTTCGCCGCACTTTTAGGCGTCGAGGATTTTATCGGTGAAGCTCAAATCACTCCTATATGTGAAACTCGCGATCATGTAATTGGTATCGTACAAAAATCATAAAGTAAATTTTTATCATTGAAGAAGCTTCTGCATTCTATTTTTCATAACACGGACGTCCTTGCAACTATAATATATTTTCAAATGATAGATGCAGCGACCCTATGACAATATTTTTTTGCTATGTCCTATAATTGAAAAGTAATTGTGCATGTGTCAAACTTTAAACTGTTTTTTAAAATGCTTGTAAATTGAAGAATAACAAAAATTTCCTTCACAAAACTCTCACTAGAATTTTTTACTCAAAAAGCTGCCGAAGGTCGGTCGAGTATGCCCACTAATTTTTAGCTCTATGTGAAATGTGATTTATCAGGAAATCGTGAAAATGTCAAATAGAACTTGCTTTCCCTTTTATTATTGGAAGTATTCAAGACAAATAAACTACAGATTGTATAGGCAGTATAACAATTTTCAAAAAATTTCCCTGTTTGATGTGTTCGTATAACTTTACGCTTTTCCTATTACTGAGATCATACAATGGCTAACTTGTCAAAACTCAGCACTTTCTATACAATTTTGTAGCAGATCAACTGGGTTTAGAATAGCAACTGGCATTGTAAAATGTGTGATTTCAAAATTTCCAAAGAAAAGAGGTCAGTTCCTCTCGAAATTATCTAGAGGCTTGTTGACAATGCATGGGCAACAAGAAAAATCAGTTAAGGTCAATCAAACGTCCACCACTCATAACTCCGTCAAAAATGGAGATACATCATTTTAAATCGCGTTTTTAAATATAGACCTCAACAAGACCTATCGATTGACAACCAATGTGTTGCGTTTTTGATTAAAAATCCAGCTCGGCATGAAAATTTACTATTTGGTTCGGGTCAAACACCTATCCGGACAAGGTCACACTTTCTGGGTGAGGTAAAAATCACCAGTACCTTCACGTTGATGAGTGTTATTTACTATTGTTGATGCAGTCACTTAGCTGAAATTCTTTGTGAAATGGCCTCATAGACCCGTAACAATATCGGGAACAATCATTCTGCGGGGTGCTAACGACCTTCCTAATTCAGCTCTTACGATGCACGTCCTCATTCTTTATACGCTCGAAAAATAGATATTAAAGTATGGCATCGCATTTGCATATGCATATGTGTCGTTTGAACATACATATAATCATAATAAGGGCAAACGAGTCAATATCAAAGAACCGGAGCTTTTTAGTTCTTTCCTCCCATGCTGCTATTGACCGTCGGAGAAGAAGCGGCAGAACAGCACAGCTCAGCAGAACACCCAAGGTCTCGGAAATGCTTTTTGTAAGCCTGCGTAAAATCTACAATACGCCATATCTTCTGTATGTACGGTGCTAGAATAGGGAGATTTGATATCTTATATGTGTACATCAGAGGCTACGCATACATATTCTACATGTTACAGAAGAGTTATGGAAAACGGGTCGATTTTTCGAGTACTACCATTTTTCTATGTAATTCTCTTTCTATAGAGAAACGTGGTCATGATTTGGAGACCAAAACGTCCAATTTCATTGCTTAATCTCAATTTAGTCAACTTTTTTTGAACTGTATGATTTGGCTCGCACACTCGAAAAATAATAGTCTCGTCACGAAATTTCGCAATTATGATCATAAATTCCTCCTGTATGTAGCATACTGACTATGATCGATATTTCAGTGGTGCAGAAAAGCATCATTTGCATATTTTTCCCATGCGTCAATTAACACGGCTAAAATTTTTTTATCGAATCTTTTTCTACATTCGAGGCTAAGGTTACATTAAATTTAAGAAAAATGTACATGCCAGATACGGTCATTGCTTACTATTCTGGATCTGTATGTGCGATTTGCCGACTGAAGAAGTCGACGAAATTGGAGACAGATGAGTTGTTGGCGAGGAATATTTCGTGCTATAATTGAACTTCCTGGAACTTTCTTGCCGCGGAAGAAAAACTTGATTTTTGTTGCCTAATGAGATGTAGCGCAACGGATCAATCTTGTTGGCAATCATCGACTATACTTTATTCCTATTATGTTTTGAGGCACATACAAACTCTAAAGTTTTGTGAGTTTAATGCGTAGTTTCAGAAAGTCACATCAAATTGTAAATCGCTTCTGTCAATTTTGCACATTCATACAAAGTTTTATGTTGACCAAGCGCAATCATAGTCGTTTTTCGTTGAGTTGTTTGAATTTTATCCGAAATTTCTTTCGCCGCTTTTTCCTCGTCTTTCTGCGACCAGCAGATTCATTTATTTCACAAAAGGGACATTAATTTTGCTCACGCATACCATTTTTACCATTTAAATTAATTTGAGGTTATTTAGATTCTGAAAATCTGCCTATTGACCAGTGGTTCTCGATTAAAAATAGAATATAGTATGTCAAGCATTTATTGTGCCGCAAATTCTAATCAAAAATTCATGTTCATGTATGGATAAGAAGTGTCTTGAAAATTCGGTATAAAAACATTGGCAGTATTATACGTTCGCGTCTGTGGAGATTGCGGGATTGGAATTCTTTTTTTGACGTTTTCAAAAAATATGTTGTATGACGTTTGCGGATCATGCTGATTACAGACGTTTTAGCTCCGTTTTCAGAAAGTGTTCAAGAGAACAGCGTTTTTGATCGGAATTATCGTGGCTCAAATGATTTTGAGCACCTCAAAAAAGTCTAGGTAATCAGGGTCCTATCGAGGTTCGGAAGGCATGCTGCTTAGGTGTCATGAAGGATATGATTTCATGCTTACACTCTTTCTCTTGCTGAGAGAATTTCGATCTTCATTGTCAACTTCCATTTCAGGCATTTCAGGCATTTCTTTTTTTCGGTGTTAGTTCCATAACCTTCGTAGTGATTTCCCAATCGTGAACCGAAGCTGCTAATCACCAAACGCCCGAACTTTTACTCAATTTTTTGGTCTTATTTACGGTCGTAGGTTTATTAGCGAAACGTTATCGTCGTGCTATTCTTCTACTTTTTCCATTCTATACGTCTATTTACCCGTAAAAACCGCTGGTGGTATTTTGTTAGTATTCGAAGGGAAGAACAGTTGAATTTTTCGTTGGAGAGCGTCACACATGTCCGGAAGATAGCCGAAAAGGCGAGAAAACCTGGAACTGAATGACACTGCAAAGGTGATAGTCAGCTATCAAACACCACTCATGCAACACAGGTGCGAAAAGTGGTACGAGAATCCATAGAATGGTACCTAATTAGGGTGTCACGACTTTTAACGACTATGATATTTTTGAAATTTTCACTTAGCTTCTTCTCAATGCTTGAAAACTGTCCCAGGAATGCGGCGCATGTTCGCAGATTGCGACTTCTTGACTTTCCAAATCCAATATGCATGTATTTATGCATGCACTTTTATAACCCAATCAGACCAAACCCTTATATACCTGAATCCAAGGTCATCGAAAAATGATAGTCCCACGAGTTTGTGCTGTCTTTCTCCTATCGGAGAAAATACAGAGTGTTAGAGTTATTGTGGTCTCAAAATCACTCTACTTTTCCAACTCAAGCTGATCCGTCGTTTTTCTTCACCGATTTTTTTTTCAGGCTGCAAATGTCGAAAGCCCGAAGATCCAAATTGAAATAAATGCCGTGGGATTCGTTTAGGCGCAAGAAAGACGGGTCAAAGCGCAAAGATGAATCGTCACTTCTTCAGCAACAATTGTATCAACAGCATAATCAACGTCCTGCCGTCGTCGGAGCCGGTCAAGTATATATTATTGATTGTAGACTTTTGATTGTAGATTGTAGACTTTTGCTCAAAAGTACCTCTGCTGCGAGCAAGTTTTAGATCAAGGTTAGAAATGCAGTTGCTTTTCTTCACTGCAAAGTGCACATCAGTGGTTTAGTTCTTCAATTCCCAGTTCATTTTAACGTTGTGATAGCGACCATAGATGTAAGAAATTTGAAATTTTGGGTGAGAGTCAGCCACACTTTTTTTTCAATAGTGCTCAGAACTCAGTCACAACTGATTAGAATGCTTACAAACTTCGTTTTTAAATGTTTCTCAGTGTGCTCCTACAGTTCCAACAAGAAAAAGTTTTCTCTAATTTTCAAAATTTTTACATGAAATTTTCAATTTCTCATAAAAAAAAGTAAAAATCCAAAAAAATGAGAATTGTGGGGGTCAGCCAATGTTCTGTGAAAGGTCAGGACACCAAACCCCTCAAGAACATGCACGATAGTAACTGTAAAAGAATTTCCTTTCTATGTGCGCAATGGCTGTTTTTGGTTTAGTCCATGGACTCAGTTTTTATTTTGACTGAAGTCATTAGTTCCGAAACTATTTCTGATTGGTTCATTAATCGATAAAACACCAAGTATAGCATATAGCAATTTTGCAACTGCATAAAATCGGTCTCAGACTGTCACTTTTTCCGCCGCCACTTGCATACTTAGTGTCGAAATAATTGATGCAGCGACCCAGGAAAGTAAGTTCAATATAGAAAAAACTTGTAAGCTTATTACTGCAATCAACGAAAAAAATTTATTGTCATTGAGCGGCAAACAGAACGGCTGAAAATTTCGTTGAATAATCTATAGCCTGTTTTTTATACATAATGCTTCCAAATAGAAAAGTGACACAAATCAGTACTGTCATCAAAATCGTTTACATAGAGCTCTTACCGTAAAATTTTTCACTCGAAAAATTGTTGAAGATCAGGTCGGTATGCTGACAAATTTCCAGTCCTTTATGATATATTGTTTATCAAAAAATCCTGAAAATCTAAAATACTACTTGCTTTCCACTTTCATTATTTAGAAGCATTTGAAGAAAAACAGAATATAGCAGAGTGGTCAAAATTTATCAAGTAGCCCTCACTTATTGGCGTATTGAATCGACGCCCTTCCCATTCTCGTGAAGAAATTTAGCGTTTTTCTACAGTATAAAGTTTTCCACTAATTGAAAATTCTTTTTTGAATTGAACTTAATTTTTGCTTTTCGCTGCGTCTATCATTTTAAAGTAAATGAGCTATAGTGACTCACTACATCTGAAAAATTTTACATGCACACGCTAATGATGAGCTTTAAACGTTTGCTCAAAATTCCAGTCAACATTGATTGAATATAGGAACCTAAACTTATACGTCATTCATTTTGAAATGATCGATGCAGCATGCGGAGTTTCGGCAAACACAGCCTTATTAGAGATCAGAAAATGAATTTCGATAATCTTGAAATGATATTAAAAAGAGTAATCATCAAGGACCCTGTATCACGAAGAAAAAATAAATTTATCAGATGCAACGAGCCTAACATAATTCTGAATAAAAGTTTGACTGTGACCTCGCTGTATCGATCATTTCAAAATGAATGGAGTGTAGAACTTCGATCTTGCTTACATATTTTCAAAACTGAATTTTTCCTTTGATATTCATTTTTTTCGAATGAACAAAAGGAGTTTCAAGCTCATAAACAACTAATATGATTTTGAGTTGAGGAGAATGATAGTGCCTTAGTTACAGTAAGAAAAGACGTTCAAATTTTTTGACTATCCTTATCAATCGAAAGATCGTGGTCAGTTTTTTAATGATGTATGGAAAAACAGGTTCTAGCGGAGCAGCACGTTCCGTTGATTATCCGAAAACATCCATAATCTGCCCTTACATTTGCGTATTCTCAAATTTGAAAGGCCACAACCAGCAGTGCTTCGACATCGTCTTTCGCTTCGTCGACCGTCGTAAAGGGCCTCGCGAATCAAGTGAACGCTTCAGGCTCGGGTCGAGGCTGTGGTGGTCCCACAGCCGGACGGCCGTCCTGGTCGTCTTCCGTTTTGACCAAAGAAGTAGTTGAAAAAATACGCGAAGTTGAAAACGAAACCTCAACATTGAAATCTGGTTCGTCGCAGGGATTGTCGTATAGGATCGTTGAAAGGTTAGTGGTCATTTTGGTGACTTGTGGAATTTTCGGAGCTGTAGGTAGAGACTATGCAAGAAAGTGAACATCCCAATGTTCAGTGAAACTACAGAGGGTATCCACTCGCAACTAACGAAAAGAATAGATTGTGGTAGCAACTGCATTGATATTAGAGTTTATAATGACTGTTAATTAATACAATGTTCATCGAAAAGTTTATTGCGGACAGATTGTGCCAGTAAAAACTAATTGTCCAGAAGGTCATGTTGTAACTATATCTCCTCGTTCCCATTCCCTAGGATACTATCGTTTAGAAAACATTTGTGCAACAGAAAGAACAGTTAGAAAGTGTGAAGGATGGCATAGAAAACATTCAGTCGGAAAGTGTATCGTTACAGTAATCAAAACAAAACCTTGAGGAACATATTGAAAATGGAATGGTTAATTTTTTGGTCACTTCAGAATTTCGAATGAAGTTTGTTATTCAGTGAAAGGAATAAAAAAAATTGTGGAACAGCATATTTTGCCAAAAACATAAATGTCACACATTTCATGATGGAGAAAATTTATTATGTGATTTCGCTATACTTATATTACCTGTAGAAATCACCCCAGCAGTATGTACCATAGCCAGCCTTTTTTTTCAAATGAGCCTTATCGTGGAGAAAAATGCTCATGCAAATAAGAAATAACCTGCCTGTACAGACATTTTTTTCTCGAGTTGACCGTAGCAGTTTGGTGAATCCGGAAAAAAAATTTTGGCCCATGGTGCAAGTTCTTTGTCAGCTCATCGATTTCTACGGAGATCTGTCCCATGCCATACAATGTCCTACTACCTCCAATGTCTCATTACCTCCAGCATCGCATTACTTTCAATAATTCATGACATCCTATTACGTCCAATAATGTAATTTTTAACAAAAGGAATCGGGTACCATTACTTCCAATAACACAAAAGTCATGTTCTGTACTGATGTATTCCAGTTTTGAATTAATAGCTAATATGCAAATTTAAACATATAGCTTTGTGTCAAATTAACTTTTCTGAAATTAGCATGTTTTCTATTAAATGTCACTTTGTTTCTAATCGTGAGACAGATCACGAAAATTTTCGTTGCAACAAGAAGCAAAGCTGACAAAATCAAGGTCCCAACAAGTATGAAGTGCGGCGCAAAAAAGACTGAAAATCTGATTTATGCTACTGCCAACTACTGAAACTCTCTGTTAAACAAAATTTATTTCACATCCAAAAGATGGCTGTCAACTATAGGATATCAGGGGTGGTGCCGCCGCTGCTCGGCCCCTAAAAATTGCAAATCATTCAAACTGTATAACAATGACGTATTGTTAAATCTCAGTTGATGCATCCGGACATTGTCTGCAAACGAAATTTTTTGTAGTCAATAGAGAAAAGTGTTCAGAGCTGGCTGGGGATAACTGAAGTCATGATTCAAGTGATTGTGCCAACACCGTTTGCAAGATTTGTAGTTCTTCGCCCCAATGCCCCGTTTTGGCCCTGAATATTGAAGGAATTTTATACATCAATGCGCCATATTTCATACAACCAAGTTTTCTAAAAAGTATGTAATACTTATTTTGTAATTTAAAAAACTTTTTTTCACTTCAAAATAACCAAGAGATTTTTGAAACTGCACAAGATTCCGTTGTTCCAAGTCGCTTGGTGGATTAACCAGCACGCCTGCCACGTTTCAAGAACAATATCGGGTAGTGGCACAAAAGCTAGCTATTTCACCAGGCAAAGCCATTTCTCCAATGCCGAATTGCCAGCTTTATACCTTGATGCTGCATGTTGCGTATCAAGCTTTGACCAAAATGAGACAGGCAACCCTCGGTCATCACATTCGGAAATACGTTGCAAACAGCTAAATGGGCAGCCATTTCGAAATCTGAGATAAAAATCATAGGCGCAATGTTGAACGATGCTATTTCGAAAATGTAATTTGAAAATGTTTCATAAGTTTGTCGACTTTTAATTGATAATAATCCATAGCATACGATTCCTAAATAAAAATAACAAATTTTTAAATAACTTAGGCCTTAATATTTCAAAGACGTTGTCTATGTTTGAAATACAGTCAAGTTTTTATTCTGCACGGGTTATCTGCTAAATGAGTCATAAGCAAGTGCAGCTGAACACTACCAAAAATGCATAATCTAGGCATATAGTACGATAAGGTGTTCACCAACAAAACACATAAAAAGTGTTAAGGCATACTGTATTTTGTAAGTTCCATTGTTTTGAATTTATTGTATAAATTTCAGCAAATAATTGAGGCTGCATTTCGAATGTTCCATCAGCGATCCAATACTCAGAATCGTGTGTAATTTGTAAATCGGTTTCTGATGCAAATGTCGTTGGTCGTCGGTGACCATCATTGACAGAATTGGGATTTCGAGCTTCTCTGCCATCTAATGTCAGTGTATATTCAACCAGTAGATTGTTCGGATCACGAATAGGTATTATGGTCTGTTTTTCTTGAAATGCCTCTAAATAATGAAAGTGGAAAGCAAGTAGTGTTTCGGATTCTCACGATTTTCTGATAAGCAATATATCATATAAGAATGGAAATTTGTGAGCTTACTGACCTAACCTTTAACAATTTTTCGAGTGAAAAATTTTACAATGGGAGCTCTATGTAAGCGATTTTGACGACGAGACTAATTTGTGTCACTTTTCTATTTGGAAACATTTTATAAAAAACAGACTATAGATTAATATTTCTGCCCTTATAATTTACATATTTGATTCATCAATTAGAAAGGAATTATACCAGCAAAGCAGTTGATATCATTTTTTAGCCCAGCCACCAGGGGAATCAAAAAATTACTGTCATAATTATGGTCGCATAGAATCAAAGGATGGCATGGATATCTGAATTTTATTGGCAAGATCCTGATTGTGGTACTGGCGACTTTCGGCTGAACTCCCTCAATAAGCCCTAAGAAGCGGGGTTCCATTTTCGGTTTTTTTAATTGAATCGGTTTAAAATCAGGGTTTCGGCTGTGATTTTGTTTACTTTAGCGCACAGCTCTTTATGCCTACCTTCTAGATTTTTGACCATTCGATCATTTCAAACTATTTTACGACCTTTAGAGCCCCGTAGCTTATCATAATTGCAACATTCACAATAATCCGAAGTTGATCTATCAACTAATTGAATAATACTATGTTTTTGAAAGAAAGTAGAATTGATTATGTTTATTCACATTTCAATGATGTTGATTTCTGATTCTTGTTCAACACAAATATTGTTGCACCATAATCATTACATACAAGTTAAACACATATAATCTTTTTGGATCTCCAATATCTCCTTACCTCTAATGTTTCATTGATGGAGCGTATGTATCATTGCCTCCAGCGTCCCATTACCTCCAATAATACATGAAATCCCACAACATATAATAACATAATTTTTAAGAAAAAATATGGATCCCATTACCTCCAATACCACAAAAGTCAGGTCCTGTATTAATGTGTTCCAGTTTTCACTTAGGCTTAAGCTCAAGTTTAGACTCAGACTTAGGCTAAGGCTAAGGCTTAGGAGTGCAACTTGCCATTTTTAAATATTTGAAGTAATGGGACGTTGTAGGTAACGGGTCATGGGGACGGTAAAAGGAACATGTATTTGAAACGGTGACTTTATGCATTATCAGAGGTAATGAAATGTTAACGGCGATGGGACACTGGAGGTACCGGGACACAATCTTCTACGGATTATTTTTCTTTTCCAAGCTCATCTGAAAATGAATAGACTATAGTATCCTGTCAAATTCTTCCAACACTTTGACTTGAAAGTGTACAGTGTGCCCATAACGCGCAATACTTTTCGTTCAGTGGGACCGGCGATCTGAAAATCGCGAGTTTGTGATCAGCAGTTGCGATGACCCTAATCTGTCGTCGAAAGTGTCTCGATCTCGCACAATGCGTTTGCAATTCCTATTCTAATTTTAACCGTGGTACACAAAAGTTAATCTTCATTCCAATCAAAATGTTCAAAAATCAAAAAAATTTCCACATATTTTGGAATGAACTTTGTGTTATCGATTGATCTTCAAATGTATCAGGAATCACGACTCGCCAGTCATTGTGAAAGTTTCAACAGTAATAAAAATCGAGCGTTAGTAATCCTAAACTGGCACGTGCTTTCTCTGAATTCCAAAATTCCTACAATGAAAGAGCTGCGTTTGATTCTGAACTCTGATCACAAACAACAGCAGTCAAGTTCTCGTAAATATGAGTTTATAGAAACTTTTTTATAAAAAGGACTGTTCACCAGCATTTGCCTCGTAATTTGTTGAGTTCTTGAAAATCTGTCAGAAAAAGTAAATTCTGATAAATGGCACTGGAGAAATTTTGACATGCAATGTTGAAACTATAGCCTGCTTATCTCGAAATGCCTGTGAATAATAACGGTGGGAAGCAAGTACTATTTCATATTTTTATGATTTTCTGCTGAGCCATATGTCACACAGGACTGAAAACTAAACAACTAAACCTTAGTAATTTTTGAAAAAATTTTACAGTAAAAGCTTTGTCTAAACGATTTTGTCAACAGTGACAATTCTTGTCATTGTTCGATTTACAAGAATTTAATTAAAAACAGTCTATCGGAACGTAAATCAAGCATAGTTTCTGTAGCATTGATTTTAGGTATGGTATTATGAATTTACTAAGCATACTAGACTTAGCTGCTTTTGACTTTCAATATACGACGTTTTTAATCATCTTGTGTTGCTGTTCATTTTAGCTATGAAGAAAAACAGACCTTGCCTGACGGTACCCAACAAACTTTTATCTACCAAACGGTCGAAATCGTTAAAAAACCGGGCCAAAGTTTAGGTTTGTATTTGCGGGAAGGTTTCGGCCACGAACGGTCGGATGGTGTTTTCGTCTCTCGTTTGGCCGACGGTTCCGATCTGGCCAAATCGTCCTGTTTAAAACCGGGCGACGAAGTTTTGAGCGTCAACAATGTCGGCGTCACGCAGATGGGCATCGACGATGTGGTCGTCATCATATCGATTCCGATGCGACTTTTGTTGAAAACGCGCTTCCCAAAATTTCCGGCGTCCAGAATATCGCCAGGTGAAGAGAATATGACTAAAAGCACGGGTTTGTGACTTTCTGGAAAAATTGTTTTCGTTCTTGGAAAATCATACAGTAACAGTTACTTTGCAAAATTGATTCCATCATTTTAATTTTTGACACTAGATTTTTTACTGACATGGTAAGTCGTGTTTTTCGATAATATCTAATTCTGAAATGGAACCGCATCAAAATATAGTCGACTTTGCTATGAAAATTTTTCTATAATTAATTGGTGAATTTGGGTAGAAGATTCATTATGAAACTACAATTTATCAAAGAAAATTATAATTCTTTCCGGAAACGATACTGTGATCCAATCAATATTAAAACTTAGTTCTACGGTTGTATAAAAAACACTGATGCTGCACCAATGGGTGTCGGGTAAAAATCTGGACTTTTTTCAATCCTTCACTGTGACACCAATTTTTGAAATTGTGTAAACTGAGTTACTCCATTGTAAAGAGCGTGAAATATACATCTAAGCAGTGAAATTTCTTTTTTTTTGTGCTCACTTTTTGCTTCTAAAAAGCCGTCAAAAGTGGAAGCTTTACATTCTGGCGTGTACAAGTTTTATTCTAACCACTTAGATGAAGGCAAACAATTTAAGTTTTTTCATTTCAAAAACGAAGGCGTTCCGAAAAGTATGCTCTATAGTATTCTAAAAAAGTATGCTGATGGTGAACCATCTAATTGCTATTCTGGATCTGGCAGAAAGCCAAAAACTATTAAAAAAACCAAGCTGAAGCGGCTCACTTCAGCATTCAAGGACAGTTGCTCTGTGTCCATTCACCTGACTGCCAGAAAATATGGAGCTTCGAAGTGAACATACACGAAATTGTTCAGAAGAACTTAAAATTACAGTATAGGAAGAAAATTCGAATTCCCTCCACATCTAATATGCAAATTCAACTTGCAAAGATGAAGTGTGGTCAGCTTCTTTGATCTTTTCGTGAAAAAAATTTCATCATCGATGATGAGTCATATTTTACTCTGTCACACTCCTCGATAAATGGCAGTGGCGGTTTTTACACTCAGGAAATATCAGGTAAACCTTCAGATGTTAAATTTGTTGAAAAAGTAAAGTTCGAACGGAAAGTTTTGATTAGGATCACCATCGGGCTGAATGGCTTGTCCCAAGCTTTCATTTGCAAATCTGGCTATGCCATCAACGCTCAACATTATTTGAAGGAATGTATTGAGCATAGGTTGATCCCTTGCATCGTGCCAACTACACTCAATGTGAATATGTCTTTTGGTCAGATCAAGCATGTGCACATTATGCCAAAATCGTTTTGGATCACTTGTGTGTCGAAAACGTGGAATTTGTGGAAAAGTCTTTAAACCCTGCCTGTGTTCCTGAAGTTCGAGCCATCGAGGATTTTTGGTCTTATCTGAAGTCTTTGGTCTACGACAAAAGTTGGCAAGCAAAAACTTTACAAAAACTGATAACTGGTATAAAGTACTGTTTAAAGAAAGTTCATAACAATATTGTACAGAAGTTGGCTGTAAGTACTCGCAAAAGGATTGGTACTGCATGACAAAATGGAGTCATTAAAGCTTGTAATTAGCCCTATCTTGTAGAGTTTTTCTTGCTCTTTAACTTTATGTATAGATTGATCCATAATAAAAATTGGCATTGTAAAAAAACGACCTTTTATGGTAGTCCAGATTTTTACCGGACACCCGTTAATTGCAAACCTAAAATTCGGTATCTCAATTGGCAACATATAGTTTTACTATGATCCGAATCCATAACTGAAGTCTCAAAACGAATGATACTTCAATCATGCCGATCAGTCATAGTTTGAGTATATATAAGGTGGTCCGTTAAAAGAAAATTACATTTTTCCTGATACAAAATTTTGAACAGTAAAGCAATCAGTAGAGTTTTTCGTGATTAGCAAATAAATTTCCATCGAACATTGTGAACTTGATTCGATTAGCTACGATAAAGCACTTTCGTGAAAGTATTATACAAACAAAATTACGTTCCGGAAGAATAATCAACCTAAAAATTCTTCAAACCTTAGTCTAAAAGCTCGAAGCGTATTCGAAATAATCGACAATTTCTATAAAATGATTTTAAACTGAAAGATGACAAAAAATAGTACTGTTTAAATTCGTTTGCAGAAAAGTTTCACAATAAGATTTTTCATCCCGGAATTAGTTGAACATTTTCAGTCATGTGCAGCATATGGTTCAGCAGAAAATCATAAAAAATTAAGTTGTACTCGCATCTCACAGTTTCATTATTTAGAAGCATTTTAAAAAAACAGACGATGGAGTATCAGCAGATAGCAAGTTTACTTTTTTATTCCATACTATGCTGCGCGCTAGTGATTTCGATCTGTTTCTCACATTCATGATCATCCATGAATCCATTTGATTGAAAACTTATCTGCAAAAGAGTCTTGTACTTGAAACTTAAAAACGCTTCCAACATCGAGTGAGTCAAATGAACTTTTTGTACTCACTCTCTTCTGATGCCTGAAACTTTGGTCAAAATGTAATTTCAAAGGAGGGCATCATAGAAATATGGATTTTTCAGAAGTTATGACATACTTACATTATCTCAAAGTATAATATTTAGTAAAAATTTAATGCCGCATACAGTACAAAAGTTCAATTTTTGACTACAAGTCCGTTTTCATCGAAATGAACTTCAAGAAGAAGAAAAAATGTTCATGCCAATAAGAAACAATTTGCCTTTGTGGCCACCTTTTTTCCCCTCAGATTGACTGCAGCAGTCAAGACTACGATATGAAAAAGGAAAATGCTGGCTTGCAATTCAATCACCTATATATGGAATTCTTTAGATTCTTTTGTAATCCAAAGCTCATTAGAAAATCAATATAGGATGTAGTTACACTTTAGATTGCGCTCCATGTTTTTTATTTAGTCACATAGCTTTTGCTCAAATTACATGCAAGTTATTCAGAGTCAGTTTTGTAGTACTTTTAATTCTAACTGAAAAAAAGGCAACAGTCTTTTCGTATCGGTCAACTCCCTCGAGTCTTCCGATAAATACCGAGAGCAGACACCAATTCCATAAATTTTTTATTGGCTGTAATTTTCGCTCTCCTGAACATAGTGTCTAAAAGCGCGCCGCTTATTGCTACTATTATAGCTTTTATGACAGAACATATTTAACGTCCTTGTCTATGGTCCTCATGAAGCACTTAGAACGAAAATCGATCATTTTTTCATTAGATTTTATTAGCATTATTCAGCTTATTCATAGATTTTTAGTCAGGCTTTAAGCTTATTGTATGCATCTTTGAGTTATGCAGCGGACCTAGAAATTTCGGAACTGTATGTTTGGGCATCTTGCAGGTACGTTTTTATTATGTACATCAAGTTATATCAATGCCACTCATTCGGAAAGTTTCTCAAGTGTAGCATAGAAAATTGAGCAATTTTGTAACAAAATATTGATTTTGGATGAGCATCTGACTCCAATTTGCCAAAGGTCAAGTGCAGAAAATTCTGACTTAGTAAATCGGACATGCTTGAGTAATACAAAAAATATCGTCTTCCTATCTGCCACTTGGACGGAGGCATACAATAGAATTGCGGTAACGTTTGTGATTTAAGTATGTAATTCGGAAACTCAGGGCTGTTTTCATCTATGATCATACAAGCACAGCATATAAATTCTGCCGAGAATCAGCAAGCGCAGAAGGTGTGCTCGGTTTTTTTCATGGTGAAAGAAAGATCTTCTATTTTCCCGTCGCCCAAGCAACATATTTTTCAGCCTTGATAAGGCAAGCACGGGAAACTACTTGCTAGATCAGCAGATTTTTTAACTTTAATATTACTTTTATGGAATCAAGTATGCTTAATTGTTAAACAACAGCATTATTTTCATTCCTATGACGAATGTCTCTTCTTAATCTCTTGGTCATTTTCTTTCATCATCGGGTCAGCAAAAATTTTTTGAGGATTCAAGATCTGCTAGGCGTCAAAACCGTACATGTGTTGAATTATCACACAATTTCGCATATTTGAGTAACCTAGGTTGAAGGATATATTGCTTATAATATGTTTTTCTAGAAATGCTTGTAGTGGAAAGCAAGTACCATTTATATTTTTACGATTTTCTGATCAAATATATGTCACATAGGACAGTAGAATTATGAGAACACTCAACCAACTTCTAACAATTATTTGAAAAAATTCTATTTTGCGTAAGCGATTCTGATAGCAGTGCTATTTTTATGATTTACAAGCGTTTTATAAAAGCAAACTATAGATGATAGAACTTCTTTCTTTCATCACAAAAAAACAAAAATTTCAAACCCATGCCCTGCGCTGGCTGATCTTCAGCAGAATTTCCATGCCGTGCAGTCAAAGCACCCCAACCCCCGACGTACATATATGCCTACGATCCAAAAGGTGATCAGACGATAGTATGTTTTTTATAAAATGCTTCCAAATAGAAAAGTGGCACAAATCAGAATTGTCGTCAAAATCGTTTACATGGAGCTCTTTCTGTAAAATCTTTTGCTCTAAAAATTGTTAAAGGTCAGGTCAGTATGTTCACAAGTTTACAGACATATTGTTCATCAGCAAATCGTGAAAATCTGAAATACTACTTGCTTTCCACTTTCATTACTTAGAAGCATTTCAAGAAAAACAGACTATAGAATCCTCTTACGCTACTCGCAAAAGCTGGGAACCTGGAATTTTATGTTTTACTTTTGATCGAAGCCATGAACCACTATTATTGTATAGTAGATTTGCATGGATTACGAACATTTCCACACTGATTAATTTGGAATGATCATAAAGCAAATGTGCCTGGTGTGAAAAATGAAATTTTTCAAATGCATATTTCAATAGAGCTGTTACTTTGTACATAAAATTTAAAAACATGAAACCATTTTAGTCTCGAAGAAAAGTCACGCTCATGGAATATGCATTTTCTCGCATCGGACCTTCATTTTTGTTGTTTCAGACGTTGAAGCGACACCGTCGACCAGCGCCACAGCAGCCAAACCGGTGGTCGTTATGAAACAGATGCCGCGCGAAGAGAGCGTCGAAAGCGGCTTCACGGACGACGGCGGCGCCACGTTGGCCCAGGCCCGGCCGACGCCAACGGCTCAAACGTCTTTGGGTGCTAAGCTTCGTCAACAAGAAAGTCGGGGGCCAAGTTATGATAGTTTGCGGTAAGAAGCACTTGATGCTTTTAAATTTTATGAAATGTTCGTTCAGTCAGTAAGTGGATGATCAGGTATTAAAAAGAGAGAATTACTGTAGCATCTTGCTGACGTCGGACGTTCAGTTCTTCATTTCATTTATTTCACTCTTCATTAAGGATTTAAAACCTTCAGTTATAATCTGGTGGCCACGAGCATTATGTGTGAACTATAATTTATTCTAAAATGACTGATGCAGCGATCCCATGAAAGAGATTTCAAAACCGAAAAAAGCTTATTACTGTAATTAATTTTATTTATACTGTTTGCCGCTCATGGACGAGAAATTTTCTTCATTGATCACGGTAATAAGCTTTTTGGTTTTCGAAGTATTGAGGTTACGTCCGTGGGATCGTTGCATCTAGTGCTTTTGATCAGAACAGAAATTATGTTTTTATCTTTTGTCCTCCACAGACGCAATATTTCCAGGGGCCAAGAAAATATCATGGGTCATTCTACGGGTTACGACGACTACGGCGGCAAATATACGGCCTACAGCCGGCAAATAGCCATGCACACGCCCCGGGTCCTCGACGGTCAAGGCCGTCTGCTGGAAGGTCCCGACATTTGGCACGAAAATTGTCCAGGACACTCTGGCGACGGCGCCGTCGGCCACGGTAGGGCGCCCGTGCGACAGCACCAACCGCAACAAACTTCGCCTTACCAGTCCACGTTGTCCAGGACGGCCTATTTGCCGCCGCCCAGATTGCAGACTACGGCGCCCGGGGGCGGCGGCGTCCGCGCCACATCTCAGGTCGATTACGGACCAGCGGCTGCCTTGAGCCTCGGCGAAAATTTTTACCCGGCGCCGTCGCCCGAAAACGTGCCTGAGCTGATTACGCAGCCGCCATTCGAGGCCTTGTCCGAATTAGCAATAAATAGGTAATTTACTGTAAATTATGCATCTGCGTTAAAAAATGATAAGCAGGTACCACCTAAGCTAGTTTCCTCATTTTTTAAATATTTGCTAAAGTGCTCTATCTAATTACTACTATCAAAATAAATTAGAAAAAAATTAGAAAAGTTAACAATTGAGAACGGACAGAGCAGTCCAAAATAACCCGACTATCCGGGTTTGGTTCCCCGTGTCTATTTTCTTGCTCAATCAACGATCATTCATGACGCTCAATCCGCAGATAGAACTTAAGAATTCAGAGTTAACTTTGTTCGTGATAAAGAAACCTGAAATCGCGATTTTCGTGAGTTATTCAAAATTACGCTTCCGAATTCGATTCTTGGGTATCAATTTAAATTTTTTGAAGGATCTTAATCCATGGTTTATCTAAATTTAATCTCTTTACATTCATATGTTCCAGGAAAAAACTAGACAAAGCTAGACTAATGGAGAGAAGTGAAACAAGCAAGCAAAAAAAAGAATAAAGACCTGGGAAATTACGTAGAATAGAAATAAAATACATGGAGTGCTTTCTGTAATGTTCAAGGTAGTCCAATCAAAATAGATGCGTTTTTTGACGCTCCTCTGGATTAATCGATAATATACTCTCAAATTCAATACGAAAATAGCGCTCCAGAAAAATATGCAAATTATCCTTTTACCGAGAAACAATTTTTATCTGGTCATAGACATTTCTCATCCTCGAGACATCCATCAATGTCTACTCCGGATAACAGTTTTGATCCATTTTTGCAGGGCATCATTGAAGAGCTATATTTTTTATCAACGTAATAAATAAAAATTTAAAATTGGATAATCATCAGCATCATCAACGTCGTCGTTGTCATTCAGCTCACTAATGTTTTTTCTCCTCCATTCCATCCATTCAATTGCACCGGTTACAAATATATTTCGGGAGCCATTTTTATCTTCTTTTTGATCGAAACCTTCTACTCAAGCTTACTGTAACAGAAATAGTAAGGAAATGATGCGGAAAATAATCTTTTCGAGCAAGTGCATGATTAAAATTTTGCAGCTTGATTGTCAAGAAAGAAGTCATCTTTATTTTTTCATTTTAGTGTACTGTGTAGTGCTAAAAGTGCCAAAGTTGCATTTCACGTATTTCTCAAAAATGATAAATATGTCAGAATCGTGAGACTGACGTCAGCAAGACAAAGCAAATGTCGAAAATTTGAACCAATACAATTTCATCAAAATCTCAGAAATTAGTGGTTTAATAATTATGTCCCATTACAGGAAAATATAATGATTTCAGATCTAGTATGATATTTTTCTTACACAAATAATCGCACTATTACTTGTCAATATTGCTACTTATACAACCTAAAAATATTAGCAATATTAGAAATAAAGCATTCTACGATTTTCCTCCCGTCACGTGTGATGTGGGCAGAATTTATCTGATGTTATATCCTATAGTCTGTTTTTCTTGAAATGCTTCTAAATAATGAAAGTGGAAAGCAAGTAGTACATATTTTAGATTTTCACGCTTTGTTGATAAACAATATATCATATTGAACTGGAAATTTGTGAGCACAATGACCTAATCCTTAGAGATTTTTCGAGCAAAAAATATTAGATTAAAAGTTCTATGTAAACGATTTTGACGACAGTACTGATTTGTGTCACTTTTCTATTAGGAAGCATTTTATAAAAAACAGACTATAGACTGAAAATGACTTCAGATATGTTGAAAACGCATATTGAGAATACTGATTCATTCAAAAAGACTATTTGATTAATCAAAGAATTTTTCATAGATATAAGTCCAAGTTATGTTTAATAGTCTAATAAAAGGACAAGCTCCCAAGTTTGCAGTTCTATACAGGGTGAGTCAAAAAAAGGCGACCGGGTCTGACTTTCATAACTTTCGAATGGATGAAGCTTTTTCAATGCGGATTGCTGCGTTAGAATTCCCTATTTGCCTTCGTTGTAAGGGCCAAGTTTTACGCTCCTAGCCTTTATGGTTTTCACATAAACAGAATTTTTGTATAAGTGGTCATTTTTCAAAAAGTAAAAGTTGTGAATAATACAGTCAAATAGACTGTCAACTGGATCAAAATTTGCCTAATTTTTGGCAACCAGGCGAATGGCCTCCGAATTCTCCGGGCATAAATCCACTTGATTATTATGTTTGGAAGGTATTACAGGAAATTATTCATGAAAAGCTAATTCGTGACATTGCCCACCCGAAGGAAAGAATCTTGTGGGTTTGGGATCAACTTGATCAAAGCAAAATCAATTATATCATCAGTTCGAAAAACAATTAAAATTGGTGGTGAAACAGAAAGGAAGACAGACAGATTGAAATGGCTCTCTTGTAGTTTTCAGCTGTTATATGGTTCTTATGATTGAATCTGTTTTACTTTTTTCTGTTATAAAACATGTCGATTTTTGTCAATTTTTTTATTAACAAAAAATCAACGATTAGTATTTTAGTCAGTCAATATTTGAGCAACCTGGCTGAAACTTTACGGTTTTTATGCTAGATGTTTTATCTATCGACGGCAGCAAACTGCATCAAAAAAGTTTCATCCATTCGACCATTCGAAAGCTATGAAAGTCAGCACTGGGGCCTTTTTTGGCTTACCCTGTATAAAACTATAACAACGAGAAATGAAATAGTGTACATTTAATTTGTACTTTTATTATTTGCAAACATTTCAAAAAAACAAAAACTGTAGACATTAAATTTTAGAGTTTGAAGCTATATTAGATAGGCCATATGATGAACAATATATGAACAGTCCAGCTTGATCGGCTGAGGTTGGTTGTTTTTGGACCATCTCTCATACTATTAGCAAGACTATCAGTATATCTTCTGATAGAAATTGGTTGTATTAGTACTTTTAATCTTATCTTATTTTGCTAAAGCCAGATTTATAGATTTGGAAGTTTAATTTGAATTCTTTCTTTCCCAGATCTACACTGAGCGGTCTGTCACAAATGCCGAGGTCGGTTTTGCGTCAACCGTCCGCTTTCCCGATCGCCGCCGACGTCCCGCAGTCGGACACCGCCGACAGGTGTTGGGCGACAAGTGGCGGCCGCAACGTGCCGTCATCCTCGGCGATCGCAACGTCGGCTGCAGCTGCGTCTAACGGCGGCGCCAAATCAAATTCGCTTCCCAGGCGTCAAGCCGGTCGGACAATTCGGTGGCGTAACGACGTCGAAGGTTCTGGGGCCGTGGCCTCTGACGTCCGCCATTCCGTTCCATTGGCCGATTACGTGGAATACGACGCCATGGGTGACGTAATGCCGACGCCCATGCCTTTAATGCCGGTTTATTCGACTATAAGTGAGTTTGGGCACTTGGCCAGCGAGTGGAGCAGTAAAGTACAAGACGTGGTATCCCAAAAAGCGATTGACCTGCTCAAAATTTCTGCGCCATTTTAACAAAAAATATTTTGAACCCAAATATCTATAAGGAATCCAACACTTTCTTAAGTACGTTTTTCTTTAAAAAAGTGAAAAATGAAATCCCGCAAACTTTACTTCGATAAGTTTAGCTCTACTGTAGCTTATTTGATGGACTTCGTTTGCAGTCAGAAAAACGTCGTCAGTATCATTTTCAACAAAAAACCAGAAAACAGCAAAATATTCAAGAGTGAAATCTGGGAATACTCCTTCGCTTGAAAACGGTGTCAAGATCTGTATTGAGTTTCCCTTGTATGTAAATTTTGTATTACTCGATGGAGAAATTTTTTTTGCAAAACAAAATATTTGAAAACGTTAATGTAAGTCGCTGCCACCGAAAGTTACAGAGTAAATCGAAGCATAATGCGGTCATAACATCCAAATACGTGTAGGGTGATTGAAAAACAACATCAAAATTTCCATTTGAGGACGCCCCAGGCAGACCAAAACTGTCGACGATGTTTTTTCGCGAGCCGAATACCAAGCGTGGTCTGTTCAACCGCCACCTTCGTTCATAGACCCTTCTTCGGTTTACGGCCAGCCTGGATCATTCGGCGGACCGTTCCAGCCGCCCATTTCAGATAGTCGATCCGACAGGAGTTCATACCGCCAAGCCGGTTACCAACAAACGCCCGGTGCCGCTTTTTTTGGACCACAACCGCAGCAGCAACGATATGCCATGGAGGAAGACGAAGAGGCAGCCCGCGATCGATTTTTTGCTCAAGAGATGATGAATACAGTGGTGGGCCGTGCCCCTCCGCCACCCGGTGCTACTGTTCCTCCCAGTGCTGTTCAAGTAAGCTTTTAATTTCATGAACGTTACAATTTGTTTTCTTTTCTTTTCTTTTCTTTTCTTTTCTTTTCTTTTCTTTTCTTTTCTTTTCTTTTCTTTTCTTTTCTTTTCTTTTCTTTTCTTTTCTTTTCTTTTCTTTTCTTTTCTTTTCTTTTCTTTTCTTTTCTTTTCTTTTCTTTTCTTTTCTTTTCTTTTCTTTTCTTTTCTTTTCTTTTCTTTTCTTTTCTTTTCTTTTCTTTTCTTTTCTTTTCTTTTCTTTTCTTTTCTTTTCTTTTCTTTTCTTTTCTTTTCTTTTCTTTTCTTTTCTTTTCTTTTCTTTTCTTTTCTTTTCTTTTCTTTTCTTTTCTTTTCTTTTCTTTTCTTTTCTTTTCTTTTCTTTTCTTTTCTTTTCTTTTCTTTTCTTTTCTTTTCTTTTCTTTTCTTTTCTTTTCTTTTCTTTTCTTTTCTTTTCTTTTCTTTTCTTTTCTTTTCTTTTCTTTTCTTTTCTTTTCTTTTCTTTTCTTTTCTTTTCTTTTCTTTTCTTTTCTTTTCTTTTCTTTTCTTTTCTTTTCTTTTCTTTTCTTTTCTTTTCTTTTCTTTTCTTTTCTTTTCTTTTCTTTTCTTTTCTTTTCTTTTCTTTTCTTTTCTTTTCTTTTCTTTTCTTTTCTTTTCTTTTCTTTTCTTTTCTTTTCTTTTCTTTTCTTTTCTTTTCTTTTCTTTTCTTTTCTTTTCTTTTCTTTTCTTTTCTTTTCTTTTCTTTTCTTTTCTTTTCTTTTCTTTTCTTTTCTTTTCTTTTCTTTTCTTTTCTTTTCTTTTCTTTTCTTTTCTTTTCTTTTCTTTTCTTTTCTTTTCTTTTCTTTTCTTTTCTTTTCTTTTCTTTTCTTTTCTTTTCTTTTCTTTTCTTTTCTTTTCTTTTCTTTTCTTTTCTTTTCTTTTCTTTCCTTTTCTTTTCTTTTCTTTTCTTTTCTTTTCTTTTCTTTTCTTTTCTTTTTCTCACATCATTTACTTCAGGCCTCGATGCAACCCCGTCTACCGCCTCGAACCCTGAAATCCAGGTCTTCAAGCCTACCTCCGCGCGGTGTTCTAAACGAAATTTTACGTCACGGGACACCGAAGGCAACAGCGACTCGTGTCGACGTTTCCCCCTTGCCCAACCGGCGCTTGCCCTTAAAATTGGCCCAAAATCGTCGCTTATTAGACGCGGCGACGGCCGATACCCTCTTTGACCCTGGTATTTACTTACAGTCATCGCCTTTTGATATGCAAACAGGTCGTAGAATGGTGGCACCACCTATTTCGACTTTGACCGGAATGTTGATGGTGCAGATTATAGAAGGCCGAAATCTAAAAGCCAGGGACTGTCGCCATAGGTAAAATAGAAGTTGCTTAAAAAATCGTTACACGCTACAGTAGGCAATAAACCAAAATTTGAAGGAATTGCCACAATCCTTTGGAAAAATTTCATCTTCTGAAAAGCATGCGGTAATAGCTCATGAAAACGATTTAAGATTTACTGTAAATCTACATAACGCAGATCTATAGTCTGTTTTTCTTGAAATGCTTCCAAATAATGAATGTGGAAAGCAAGTATTATTTCAGATTTTTGCGATTTTCTGATGAACAAAATATCATGTAGGGCTAGAAATTTCTGATCATACTGGCCTGACCTTTAGCGAAATTTTTACAGTAAGAACTTTATGTAAACAATTTCGACGACAGTACTGATTTGTGTCACTTTTGCATCTGGAGGCATTTTATAAAAAACAGACTATAAATATATGAACGCTGAATTTACGAAAGTACGGAAGCAGAGGAACATTCGTTAGCTATCGTTCTTTCACTCTTTTTGGTGGACCGATCATTTTGAACAGAGTAACTTCAACACCTTTGTCAATCTAGGGATTCTGAAAACGCCGAAATCCTCGAAATGTATTGCGTCATAGAAATTGATAGCGAGCACCGGGCCAGGACCGAAGTCAGTAGCATCGAAACTCACTTCAAATGGAACGAGACTTTCGAAATCGATGTGTGTGAATGCCGCAGCGCCGAATTCTACATTTATTCTTGGCACCCTCAATTCAGGCATAAATTGAAACACCGCGCTTGCCTCCTTTTAGCCGAAACTTTGTTGATCAACGACGCCGTCGGTGGCCCGAACGCCGCTTGCGGCTCCGTAGCTACGGCGACGGCCGTTTCCGATTTGACCGGTTTATTGATCGCCCCTCGAATTCAGTCTTTCTGTTTGAGTTTGGAACCCAAAGGGCAACTGTTGGTTAGATTGGCTTTCCACAGGATGATGCTAGTTTTTAGGTAAGAATGCAGGCGAGCCATAAGAAATCATGGCATCGGTGAGTTTCTGCCAAATAATCGAACTGATGGACGGAGTTTTGCCATGCAACCAATGAAAATTGTGGTTTGAATATTTTTAGCTCTTGAAACGGATAGTAGTGTTGACCCAAGCATAATACTTTTATACTTTTCCAGAATCAGGATGATGCATAATTTTTCGATGTCTCTCAAATACAATGTGAGTATGAATTTGCCGAGTCTTCATTTCATCGATTTTTCGGATACCTGCCAAAATAGTTTCAGTTTTTTTTCAAGTTAAACCGGACATCATTATCACGAGAAATAGAAAACTTGCGAGTTCCCTCTCGGCTGTTTTTGCATGACTCCCTTTCGACACTGATTCACAAGAACTATATGCAAAACATCGAAGGAGATGTGGACCCAGTTGACCCTTGGCAGGAAATTACATGATTTTAAAAGTAAAGATTCCAATACGGTTAGGATTTTGTAGTCTATCGTTGCTTGGCCGCTATTTGCAATGAAACTCGCCGTATCTCGAAATTTTAACAATCATCAAAGTCTTACAGGTTGAATCAAAATTTTGACTCGTGCCAACTGACACTAAATCTTTTTTAGGTATTCTTCCATTCAAGTGAGACTCTTCAAACGTATTTTCCATTTTCCGAAAATTTTCCGAAAAAAATTGAAAAAGTCAGTCGTTTTTCGGGATGAGGTGTCTTCTGGCTACAGTAATACGAAGTTACGAAGTGAGATGTTTTTGAACCAGCTTGAACACGATATCTGATAGATGAGTCAAATGCCGGTTAATCACAATACGAGTATTGTAACTTTCAGTCTATTTTTTTAAATATATCAATGAAAAAAGCTTATAAAAGAGTAAAAGTGTGCCTTCTAAATCGTTTGCATAAAGATTTTTCTGATCAATTCCACAATATGGAATTTGAAAGCAACTACTATTTCACATTTTAAAGATTTTCCTTTGAAACAATGTGGAAAGTAGAACTGAAAATTCGTCGGCATACTCAAGCAGCTATTACAAATTTTTGAATGAAAAATCTTACTGTAAAAGTCTTATGTAAGCAATTTTTACGACGGTATGGATACTTTTCATTTTTCAATTGGGAAGCATTCTACAAAAAGCAAACTATAATTTCATTATCTCATTAAAAACGGACTATAGAATATTTTGAATGTTTTATGCTTTTTAATATACTGTAATATTTCAGTTGAACGACATAATCCGAATCCGACCCTCAGGTGGCATTCACCATATACCTCCTTACTATAGTTTGGCTCTCTTGCTTTAGCTTCATATTTTCTCAGACGACATTTGGCCATCCGTCGTCAAGCTTACTGGGGTGTCCCGTTGACCAATATAGTCGACCGCGAAAACATACCGGAATACAGCGTGCCTTTACTTTTGAAACGTATGATCGAAGAAGTGGAACGGCGGGGCGTGGACACCGGCGGCCTTTATACGTTGTGCGGCTCGGCCGACAAGAAGAACGCTTTGAAGGCGGCGTTGGAACACGACCCAGCCAAAGCCGATTTGGACCCCGACGCCGTGCCCGACGTCAATTTGATCACAAGTTTAGTGAAAGACTTTTTGCGCGAATTGCCCGAACCGTTGATCGCGCCGGCCACTTATCAAACTCTGGTCGAAGCCTGGAACGTTTGCTTGGCCGACGATCGGCAGGGCAACGCAAAATTGGTGTTTGGCGTTTTGGATTGCCTACCGAGGGTTAATAAGGTAAAAGTCATCAAAAGTCTAGGAGAAGTTTGGTTCAAACTGGAGTCTATAACAGTATGTTCACGAAACCTTTAGCCACACCCTCCATCAGTGCCAACGACACATCGGCGACGGAGGGCCGGTTTGTGAGGGAGTCTGATTATACCCAGAAGGTTGTTGACCTCAGCTATTGTCTGCTTTCTTCTATAAAAGGCTTGTAAATTAGAAATAAAAATTATTACTATCTTCAAAATCGCATTCGCAAAGCTTTTACAAGAAACAAATGTTACTGAGAAAATTGCTATAAGTTAGTTGGGCATTCTTGCGAATTTTCAGTCGTATATGACGGTTTAGCAGGGAACGGCAAAAATATGGAATATTACTTGCTTTCCATCTTGATGATACTTACAAGTATCAGATTTTTTAAATCCACTAAAAATTTGTTCTAAAACGCACTTAATATGAAATATAAACCAATTGATCTTGTTGAGATCTTATTCAGAAAATTGAATTTTACGCAAAAATATAAGAGTTTAATGTCGATTAAAATTCGCTACCGATTCTGTTTGTTGCTGATTTGTGGTGTGGATTGAGACATCAGTCGTTGATCAATCGAATAGTTTGGAAAAAAAGTAAGTCTGTTTGAAGCTACAAGTCAAAAAATGATTGTTAAAATAATCAAATCCTCATTTGCATTAAATTTTCAAGACAGTAGAGGATTCCACCACACATTGTTGTGTTGTCTCGCTCGATTTATTACAGATTTAATTACAGACGCTTGATTATTGTGGAATACTAACGCGGATTTTAGTCACTAGATCTTGAAAGCTCGTTGAATCAATCTAGATTTTCAAAAATCAATCCAAAATATTGTCTTTGTATCGGATAGTGATTACTGTTCCGTATTCTATAGATTTGCTGCTTACTCGTATGTCACATAGAACTGATGGAAATTTGTGAACACACTAATCGCTAACACTTTCCAAATAAAACATTTCATACTGAAAGCTTTGCATTTAGGAGTTACAAGTGCAATACTACTTTTTTACTATTTTTCAATGTTTAAGAATTTTATGAAAAACGGACTAAATGTTTCTGAATTGAAAGCTGATTTAAGCCGTAGGCATACTTAGCCGCAACGGGCGAAAAAGTGTGCACCGCACACTTTTTTGCGGTTTTCAAGAATTGCGGCCCGCAAGTCACCCGCAACCGGAAAAAAATTTTGCGGGTGGCAACTCGCAACCGCATTGCGGTTTAGTGCGGTTTATGGACCCGCAAAGAGTTCTCGAGTGGAGTACTTTTTGCGGTTCTGGTAGCCGCATTTGATACAGTATATGCCGTTTTGCGCTGGATAACACTGAATACCTGATCATTATCAACTAGAAAACTCAATTTTTTCCAGAATTTGCTCTGTCCACCGTTTTTTTTTCTGCAAAGGAGTCTTCTGAGGAAAGAAAATTGGGAATGAGGAAAAAAATTTATGCAAGGTTCTCATTGTCGAAAAAATTTTGGGGAATCGAAAACTGAAAAGATGTATTTTGGTGAACATTGGAAGATTATAATCACTGTTTTTCCCACCGGCTTTTTCGTCAAATGGCGATAGGGGTAAAAATTTTTTCCCCAATTTTCTCAAAGTCTTTTTTCGCTTAAAAATGCTCATAGACGGTTTATTTTAGTGTTTTTAAGCTTTTAAAACATGAGTGTTTTTAGAGCGGTTGATTTTTTCCACATGAGAACCGGACCCAAAATTTTTTTCCTCATTTTCCAAAAATTTTCTCCATTTTTAAAAACGTTTATAATGTGCCTACGGATGCTTTTCCATGCAATTAGGAGCATACCCAAGCACTTTGACGCTTTTGGATTCGGAAACCTACAACCTTGCATCTCTCCAGTAATTTCCGGTTCGAAATTGCGGTTAACTATGCTTACAATTGCGGCTTTCCGGTTCCGCATTTTTGCGGAACCGCACAAAAGTATACCATTGTGAGAGCCGCAACCGCCCGCAATTGCGGGCCGCAAAATTTGCGGCCGCAAAAAGACCGGTCAAGTATGCCTACGGCTTTTGGAACTCGTCATTTCAATGCCCGATGCGAAGCGTTGTTTGGTTTCATACTGATATCGATGGATATCAACTGTGATCCAAAGTTCGGGTTGAATTGAACTCACTATCTACGTTTGCGAATCAAATTACGCAAAAAGTATTAAATCGAACACTGTCATTGTAGAACTGCACAAGAACTAAGAGTACGAGACAAGTCAAATAATACAGTAATTTGTTAGCAATTTGGTTTAAAATTTTATAAATTTGAAACCTTTGTCTTATAAGAATCAATCCTTCATCAACATCTATCCGTTACCCATGTTACATCTTTATGATGACTATCATAATGGTGACATTCTATTCTATATAGCAAATTAGAGTGAACCTGAACAAAACTATCGTAGTTCAAGTGGTGTCATTTTTGGCTCGCCTGCAACATTCTTGAAATGTGAGAATATACAAATCTTTATATCTCATCCTATAGAAATTATGTAGTTTGTGTACAGATGTCAGTATCATAGTAAAGTCTTGGTCTTGTTGAACGTGAAACGTAACATTCTACAGTACACTGGTTCCTGTAATAGACATACCTATTTTTGCAGTGCACTTTGATGGTCGTCGTGGATCATTTGAAGTATCTTCTATCCCAAAGCCCCCACAATGGCCTTCACCAAGCCAAATTGGGTTCCATTTTCGGACCTCTGATGTTTTGTACATCTAATCAAAGACCTCAAGTTTCGAATACGTCCAGTCCGGCTATCGTCATAGATTTTTTGGACCATTGTTTGGCCGCCCGTTTGCTGGAAGTGGTTTTAGATTTGTGGCCCTCGAGAACCAGTAATTCTTTTTTCGTTTAATTTAGGGTGGTCAGTTGGTCTGAATGCTTTTCACTTCAAAGAACAATTTTTCTATGATTTGTTTTTATATGGCATTGTAAAAAAATATTCAAAGACAAAAATCTTAGTCAGTCATCAGGATAAAAGTTCTACAGTAGGCACATACAACAGCATCCCTTCTATTTTCGCATGATTTGGTTTACATTTCTGATTCTGGCACGATGAATATTATTACGTAACAGTTTATGATGAAGTTAGCTACTGTAGAACAATACCAACAGTTGAAATTTAATCTGTTTATCAAAAAAATCGGGCTATTCGTAGGTTTAAATTTTCCTGGTTTCTCCTCTTTACTGTTTTCTTTCACTCAGGCAGTTCGGACAGCAGCGGATCAGAAAATAGCACAATAAACTTGACCAGCAACGGCAATAGGAGTTTAGTGGATTTGTGGCTACAAGAAAATCGCGTCCCGGAATCCAATTGCTAATTAGTATAATTATAATTAACCGGATCTGCAATCGTGTACAAATACGTTTTGTTCATAGAGGCATTTCTTCGATGAATATATAATTATAATGCAATTTAGGCCTTTTTATGCGTTTTGCGATTTTTGTTTATAGTTTTTCTTGCATATATGTTTCTATCTTTGATCTCGCTTTTAATGTGATATACCGTACTTTTCCGATTACGCCAGTATTTCAGTATTCTCGGATGAAAGATAAACAAAGTAAAAATTTTCGCGAAAATTTGGGAATATTTGTTACTACGCCATACGAAACTTGCCCTACCTATGAAGCACTCGTCTATAGGTTCCTTATGTCTGTATGGATATCGTAAGCTGCAGTTTCTTGCAAATCAAAGCCTGCGTGTCAAAAATAAATTTTTAAATTATCAAGGCCACCGAAAGTTTCTAGATGAAAGTGGTCAAACGGTCAATGCGAGATTTTCAATTTTTCGTATAGGGAGCACTTCTAAAAAATTAGCTAAGCTTACGTATCCTCTTATCCACGTTCAATACGCCAACCACTCTTTTTACTGCGAGGTACGAGAGCAAGCTACATAACAAGCGTGAGTAAAAGAGTCTGATTCTGATGATCAGAGGCGGGTCACATTTTCTAAAATTAAATTTTATTTGCTCAGTTGAGGCGTACAGTTTGCAGTGCGATAATGAGCTAGCCGGACCACTAGAATTGTCAACGAAATGTTCCATAGCTCAGCCTGATCTTTAAGTTATGTGCAATAGGTGAAAAGCCTGTAGTTCGACCCATTGAAAGTATTAGCTCGTGATGATCATTCTCACATGATATACAGAAATATTAAGAAATTTATCAATACGGTAAAAATACAGATAATTTTTGAAATTCAAACTATCGAGACATCGTGAGATTTAATCAACTTGATGGATTGTTAGAAAAAAGCTGCTACTCTTCATTTTTTGATAGAGTCTGGGATTAAGTTATATGGAGTTTATCCTGAAACAACGTGTATTCAGAGAAGATGTTTCAAAACTATAGTCTGTTTTCTTGAAATGCTTTTACGTAAATGTCAAGATGGAAAGCGAATACTATTTCATATTTTTGCCGTTTCCTGCTAAACCGTCAAATAGGATTGGAAATTTGTGAACCTGTGCAACTAACCTTTTACCATTTTTTGGGTAAAAAGTAAAAAAGAAATAGACATTGTGCAATTATAAGAAAAGTTGTAACTGCATATACAAGAATTTCGACATTCATTGTTTGCAGTCCTCTTAAATTTGACTTGCAACTGAATGTTAGAGAAATTCTTTCGATCAAGAAGATATAATATGATTAATTCATCTTCCCGGACGACCGATCAGAAAAGTTCAGAATAAGTCATGGGTAAGCAGACCCTTGAATCTAAAAAAGATCTATGGTGTTGTAAAGCGTTAATATGGGGGTTGTTTATGGGTTTTGGCTTGAGGCTTTTGAGCGTAAGGATAGCTTGTGCAAATCGACACTGTGTTTCAGATTATCTCCAAATGTGTGTTATACAACCTTTTCTCTTTCAGTTCCTGCTGGGACAAAATCGGCGTCAAGGGGAAGGACGTCAAAAAGGAAAAAGAAGAATACGAAAAGGCAAAAATGGAAACGACGGAGGAAAACGACGAGAAAGAAACGACGACGAAAGGAGGTGACGAATTACGGCGATTACGACGATTATGAGCAGTTATTACGACGAAGGCGATTGCTGATGGCGTTGGAAGATCAGCAGGTAAGCGTAGTGGTTGTAGAGTATCTCAGTAGTCACTTCCGACCAGATACTACATTTAAGAATATATAAAATAAGACGACAATATGTATAACATAGGCGATAAATATGCAAATTAGTAGGCCATGTAAATTAGGCGACGATGCTCCCACACACTTGTGGAGCTTGACAACGACGACTGATCTGATGAGTGAGCTAGCGAGGGAACTGACGACGAAAGAGCAGAACTTTTCACGTTGAGTTGAGCTTTTTATATTGAGCTGAGCGGGCACGTGAATCAAGGATTCATAGGTGACGTTTCCATGCTTCTCTAGTAAAGTGGGTGGTCCTAAATCTCTAATTCTCGGAAATGGGGGAGCGAATTCTATGAATTCCACAGCTAATTCCTGGAATTGGTCTTGTCAAGAAAGTTATTGTTCATAAAAATGTATGTAAAAAGCGATGACGTAGAAATCAAGGTAGAAAGATGGAAAAATTGAAACAAAAATAAGAAGGCATAAAAAGTTACCGTAAGAAAAGGGGAAGAGTTAATATAGTAAGAGTTACAGTAAGATTCTAAAACTTCACAGTGTGTATAATGTATGTATGAATAAACTTGGATTAATATATCTGCAAGGGTGTCGCTTCGTCTATTTGAATGTAATTTAATGATCACAACTCATGGTTCGTTCAAAAATGAAAAAATTGAATTTCAGAACAAAGGAAATTCAAAAAGAGAATTTCAAAAATCCAAAAGGAATTCTAGTTCAAAATGCTTTTAAGATAAAACTGGAAAGCAAGCACTATTCAATATTGTTATGATTTTCTGCTAAACCATATGCCAAATAGAACTGAAATTGGTGATCAAACTCATAATCCTGTAGCAAGCGCTTTGAATAAGAAATTTTGACGGCAGTATTCATTTTTGTCATTTTTCAATTCTGAAGCATTTTACAAAAAACAGACTATAACTGGTAGTTTGAAATTGAAATCCCTATTTATCATCCCATGCTTCAAAACTTCGTAGATTGAGAAAAACTCGTAGCTAAAATTAATTTGAGGTAAACTTAATTTGAGGTACGGAATCATGAGGGTTTCTAATTTCTGGAATGACTTTCGTCAGAAATTTCTTCTGTACTCGAGTTTGTACAGTCGTAATGCGGTCAGAGGCAATGGAGTTGGACGACACGAATCAATGATTATTAGACTATCAGAAATAGAAGAAATGAGCACTGAACAAGTCGGAGCAAGAAAATTAAAACTGTTTACAATGACAGTGTAATGCATATTACGTCATCACTTTGCACTAATTACCGAGCTGACCGCTTGTTTTTGCATTTTTCCGTTTCCTCTACGATTTATGCATTTTAATAAACACTAACATCAGGTGAGCAAGTGAAAGTAAGAATTGTCTAACTTGGAAGCATAATAGAATGCGAAATTTTCAAGTTACTTTTCCAATGCTCAAAAAGCTTGAATTTTCACCCGTTCAACGATGAATCTGATGTCTGTTTACGTACTACAATTCGTTTTTCTATAATGCTTCCAAATGGAAAAAATGGCGCAAATTAGTACTGTCTTCAAAAGCGTTTACACGAAGTTTTACTCTAGAATTTTTAACCCAAAGAAACTAATTTATGGTTTAGCAGAAAATTGGAAAAATATGAAATAGTACTTGCGTTCCTTTCTAATTATTTAGAAGCTTTTCAAAAAAGCAATCTATAGCTTACTATAGTACTTTTTACTTGAAATTTTTGTAAATAATAAACGTATAAGGCAACTACTTTTTCTGCTAAACGGTATGTCACAATGACTAGAAATTTGCGCGACAACTCAACGAACCATTATCAATTTTACAAGAAAGCATACAATAATAGCTTTGTGTAAACGACTTCGAGAGTGGTACTTGCCTTTTGTTCTTTGTTCAATTTCAAAAATTTTTCCACAAACAGACTTCAAATTTCAGGCCCCACACATGGTAAAATCGTTTCGAACAGAAATGGATTCGGCTAAAAGTTCCGTCGGTTTTAAAGTGGACGACTATTATCACAAAGAATTGAGGCGCCAATTCGTCGAAGATCGCCTGCGCGCCGATGGTGATTTTTTGATTCGCGATAACGCCGATTGTACGCAAATGGTCGTCAGTGTCATGTCTAGGGGAAATTTGTGCCACTTCCAAGCCCTTCGACGCATTAGCAACTCCGGTTTGACACTATTTAGGTGAGATTACTATGGTTGAATCTGTATAGTTATTGACTATAGTTCACAATAGCCCATTTTACTCAAAATCATAGACGCAGCGAAAACCACACAAATAAGTCCAATTTGATACGTAATTTTCACTTAGTGAAAAACTTTCTCTTGTAAAAAAGGCTGAATTTTTCTATGCAAATGGGAGATTTCAAGATCATTGAAAAATATCATGCTTATTCACTATCGATTTGGACAGAAGTGCGTCAATATCTGACTGTTGCTCGAGAAATTTTGACCGCTTAGGCTGCTAGATGAAATTTTCAGCTATTGTATTTGCTGCTCACTGGCGGAAAACTTCTTTCATTGATTACGGTAATAAGCTTAGTCAAAAGGAATGCAATAAAGTATAAACTATAGTTTATTGTTTATTGTATGGTGTATTTTAGGATTGATACATACTTTAAAATTGATAATGACTGGCCTACGAACGAAGTTCTGTCATTTGGAGCTAGTCCGAGTGGTGGGTTATTTTTACCGTTGTTTAGTGTATAAGTACCGATAAGTACTTTAAAGATATCTGACCTTGGAAATTCTATCGCTCAGCGAGTGCTTTCTGACTGATGAGATTATTTCGCTGTGGATTACTGTAATTAACAATGTCACGGTGTAAAATTTTTAATGATCAGGGAAATTCAATAGCTGAGCTCTGACTTCGGACTTGGACTGTTACACAGCAGTATTGTGTAACTATTTTAACGACATCCGTAGGATTGGTGACTTCTGAGCTAAAAAATGATATCGGATTTAAGACCTCTTTAGTTATCAAGTCATATCTTGTTATATTTCGTTTTTCCGATAAGCTTACACTAAAATTTGTTGAACAGCATCTCTGACGGCTCTATTTATACTCTGTTTTCTCGAAAGACTGTAAATCAAAAAATGAAAAAAACAGTACCCTTTGTCGTCAAAACCATTTACAGGAAACCTTTACTGTGTAACTTTCACCCATGAGTTGTTAAAATGTTGTTTGAATGGATTGTTTCACGTGATGTGTAGTTGAACAGAAAATTACACAACAATAAATTAGAACGTGCGCCGATTATGTATTACAAACAAGGGGAAAATAATTGGTTTCAAAATGATGTAAAAAAAGTATTAAATTTCTATTTAACGACCATAAAGCGACAAATTTAGAGTTTCGATTTTGGATAATCAGGAAGAAAATAGATCTCATTAAACATCATTACAATTTCGTCCACTTTTCTGGAAGTACAATAAAAAATGTTTTCATTCCTCAACCAAATTGTGCAATGAAAATACCATATTTTATATCAAGCACTCGAATTTTATTTGCTAAATTCGCTTTGGCAGTTTGTTGTTTGGGTTGAAATACCCATTTACGAAGTGAGATAATTTGATTTTCCGATTTTTATTCTATCTCAGTTTTGGCGATAGAGAATTTGATCGATTCGAGAAGTTAGTCGAATATCATTACAGAAATCAAGTACCGATGAGCGATCCCAACCGAACTTTGCTCAAAAACCCGATCAGAGCGCCGAAACTTTTATATCACGAAGATGAAATTGAAGTCAGAGTAAGCAAAAATATCCTTTTCTCGTCAATCGTTGTCGTACGTTTAGTCGAAATAACAAAATTTAATCAGACCTTCTGTTCAATATTGTGAATTTCCATGACCTTATCGATCTTTCGTCTACCGTACTTACTATTTTTGTAGGAAAGACTGGGCGGCGGCGCTTTCGGCGAAGTTTTCAAGGTGTACATTAAAGCAGAAGATCTGGAAGCAGCCATGAAAACGTTAAAAGGGAACGTGAGCGAAAAAGATAGATTGGCCTTCGAAAAAGAGATGAACATGATGAAATCGATGTCCCACGAGCACGTGGTGAGGCTTATAGGCGTCGTGATCCCTAGCAGTAAAGGCGACAATCAGATCAAAATTTTGCTCGAGTTAATTAATAAAGGTAAATTCGGATTTTTCTCCAAATCTTTTTTCGAAATTTTAAAACGATGTTTTCAGGCTCTTTGGACAAACTGTTGCGTAAAGGCAAAGTGACTGAGCGTGGAAAATTGAAAATTTGCCTACAAGTGGCTCGAGGAATGCAGTATTTGCATCATCATCATATAATACATAGGTAAATTGTATAATCCGACCTGCAATTAGAAAATTAAAAATTTTTAAATATTTAATAATGTGACAGCCGCTATCCTATTTTTAGATTCGTGGTCTGTTGTTCCCGAAGATCAAGAGAGGGAAGCAAATATTCATACAAAATACTACCGCTCAAAACTTGAAAATCTGTTTTATGCGAGTAATATAGATTAACAAAATGTGAAATTTGTCTCTATGAAATGCGGAACTTAAATTTTCTCCAGCTGTCCATCAGCAACGAAAATTTTGATTTCTTTGATGAAATTCAAAGTTGAAAATGTTATTTACTCTATGCGAGGCTCCACATTTTAGTTAAATCCAACGATGCCCGCTCTCACGTCGTTAGGTAGTTCAATCGATTATGGCATCAAGAAAATGTAGTTTAGAGAGTCTGAAATTGAAACTGAAGGTGTAAGAGACACTGTCTGAGAGCATTCAGCTTCTTATACAGAGAGTTGTGTGATAAGTAAAAAATTAACCCTACCTGAAAATCACACGCTTAGTGTAACTTGATGCGCTAGGAAAAAAATGATATTCATTTCGTCTGAAAATCAAAACTCGCATAGCTACAGTAAGACGAAAAATGAAAATTTTCGATTTTTTCGATTTTTGACATACACTTCTTCCAACTTTTGCAACTTGACGTATGTTAGGCATCGTGTTCTGAAAACTTACCCAATATTAGGTCAATAGATGGGCTACAATTTACTGTAGGATTGCTGAGTGTAAAATGCTTATTAGGAATACACTGGTCCATGAAACATCAAATTTTGAGAGCTAAATTTGTCATTTTTTCACAAAAATCATATATACTGCTGAAGCTCAGAAGGACCAAAAAATTCACTCTGCAATAGATAGCTTACGATTCTTCTACCTGCTGACAAAAAATTACGGAAATTCATGTACTGCTAGAGGGTCGCACAACCTGAAGTTTGAACACTGTCTTATAATTGTATTTTCTGGAAGTTCTGACCTCCACAGTGGAACTAATAGAGCTTGGTAAATTTTAAAAATGAGACAGTAATACAAGTTTCGTATGGTGAATATTAATATAATTCCCAAACTTATTGAAGAAATAAAATTCACCACGCTACAGTATCCCAAAGTTTGGAATTTTCGCATTTTTTAGCATTTTTCTGACTATTTACGTGACTTGAGATATATCGGCCTAGCCATGAAATAACTTTGTTATTGACCGTGAATTTGATACAGGATACAATGCTCTATAGTGTGGTATGAAAATGTTTTTTGAATTTCGCATTTTACACTTTTTAGGAAGTTTTAAAATGTCAAAAATGAGGCTGTAAAAATAATGAAAAAGCAGGTTTCTCTCCACAACAATGACTATAGGTACTGCTACAAACAAAAAACATCCAAAATTTCTCTATATAGTGGATATTTTACGATTGGTGCATTTATTATTTTGACTAACAAACAGCCGAACTTGCCGCTTCACCATCGCTGCAATATGATCACAGGGTCCTTTGCCAAACTGAGGTTCAGAAAAATCCCATCATCTAACTGCCAAGCCCATTTTTATGGAGATTACATGCATGGAGTCTAAAGTGTTAGATTTATGATAGCAACCAGCATTGTCTGAGGGGATATAAGCCAGACCTATGTTTGGAAGTTCTTGTTTGACTCACAGTATTTTATAGCAGTATTGTATCACTGATGATTGCAATGACTGCATCAATATTTTGTGATAGTGGATCAAATACATGTGTGTAAGTCCTCTAGTGGAGCTAACCGCTGATATGTATGTAATATGCCAAGGTATCCCTCTCTTGCCATACCAGTTTGATTGATCTTCACGGTCACTGATTGGTAGAATTTTCATGGCCCAGTCTAGCTGCATGAATATTCATCATCCCCTAATCTAGTAGTCAAATCAGGCCGTACCATATCTTGGTGCACTGCACAGAGAAATTTTTTGCATGCAACTAGCAGACATCGTAATATATCCACCGTATAGATAAATTTTGGATGCTTTTGGCTTTAGCAGTACACATAGTCATTTTTGTGAAGAGAAACCTGCTTTTTCATGATTTTTATGGTCTCACTTTTGACATTTTAAAACTTTGTAAAAAGTGTAAAATGCAAAATTAAAAAAACATTTTCATACCACACTATAGAGCATTGTATTCTGTATCAAATACGCGGTCAATAATAAAGTTACATCTCAAGTCACGTAAATACATCTCAAGTCACGTAAATAGACAGAAAATGCTAAAAAATGTGAAAATTTTAAACTTTGGGATACTGTAGCCCGGCGAATTGAGTTTGAGAATCATATTAATATTCACCATACGAAACTTGTATTACTGTCTCATTTTTAAAATTTATCGAGTTCTAGTCGTTTCACAGTAGATGTCGGAACTTCGGAAAGGTCGGAGGTCGGAATGATAGGATAGTATTCAAACTTCAGGTTGAGTGACCCTCTAGCAGTACACGAAGTAATTTGTTGTCAGTAGGTAGAAGACGTTGTAAGCTATCTATTGTATAAGGAATTTTTTGGTCCTTCTGAGCTTTAGCAGAATACATGGTGATTTTTGCGAAAAAAATGACAATTTTTGCTCTCCAAATGTAATGTTTCAAGCACGTCTGTATTCCTAATAAGCACTTTACACCAATGAATCCTGCAGTAAATTGTGGCCCATCTGGCCTAATATTGGGTAAATTTTCAGAACACGATGTCTGACGTACCTAAACTTGCAAAAGTTTAAAGAAGTGTATGTCAAAAATTGAAAAAATCGAAAATTTTCAACCTTCGTCTTACTGTAGCTATGCGAGTTTTGATTTTCAGACAAAATGAATATCATTTTCGTTCCTAGCGCATCAAGTTACACCCAATATGTGATTTTCAGGTAGGGTTAATTTTTTACTTATCACAACAAGGCTGAATCCTCTTAGAAATCGTGTCTTAAAGTGAAACCTTAAAACCAAGAGCATTTCAACGCTCTTTACAGTGATACTACTATTCACAGAAAATTTTCCAGTTTAACTAACTCCTATTCGGGGACGGGAAGGTCTTCAGGTGTAAATTTCAAATATGAAAAAAGTGATTGGGCGAACGATAGCCTATGGATATGCAAGTAATGTTACACTAATCCTTTTTACCATGCTTGTGCATGGTCAGTCATTCTGAGGGGGTAAACTGGGGTTTTGTCAGAGTAGTAAACATATATTAATCGGTTTCTTCAAGAAAACCCAAACAGAGGAGGCTAATGGCCAAAATACTTCTGTAGTATTTGGGCTCCTGTCAAAAAAAGTGCAAGTAGAGCAGCTTCTGGGTTAAAAGACTGGTAGAAACTTACATATTGTTCAAAAAACTCGCTCAGCAATCAATTCTTATCTGACTAGAATCCATGGGTAGTAAATAAGCATCTGTCAGGCCTGGTAAGGACAATAACCCTACAATACCCCCTCCCCCCAATTTACTTGTATGCTTTTTACCGATATGCTATATTTACAATAAAATTTTCATAATTTGGTCTACAATAATCAGCAATTCAATGATGTTGCGACATGCATTAGGCAAATAATTGTCAGTACTACCGTCATGTCCATGAGGAGAACCGTTCATTGACGAAGTCCAGCGAGCTTAATAGAAGGTGTTTCCACTTGTCCAAATCTATTATAATTCATGGTATCAGGTATAGGCATATTTTCGATTGTTCAACCCATATATATGAAAATTTCATTAATTTAAAGAATGCCTATGGGTCAAAGTGGTCGGTGTCACATTACTTAGGTTGCTGTAGGCTATCGAATGCCCTATAATACGAATAATTTCAGAATTTAAACTTTCTGACTCTACCCCGTCAGTCATAAAGGTTATTGGCCTAAAAACTTTTATTCCCTTTTTACAGAGATTTAGCCGTCCGTAATATATTAGTTCATTTCGAAAAGAACGGCTCCATAACGGCCAAAGTTAGTGATTTCGGTCTATCCCACGTCGACGAAAGCGGCCAAGGTTTCGAATTGAAAGCTTCGCAACGGCTGCCACTCAAATGGCTGGCGCCTGAATGTTTCACAGTCAAAAAGTGGAGTTTGGCCAGCGACGTTTGGAGTTACGGAATTCTTATGTGGGAGGTGAGATTAGCATGACAAATTGTTCTTCTTGAAAGAAGGCACGCAAATTTAGCAAAAATCTAAGAATTGCATGTGACACCGCTGTTTTGATACAAATATTCTAATGGAAGCGAATACATTTGCATAAATTGTGGTATGTTGCTTGGCACTACCATTCGAACACTGATCTGAATGTTATTCTTGAGAATAGGTTCAAAAATCTCTCAATAAAATTTTTGGTATTGCAAAATTATTATTTTCGAGACACACAGTTTCTGAGAAAATTTAGCTTCTTATACTTAGAGATGTGATAAGTAGGAAATTGACCCCCTGAAAATCGCATATTTGGTGTTACCTGATGCGTTAGGTACAAAAAAGATATTCATTCCGTCTGAAAGTCAAAAGTCGGATAGCTACATTAAGACAAAAGTTGAAAATGTTCGATTTTTTTAGATTTTTGATATACACTCCTTTCGACCTATGCACATTTAGAAGCATCGGACATCATCGGTCCTGTAACTTTACCCAATATTAGGCAAATGAATGGGTCAAAATTTTCCATAGGATTTATTAGTATAAAGTGCGTATAAGAATATAGCAGTGCTCGAAACATCAAATTTGAGAGAACTGCTGACAAAAAATTACGAAAATTCATGTACTGCTAGGGCGTCGGTCGACTTGGAGTATGAATACCATCCTATAATTGCATATTCTGGTAATTGTGACCCCCTATTGCGGGAGAATCACAACTTGATATATTTCATAAGAATAAGTTTCGTATGTTGAATATTAAGTTAACTCTCATCATGCATAAAAAATAAGATTCGCACAGCTACAGTACGCCAAAGATGAGAAATTTCACATTTTTAGCATTTTTCAGTCTATTTACAAGACTTGAGGTGTATTGACCTAGATATGAAGTAACTTGCAACTTTATGGTTGAACATTCATTAGATGTGGAATAGGCTCTATGATGAGGTATGAAAATCTCTACCCTGTTTTGCATTTTAAACTTTTAGTAAGTTTTAAAATATCAAAATGGAGACGATAAAATTTGTTAAAAAGCTGTTTTTTCACAAAAATGACTAGGCACTGCTAAAACTCAGAAGGACGGGAAAATTCCCTATGCAGTTCACGATATCTCCTGATTGTCTACAAAAAACGATCAAACTTCATGTACCGCTAGGGGGGTAGATCTACAAAAAGCTGTTAACTATTTTAGTTGATGAATTTTGATTTTCAATTCTTCATCAACAAAAGTTGGCTTTTCTCGAAGTTTTATGTTTCAGACTTGATGACAGTGAATATAAATAGAGAAAAAAGCATCAAAAGCTTATGAAACAAATCGGTTTGGAATCAAAAATTTCCATCTCTAAACTCGGCTCGTTTACTGTTGGATCGACCGTAGCTTCTGTTCCATCCTTCTCAGATAAATCGTCTGCTTGAGCAGGATAGTAGTGGGTTTCTTGCTCTTCACAGAGGCGACTCAACTTGCTTTCAGTTATCAGAAACCTTCAACTTGTTGCACTGTTGGAAATTCATCTTTGAAATACTGCCCATTTTTGCACATACGTCTGGATTATTATTTTAGACGAATTACTTCATCAAATTATCTCAGTCGGAACTGCTCCTAGATTGCTGTAAGCAGTTTACATGTTCTACAAATTTTGAGTGCCCATGCCTCATCTATAGTTTTCGATAATTTAGTCGAATTAGGATAAAGACTGACACTCCATCAGAAGCTGTTGCACATTGAATAAATTCCTTTCAGTTGGTGCATTTATCCTGAAGATTTCAAACCAATGGCCGTTTGACGCAATTGCTCCCACACCTTTAAGAAGCATTACAAGCATTCTACACTGCAGGAAACCAACTTTACATTACTGTACATTTAGTTACTGTACATTTAATTACTGTACATTTAATTACTTTACATTTAATTACATTACAGTAATTTACATTACATTATTTGATATTATATTATATGATTTTATATTACATTACACTATTTTACCTTTCATTACTTTACATTACTTCATATTACATTACATTACATTACTTTACATAACATTACTTTATATTACATTACTTTACATTACATTATATTACTTTACATTACATTATATTACTTTACATTACATTGCGTCACATCACATTACTTTGCATTACATTACGTTACATTATATTACTTTACATTATATTACGTTACATTACATTACATTACATTACATTACATTACATTACATTACATTACTTTACTTTACTTTACATTGCATTGCATTACATTACTTTACATTACATTGCATTACATTACTTTGCATTACATTATTTTGCATTACATTACATTACGTTACATTATATTACTTTACATTACATTGCGTCACATCACATTACTTTGCATTACATTATGTTACATTATATTACTTTACATTATATTACGTTACTTTACATTAGTTTAAAATACATTACTTTACATTACTTTACATTACTTTACATTACTTTACATTGCTTTAGATTACTTTAGATTACTTTACATTACTCTACATTACTCTACATTACTTTACATTACTTTACATTACTTTACATTACTTTACATTACTTTACATTACTTTACATCACGTTACGTAAAACTACGAAGAAACATTTTACAGAAATAATCGGCTACTGGTCACGTAAAATTTCATTTTTCAGTGAGACTAAATTCGTCTAAAAAAGCTTTTGAATTTGAATAAAAAAAATCTAGGAAAAAGTTCACTCCGCCTGAAAATCACACATGTAGTGTAACTTGATGCGAACGAAAATAATAATCATTTTGTCTGCAAATAAAAAGTCGCATAGCTACAGTAATTATAATTGGAAATTTTCGATTATTCACATCTTATGCAGGTTCAGGTGCGTCGGAAATCATCGTCTGTAAATGTACCCAATATTAGGCTACAATTTCCTGCAGGATTTATTAGTGTAAAGTGCGTATTACGAATACCGCACTGCTCGAAACATCAAATTTTTAGAGAAAAAATTCCCATTTTTTCACGAAAAGCCACACTGGAACAAAATCAAATTTCTCTATGCAGTACATAGTTTACGACGTCTTCTATCTGCTAACAAAAAATTTCGGAAATTGTCGCACCACGTTGAGTATGAAAACTGTCTCATAAAAGCATTTCCTGACTAGTTTATCAGACAATGTCCCGATGCAGAAAAAGGAAGAATATACATGCTTCGATAGTTGCCACGCTAGAAAAAGAAGTGGACTAGATTTTTGAGAACTTGGGTTAAAGTTGGAAAAAATTCACTTTCGTTATATTGGATTTTCTTTTTTTCTCAAAAAAAATTTGCCATGTCTGTGAAAAAGTATATTCTGCAGCTGAGTGCATCAACACACTTTCCAACCAAACATGTGGATCCCCAAAATTTTGAGGATAGTACAAGGCTGACCTTGGTTTTTTGACGTTTTTTGAGACAAAAAATTTTAAAAAAAAGTTGACCAAAAAATTTTTTTCATAACACATTTTCCAGTTTCAAAACCTTTGGGGTAGTTTGTAACCCCATGTCCTCCATCACACGTGTGCTTCTAACTGCGTTGAACTTTTTTGCTCGATTTGATCTCAAGTTCGGTATAATATCAATGTCATGAGGATTATAACGAGCTCAATGTCGAGATTATCCCCAACTCGAGCTGTCGCGTTGCACTAACATTTTTGCATAATTTTCTCATCTCTAAAGCAAATAAACATAAAAATGTCTGCAATTCTCAAACTCGAACTTACACCTCAGTAGTAGCTAATCCTGAAGCGAATATTGTTTGTGCACTGGAAGTGAATAATTTGGACATTGCCATTAGCTCAAACTCAGGATCATCAATTTACTCCCGATGTTGAGATTATCCTCATGGTGGGTTAGTGCAACCAACCCAAGGTTTCTTTATAGTTCTGAAAATGACTATAATATGCCCGCCTCACTATTTTTCAGCTAGTGTGAGAGGCAGGAGTTTTGAATTGATCGGGAGTTAGAATGCTATTGGTTTACCATTTCTTTACATTTGAAATCATGTGCATATAATTTTCGTATAGAAAAATTTTACTTTAGTCGATGCCGAGCTGCAGAATATACTTTTTCACAGACATGGAAAGTTTTCTTGAGAAAGAATGAAAATCCAATATTACAAAACTGAATTTTTTCCAACTTTAACCCAAGATCTCAAAAATCTAGTCCACTTCTTTTTCTAGCATGGCAACTATCGAAGCAAGTATATTCTTTTTTTTCTACCCCAGCGGGGCATTTTTTAATAAACTAGTTCACCTCTTTTTAGTGGGCCTCAACCATGCACGAAAACCTTCATAGAAGAACATTGAAGTTTTAAATTTGGTCATCTTCACGCCAAAAAAACATTAAAAAACAATCTTCAAGCTACGAATTCTCACTTTCGGTAAAAGTAAAAGATGTGTAAACCGCATAGTACTTAAAACACGTTGTAAACAGACTGAAAAATGACCATATCTATTGAATTCCCCATGGTCTAGAATGTGTCAACCCAAAAAATCGCAGAAATACCTTTGTTTGTCAAGTGACTATTTTGTTGTGTAAACTGACTGCGTCCATTGAGTACCCCATGGTCAGAAACATCTTCCTTCATAAATCGCAGAAATACATTTGTTTACACTCAATATAATTGTGTTTGTATAGTGATCACATTCATTAAATTCCCCGTGATCAAAAACCTCTTCCGAAGAAAAATTTACACCCGGGATCATTTTTTGGCTTAAATTGATCGCATTCATTAAATTCTCCGCTGTCGAAAACCCCTTCCACCAAAAAATCACGAAAATGCGCTTGTTTGCACACGGGATAATTTTTTTTTGTTGGTAAAATGACCACGTATATTGAATTCCCCGCGGTCGAAAACTCCCTCCACTGAAAAATCACGGCAATGCGCTTGTTTACATCCCGGATAATTTTTCGTGTAATGTGACCGCGTCCATCGAATACCCAACGGTCGAAAACACTCTCAGCCCAAAAATCCCAATTAGGCTACCAGTTCAATTGACACTGCAAAAAATTAGCAGTGCATTATATGGCAAAAAATTGTTTTGAAGCCGTAAGTATTATATAACAAAATTGGGGAGTTTGGCGTTTCCCGGGACTTTAGACGACCATATAATTGAATTGAGGATGTATTTTTAAAAAATGAAAAATCGCATTTTAGACTGCACCCCCAAGATGCTTAGGCCGAAGTATGGAGCTTAGATACGCCACACCCATTGTGGGGCATGGTGGAACTGGGTGGCCTCAAAAAGTGCGTTTTTTGCATGTTTTTGGCGCCCCACCGAGCACCACTTGCAGATAGAGGCGAAATGACCAAAGGCACCCCATAGTTTGCCCCTATGCCCGAAATTATGAAAAAAATCCCGAAGGTTCTAGTTCTTACTGTCTTGGCTCTAGGGTGGGGGGACATGAAGTTTGGGGGCCAATTATATTATAGGTTGACGCTATCGCGCCACCTGTGATAATTCCTACCTGTGGGAGAAAAATGAAACATTAGAACACGTTTCGTATGCGGGATATTAACGTAATTCTCATCATGCACAAAAAACTAAATTCGCATAGCTCAGTCCCCAAAGTTAAGATTTTTTGTAATGTAATCTGAGGTGAAGTATTGCAGTGTGATGTAGTGCAATATAATGTAATGTAATATAATGTAATGTAATGTAATTTATTCGCGACCAAGGGACGATTGTGATCTGACGTCATCATAAGCACAAGTTACTGTAAATAATCTTTGTGAGCGGACAATACTTTTCCTACTGTATTTTATTCGATACCGATTATACCCGGTGATATTGCTAACGCGGAAAGTTATACCTGAGGATCAATTCTTGCTCAAAATTTCAGGTATTTGAGGATGGCAAGGAACCATATACGGAGGAAGGAGACCCAAGAACTATGCAAGAGTTGTACGCCCATATTTCCCAAGCCGGTCATCCTAGACGACCCCGAATAATACGCGACGATGTTTGGGAGTTGATGTTGCGATTGTGGGTCAAAGAACCCGAAGCGAGACCCACAATGACCGAAGTGGCCTTAGTTTTGAAACAAATTTACGAGCGGTTCGACGGTAGAAGGTATTTTTGGCGGCTGTTTTGAAAAAATGTTCTGCTTTCTACACCAATATCTGATTTTTTAGAACGGAGAATACAAGTTATTGAACCGCAGAAAAATATTTCGGTTAAGCAATGCTCCGGAACCTCGATTTTTTAGACAATATTTCGGAGACAGGAATATCCGACTATTTATGCTACTAACACAAGTTTTAGGACAATTACTTTATTTTTGATATTATTCACTTGTGATTGACGTAATTCAATTTGATCACTTTTTATTGTCTGTTCAATAAAACGTCGAGAAAATTCTATCTACTTTCCTGAATAAGCCTAAATCATATCCTGTTAAAAGTGCCAATAATACAGTCGGGACGTTCCTATAGTCTGTTTTTTATAAAATGCTTCTAAAGTGAAACAAATATTAAATGACTTAAAAATACTGTACAATGAAGCTTTCACTCCATATTTTTTTACTTAGAAAATTTCTGAGAATAAACTGAGTTTTGTCATGTAACATATGGCTAGGCAGAAAGTTCCCAAAATATTGAATAGTACTTGCTTTCCAAAGATATATTATTTGGAAGCATTTTATAAAAGACAGACTACATATCGTATTATGTATTGTAGGTTTTTTATAAAATGCCTCCAAAATGAAAAATGACAAAAAAAGAAATATGAAAATCAAAAACGAAAACAAAGCTTTTTGCAGTAACATTTTTTCTCACTCAAAAATTTGCAGTTCATGGCATTCTGGCTGATTTTTGATCAATTTGAACAGAAGGTATTGTCTGAGTATATCAAAGTATTTTCTCTTTAATGTTCTCAGAAATCAATTTAATTTTCATTGCCCAATAACCAAAACTGAAGCAAATCTACCTCATAATGATGTTTTTGGAATCCATGCAGAAAAACCCTCGATCCTTCCTGTGTAATGCCAGTGACGACTTTGGACGATTCCATTTGTCACCTGACGGTTCGGAAGAGCCAGCTGCCCGATCACTGACCGAAGACAGTGCTCGTGAATACCTTTGCTCGCATTCTCATGGCATATCAGGATATATTCAAAATTTTTATCATAGGTGGCGCGATAGCGTCAACCTATAATATACTTGGCCCTCAAATTTCATGTCCCCCCACCCTAGAGCCAAAACGGTAAGAGCTAGAACCTTCAGGTTTTTTTCATAATTTCGGGCATAGGGGCAAACTAAGGGGTGCCTTTTGTCATTTCGCCTCTATCTGCAAGTGGTGCTCGGTTGGGCCCTCCATACTTCGGCCCAAGCATCTTGGGGGTGCAGTCTCAAATACGATTTTTCATTTTTTAAAAATACATCCTCAATTCAATTATATGGTGGTCCACAGTCCCGGGAAACGCCAAATTCCCCAATTTTGTTATATAATACTTACGGCTTCAAAAAAATAATTTTTTACATCATAATGCACTCACTGCTAATTTTTTGTAGTTTCAATTGAACCGGTAGCCTTATTGGGATTTTTGGGCTGTGAGGGCTTTCGACCATTGGGATTTCAATGAACGCGGTCACTCTACACAAAAAATTATCCCGGGTGTAAACAAGCGTATTGCCGTCATTTTTCAGTTTCAGGAGTTTTCGACTGTGGGGAATTCAATAGATGTGGTCACTTTACACAAAAAGTTGTCCTGGGTGCAAACGAGCTATTTCCGTAATTTTTTGGTGGAAGGGGTTTCCGACCACGGGGAATTTAATGAGTGAGATCAATTTACGCCAAAAATTATCTCGGGTGTGAATTTTTCTTTTGAAGGGGTTTTCGATCACGGGAAATTCAATAAATGCGATCACTTTACGCACACACAATTATATTGAGTGTAAACAAATGTATTTCTGCGATTTTTGATGGAATATGTTTCTGACGATGGGGAATTCAATAGACGCATTCAGTTTACACAAAAAAAGTCATGTGTGAAAATAAAGGCATTTCTGCGATTTTTCGGGTTGTTGGATTCATGACCATGGGGAATTCAATAGATATGGTCACTTTTCAGTCTGTTTACAACGTGTTTTAAGTACTATGCGGTTTACACATCTTTTACTTTTACCGAAAGTGAGAATTCGTAGCTTGAAGATTGTTTTTTATTGTTTTTTTTGGCGTGAAGATGACCAAATTTAAAACTTCAATGTACTTCTATGAAGGTTTTCGTGCATGGTTGAGGTCCACTAAAAAGAGGTGAAGTAGTTTATTAGAAAATTGCCCCGATGGGGCAGCAATTGCTTCGATAGTTGCCATGCTAGAAAAAGAGGTGAACTAGATTTTTGAGAATTTGGGTAAAAGTTGGAAAAAATTCATTTTCGTTTTATTGGATTTTCATTCTTTCTCAAAAAAATTTTTCCGTGTCTGTGAAAAAGTATATTCTGCAGCTGAGTGTATCAACACACTTTCCAACCAAACATGCGCATCTCTGAAATTTTCAGGGGGGTACAGGGGCGGACCTTGGTTTTCTGAAACAAAAAATTTAAAAAAAATTGACCAAAAATTTGTTGCATAACAAATTTTCCAGTTTCAAAGCCCTTGTGGAAGTTTGTACCCCCATGTCCCCTCTCACACATGTTTGCTTCCAACTGTGTTAAACATTTTTACTGAATTTGGCGTCAGCAAAAGGAATCAATTGTAGGAAAGTGGCACATAAAGTCTCTTTTAGCTTTTTTAGAAAATAAGCTACAGCACAAAGTCTTCTTAGAACTAAATCGATTGTGCAAGATATGTTTAATTCATTCATTTTATATAACATATCGTATAGAGTTCACTCCGTAAGTTCTACTGATTACAAACTATAAACAAATTTATTCTCTTTTATTTAACTATTCAACAGAATAGCATCATTCATGCTTTAAACTGAAATTGTAGAAAGAGCGCTTTTTGCGGGATTGCAGACGGGAAGCAATTTCACCCATCCCTGTCGCTCCTGTCCTGCTTTCAAAAAAGTTGCCGTTGGAGTGCCAGTAGAGTCGGGGAGAATCGGGTACGGGATTTGGCGCACACCCCTAATATAGGCACGGCTGAATCAGGAGCATTTTTGTATGCTTTACCCTGTTCTCCCCTTTGCAGATCGGTGCCCAATGACTGTAACCATGGCCCAGTTGCACTAAAGTGGTCTGAGCTCGAGCTCAAGGTACTCTCGAACAAAAGGGTGACTCGGTTTGATCCCAAGTTCGGTATAATTTGGATGTCATCAGGATTATAACGAGCTCAATGTCGACATTATCCCCAGCTCGAGCTGTCGGGTTGCACTAACATTTTCGCATAATTTTCTTGTCTCTAAAGCAAATAAATGTAGAAATGTCTGCAATTCTCAAACTCGAACTTACACCTCAGTATTAGTTAATCCTAAAGTGAGTGTTTTTTGTGCACTGGAAAAGAATAATTTCGACATTGCGATTAGCTCAACCTCAGGATCATCAATTTAATCCCGATGTTGAGATTATCTTCATGTTGGCTCAGTGCAACCAACCTCAGGCTTCTTTATAGTTCTGAAAATGACTATAATATGCCTGCCTCACTATTTTTCAGCTAGTGTGAGAGGCAGGAGTTTCGAATTGGTCGGAAGTTAGAATGCTATTGGCTTACCATTGACTTACATTTGAAATCATGTGCATATAATTTTCATATAAGTAATTTTACTGTAGTTGATGCCAGGGGAAAGGACCTAATGCTGCAAAATATACTTTTTCACAGACATGGAAAATTTTTTTGAGAAAGAATGAAAATCCAATAAAAAGAAAGTGAAATTTTCCAACTTTAACCCAAGTTCTCAAAAATCTAGTCTACTTCTTTTTCTATCCTGGCAACTATCGCAGCAAGTACATTCTTTTTTTCTAAGAAACTAGTTGTAATAATCTCTGAAGATGTTTCACGAGTGATCAAAAGAAAAACTAGGCTGTTTCGAGTGTTTTTTCAAAAACTATGATTACAACGTGGCTTGCCTTTCGATCGGAATTGAAACTGATTTTGAAAAAATTTCGGCATTCCATGAAGAATCATCTTCTTCGGAGTCGAGTTTAGCTTTTCCAAGAGGTAAAGCTTGCCCTTCAATCAAATTATTTGTATATCTGAAAAATTAATCTATTGTATTTCTTGAATAGGATAAAATAAAGTGAAATGGACGGAAAAAACTAATTGGGATCTCAATACGTACAAAAACAAAAAGTACAAAAAATCAAAAATAAAAGATTTTCACATCACATTTCATCTCCAGAGTAGAAGTACACATTTTTATGAGAAACTTGGAAAGTACAAAAAACGAGTCAATCGCAGAATAATATAACAAAAAACGTTTTGCATAATATTACAATAGTTTTTTAATCTTTCAGATCTATCACGCATTTATAAACCGCGTTTTCCAAAATTTTGAATGTACGACTATAGGCTCCGCTGTCCGACGAGAGGGCGTTGTGAAGATAGGCGATGCTCATCTGGTAGTCAGGGTCTAGTCGGGCGTTTTGTCCACCGTAACCCGTGTGCCCAATTTTATAGTGGCCCTGAAAACGTAAAGTTATGGAAAAGAACCAACCTAAAAGTCTGCAGCTGTTAGGAATGAGACTAGATGTTTTAGGTTTCATGGTTGAGTTACCAACACTCTGTTTTCTATAAAATACTCGCAAATTGAAAAAATGACAAAAAACATCGCCCTAAAAGTCCTTTACACAACGCTTTTACTGTAGGATCTTTTACACAAAAATTGTAAGGCGTAGTCGAGTAGACTCACAATTTTTCAATCCTGTGCGACAAATAGTTTAGCAGGAAATTGTAGAAATATGAAATAGTACTTGAATTCCACTTCCAATATTTACAATCATTTGAAGAAAAACAGACTATATTTATTTTTGGTGTTCTGGCAAAATTTTAATATGCTGTTCATACATGTAATTGGGGGGAAGTGCTATGGGAACCTCCCCCCCCCAGAAGTAGTCGACCATATGGCTATCCATTGGGTGACCGCCCCCCAGGATTTTCCAATCCAATGGCTAGCCATATGACAGCCGTTGGGACCCCCCATACTTTTGGTCGGAAAAATACTGAAGAATGTCAATTTTTGAACGAAAAATGGTAAAAAATGTGAATTTTCTTAGCGCTTCGCGCCATGGATACATTTTTCGGTCTATTTAGGGGAAAATTACCATTTTTTAAACTATTTTTCGGACCTTTTTCGTGAAAAAATCGAATTTTTTTCCTTGAGAGACCCCTTCCCCCAAAATTTTGGGAATTACTGAACCCCGGCCCCAAAAAAGTCGCCCAACCCCCCCCCCCCCCCCCCCCAGACCTCGGGGCTCCGTTACATGTATGATGCTTTTATAATTTTTGTTCCAAAATAGGCCTCGGATTTATACAAATAATAAGCAATCTGCGTATACGGAAACCTTTTTTCTCGAGTTGACAGTAGCAGTTAATCTATAAAATTGAGGAAAAAAGATTTTGGCCTACGATGCAGGTTCATTGTCTGCCCACCGATTTTTGGGAATTACTTTGCTTCCCGAGGATCATTTAAAAATACACAAAAGGTTGATATATACTCACACATGCAGTAAATTTTGTTTGAATTTTCGTACTTCATCAGTTAAATTTTTATCGTACTCAGGGACGCATTCCAAAAAAGTTAATTTACTTTTATCTCTAAGTTGCAGTTCGTTTCTTTAAAAAACTTTCATGCTTTTCGCAAGACCAGCACAATTGTCAAATTTTTTAACTTTCAGTCATATAAAGTTTTACCACTTTCTTCCGAATAGTGATCCGAGCGGAGTATCACATTATTTCTGTGCAACATTTTTTTCACGTCTTTTGAGTTTTCCAAAAGTTGTCGAAAAAGCTGTGGTTAAAAATCAAAATTAGTGGTCAGGGTCAAGTCTCCTACAATCAGACATTTGACAGGGGCTCTGTCGAAAAATACCCCTACCCAACGTCCAGCCAGTCACCAAGATGTATTTATTTACTCCCAGTACCCCCAGCACGGATGTACGGTAAAATTTTCCCAGGTGGGAGCGTTCAGGAGGAAAAATTTAGGGGAGGAGTATGCGAGGGATAAAAATTTCTTTGAAAAAGACCGACTTCAGAGGGAAAACGTGATTTCTGATTATTTTTGCCAACTTCTAAAAGTCGAGAATGGGATCTTTGACCAGATTGACTGTCATGTCACTACTAAAAAGGCGACCTTTTTTAGCATCCATCTACAAAATTTTAACCTTACCACTTAACCCTGCCACCCGGAGGACCCAATTACTCCGCCTAATTTTGGTTTGATTTTGCCTGCCTGCAATCAGTGTGTTGACTTGAGATGAAACCTGGAGAATTACGACACTGAGTACGAAAATTCGGAATTCGTTAATCCCCATTTGGTTACTGTAATATAGCATTTTCCTACAAATCCCGTAAAACAATTGTGTATAGTTCCAGAATTTCAAAACCTCGACTTACATTCGGATTTTTGAAATACATTAAACCGTGACCGTAATTCATATTGACGCCTAAAACAACGTCCGGGCTATCGGTTAATAAGGGTTTTTCGAGGATTTGCATCAAATTTGGTGAAAAAATGGGTTTTTCGCCTATGAAGAGGGTCAATAATTTGGCTAAGGCTTTAGCCGTACAAATGCCGTTGGCGCCGCCGATTTCTAACTTGTATAATTCCGGATCGTTGAAAGCAGTTTCGCCCTGGAGAGAAGGAAGGAATGATTCAGCTTTGTTTGTCTACAATAATGCTTCTATAGCTACGGTAACAGCATGAAATGAAACACAAATCTTTGATTTCCATTTTTGTATAATTGCAAACTGAAGAACTTTCCAGTCTATTAAATTTCGAGACGTATGGATGTTTACTGAACGAATGAACTGTTATGACTTGAAAATCGAACGCAAATGAGATTTCAGCGAGCAGTGTTATTTTCTCGCTCCACTACGGAAAAAAACAGAATTCGATCTTTGTCTTGATTACTGTAATCAATCAAATCTAGAGAAAGAATTTATGGTAATGGAAAATCGGAAATGTTCCCCCCTTACAGTAAAATTCTCGGTTTTTCATCCAGCTTTATTGAAGAACATGAAGTTCATCCTGTGAAAAATATCAATATGCTTACATTTTTACCAACTTCCAACCATTTGGGATTTTTAAGACTTTGCCACAATAAAGTCGACGTCGGATTTTTGCACATTCTGTATATCGCGCGGATGAAGTCTGGTTCGGATAGATCGTACACAAATTGTAGTGCATTCGGGCCGATAAGATGGCACACTCGATCGTGATGCTCGTCCGGCAAGCCGATATAAAATTCAATGTCTGAAAGCAGTTCTAGCTCAAATCGGTATAAAAAGCTTATGGATTATTTTCATTTGGAATTTCACATAAAATTTTGAAGAGACAGCCGATGAGGGCCAATATGGTAGAAATATGGCTATGAGTTGCCATATCTGCATGAGCTACGAGTTACAGCATCTGCATGAGCTTATGCGTATGTAACAATGGTAACATGTTGGATAACTTTTCGTGCACTAGTGATTTGTGGGATCAAATACTGATTACTGATTTGTGGGATCAAAACCAAAAGGAGCAAATGTACATCCAGTATTCCAAAGTTTTGAATTTTAAATTTTTTTGATGCTTTCAATTAATCTCTACTGGACTGAAAATATGTCGATAGAGTTCAAATAAGATGAAATATTAAAGACACACCTCCTTAACTCTAACTTTAAAACTATTTCTTGACTTTATATTTCGCATTTTTACGAAACTTCAAAGTATCAAACCCGGAAAAGCCATAGAATTCCGTGCAAGGTGTCTAACCCAAACTATTGTTTTTCCTTTATCCAGAGTCTAAAAAATTCAACATACTTCAAGTAGACATCAACGAGAGATCGAATTCAGCACAGAATGCAATGAAAGATCATGACAGCTCTTTTTTGCGGTAAGAGTTTTTAACTTGATTTTGACGTTGAGTTACTACCCTAGCAGCATGAACAATTTGTAATTTGTCAGAAAAATGTGTTCTTTAAGTGTTAATAGTCAAAAATACATCGGTGTCCAACAATAATTGTCCTCCGAATATCTCCCATTTAAATTTTTCAATAACTTCTCATGCGAATCATGTGGGGCAAGCTCTTACCTACCGTAAGGTATAGCAATCTCTTCACGGAAAAACCGCCCCAGACTCCTTTTCTGAGGATCGACGCGTCTGACTAGTTGATCGATCAAAAATCCAAACGTTATGGCGTGATAGCCAGCTTTTTGCTCGCTGATCGTCCAGTTGGGCGTTTGATCTTCTAGCAGGGTGCTCATTTTTTCATAATCCCTCACAGTATCGAAAGTAACATCTTGATCCAAGATGGCGACACCAGCCTAGAAAAATGATAATTGAATCACATACATGGTGTCTATGATGTTCGTACATGATGATCATGTTTCAATGAATCATTGGTTCAGAAATGATTGGAATTATTGTACAACTTTTTTTCTCGAGCTCTTCGACCACCATGTTGAAACGACTCATCGTCTTCCTACTTTTTTCTGTAGATCCTTCACTGGAAAGAGGTCAGACGCATAACATGATAATCAAAAAACTGCGCTATACGTTATCTTTGACGATGTCTATAAAGTATTTTGTCGTCTGAAACCACGATCTGAAACTCATCAATCATTCCAAATTGTTTGAAGATTTTTACAGAAGGAATGAACTTGATCCTGATCCCTGATTTACTTGATGACTGACCAACATGCGGACCGTGACCGATGATTTTCCGTTTTTACCGAATTCCGGCCAATACTTCGTGACCAAATCTTCATACTGTACCAAACCGCGGTCGACCAACAGTGCGAGGCACATGGCCGTGGCGATCTATCGGAAAAAGATTTCTTCTAACCACAAGCTTGGGATGAATGATACAGAATTCATAAATTGTATGATTTTTTAAGCAAATAAAACGGTGCTATAATGCCCGAATCAATTCGTATGAAAACGGGGCTTGATCTCCATAAAGGAAGTATACATATATTCTATGGTCTGTTTTTGTCAAATACTTGTAGGTTGAAAAGTTACAAAAAACAAGTAATGCACTCAAAGTCATTTACACAAAGCTTTTACTGTAGGAATTTTTACCCCAAAAAAGCAAAGGTTAGTGGTTCCAAATTTCCAAATTTTCAGTCTTATGCGACATATGATTTAGCAGGAAATGGTAAAAAATGTGAAATAGTTAATACTTGTTAATTTACAAGAATTTCAAGAAAAACAGACTACAGGGGCCGGTTTCATCAAAGAGACTTAAGCTCCAGCTGAGCTGTAACTTAACTCTGTACTATGTAACATTGTCTTTAAGGTGCAGTTCAGCTGCAGCTTAACTTTCCCGATATGTTTTGTGTGTATGAGTTAAGCTACGGCTGAGCTGCAGCTTAACGGCAATGGTATAACATATAGAGTTAAGCTACAACTTAAGCTGGAGCTGAAACCGACCCCTGATCTTTAGATTTCTTCAAGCAATGACCTTTCGATACAGTGGTACTTTTCAGGCATCGCAGATGGAGAAATGTTCACCAACAGCTAATGATCAACTTTAGTAAATCCAAATTACCTTAGTCGTGGAAAAGGCGATGCATAGTGTATCTTGCGCCCATTTTTTATTGACTTTAGAATTAGCATCACCGGCCCATAGATTGGCCACCAGCTCGCCTTTATGATAAATGGCAAGTGTCGCTCCTTCGGGTTCTAAGTAGTTGTCGAAATTTTGTCTGAACATGGATAATGTCGGAACGTGTTTGTTTTTCAGAGGTCCCAAATTTTTGAAGAAATTTACGGCTTAATTTGAAATGAACAGAATCAGTGGCATTTTGTAGGCATGAATAGCACATAAGTCTGTTTTTCCTGAAATGCTTGTAACTACCAAGAGTGGAGACAAGTGCTATTCCTAATTTTCGCTATTTCTGCTAAAGCCAAATGTCGCACAATTTGTTGCGAGCCTACGCAACTAACCCTCACAATTTGTTTGAGTAAAAGATTCTAGAGTAAAATCTTTGTGTAAGAGATTTTGAGGACGGTGCGTATTTTTTCACTTCTCAATTTACAAGCATTTTATAAAAAACAAACTAGTATTTACCTAAATGCATCTTTCACTGATTCGAAACCGGGTTTCACGAAACCGTGAATCTCTACAGTCGGCTTTTTGACGTTCAAAATTTTTCTTAACGTGTCGCCGAACAGGCAAATTACGGACGACGGAACGGAAGCCCACATGTCACGCGTAGGTTATAGTATCAGGTACCAATTTTGAAAGTGGGCCAACCGATATTTTGTTGATCTAGAACAATAACAAATAGAAAAAGTGATGAATTAGCAGGTTTTCCATGTGTCTTTTGATATTATTTAGCTTTGCCCTATAGCCAAAGTGAAAAAAACTACTCCGCAATTTTACGGCAGAGCGTGCTCGTCGACACCCGGCTGAGCAAAAAGGTTTTCAAAATTGGAATTGGACTTTACCCTTTCTTTCTAAATAATAAAACGTACATAGAAATGTAGAAAGTGATGGAACTTTTAATGATTTAACTTTTCGTTAGGAAAAATATTATGTATACATCATCGGAGAAAGGATGTTTTGAAACTAAGTGAAAAAAAGTTTATAGATTTAATGTACTTCTGCAATGAGATGAAGAATTGGATGAAAAATTCTCGTCGAAATTTATCATAGAAAAATTAGTCATAAATTGAGCAAAATTTTGGATACCCATGAATTTGTTTGTTTTAGGATTTGTGATGTGAGAAATTTTATGCATCCGATCTGTTCAGATACACGCACGATTATTCCAATGCTATAGCAACAATAATAAAAAATGATAAGGCCTCGACATCCGCATTCAATGAATTTTTGAGACTCAAACCACCTGTTCGAATTCGGAATGAAATCCATCCTTTTTCGATCACCAGAAAGTTGGCTTTGCTCTACATGTTTGATAAATCCGAGTTCATTTAACAACGAAAACCTTTTAAAAATTCAAACACTGTGAATGTGCCTGAAAAAAACTCTGTGGATGTCTGAAAACCTAAATCTCATAAACCCTTTGTGTTGTTTAACTTATGTTGTCATTCACTTGGAGTTTTCAAGTTGTTTAGATGCTCAGGCAGAATCTGGAGTTTTCACACATAGCGTCCTGTTGATGAGTTTCAAATGGTCAAGTCTTCGGTAAAAAACATAACTTATATGCTATTCAATGATTTCGAATGCGGTTCGTAGCATTGTTTTGAAAACCCTGATCTTTATTTGTCTTCACTCAATGATCGTCGTTTAGAATTGAAGATTTATCTGGAAATCAGGGCACAGAATACGCTATATTTCATCTACCATCGTGACACTTGACAATATTCCAATGCAGTTGGGCTCATGATTGGAAATTGGCAGCCTATCGCAAATGCAGCGGCGTAAAAAAATTGTCAAAGAAGCACTGGTTTCGCCATGATGACCAAATAAGGAAGGACTTTCATGCATGAGATGTAGAATGAGATGGAAATAAGCTGACGAGAATAGACCCACAACGAATGTCTTCATATCGATCTTAATAATGGTTACAGTACGGATTGTATATCTTGGCTAACATTCGGCTTCGTCGATGCAAAAGATCGATAAATTTCCGAGTTTTGGAATACATTTTCAGACGGAGGTTTTCAGCTGAGTAATTTTTCTTCTCATGCGTTGATGTGAGCGAAATTTATTTGAAGCAGAAGCATCATCTAGCAGATCAAAATGTTGATGAAAAAGGACGGGACGTCATCAGCATACCCGCGTACGACAAGAGGGAGATTCATTGTTCAAGAATCACCTTTATGTCTTTACAAAACACAATGAAATATTGTCTTCTTCAGCTATCCGTATTTCACGCAAAAAGTGAAATTCGACCGTAAATTCATCGCGAGACAAATTGTAGGGTCTTGTCATGTGTTGACTTCATCATGTTTGGAATGAAATTTTTTGGAGATTGCGAAAAATGCATTTGTAAAAATCTCACTCGAACTGTAACTTTCAGCAATAAGCTTCTCCGTAGAAACCCTGTCCTCCTTTTTATGTATAATTCCAACTTTTCATTCCTCTATCAAAGCTTTCTCTCGAATTCTTTATTGCGCTTATCTAGGCTACAAATTCCTATCTAACTTCCCAGAACATTATTATAATTTGCTGGATAAAGAAAATGAGAGAACGATCCAATTTTCGTTGTTATATCCGTAACTTCCGCCTTACCGACTCCCACTAATCTCGCCTTGATGGCGGCAATGTATCGAAGTTGAAGTTGGGCAACTTAAGCGAATCTCAACACAGCGAACAGTAAAAAGTTCTACGCTTTACATAGAGTAAACGCACACATCATTTTTATACTAAATATGCAAATTAGGTAGGTATATTAAAATCGTTTTTGCTAGTTGAAATAGTTTATTTTTAGTGCATTTGGCCATCTAACTTTTACATGTTTTTGTGCTGCAGTTGCGGTAGGTATGCACGAACGGACCATTACAAAATTACAAAAACATATCTGCCAGAAAAACATTGTTGCGAAACGTTTGAGAAAAACAAAAACAAAAAATTATCACAAGGATTCCCGATTAAAGTTGTTTTGTATGGAGTTTAATTTCCAAAAATTTAATTAATCAAATGAATAAAACGAAATAAAATGAGCAAATAAGATGGATTTGAATTAAATAATTAAGCAGTGAAGGTAAAACAAAAAATATAAAGAAACGCAAAAATTATATTATAAAAAGTAGGTAAAAAATAGAATAAAAGTACGCAACCTGGAAAATTAAACAAAAAGAACAAAAAACGGCTAGAAATAAGAAAAATATTAAACGAAATAAGTCAATAAAGGAAAGAAGAAACAAAAAACATGCATTATATATATATATGTTAATAATAAAAAAACCAGAATAAAAAGCTGTTATGTCGAGAAAACAATACAATAAAACCATAAACCTAGCGATGGTGCCAAAATGTGACCACCAGTATACACCAAATCGAAATAGAGGACCAAATAGGCCATGGAGACCAAATAGGCCGCCCAATTTCTAAGGGTAACTTTTTTGAAAAGTCGTTATTCTGGGAATTTGTTCTTAGACTTCGCTGTATTGAGTCTCGCTCATTAGGGGTGACCCCGAGTATATTATATAGGGACACTATCGCGCCGCCTATGATACTCCGTCAGAAATTTGTGCGATTTTGCTTTTGTGCCCACAAAACCGATCCCAGGTCCGCTCAGTCCCATAACAGCTAAAATATACATGCTTATAATTACTGTAAGGACAAAAGTGGAATCAGTACATCAAGCTCTTGTTTCGAAGTGAGAAAATTATGCAGATAAACCACGATGTGCAAATTGACATTGCTATCAGTTTTATTTCTACTCGATATTTTTCATTTACAATTAATCATTTTGAGAACTTCAAGTTCAAGAAAAATCGGAGACATACATTAACAAACAAAAATGCGAATAAAATTTGCGCTAGACAAAATTAAAATCATAGACCTTTAATTTTCTTCAAAGCCGCATAAACACTATACTTCAGTTTTTTGTACGACCAATTAAAATCGCCGACAGTGTGACTCAAACCGTTCCTTATGTAAGCCAAGCAAACATGACGATCCAGATCGGCCTTGACGTTTTGACCACCATAACCCGAATGACCAATCATGTAATGGTCCTAAAATAGGAAAGTGACACGCATGTGCAAGAAATAAAATATTTTTGAATGTGATTTTTTGAGATTAATAGTAAATTTATCGAACTGATTTTAACAGATTTCACGCTTAGTTCTTACATCTGCAGCGGCGATTTTGTGAAAAATCTGTTCAGGACATCTCACACAGACAAGATATAGATTTTAAATTTTTTTCTGACAAAATGCCGAAGGTAAGATCGGAAACATGCAAAAATTCATTTACCTTCGACACTCTTGCATATTCGAAACCGTGGCCGATCGTCATTGGGATATTCAATACAATATCGGTTTGCTTTTCGAATAACGGTTTTTTGAGCTGATTTAACGTTTTGGGACCAACGATTTTTCCCGTGACAAATAAACACATTAATTTGGCCAAAGATCTAGCCGTTCCTATACCGGCAGCGCCCCCGATTTCTAATTTATACAATTCTGGATCATTGAAAGCATAATATTCCTACATAAAATAAAAAAATGAAGATTTAGGACGTCGCAGAATTCACGGATAAATTTCAAAAAAGAAAACAAATCAGATATAGAACTAAACAAAAAAAGCCTAATGTGAATCAATAGGACTGATTTTCAAGACCATTAGATGAAAGCTATTATTTTGGGTCATTTTTAGCAACGGATTATTTCAGGAATTATAACTTTGTTAGCATTTGTCGGAGAAAATATTTCAGTCCATCGAAAAGGAGTAAGATCAAAGCTAGATTGACATACTACTGAATTCGAAAAAAATCACCGTGTTGTTTTCGTCAACTACCAACCATTCTGGATTTTTCATTGCGCGTGCCATGACGTCATTCGGTCGGCTACAAAACACTCTTATCATCAAAAGAACGAAAAATGGATCAGTTAATAACGCATCGACAAATTCTTTGGTGGTCGGTTGAGTAATACGAGCAACATTATTTTCTAGTCCTGCCGGTAATCCAATGAAAAATTCCAGATCTGAAAATGAGTAAAAGTTTTGAAATTTACGCTATAATCTTGGTGTAAGTTGAAATATGGACATTTACTCATGATTTTAAAACTTCAGTAGAATAGATCGAAAGTTTGCCCGGTCAGGCTCTCGAAAAGTTATGTATTTTACTAAGTGCCGTTAGACTAGAAGGGATATGTACCTTCCGAGAGCGTATCATAAATTTCGTTTTCTGAACGAAACAATAATATGTGTGGACATCTATCGTTTGTTCGAGGTGTGTGACGTTTGACTTTTTTATTTTCTCATATATTCTTTTACTGAACTTGAAAAATTCAGTAACCATTGAAGGAAAATATCGCCGAAATGATATCCTTTATAAAATCGCGAAAGTTTTTCTTTTTAATTGACAAGAATCGATATTTCAAAGAATTCTGAGATCTTGACTTAGATTAAGAAATTGAGCAAAACTAATTTAAAAAATTAGACATGTGGTTCAAAATTAGTGTTTTACGGTCAACAGATGCACATCTGCAGCAAAGAAACAAAGAAATTTGAGACTTATTAAATTAAAATCGCGTCGAAAAGCTTTCACAGTAAGACGTATGCAAATTCTTACTACTTTTTTAAATACCTCGTCTAGTGTACTATGACTTACTATGCGGTTTAGCAATTTCGTCGCTGAAAAATTTTCCCAAGCTTCTTTTTTCTGGGTCGACTCTTCTAATTATTTGATCAATCAAAAATCCATAAGTTAACAAATGATAACCGAAAGCTTTCTCGTCCAATTTCCAGTTCGGAACTTGATTTTCTAACATTTGACTCATTTTCCGATAATTTCTAATTGTTTCAAACGTAATTTTATCGTCAAGAGCAACTAATCCTGCCTGGAAAAAATTTTTAGTAAATAGTTGATGCTATTCGACAATTTTTTTGACAAATTTTAGAAGAACTGGTAATTAAAAACTCCCTTACTTGATGACTGGCTAGCATACGGACGGTAATCACTTTTTTACCGTGTTTTCCGAATTCCGGCCAATATTTAACAACCAAATCGTCATAGCTGATCAAACCTCGATCGACTAGCAATGCCAATGATATAGCGCAAGCAGCCTGAATAAAAATTTTTATTAAACAAAATCGGAGAAAAGAGAAAATCATAAGAGGAGCAATTTGCATTTTTTGGTTTTTTCAAAAAAATACTTTTGACTCAAACGAATTAACATTGGAGCGAAAAATATAAAAAAGTTTGAAAACTTGAATTTTTGATCTCAGAAAAGATAAAAGTTGAAATTTTCGGCAATTTCCGATTTAAATAATTATCTGTAGCAAAAAACTGATCATATTCAAATGGTTTGTTTTGATGCAGATGTGGTCGCCATGACTGAGCACACGATCGAAGATGACTGGGAGAGCCACCGAAAGATCGACGATTTCGGGCAAGGTACCTACAACACACATCCCAATTACTCTCTGTATTCAGAGTTGATAAATTTTCAACCATTAAATGCCGCTTTCCTAGACAATATTTCATGTATTGACTTGAGTTAAATGATTTATTATACACTCAAGATTCAAAGATTTGATCTAACAATGCATGACCAAGGCACTTCCGTTCCTTGTCGAAAGGAACTGTGATCATTTGGAACTTACTTTACTCGGATGATCTAAAAAAGCAAAAATTTTTTGAAAATGTCTCATTGAAGTTTCACTTCATATAATTGCTAAAATCTTGGAAATAAAGAAACCATTTGAATTAATGTTCGTTGAACGTTTTTAATGTTCTACTCTATAGTCTGTTGAATGTTGTAAATAGATTCTTCTCATTACCTGACAAATCTTAACAGACTATAAATTTAACATTGTCAAAAAATGGTAATAATGGTATACTTGGCATATATTAAAAGGGCTAAAAAGTAAAAAGGGATTTTATTGACAACTGAGTTTTCCAAAAAATGACGCCATTATAACTTTTTCTTGATTTTCAATTGCTTTGTAAACATACACGTAATAGGGGGTCTAGTGCCATCAAGTAGGAATCCTTCTTCAGAGGCATACATGTAAATGAGACCAAGGTCTCAGGAGCCTAAAGCGACTTTTAGTGGGTGGGGTTACTAATTGCCCGAAATTTAACGGGGTCACTGGAGGTAAAAAATTTCGATTTTTCTGAAAAATAGTTCAAAATATGCTAAATTTCGTTAAAAACCAAAATATGTACTTAAGGCAAGAAGCGCCGGAAAAATTGACATTTTTAACCGTTTTTGTTGAAACCATTTTCTATCCAAAAATCGACTTTTTCAGTTTTTTGACCAGAAAGAGGGGGTTGCTATGGCAATATAATTGGCAAATCTTGAGTGGTCATATACGGCTGGCCTTATGGGACGATTTCGGGGAGGGTTTTTGTGAAATTTGCCCCTAATTAGATGCATGCCCAGAAGTTGTCGACGATATATCTGGGTATATAATATCACAGGCGACTTCAACCGTTTGGGATAAAAAACTCTACGTGAATTTTTTCACTGAAAATAATGATTTTTGAATAAAAAGTAGTCAAAAATGTCGAAATTATTTTTCTCGTTTCTGAGGCAAACGTATCGAGTTTTTTCATTCGAACGATCCCATCCCTAAATTTTAAGCAGCCTATGACTTCACCAACTAATGACCCGCCGATCTCCTGGATCTACCAAGCAGGCTTTTTAAAGTCATTTTAGGGGCTGGGCACCTAAAAATTTGGAAAGGGCTCCTAAAATTTTTGATCTAGGAACCCTTTCGGCTCCTAAAATGTTGATTTATATATTTACATTTTAGTGAATTATAGTTATTTTAATCCAATTTTAGATTTAAAGTAAGTGTTTTGCAGGCTCAAAAATCAGAAAACATTAAAAATTTTCCGGCGCCTCGCATCGGATTTCATTCTATAATTCTTCGGATAGGTCTGTCCACTGTTTTTCACAAATAAAATGTTTTGGCTGAGGAAAATTCGAATATTGAAAAAATATGGGGGTTTGACACAGAAAAGATAAATTTTTGTGCATTTATGGGGTAAAAATCTCAATTTTTCTCACTTTTTTGTGACTATAATTTCAAACATAGAGCCGTTTTTGAATTCATATCTATACTTTTGCGCCAGAAGGACATGAATACAAGTGCTATCTTCAGAAAAGGTTTCAGCAAAAATACATGGGATATCGTAGTTTTTCGCATACAAAAAATTTTCCTTGTACAAAGATTTTTTGGCTCATCTTGGTACACTTAGGAAGAGGCCTGTACCAGAAAAACACTGGTTGGAAATAAAATTTTGAACAGTAATTTTTTTGAACATGTATCAACTCAGTGAATATCCATATAATTTGATAACATTCGACAGTGTATTACAAGCCTATTTCTCGATATTGCTCAATCACAAATTTTTGGCTGCCAAAATTGAAATTTAGCTCCTAAAAATTTAGGCCTAGGAGCCTTGATTTGCAAAGCAAAAAAGCCTGCTAGCAAGATCTCCGAGGTACCCGTATTAATTTCAAAAAGTATTTGAAAATAACTTGAACTCAAATCTCCGCTGAACTTAGACCCAAACCTTTTGCTTTTGTAGATGGAATTTTGTATACTACGAAAGAAGGACACGGTGCATCATGCCACATCATACTCACAGGAGAGAATAATGAGCAGTACTGCGGTACCACTCTTTTCAAAAACTGTACCCAAACGGCTAGCCGACAAGTCAGCAACCGAATTTGATATTTACCTTAGTAAATTGGGTATAAACCAATTAAGAGGAAAAGTCTCAACTGCTGTATAAAAGTTGAAACATTAAAGCTACGGGTACTATCGTCATACCGTGCAACGTCACGTATACGAAACAGGATTTTAGGTGTTTATTTGGAGGTGCATATAGTATACCGCGTAAGGAAACCATAGAAGAAACATCATTATTATCTCTGAATTGTTATTTTGGGGTTTTCACGATGACGATTAGATTATGGAATTGAAAGCAGTGAAAAAATTAACATCAAAAATTTAAAGCTAAAATGAGTAAACTGTTACAAAATTTTTATGACATATGGGTGATAAAGAAGCTCAATGATTCCAGTTTTTCAATATAATGATTAAATCGGTTCCGATCCGGTTTCTGTACAAACTATACAAATCAAAAAATATTATGTATATAGCTATCGTGGAGAAAGTCAAAAAATATTCAGAGTTCATACTTATTTTCACTACATCTTAAACATAGCATAGATCGATTTTTTTATATTCAACTCATGAAAAAAAGTACATTCCTCTTCAGTGTACATTACCTAGGTTGATATTAACAAGATTTTGACAATAAAACATAGTATTAACGAAAAAACGAATTTAAAATTTAGGATGTGGTTTGGCTCCACAAAAACTACTTGCTATTACGAACTTTTTTCGAACGAATCTCATTTCGCGGAAATTGAAAGAAAAATATTTCATCGAAACTTAATCTTTTCTGTCATTCTAATTTCTGGAAAATTCAATTTTTTTCCACGTGTTCTCTCACCTAGTGGACATTAGATGAGCTCGAAATCTTAGAGTTGTATAGATCTCCCTATATTATGTAAGAAAATTTTTGAACACAAAATTAAAGTCAAAAAGTAATACCATATCAGTGATTGAAATGCATTCAACATTTACGAATTTTTTCACCTCTCAAATTTTATCACCCAAGAAACTAAAGCAGATGACTTATCTGGGCGTAAAATCCTAATTCTGTAACCTGACTGAGAGTGACACTACAAGCATTTTAGAAGTGAATGAGTCAAGAACCAATATTTTGGCATGATATATGAACAGAATTGAACGAGCGATATACGAAAATAGTGAAAATCCTACTTTTGTCGTCGAAAATACAACAGCGAACGTGTCTCTAGTCCAAGAAACATTTTGGGTCGAATCAGCGTAACCTCCCCACAGATCGACCAGTAATTCGTCGTCTTTGAAAACAGCGAAGGCGGATCCTTCGTCGTCCCATCCGCGGTCGTAATTTTCTCTTCATAGAGCAGGAAAAATAGTCAATCTTCTTTTCCAAAAGATCTGATGCAGCCTTTCAGTCCAAAAATACTACCCAGTAGCAGTGTTTTTTTGTACTTTACAAACGAAACGGTCCAGAGTACAAACGAAAATTTGGGCTTTGTTTGTACCGGGTAGAGTGCACTAGGCCAGCATATTCATAAGGCCAGCGTATACTAGAAGGCCAGTGTATCCAGAAGGCCAGCGTAGTCAGAAGGCCAGCACGAATAATAATAGTAAATATGTGTGACGAACTTCAACGTTACCGGTGGACGAAAAAAAAATATGTCTATTACCGTTATCAAATGGGGTCAGGAAAAGTAATATAGGTCCCCTGTATGTTATTGTTATTATTATATATATGCCTACTACTGTATGTTATTGGTGAGGCCAACTAATATATAATGTAATATTAGTGAGGCTTACTACTATAATGTAATGTTTGTGTTTATTTAAAATTGATGAAATCGACGAAATTACAATATATTAGTGTATGCTATATTTTTTCGACGCTGTATTCCTCCCCCCCCTCCCCACCAATCTCCCCACCCACCAACAATTATACAGTAGTTTATCTCACGAATAACATTTAATGGTTTGCCTCCTCCTCAATAGCATTATGCAGTAGTTGATGTCATGAAATATTACATTATACAGAGTTTGTCTCACCAATAACATACAGTAGTTGGTGTCACCAATTATATCACATTATACAGTATTTCGCCTCATAAATAACATACAGTAGTAGGGCCCCCCCCACCTATATTACTTTTGCTGACCCCATTTGATAACGGTAATAGACATATTTGTTTTTCGTCCACCGTTAATGTTGAAGTTCGTCACACGCATTTACTATTATTATTCGTGCTGGCCTTCTGACTACGCTGGCCTTGTGGATACGCTGGCCTTCCGACCCCCAATCGTTTGTACCACTACAAACGAAAATTTTTGGACAAAAAATTTTTTTGTCACTCAACAGCTGTCAGTATTCAGTATCAATGGACTTTGTAGGACTTGTTTGTTATCCTTCCACATCGAAAACGACAAACTAGCAGCTGTGGCATAATAATAAAAGCTTTTTGTGGAGTATTTCACTAGTGCATGTTATGTGCCTCGTGATCAAGTGTTTTATGTCTCTGAATTTGTAGCCTTCTTATGTGTCTCGTGGAAATAGCCAACGTATTCATATTTCACAGCATGTTTGTTGCATTTTATAACAATGAATCCTTTTTTCAGCAATTTTTCGCAAATTTTGGAGTACAAACGGTTTTTGAGCGGTCGTTTGTACCAGTACAAATGGACCGAGTACAAAAAAAAACACTGCCTAGTAGTATCAGGGGCCTTTTTCATTTTTTCTACACAGCACAATTCGCTCCTAGGGTCTAAACTTTACAGGCCAATCCGAATTTCAACAATCCAAAACTAAAAAGTTTGTAGTAAAAAAACAATGTTTTTTTCAACAGATTTATTCAAAAACACAGTTGAAGGCCACATAACAGATCCATTTTAAAAGTCTTTTCAACCACACACAGAATAATAAAGCTCACATATTAGATCAGTCATTATTCAATTAATCATATGTAGTACAATTTCAATAAAAATATTCAATCTTCTAATGAAGCACTACATGTTCCTTTGTCCATTCCTTCTAATTGAGTCATACCTGTAATTGGGGGGGGGGGAGGTTGGAGGGCAGCCCCATCCCCAACTCGGTCGAACCCTGTACCCAAATGTCGAAACCCCCACCCCAACTTGGTCAACCCTATGCCCAACCCCCCCCCAAAATGCGAAAAAATTAGGAAAAAAAGTGGCTTTTTTGGCCTTTTTTAGAAAAATTTTCGTAAATTTTTGACTTTTTGGAGTTTTTTCGACCTCCTCCCCAGAATTTTCGAAATGTTGGGACCCCACCCCAAATTTTTGGGTTTACCCTCCCACCCAACTGGTCGGACCTCTTACAGGTATTAACTGAGTGCAATGTTCAGATAACGAAGTATGCAACTTTTTTGCCGTACTGATGGCGCAGCTTAGCTTTACGACAAATAAAATATTGCGCATTAGCATGATTTTACCAGGAACAGCGAGACCGGTTTTGCAACAGCTGCCGTTTAAGCTGTTTCGAATTCCTGACGTCCCTTTGGGGCCTGCACAATAATTTTTTTACATAGGTCATGCGACATCACCTCGTTGATTCGATCGAATGTGATAGTTTAATACAGCTTTTGGTAGTGAAGTTAGTCGGATATCCGGATGATCGGCTATTCTTATTTTCGGATATCCGTATATGAAGAAATATCCGGATATTCAGACATCCGAACCTTTCATGGAAAATTTTCAACACAAATGACGAATAAAAATAGAAAAGTCAGATCACTGAATATAGATTAGTTGAACAGGCGATAGTGAAATCAAATCAAGCTAATTTCTGGATGACATAAATGCGCAGTGATCAACTAAAAAAGTTGAGAGCTAATCATAAACTTGTTATGCTTTTATTGAAAAACTTGTTTTTTGTCTTTTATTTTCGCTTAACAACATTTTCTACTTGTTTTTTTAGGTTTTTTCTTATTCTAATTTGCTTCATCTGACTGAATAAATAGGTATCTTAGGTCAAATGAATTACTCAGAGAATTTATAATAGTGCATTTTTTAAATGTCTGTCTTTGTGGAGTCCTCGAGAATTATCCAATCCCACTCGGAGAACAGTCTACTGTGTAGGTAATAAATTTTCAGCAGTTAGTTCAAAACGTAAATAATTTCCTATTATGTTGTCTCGTACAATTCTTAGATTGTAATTAAAATTAGTCAATAAGAAACTGAGATGAACAAAGGATCACTGACTTCAAGTTCACCCATCACCAGTGTTTTTTTTTGCACGAGCTCTTTTGCACGGTGCAAAAAAATCACCAAAAAAGTTTTGCACGCCGAAAAATTTTTTTGTACTATAAACAGGGTTTTTTTGTACAACATGAGATAATACGTTTAGGATGATGGAAACTATTATACATTACATGATAGGTGAAGGTAGACATGCTAAAAGCCGCGCCTGAGCTTGACAATAAACAATAATGATTATTAAAGTTATAACCGGCTCGAAGCGCCGGAAAATTTTGAAATTTGGGTCTACCAAAATGCACCAAAATGTAAATTTTCTATATGAAAGCATCAAATTTTTTTCCAAAATTGATAAATATTTTTTTGCACGGTGCAAAAAAACCTGAAAAAAGTTTTGCGCGAGCGGAAAAAGTTTTGCACAGTGCGAAAAAAACACAGCCCATCACATTACATTATACAAATTTCATATATAATCTACTCTGTTTACTTTAGCAGATTTCTGCAAACTGTGTTTAAATATATTCTTTTCCCTATTTGATTAATTTTTTCGCATAGACCAACTACGGAATGCATACTTTGAAATATATAAATTAATTTTTCTGTCATCGCATGGGCGCCAAAGTGAAATAAAAGCGCTAAGTTGTGGTACAATCGACCGGACGTACCAAACACAGGCACAATTTTTTCTTATTTGCACTTGCAGCTTTTTTTGAGCTTTTCCCACAAATGTGGAAGAAAAAGTCGGCTATCAAGAACAAAAAGGAGTCTTCTGGTTCATTTTAGAAAGTCATAATACATAAATTTTACAGCGTTGCGCACTGGTTTTAGACATAGTCATTATTATTCATTTGAATTTGGCTCGAGATCGGCTATCAGGAAGTCAAGTACCGTTTCATTATCACTAACACAATCAAAATCAATAATGTTCACTAACCATTGATATTCAACGTTTATTTTTTGATTTTAACTTTTATGATGATTTCGCTATTATTTTTTTCTCACGTGATGGTTGCTAAAGTAAGGTCATTTGAAACAGCCAAATTTTAAATATCTATCGTCTATCATTTTAAGTGTCTATCATTAAATATCTATTATCATATGTTTAGTTTTCATAAAATTTAAAAACAGTTAACACAACTAGTGATTCACACTTTCAAAATTCTAGGACCCGGGTACCCGGTCTTTAGGGTACCCGGGTTACCGGTCTTTAGGGGTTCTATATGCATTATTTGTTGTTATGAGATTTTAGTGAATTCAAGCAGATTTCAAGAAAATACGAACCGAAGTGGCACAGTAGGAAGTACACAAATCTTGAATTTTTAAAGCATGTACCATTCAAACCTAATCACCACAAGCTATGCTTCAAAAAGTTTTGGATAGGAAAACACGTTTGAGAGAACTTTAATTATTAGATATTAGTTTAAGCAGAAACTGCATGTCTGGCATAGCCCTTCTCAGCTGCCTTGCTTAGCATGATATTCCAACGCAGGCAACTGCCGTCGAAACAATAAAAGTAACTCACTTGAACGTAGCCTGAACATTTTCGAATCCGGGTTTAACGAATCCACCGAAATTCAAAGGCAGCTTCGGGCTTCTCCTTAAAACGTAAATTTCTACGACGGCTATGAAAGCTACCAACGCCGCTAAGATCGTCACAATGACGCCCATAATATCCAATTAATCGAATAAAATTGTTGGAAATCTGTTATAGAAAAGTCGTCTGCATTCATACCTTAAGAATACAAAAGATTGGAATTAGAAGGAAAACTTCAAAAGCAAAGAACAGAGGAGAGAGAAACTGGACAATTAGATACTACCAAGTGATTTTCGAAATTTTAGTTAATCATAGCATTTTCGATATTATTTGATGCATATTAGACACTAAATACGATCTTTTCATGCAGATGATTCCAAATGGAGATTACATCAGCTCACAGATTCAATAACGATGTCATTAGTATGAAAGATAACGTACGGATACGCTCCACAATACTTTACAATATTCTGTGAAATCAGAAATTTTATTACGCCCTAAAAATATAAATATACACACAAAAAATCGCATAGGCAGATCAAAATTAACAAACTATCAACTTTTTTCATGAATACAAACGAGGCTGACCTCAACTAAATACAATTTCTTTCAATTGACCGATAACCGGTGCAATTTCGTCTTTTAGCGAAACAATCAATGAACAATTTAAATCAGCGCCTCCAACGAACGTAGCGATAACGGAATGGAAATTAACAGCGACCAATCGATGATTAGTGTAATTGCTGACAACGTGCTTCAATTCGCCTAAACCCATTTTGGCGGTATGCTCGATGGCTGCCACGTGAGACGCTAAAAGCGCGGGTCGTATCTTAAAAATGAACGAAATATAGTATTTGAAAACAGAAACCTTTACAAGAACGAAAAAGCAATGTCAAAATCTTCGAGAAGAAAGTATTGTGAGCTTCTTGAAGTTTTTGATTCAGAAAAGTTCAATCTAAAATTGGTACATTCTCCATGTTAAAATTTTGAAAGCCAGGTCATCTGAGTAATCGAGTTTTCGTTATACTTGAAAATACAAGATCCCAGATGAGAAAAGAGCTTGGAGTTCGGTTTAATAGAAAATAGAAAAAATAGCTTTTCTCGCGCATGAAAATTCTGTGCTCATTTTGAAACTTTGTACTAATTCGTGTAAATTCACTGTAAAATCGGGCATTCCTTCGAAAACCGTTTTCATAATAGGCACGCCTTCCCGATCCGTTATAAGAATACCATGAAGGCCACAAACGCTTTGAAAAGTCCCATTTATTGCTTTTCTCAAAGCCTCCATTGTTCGGCAATGTAAAAAATCTTGACCCAATGACAAACAGGGCAATATTCGGTATATGAATGCTTAAACAGCATAGAAAAACATTCGAAAGCACATATAATGAAAAAAAGGAAAAATACGATCCCCGACCTTTTTTCCACATTTGGGGAAAGACATTGAAAAAATTTTTGTGTGCAAAAAATTTCACAAGTTTTTGCAAAATTTTTCAAAATTCTCCGAAACACTTGAAGAACTAAGATATCGATGAAAGTGATGATGATGATCCTCGATAAATGTTGATTTGGGAAAAAATGTTGTGATAGACCTTCATTCTTTCTCTGATCCATAAATCTGAATTTTTAATTAAAAAGACTCCGTCAAGAGTCGCAAAAGTTTGTTTCACATTTGTAGAAAGCACGTAAAATTTTTTTTCACATTCAGAAAATTTTTTCCATAGATTGCACATCTTGATTTAATAACACTCAAAGTAGTTACATAAATCAGGCTCAGTCAGTATAGCACAAGGTAGACAAAAAATTATTTCATTCTGTTCAGTATATTTTTACATTGGAAATCACCGATCACTCATTTTTTAGTTGTGATTCTAGTCATCTTGTTTTCGTGGGAAAATCCAAGAATTACTTTTTAATACAGTGTGAGCCAAAAAAGGCGACCGGTACGGACTTTCACAGCTTTCAAATGGGTGAAGCTCTTTAATGCGGTTTCTCGTCTCGTCGTCAATAGATAAAACATTTGGCATAAAAATTGCGAAGTTTCAGACAGATTGCCAGAATATTTTATTCGTGCATAATTCGATATCTCTCATATAAAACTTTAATCATTAGCGCTTGGTTCGATAGAACATGTTCAGTACTTGTACTGGTAGACTAGTAACAAATACGAATTATCTGAGAGAGGATGAATAAACATACCTGTAACTGGGGGGGGGGGGGGGTTGGGGGGACCCCAACTTGGTCAACACTATACCCAACCCCCCAGAGTCGGAAAAATTAGGAAAAAAGTGCCATTTTTTGCCATTTGGAAAAATTTTCTACTTTTTCCGACCCCATCCCCAACTGGCCAGACCTCTTACAGGTATGTGAATAAACGACGAAAAAAACATAAAGCAGGGGATGTTGGATGGGGGGGAGAACGCCCTCCCCCTAACTCGGTCGGACCTGATACCCGAAAGTTGGAACCCTCACCCTCAACCCAAAAAGATTGAGCGAAAAACTGTATTTTTTGGGAAAATTCAAGGGTTTTGAAAATGTAGCTTCTGTTTATATTCTTCTGTTGTTTCCTATATCTATACGGAGCTACGCAAAGACATTTTTTAGATTCTGACGCCCTAAAAATTGAATAAGTTGTCCTAAAAATTAGGATAATTTATTCAATAAACATAAGGTTCGAAAACATGTATATATTATCTTACAAATTAAAAAATATGTTAATACTTTCATGAGTTTGAAAAGATTCAAGTTAAACTTGAAATTTATGAAAATCATCTCCATTATGAATATGAATTCAAACCCTGCTCCACTTACAAAAAAGTTGGGAAAATTGAGATTTTGATCTCTTGAATGCACCAACATTCATTTTTTCCTTGTCGAATCTCCATATTTCCCCCCTTTTTCCAAATTTTTTTCTCCATAAAGTTTGATTTGTAGAAAAGCAGTGCATAGACTAATCCGAAAAATTATAGACTGAATTTTCGGTGTTTTATGATTTTAGAGCTTGTAAAACACTTACTTTAAATCTAAAATTGAATGAAAATAACTATAATTTACTGAAATATAAAGAAATGAGTCAAAATTTTAGGCGCCAAAATGGCTCCTAAACCCTAAATTTTAAGAGCCATTTTCAAATTTTAGGGGCCCAGGCACCTAAAATATCTTCAAAAAAGCCTACCCGAAAATTTTGCTTTCTCGGTACCGTTCTCTTTCGTAAAATGGAGTCTTTGAAGGAAAAAAATTTGGAAAAGAGGAACAAAATTTTAGGGCAGTTCTCATCGTGCAAAAGCTTTTGAGAGTTAGAAACCGAAAAAATGCATTTTGGTGAACTTTAATTTTGGTGAACCAAAATCTCAAAATTATACAGCGTTTCGCGTCGAGTTATTTTTTTCTCCCGCTGACTTGGAAATTTTCAATCGTTTTCAACGCGAACTTCTGCATTTATAATCGATGATGATTCAAGACGTCATTCTAGACTGTAAATGTAGGGCTTCTATTCAGCAGTGTTTCTTGAAAAATTCCGATTGGCTCCTAAAAATTTCGCTGCACAAGCCAAATTTGCTTGCAAAAATTCAGGAATTTCAGCGTAATTTAGAGGTGTTTTCATCTTTGAATTTCAAAAAATTTCAACTCTTCGCGGAATTATATCCTCTGTACATATCTTATGTTTTTAAATATTATTCTTCCATGCTGTAGTTGTATATATCAGATGTGTTGCACGAAATGTTCATTTACACAACAATGAGAGCTTTATGTATCGTAGACAGTAAACATTGATTTGATGTTGATTTTTAAGAGTTCAGACCATCCAAAACTATATTAAACTATCGCATTCGGTCGAATCAACAAGTGACGTCGCATGACCTATGTAAAAAATTCTTTTGCAGGCACCAAAGAGGTGTCAGGAATTCGTAACAGCTAAAACGGCGGCTGTTGCAAAATCGGTCTCACCTGTTCCTGGTAGAATCATGCTAAATGCACAATGTTTTCTAAGTCGTAAAAGCTGAGTTGCTATCAGTACAGCAAAAAAGTCGCATACGTTGTCATCTGAGCATTTCGCTCAATTAGACCAAGAATAGACTAAGGAACATGTAGTGCCTCACAATAGGATTGGATATTTCGACTGAAATTGTAATAAATATCATTGATTGAATAACGACTGATCTAATATGTTAGCCTTATCATTCTGTGTTTGATCGAAAATGTAAATGGTTGATCTCTTGTATGAGCTTCTACTGTGATTTTGAATAAATTTGTTGAAAAAACTGTTTTTTACTACCACATTCGTTTACAAACATTTTAGTTTTGGCTCGTTTAAATTCGGATTGGCCTGTAAAATTTTGATCCTAAGAGCCAATCGGCGTGCGGAGAGAAAATGAAAGATAAAACCCCGTTGCGAAGATTCATTCTCCAGCGTTTTAGAATGTAAAAAACCGAAAATTTTTCCGGCGCAGGAACAAGAAATATATGAAGTTCGATAGATATTCTTAATCCAAATCACAGAAACGTTAATAGCAAATAATTTCATGAGAAATCTATCGTTAATATATACTCTCAGTTGTTGTAGAACACCAATGTGTCATTCATCTGCTCAATGTGGCAGAACAGATTAGAATTTTCCTTATTTTTCCCTCATTTTTGCAGGTTACTGACTCCTTAACATCAAAGTGTTTAGATATGCTCCTAAAATGCGGAAAAAAAGCATTTGTAGCAACGTTTTGGTGCCAATTGGCACATACTTTCTGACTGGTCGAAAACTAAAAAGCAGAAACCAAAGCCTTGCCAACCCTGCATCGATGTTATAAAGAAATTCGTAGCCGAAAATTATAATAAAATATATAATTCCTGAACAATTCTGTAAAGTTATTCGAATTCTTGCAGGATTTCATTTCTTTTTGAATCGTGAACCGTATCACACATTTTTCCTTATCTCACTGATATGATTAGCTGGAAAATAATGTAGGCATAATTTTTACGCATATTACTGCAGTAAATGCAGCTTCAATTATATTTTTATCAAGCTTTTGGCTTAAAGCCTTTTCGCAGTTTTTAGTATAATTGTGGTGAGAAATTTTTTTAGCCTCTTGTGCCCATTGGCACAAATTTCCGCGCACAAAAAGACACTGACTTGTAGCCACATTATGAATGTTTTTAAAAATGTGGAAAATTTTCGGAAAATAAGGAGAAAAAAATTTGCGTATGGTCCTTATGTGGAAAAAATCTTTGAAGAAAAAAGGTAGTTCTCTGCTCTATGCCTGCCTAAAAACCAAGGAAATTAAGCCTTTGACCGGTCAAAATATTTGTGCTAATTTGGACAAATGCTCAAAATATTTATCTTTTTGGGATAGTCTTGTTCAGTCTTTGTGTTAAAATTAATTACAGAGTTGGGAAAAGGAAGAAGGCCTATTCATACCTGTAAGAGGTACGACCAGTTGGGGATTAGGGGGTAAACCCAAAATTTGGCGGGGGGGGGGGGTGGGTCAAAACATTCCAAAAAAGTCGAAAAAATTTCGAAAATTTCCCTAAAAAGCCATTTTTCCCAATTTTTCCGAGTTGGAGAGGAGTTGGGGTTGACCAACTTGGGGGTGAGGGTCTCCCCAACGACCCTCCAATTAAAGGTATGATAATGCCAGAACAATGCCAGATTTTCGATGCTGAAATGAGGACACTTTTTAGACATAAAAATCGGAAACTGTTACTACATTAGAAACTTTATCCAATAATTTGCAGTTGATAGAATGTCAACAAGCTTTATAAAATATACGTCTATGTCAACAAGCTTCATAAAATCATTTCTGAGCAGGCATTACTGGTTACAACATCACATTCTTAATTTCAGCATCAAATAATTTTAAAATATTTTCTGTAAGTAAAGCTTTTGCACGATTCTTTTCATCAGGCAAAACAATGGCGTGCAGACAAAATAGGATCTAACATCCTGATTTGTAGCTGGTTACGTAACTTTGACTTGACAACAGTGTTTTTTTATTTGTACTTTACAAACGAAATGGTCCAGAGTACAAACGAAAATTTTAGGACAAAAAAATTTTTTGTCACTAAGCCATCAATATCAATAATGGACTTGTTTGTTATGCGTCCCCATCGATAACGACGTACTAGCAGCTATAGCATAATAAAAGCTTTTTGTGGAGTATTTCACTAGTGCATGTTCTGTGTCTCATGATCAAGTGTTTTATGTGTCTGAATTCATAGCCTTCCTATGTGTCTCGTGAAAATAGCCAACGTATTTCACAGCATGTTTGTTGCATTTTATAACAATGAATGATCGTTTTAGCAATTTTTCGCAAATTTTGGAGTACAAACGGTTTTTGAGAGGTCGTTTGTACCAGTACAAATGGACCGAGTACAAAAAAAACACTGCTTGACAGTATTTATTATTGAAAGGACTCGCCCAGCTGATGCGTTAGAGAAAGGTAATAATATTAAAGCAAATAGAAAATTTCAAATGCTTCCAAAGTGACTAGTTCCTTGAAAACCTTTTTGATCAAACATGTTGAACCAAAAAAGAATAGAAACCTGTATCTTAAAACAATTCCTGTTTTTGTGGTAATAAATCATATTCTGTTGAGGCACTTCCACAATCAATTTCAACGTTTAAAAATTAGTGCAACATAGAACTGATGAGCATGGTGACAAAGTGCCAATTCAGGTTCAAAGGCTTTCATAATCTATAATAGATACCTTTCAAAGATTTTCAACTAAGCCATAATGGTTTTGAGTTTAATTCTTTAGTGAGAACATGCAACTCGATGTTATAAACAGAATGCATGCACAGAAATAATAATCGAGAACTACAATTCAAGAACAAGATAGACAACAAAACGAACCGAAAGAAATTCGAAAATATTTTACTTCTATTGTGCAATAAATTTTTGCAAAATACTAAAATGCAACGCCCCAAAAAAGCTGATTTTCGAATCAGAATTCTACTAAAAATCAGGTCATTATGCCAGATTTAATGCTATATTCAAATAATGCCAGACCGATGCAACATTGTTGCAAATAGTGCTAGATCTGGCATCGAAAATGCCAGCCTGGAAACAGGCCCGTATTTAGAGGGGAAGGGGAGAATTCCCGCCTAAATTTATTTTAGAATAAAATTTTTACCAATATAATTGTACTTATACATCACACCTCCCGGCTAAATTTTATAAGTCGGTTCCCGGCCTTCAGCCTATATTGTATATGAGTTGTTTGTTAATTTTGAGCATGGATTTCTGTGACTAGTGAGTAGACATTTATTTTTCGTTTAAAATTTTCCTTGGCTTAGGCTTAGGGTACAGCAGCTGCGCCCGTAGGGCGCAGCGCTGTTGAGGCTCTTCCAAATTAAGTTGTTTGTTAAAATAGTATCAAGGGTCTTAAAGGAAAATAGTGTTTATACTTTCTGGTGTAATTGTGTAGTGGTAAACGCGCTGGTGGACCAGGTTCGATTCTTGAAGTAGGTAGGCATACATGCACACAGGGTATGGACAGAGTATGGATTTACCCTAACCTAAAAAATTGGCAGAAGTTTGCTATAGGCCAAAATATTGGCAAAAGTTTACTATAGTCAAAAAATATGGCAAAGTCAAATGCAACAAACATTTTGAGATTAGATTGCGAAAAAAGATCAATTTAAAACACTGTTCATGATTAATGTCAGCAAAAAACTTTGTTGAATAATTATTGATTCAAAAGGCAATAAATGTTCATTTTTGAGTAAAAAATTACTATATACCTGATCTCTGCAAAACAATCACTTAAAAGGACCAATTTTGGTCATTTCTATACCCTGGGACCACTGACCGTTAGGTAGGATTTTTCTGCAGTGACAAGGACTATGTGAGATGTGTGCAGATTTTATGCAAATGAGTTCCTGAATGCCATGAGCGCCTGGATTTTCGAATTGATCTGGATACCTGGCATCTTGAGGAGTCCAAAAATGCAATTGTGGACCATAATTTGGAAGGGAACCGACTTGTAAAAAAATTCCCACTTCCCAAATTAAATTATTATAATTACATACTTTTCGTCAAACATAGAATTTAGCCACTAATCCAAGCACACATAAACTAACTGAAAATAAGTCGTCTCTACTGCAAAAATGATTTTCTTTTTATTCAGTGAATTCTAAAAAAATTTGGAAACCCCCCCCTTTTTTGAAAATCCTGGATACGGGTATGTCTGGAAACACTGGGGGGTGCCCCGCCAATTTCAGGTATAGGCATACCTGTAAGAGGTCCCACCAGTTGGGGGGGGGATAAACCGAGAATTTCGGGGTCGGGTCCCAACATTTCCAAAATTTGGGGGAAGGGGGTCGAAAAACCCCCAAAAGAGCCGAAAAAATTTCGGAAATTTTCTCTAAAAAGGTTGAAAAAAACCACTTTTTTCCTGATTTGTTTCAATTTTTCCGAGTTTGGGGCATACCCGTATTGTGATGTATAAGTACAATGACATTGCCGAAAATTTTTTTCTAAAAAAATTTAGGGAGGGGAATTCCCCTTCCTTCCCCCTCTAAATACGGGCCTGGTTCCCAAGCTACCCCATGCCTGTAAGGGGGTGGTAAACCCGAAATTTGGGGGGGGGGGGGGGGGTCGGAAAAAGTGGATATTTTTCCCAAAAAAGGCCAAAAAAAGCATTTTTTGGCAATTTTTTCAAGTCTTGGGGGGGTTGGGTACAGGGTTGGCCAAGCTGGGAGGCCCCCGAACCCCCCATAATTAGAGGTATGGGTATGGGGCTATTTTCGATTCGGAATCAGCGTTTTTTTGTGCACCTACATTTGTGCCAATTGGCACAAGGGGCCGAAAACATTTGTGCCAATGGCACAAATTTTTTTCCTACCAGTAACATACTGAAAACTGCGGAAAGATTTAAGGCCAAACCCAAAAATTCACTAAAAATATAAATCAAAGCTACGTTCAAATTTAACGCATTAATATTTTGTTAAAATCGTGCCATTTTTCAGCCAACCATGTGAGTGAGATAAGAAAAAACTAAAAGAAAATGGTTCACGACGACTCAAAAAGAAATGGAATGCTGAGAAAATTTAAATATAACTATAGAATTGTTCAGGAAACTCATATGCTGATTCAATTTTCGAAATCGATTACGAATATCTATCCTAACAACAATGTAAAGGCTAGAGAAAATAAAGCCGAGAATCGTGTGAATTTCCGGTTGAAACATCGTATTCCAACGATATTGATTTCTCTATTTAAATCAATCAAATTCAAAGAGTAAGAATTTCAGTTTTAAATCAGAATTTCTTCCGATCAGGGTTTTTTTGCACAGACCAGGTTGTAATGTGCAACTTGAGGAAAATTTTTGGTTGCACAGATGAATTTTTTGATTCCTCACTCTAAAATCAATGAGTTTGCTTAATTTTATCGGAAAAACCATCGTAAACTAATTTTCTTGTATTTCATTCGATGCGCGTCGGTTTTAGGCTTTTAAAACCCAATTTTCTGAGTTTTGGTGAGAAAATGAAAAGATAAATATGGCTATACCAGAGTAATTTGTTCGGCGCATAGCGCCGAAAATTTTTTCTGAATTGCAATATTCTGGAACACTGGAAAATGAATTTTTCCAGATTTTATTTCCCAGACAGAAGGTTTGATTTCTCAGTAAATTTAATGAATTTTCGGGCGGACAAACTGAAATCCAAAAACTAGGCAAACGAGTAAGAATTTGGATCTATCAACCGGCAAGAATTTCTAGCATTGTCTTACGCTCAAAATGTTTTAATTACATAAAAGTCAAAATTTTTATGAAGATCACAAAAAGATTTTGGGAAAATGACCGAGAAAAATGTTAGTTTTCATCAAATTCGTCGAGAAACAATACAGGATAAAACATTTATCCATAATATGTTGATAATTGAAACCTATAAGCACTAATTAGAATGACATTTTCTTACCGAGCACACTAGAATAATATAAAAATTATAAATGAATGAAAATTTTCACTTTTTTCCAGTTTAGAACGAAAAAATGCATCTTCGGACAGAAAACCCTATAACCTAATCGAAAGAGCAGTCAGGCCTCAAGTTGCAATGTGTAACTTGAGGAAAAATTTTGGTTGCACAGATAAATTTTCATTTGCTCACTCTAAAATCGATAAATTTGCGTAAAATTATCGGAAAAACCATCGCAAATCAGTTTTCCTGTATATCATTCGATCCGGTCGGTTTTAGGCATTCAAAAACCAATTTTCTGAGTTATGGAGAGAAAATGAGACTACATTAGATTAATTTGTTCTTTTTTTCTGAATTCCAACATTCTAGAACGCTGGAAAATGAATCTTTCCACCTTTTATTTCGCAGACAGATGGTTCGATTTTTCAGTGAATTTAATGAATTTTCAGTCAGACAACAAACTAAAATTCAAAAACTAGGCAAGCGACTAAGAATTTGGATCTTTCAACCGGCAAGAATTTCTAGCATTGTCTTACTTTCAAAATGTTTTAATCACATGAAAATCAAAATTTGTATGGAGATTGCAAAAAATTTTGGGTAGTTTTCAATAAAATTCGTCAAAAAACAATACAGGATCAAACATTTATCAATAACAATTTGATAATTAGAACCTATAAGTACTAACTAGAATGACATGTTCTAAGTGCACACTAGAATAATAAGTGGGGTGACTTTGATCAGAGTATGGCATTTGATAACTATTTGAGATCAGCAGGTCATTTTTGCTGCGTAGACAACCTGACTGCAGGGGTGTAGAAATTTTCCAAAAATACTTCCATGGAGCTTGTGAATTGAATAGAAAGGAACAAACGCCTTAAAAAGTTCAGAAAGTTGGCGAGTTGATCTTTTTCAAAAAATCTATGAAGGAAAAAATGCGGATCTTCATTAAATATAAAGATATAATATGCAAGGTTGCCAATTAAACATAAAATAATACGTTTAAGATGATGAAAACTATTAAAGATTGAATGGTAAGTGAAGGTAGACATGCTGAAAGCCGCGCCTGAGTTTGGTAATAAATGATAATGATTCTTAAAGGGAAAATTTTGAGATTTTAACCTCCTAAAATGCACCAAAATGCATCTTTTCAATATGAAAACCCCAAATTTTTCTTCCACATTCGTGGAAAGACCTCAAAAATTTTTTCCACATTCCAGATTTTTTTCCACATTGGTAAAGTGGGGTGACTTTGATCAGGGGCGACTCAAGTCGCTCCCGATCAATGTCACCCCACTTTACCTTATAGTGCAAATGTGGAGAAAACAGTGCTTTGACCATCCAAAAATTTTGTGCCAATTAGCACAAACGCTCAAATTTTTTTTTGAGCCATTCCAAATTTTTTTGTGTCAAAAACCATGTTTTGGCACAAAAAAAACACATCGGATGCGGATCGGAATAAATGAAATGATTTGGATCAGTGTTTTTTTTGTGCCAAAACATGTTTTTTGACACAAAAAAATTTGGAATGGCACAAAAAATTTTGGGCGTTTGTGCCAATTCGCACAAATTTTTTTGACTGGTCGAAGGCTGAATTTCCTAAATTTTTAGTCATTTTGGGGGCTGAAAAGCATACATGTAATTGGGGGGGGGGGAGAAGTGCTATGGGAACCCCCCCCCAGAAATCGTCGACCATATGGCTAGCCATTGGGCGACCTCCCCCCCAGGATTTTCCAATCCTATGGCTAGCCATATGGTAGCCCTCAAGACCCCCATAGATTTAGTCGAAAAAATACTGAAAAATTTCATTTTTTCCATGAAAAATGTCAATTTTTGAACAAAAAATGGTCAAAAACGTCAATTTTCTCGGCGCTTCGCGCCATAAGTACATATTTTATCATTTTTTAGACAAAAATTACTACTTTTTAAACCGTTTTTCGGACATTTTTCATGGAAAAAATCAAATTTTTTTCCTTCAGGGACCCCTCCCCCCAAAATTTTGGGAATTACTGATCCCCGGCCCCAAAAAAGTGCTCCGACCCCCCCCCCCAGACCGTTACATGTATGTTATATACATGTATGCTGAAAAAGCAAAATTTTTTCGGCGCTACGCGCCGAGTCAATAAGTATGATAATTAGTTACCTTTATTTGTATAGAACCTGAGAGAATTATCGAATAATAGTAAATTTGTATGATCGCAACAAACTTAGAGATTGTCAATGACTGCAAAATAAATAGGAGTGGTTAACTTCCACTGTTCAGAGTGATTGGAAACCGAAATTTTAATTTTGGGTGTTTGATTCGAACAGAAAAATTGACATTGTTGACACAATTTTTCAATCAAAAATTTACGAGACGCAACCTCCGGCTTAGTTTTTCTTCAGGAGAAAGCACTTATGGACATCCTTAATTTATTTACATTAGTGTTAAGGAGAAATTCGTAGCCGAAAATTAAAGAAAAATATAAAACGCCTGAAATTATTTAAAAATATCTGAATTATCTCAGCATCAGATTTCTTTTTGAATCATATAAACTGCTTTCTCGATCAGTTTTCCTTATCGCACTGACGTGCTTAGACAAAATAGAGTTGGCAGCACTGTTTTTTCCCCCGGGCCTTTTCCCCAAATGGGGAAAGGGGTCAAAATTTTTTTCCCCATTTTCCCGAAGTCGTTTTTTCGCTTAAAAATGCTCACGGGCGCTTTATTTAGGTGTTTTTGAGCCTTTTCAAGCCTTCTGGTGACCCGTTAATTCATTAAAATTGAGGAAAAAATGAAATTTTCGAGTTCAAAGTTTAATCTACAAGCATTGGAAAAACTTGCAAGCAAACTATCTAACTATCTATCCAAAAAACTATCCAAAACCATAATGACTGAATTACATGAGAAATCGATGGTTAAGTCCTCTATGACGACAAGAGAGAACCCAAAAGGGATGTTAATCTTTCCGGCGCATAGCGCCGGAAAAAAGTTTTGGGTATTGATATTCTGCGACGCTGGAAAATCAATTTTCCGAACATCTATTTCAAGAATTAGATTTGAATTTTGTGTTCAAAAGTCGTAATTTCTAGAATTTTACTTGAAAAGTTTTAAAACCAGTATAATTTATTTGTAAACTCTCATACCTGGTCGAAAATATATGAGTAAGCAGCAGGCTTTTTTTTAGTCATTTTAGGAGCCTGGGCTCCTAAAAGTTCGAAAATGGCTCCTAAAATTTTACTTCAAGGAGCCAATTTGGCTCCGAAAAATTCAGCTGAAGTTTAACCGAATTTTAGTTGTTTTCCTCTAGTGAACAGATTAAAGACGAAAACTCGGTCGCGAACCACAGTAAGGTCTTACTCGATCAAGAAATCAAATAGCAAAATTAGATTTTTCATCGATCATCAAATAAAGCTGAACATTTGGACGTGTTGATGCCTTAGCAGAAATGCCACAGCAATTGTAATAATTTTGATTTCGAAAGTGCTTACAAAATATGGGCTAAAGAAACGCGATATAAAACTGGTGACTTTGCTAATAAACGTAATGAATAAACGTGTCGTGTTTTGACTGAAAATGTACTTTTTTGATGAGTTCCGTTTTAAAAGCGAATTCAAAAAATTTGCCCTATCTGTGATAAGTAAATTTGGATTAAATACAATCAAACTATACGAATTATATAATGCATTAATTTTCATCAAAAGTGTGCATTGATTATTTATGGCCCCTAAAAATGTCTGTTTGGCTCCTAAAAATTTAGGTCTAGGAGCCATTTGGCCTGTAAATTTTTGATGAAAAAAAGCCTGGTAAGCAGAGTATAAATTTCCGAAAGATATTTCCATGAAGCATTTGAATTGATTTTACGTTCGAAAAGAAATAATTGCATCAAAAAGCTTAGAGACTTGACGTATTGATCTTTCTCAAAAAGAAAAAAAGCGAATCTTCATTAAATATCATGATAAAATATTGAAGATTACCAATGAAAACATGAGATAATACGTTCAAGATGATGAAAACTATTATAGATTATATGATAAATGGAGGTAGATATGCCGAAAGCCGCGCCTGAACTGTTTTTGAGATTTTGAGATTATGACATTCTAAAATGCACCAAAATGCATCTTTTCTGTAACCCGATCCCCAAAATTTTCTTCCCCAAATGGGGAAAGAGCCCAAAATTTTTTTCCCCTTTCCGAATTTTTTTCCCGAAAAAGCACGATTTGGGGAAAAACAGTGGTTGGCAGGATTTTTAAGTAAATAAATTAGTGTGGCGAACGAAAGTATCTTTGTTGTGGAGCAATTTGACGTATTTGTAAAGCTCGTATCGTTTGCGAAAAAGATCGGCAAGTTTGATTTGGAAAGATCGTGACGAGACCACCGAAGAGGCGTGGCTACAATGTGAAGAAATTATGAAAGTGTTCTCGTTAGTCTTTGCGTTGTACTGTAGCCGAAAGGTTGTGTTTTTTGGTATTTGTCTGAAAAGTGTGTAGCGGCTTTGTACATTAGTAAATTGTGTGAAAAGTCTGTTCTAAGTTGAGTCAAACTATTTGAAAAATAGTTTGAGTGAGCGAGTGAGACTTCTAAGCGGTTAAGAATATACGGCGCGAGTTTCGGCATCCGAAAACCTTTGGCGACCTGAGCGAAGATCCCTGGATAATTGACACAGCGCTCTCTACGAGCCCGTCAATCTCCTGCGTTCGACTATCGTTGCGTTGATTCCGTAAAACACTCCGAGTGTTTCGTCTACAGCGTTCCGCACGCTTTTCCACGTTCCGTACGTCTCTTCTAAAACGCGCGATAAATCGTCGAGCTACACAGCTTTGCGTTCCGTCGTCTATCATCTTATTTTCTCACGCACGACATTGTTGAAATGAGACTTGGGATAGATTGAGAAATATAAAGAAAGGATTTGATACCAAAAATAGACCTAATCAGTTACTAGCTAATTCACCTAATCAGGCCGAAACCTTAGGTAGAATCAGATTGCAACAGTTCGGTCAGTCTCTAAATCAACAAAGATCTCCTGCTTTCGTCCCGAAGAACTGCAGAAGAAATGATAACACCCTGAGCTCAAGTAACTTCAAACCAGGGGCAAAATCAGAAGTCAGGCCGAGAACTGAGTTGTAAATGTAGACTTGCACGCTGGGTGGCTCTCCAGAGATCCGGGGTCTAACCTGCGTTCCCTCCGCTGCGAGTAATCCACAGGCGATCGGCCGAGGGTCGTTGTATTTTAGGCGGACGTGCTCCACCACAAATAAAATAACAAATAATATAAATTTATGCCCTACTGGGCCGCCGATATTTTTCTTTCAATAAAAACAAACAATAATCACTGAATGACCAAAAACATAGACGACCGGCATATTTATGCACGGTGTCTATGCAAATCGGCGTCGACGCAAAACGCGTCGACTTCGGCTATTTCTTCACAACTTTGAGATAGACTATGTCCATCCCTGACATCCCTCGAGCCTCGAAACTGACCAACGGGAGGTTAAAAAGATTCATATTACGCCGCAATGACAATTTTGGAACCTTTTCAGGCCCTAATACAGTCAAGGCAGTTTTCTGAACCTTTTTGGTCATTCATGCCCCCTTGCGGAAAGCTTTCCGAATGACCACCCTCTTACGTCAAGTCTTTTACCAGGCATACCGGAATGTCCACAAGGCCGTCCGGGTGCGCTACCTCTTGGTCTGGACGCCGACGGATCGACGACTCCGCGTCGGCTTGACTTTGTTGGCGTACCGCCGAAATCCAATTTGACCTGCACCAGGGCCGAGGGTCTTCGGTTGCCGTCCATCCCGTGACCTTTCGTTTCGTGCTTTACACTGGACGCCAGGGACAGAACATTTGTCTGTCTATCTCTTTCTGGTTGTGTGTTTCGCCGTGAAGCCTCCGCCTTTTTTCCAACGTTGCCCTCGCCAAAAAACATTTTCTAAAATATCTAAATAATTTACAAAATATATACATTAGTACGCATATCACAAAAAAAAATCAAAAATCTCCCGGGCGTATCGATTTGAGCAAAAAAAAAGAAAAAATAAGGCGAGATTTAGATGAGATTAAGTGAAAAAATAAATTTTTTGTACATGCCCGTTTGGCGATGCGAGGTACGAAAACGAATAAAAAATTTAAAGCACGCAACAAATAAGAAAAAATTTTTTTTTTGTATTTTGTATTTTATATTTTTTTTTGTATTTTTGTGGTTTTGTATTTTTTTTTTGTATTTTGTGTTTTTTGTGAAAAATAAATGCGAAAACAATATTTTTTGGCCAAAATTTATGCGGCTGATTTACTGTTGCGGCCCGCCGCCTCCTTGCGCCCCTCTCTGGGCTCCTCCACGACCTCCGTAAGGTCTCCATACCCACTGGCCCTGCTGGCCTCCTCTGCCTTGCACCTGAGGCGCGGCACCTCTGCCACGCACCGCTCCACGACCACCCCGGTTGGGGTTGTGGAACTGAAACTGGCCTCGGCCTCGGTTACCAGTCTTTTGCACCTTTCCTTGCGTACTCGGGGCTACTTCCTGGCTTCCTTGGCCTTGACCCTGACCTTGAGGTCCGGGAACCTTCAAAGTAGCGCCAGTTTTTCCGTCTTGAGCTTTACTGAACTTAACAGAGCTTTGCAAGTCTGAACTGGCACTCCTTTTGGCTCCCATCACTCCGACCTGGTGATTGCTACTAAGCATCACAGATCGAAAGGCCGAACTCTTTTATGTGCATTTTCGAGACCCTTTATACACTCTTTGGGTAATTTTACCCACTATTACTCCTTTAACTCTTTAGGGAAACTCTAGCACCTTTGTGCAGAACACCGTTTTAACTTTTGAACTTTTGAAATTTTGGAGCGGGAACTTGATTTTTAGCCTTTCTGGCCGTTGGGTGTCCCTTTATAGAAACCAAAATTGATAGGCAAAAGTATGTGAAATTAGGTGTTTTTCACTCTAAACCCAACACACTCTTGCTACTCGATCAGCGCTTAATCGATCACAACCTTGATCTCCACGACTAACTCCTGCTAATCCCCTTCTTCGCCGCTTTGCGGAAACCAGAGGGAGCGGGAATGACAAAAACCTCCCCTAATCGGATCACCTAATTCGACCGAAGTCTTTTTCGGATCACCTAGGTTCGGCCCTTGCCACCCCCTTCTACCTAATTTTTTGTGTTAAATTCTCAACTCCCAGTTGGTAGCTCGTCCGAGAAAGGGCACAGAAACAGTCTTACAAAACACCCCTGACGAGCGTAACCTCCGCTCATTTTCTTACCTAACTATTTACAAATATAAAATGGTTGCTTACCGTCGACCAAAAAATAGCGATTATTCTGCCGCGGGTGCGGCTCCCCAAATTGGACTTCATCGTCCGTCGCGTTGTACGTCCGAGTACAATCGTTCGGCGTACCCATTCGAAATTTTTTCTGGGCCCGATTCTTTGCACCGAAATAATTTTTAAAATTTTTAAAACCGAATCTGCAGCTGTGAAAAGTAGACAGATGTATAAAACATTTACAGTCTATTCCCTTGCGGCTGCAAATTACCTCACGGGAGGGTTCCTCCGTTCACAATTTTTCGAAAAGATTTGAAAATGAAGAGCAGACGCGGGACACGACTTTTGAAACTTTTGAATGATTTGGAGTTGTTAACCAAGAAAGTGTAAAATGAAAAAATGTACGAAAACGGGTCTTTCGCTTTAAAAGCTTTTCCCCCGCTTCGTTAAAACACAATCCTACATTTCAAAAAAAATATTAAAACGGATTTCAACCGTTACAAAACACGATTAGAATAAATATTTATTAAATACAAAAAATAAATACACGCAAATCGGCAGATTTTGCCGCTACGAAACTACACCGGGCGTCGCACTACTCTCCGCTAATTGCGAAGGTACAGTAAGACGATTCGATCGATTTTTTACGTAGTTCTGCCATCGTGTAGTCTCGTAGCGAAAAATTTTCAGCCTACTTGCTGAAACCTTTTGCCGTAGCAAAAGATTATCATAACGTGCGATTGTTATGACATTATCCTCCAACCTGGAAACATCAGTTATAATGAAGGGTCCTTCCCAAGTTAAGCCTAGTTTCTTTTGCTTATCAACTTTAAGAAGTACCCAATCATTTTCTTTAAAAACCGAGGTTTTAATTTTCTTGTCGAAATATCTTTTGCTAGCTTCCGCTGCTTTCTGGATATTTTCGGCAATAATACTATAAAGCCTGGTTAAGTGGTCTGTTAGGATGAATTTGTATGCCTCATAATTCATGGGCATTACTATTTTAAGGGCTTTTGACAAATTCATCCCGAACTTTGCCTCATGGCCCCGTAACAACGCAAATGGCGAGGCCTTCGTCACCGCGTGTGGGGTAGCATTGTAGGCAAAGACCACTGATTTGAGATATCTTGGCCAGCTATCGGGTTCGCCAATAGCTACTTTTCTCAGTTGTTTTATTAGAGTTTGGTTGAACCTCTCTACCATACCATTACCCTGAGGGTGGTAAGCAGTAGTGAAGATCTTCTTACACTCTAATAAATGACAAACTGATTTCATTAAATCCGAAGTAAAACAAGATCCATTGTCACTTAGGAGTTTCGTTGGTGTTCCATGCCTAAATATTATAGCTTCTAAGAACGCATTCACAACTGAATTTGCTGATTGATCTGGGATCATCTCAGCTTCAACCCATTTTGTGAAATAGTCCTGAAAAACTATAACATAAGGCATTCTTTCTCCCAAAGGCGAAATTCCTACTATATCCACAGATACAATGTCAAATGGACCTTGTGGCACAATGGGTATCAACGGAGGAATGGATGGCTTTCCTGCAGTTGCCATTTGACAGACAACGCAGTATTTTATCCATTCCCTGACATCTTTTTCCATGCCAGGCCACCAATAGTGCAATTTCATGACACTCAGGGTTCTTTTGAAACCCTGGTGTGTCATTATTACAGCACCATGATGCTGATGCAGTACAGAGTCCCTGAGGTTTGCGGGTACGACCAATTGGTCTTCGCTTTCTGCCTCAGTTTCCCTATACAATACACCATTTTCTTCGTAGAACCCACTGTGATACTTCGTGGTGCTATTTGCACCTAATCTATCCCAGATTGGCTTTAAGCTTTCGTCTGCTTTTTGCAGTTTGCTCATCAAGTCATCTGGGATCAGGCCAATAGATATCTCTTCTCCTCCTGATGTTCCTGGTTTATCAAACTCCTCTTCTTTCCTAGGGTGTAACCACTGCACATTGTCTTGTTCCTTAGGTATCGCAGATCTATCAGTTTCCTGATTTTCTTTCTGCACCTTTTCAGAAACACGAGCTTTGCTTCGGGTTACTACCGCTTCTACTCCTTTAGGATGCTCTCTTTCATCCTCAGGACTATTTCGAGCACCCTCTTCTTCCTTTTTATCCTTGTGGGATTTATTCTTTTCGAGGATGTTGTTCCTCTTGGCCTCCAAGGAAATTTGTTGTTGTTCTTGTTGTTCTTTTATTATTCCTTTGACATCGGAGGAAACAACATCCGACTTGAACATACTTTCCCACTTCGGTGGTGATTTCACCACATCCTCTGGCTCATCCTTTCTAGAGAGAAAGTCAGCCATAGCATTTTGTCTACCTGGCACATATTCTAACTTGTGGTTGTATTGATTTATGATCGCATACCACCGTTTAAATTTGTCATTTGTTGTTGTGTTGACTTTCATTGATAACAGTGGTCTGTGATCTGTCTTAATCAATACTTTCTGCCCCAATAAATAGTGCCGATAGATTTTGAGGCCGTAGATAATCGCGAGGCACTCCCTTTCGGTTGCGCACCACTTTTTCTCGTCCTCTTTTAGCACACGGCTATTGTATGCTATGACCCACTTATCGTCTCCAGACTCTTGATACAGAACAGCCCCTAGTGCTGTTCCACTGGCATCGGTTTGTAGAATGAATTGGGCTGAGCCATCCATTACTGGGTACCTAAGAAATGGAACCGATACCAGTGCTTCTTTCAAAGCATTAAATGCTTTGTAGTGATCCTCTGTGACGAGCCATTTATTCCTTTTCTTGGCCGTCAGCTTATACAAAGGTTCTGCGTGCTTTGCCAGGTGTGGTATAAATTTTTTACACCACTGGAGCATTCCGAGAAACCTTTGCATACGCTTGACCGAGTCCGGGAACTCAAACTCCTTAATAGCTTGCACTTTTTTCGGATCGGGCGAAATTCCATTAGAATCCAAAATGTGACCAAGAAAATGAACCTTCTTTGGTAGGAATTCGCATTTTTCCGGTTTAAGTGTAAGCTGGGCTCGTCTCAGAGCATCTAGGACCAATTTCAAATTTTCTACGTGTTCCTCGAACGTATTCGAGAACACTATGATATCGTCTATGTAAACTAGACATATCTTCCACACATGAGGATGAAGGATTCTCTCCATCATCCTCTGGAACTCGGCTGGTGCATTTTTCAGTCCAAAGGGCATTACTTTGAACTGAAATAACCCTTCTTGACACAGGAAAGCAGTCTTTTCTTTACTGCCTTCTTCCATTGGCACTTGCCAATAGCCAGACTTAAGGTCAAGAGTCGTATAAAATTTTGCTCTCCCGAGGCAGTCCAGATAATCATCCATTCTTGGTATTGGATATCGATCATCCTTCGTAACCTCGTTCAAGCCTCTGAAATCAACAACCGGCCTGAGCGACCCATCTTTCTTCCCTACTAGGAATAATGGCGCCGCCCAGGGCGATCTTGATGGCTCTATGACTCCTTTGTCTAGCATTTCCCGCACATGTTGTCTGATATATGGTCGACGTTCAATGGCAGCTCTGTAGTAATGTTTCGCCACAGGGCTAGCATCACCTGTATTAATTTTACAAGTAAGATGGGGAGTAGTTGTCAGAGGATCATGAGGTAGGCTAAATACATCCCGGTATTTCACGAGTTGCCGTATCGCCATCTCTTTCTGTTCCTCTGACACTGTAGCTTTAGAGGTCATTTTGTACAATGCTTCCAGAAACACAACTCCATCGAATTTTGATTCCTTGGCATCGAAAATGCCCTCTAGGCTACTTTCTCCACTATTTCCTGCCTGTAAAATTGATACACTTGATTCTCCCCGAAATACGGAGTTACAGTAGCCAAGAACTTGATTAGGTTCTATCAGGCAACCGGAACCCGTATTGTTGGAGATCATTAATACAAAGTCCTCCTTTGAACCATCAACTATAGTATCATCTACTCTGAATCTCGTTTCTGAATCATCTCCTTCGACGATGATTCCATTTATTCTATTTGCCGAGGATTTATTCCACAATTTAGCTTTCACTAGCTGATCTGTTCCATGTGGAATGTAAATTCTATTACAAGCCACTACTGGAACTAGATCTTCCAGCTGCTCAATTGTCGAACATTGATCTTCTTCAATAGAATTTTCTTGTACTGATTCTGCTATCATCGGATTATGCATCCCAACTATTGGAATTGCTTTCTTATCAGATGTTAGCAAATCAATACTTTTCTTCACACCCATCATAGTCATTGAACCTTTTCCAAAATCTATTACCGTATTGACTTCCGGATGCGCCAGGAAGTCTGTTCCCAATATCAAATCTTCTGCGGACCCTGGTATTATGATAGCTTTAACTGGAAAACGGCCATAATCACATTGCATTTGAAATTGAACGTAACCATGTGCACTAACTACTTTACCATTAGCAACAGTGACTTTTAGGATCTTAGGGTACGCTGTATACTCCAGTCCAAGTGATTTTTTCAAGAAATCACCCGACATCACCGAACACTGAGCTCCCGTGTCAATCAGTGCCTTTGCAGTAGTAGCACACACAGTTACTTTAATGTGAAATGGCTGTGTTCTAGGGTACTTTGCTAACATATCCAGTTCCTCTGCAGTCGCCTTTCTACCATACTCGGCACTGCATTCCATTTCTGGCACATTCTCCTCCTTCTCCATGGCACAATTATGTAAACCACACAACTTCATCTCCATCATTGGTTCTTGCTGTACACTATTGACACCACTACTTGGCGGTTGGTCTGTCTGCCCGGAGGCTTGCGACGGACTAACTACCTTTTGCGGAACCAACAGGGTATTTGAACTCTGATTTGCGATTACTGGTTGTTGGTCCATTAGATTTGGTCCTGGTAACATCAGCTGGGTGGTCGCCTGTAACAACCTCATCTGCTCCCTGAGCTTCTTCAACTTTACGTATTCCTGAAACTCGGCATATTCTTGCAAATTTTCCGCCTCGTCATCAGGAAACGAAACTTGATAAGCTCCCCTTTCGCCTTCGTTACCAAAACCTCCTCTACTTCCTCCGTAATTTCCTCTGAAATTACCTCTGAAATTTCCTCTACCTCGGAAATTTCCAAAACTTCCTCTAGGACTTCCCCTTCCAAAGCCTCTTCCACTATTTCCACCCCTTCCACGATTTTGCAGACCTTTATAAAAATTCAAGGTTCTACAATCAATCGTGTTGTGAGTGTTGTTTTCGTGGTAAGTACACCATTTTCGCTGCTGAACCTCTTGTTGACTTTTCGCTTTCGCTTTATCAACTTTCTGAGTTAAAGCAGTTATGGCTTCCTCTTGAGCTTTGGTCGAGTTCCTAATCTCTTCATAACATTGTGCCATTTTGATAAACTCCTTAGATAAAGCCACCATGAGGGAGTCCTTTTTTGGCTCCTCAACAGGCTGTTGCCGAGGCATTATGGCCTGTTGCGGAGGTACTTCAAGTACTTCCTCATCTGCTATATCTATCAATTGATTCTGCGAAGATTGCATTGGAGTTTGCCTTTCTGTGTTTGGTCTTCTAAAGTCCCTATTGCGTTTTTGGGCGCTTTCATAAGGTCTTTGGATTACATTCACATCGGCTTGCTGCTCCTCAGCAATTTCCGCTTGTGCCGTATTTATCATCATGGGCTGCTCTCTTGGCCCAAATGTTCTGATCGCATTCCGGTACTTTAACTCTATCTCATAGACTGCCTGCGAAAGATCATACCAATTTTTGAATTTTGCTATGTCTTTCTGCAGTTCTAATTGATAAGTCAAAGAACTCCTATAGAAAAAGGTTTCAATGATTATTTTATTTTTAAACTCTTTTGTTTCACTCTGGTAAACGAGATTCACATGTGCTCGAACCCTTTTTAGAAATTTGGTTGCTGCTTCGTCGGGTTCCTGCTTAATATCTAATAAATCCCGTTTGAGCATGTCCAGGTTACAATCTGGAGCACAATAATTCAAAATCTTGTCTCGGGCCTCCCTATATGTCGTTGACTCTTCGGCCAATTCTTTCGGCAAGTCCCTTGACAAGCGGGTTAATGCTTCTAGTTTCACCTCATCGGGAGTATTCTTTCGAAACTCACCTTCTAGCTCCACTAGAAAAGCAAGAACCTGTTTACTTGGCATATCAGATTGCAGTAATTTCGGTTTGATCGCCCTTTCAATGTCATAGACAGTTGGACCTACTTGAGCCGGATTGACCCATAAAGCTGGATCAATCGGAATCATTGTAGGCATGACCTGCTGCCTGACACTTGGGGTCTCTCCCCTAATACAACTGCTCTGTTGTGAGATAGTTGGATTTATCAGACTTGGGTTTTTTAGGCCTTCGTCAAAACCACAACTACTCACCCTCTGCTCCACTTTTGAGGTAGTGGGCAAATGAGACATATACTGCTCTTTAGGACCGAGACTTGACTTTTGGTCTTTCCGTCTACAGTCTTGCTGAAGAGTGATGCCATCATTTTGCCACACTAACTCCTCCTGGCCCTGCTCAAACTTCAATGCACCACCTTGTTCCAAACAGCCAGCATTGCTTTGCCTCGGTTCATTTGCCTTAGTGGCTTTCTGTGAACCTGTATTAGCAATGTTGGCGAATATGCTATCATAAACATCTAACCTGTTCATGATCTGGTCCAGCTTATCTTCTAATGAGCTCTTTCGAGGATTTTCTCGATGTTCCTCCCGCTCGTTATCCCAATATAATCGATGGTAAGTATCGAATAATTGGGCGGGTTTATTAATTGGCCGGCGCTGCTGTTGATCCAAAACCGGAATGTTCATCTTCGGTAATGGACGCGCCGGTCCCATAATAGGCGGATGCAAATATTCGCCTCTCTTGGGGAGGTTGGTCGACGACGGAATTTTGAAAATTTGATCTTCGTTGGCCGATAATATCGCGTCGTCGTCCTCCCTCTCGACAGCTGTCGAGGTCGTAGGTCGATTGCCTTCATTTTCCACCGATAAAGGCCGGTGATCTGAGCAATTGTCCTCTTCAGCTGAAGTTTCAGCTGAAGTCAGGACAATTAACTTTTCTGCATCACGGGCCTTTTTTCCCGGTGGTGTTCGGGGCAAACCGGAGCTCTTGAGGCCACCTAGGTTGTCTTTATTCATTTTGTAACCTCCCAGTTCTCTATAAAAACCAATAGGTTTTTTGACTCCTCGAGTTTGCCTCTGATTTTCCGTTACTTTGAGAGTCAGAAGCCACCACTTGTTGAAATGAGACTTGGGATAGATTGAGAAATATAAAGAAAGGATTTGATACCAAAAATAGACCTAATCAGTTACTAGCTAATTCACCTAATCAGGCCGAAACCTTAGGTAGAATCAGATTGCAACAGTTCAGTCAGTCTCTAAATCAACAAAGATCTCCTGCTTTCGTCCCGAAGAACTGCAGAAGAAATGATAACACCCTGAGCTCAAGTAACTTCAAACCAGGGGCAAAATCAGAAGTCAGGCCGAGAACTGAGTTGTAAATGTAGACTTGCACGCTGGGTGGCTCTCCAGAGATCCGGGGTCTAACCTGCGTTCCCTCCGCTGCGAGTAATCCACAGGCGATCGGCCGAGGGTCGTTGTATTTTAGGCGGACGTGCTCCACCACAAATAAAATAACAAATAATATAAATTTATGCCCTACTGGGCCGCCGATATTTTTCTTTCAATAAAAACAAACAATAATCACTGAATGACCAAAAACATAGACGACCGGCATATTTATGCACGGTGTCTATGCAAATCGGCGTCGACGCAAAACGCGTCGACTTCGGCTATTTCTTCACAACTTTGAGATAGACTATGTCCATCCCTGACAACATAATTTGGTGACCGTGCGTCATAGTTCAACCCGTGAACTTCGGAAAAGAAAACTGCGAATATCCCATCGAACTTGCGATAATCAACATAACTGAGGGCAAATGTCCACTATTATTCGTCAATAATAGTGCGAACGGTATCCATCTAGAACCTAACCAGCTCATCGCTGAGGTTAAATTCAAACTCGAAGAATCGAAAATGACCGTCGCGTCGCTAAGCGATCATGAAGAAGACTATGAGCCAGCAACGTTGGTTAAAGATCAGTCAACCATGTCTGAAGAAGAAAAACTTCAACTCGCTCTCAAAAAAATGACCGAAAAGTCGAATATCGACGATGAAGATAGAAAAATCGCTATCGAAGTCTTCAAGCAGTATCGAGATGTTTTCAGTCTCCCTGGAGATCAACCTACTCTCACTCACGAGTTAACGGTCTCTATAGACACCGGTGATGCAAAACCAGTCGCGAAACACTACTATCGTGCGCCGATTGAACAAAGACCAATGGTTCGTCAGAAAATCCAAGAAATGCTAGAAAAAGGTCTCATCGAACCTTCGCGATCACCGTGGGCTGCACCTATGTTTCTGGTAACGAAAAAAGATGGAAGTTGGCGACCCGTAGTCGATTATAGAGGTATAAATGAAGTTACTCCTAGCGATAAGTTTCCGATCCCGAGAATCGATGACTATCTATAGTCTGTTTTTTTTGAAATGCTATTTTTTCGCGGAGAGATGAAATAGAGTACATTCGTGTCATTCAATATTTGCGCTCGATGTTGACTTTACTGTATGACGGCCGGAAAAGCGGTAAATTAAAGAAAGCTGAACAAACCACTGTTTTTTTTGTGCCAAAACATGGTTTTTGGCACAAAAAAATTTGGAATGGCACAAAAAATTTTGAGCGTGTGTTCCAATTGGCACAAAATTTTTGGCTGATTAAACATTAAATTTCCTTGATTTTTAGACGTTTCAAGGACTGAAAATGCAAAAATTTTTCGGCGCTCCGCGCCGATTCAATGGGTTTAATATTGACTACTTTCCTTTGAACGTCTCGGACGCGAGCGGATTCTATTCGAATAACTCATTTGTATTATCGCAACAGAATTTGAGATTGTCAATGACCGGCTAAAGAATAGAAATTGTTAACTTTACTTCCTCTGTTCATTCAGTTAGATTGAGAACCGAAACTTATATTTTTAGTGGTTGATTCCAAGAAAAAATTGACATTTTTGGCACAATTATTCAACCAAAAGTCTACGTGAAGCAACTATCGACGTTTATTCCAAAAAATGATAAATGTACCCTGATAATGATGATCAGAAATTGATGAAAGACATACCTATAATTGGGGCATAAATTGGGAGGGAGTTAGGGTGGACCCCCCAACGTATAGTTCGAACCTTATACCCAAATGTCGGACCCCCCAACACCAACCTGTTCAACCCTATACCCAACCCCCAAACTCGGAAAAATTGGAAAAAATATGGAAAAAGTATAGTTTTGTGGGCCTTTTTTGGAATAGTTTTTGCAATTTTTCGACGTTTTGGTTTTTTCGATCTTCCAAATTTGGAAAATTTTGAGACCCCCAGCCTAAAATCATACCTGTAAAAGGTCCGACCAGTTCGGGAGAGAGTAAACCCAAAATTATGAAGTGCGGGTACCAACATTTCCAAAATTCTGGGGAGGGGGGTCGAAAAATCTCCAAAAAAGTCGAAAATTTTCCCAAAAAGGCCAAAAAATCATTTTTTCCTAATTTTTCTGAGTTTGGGGGGATTGGTATAGGGTTGACCAAGTTGGGGGTGGGGGTCCCGACATTTGGGTATAGGGTTCGATCGAGTTGGGGGTGGTGGTCTCCTCTTATTACAGATATGCCCAAAATTATGGGTTAAACCCCCCCCCCCATCTGGCCTCTTACAAGTATGGGGGACCTCCAACTTGGTCAAACACTATACCCAAATGTTGGAAATTCCCCCAACTCAGAAAAATTCCGAAACAAGTAGCTTTTTGGCTTTTTTTGGGAAAATTTTTGGATTTCTTCTGACTTTTTGGGGGACCCTTAAAATTTTGGAAATTTAGGGGATCCCCACAAAAACTGGTCGGACTTCGTACAGGTATGATGAGAGATAAGGGTGTCTATTGCATCACAAAGTGCCGAAAAAGTTCTCAATATGGCTTCAAAATTTTTTTGTCAAAATGCTTTGACTTGTTGTGTCTGCCTAAAATCTCCATGAAAACTAGGAATTTGACTCAACCATTTTGTGGGATATCAGAAAATTTATACTCTCTATGCTGTGTGGACAGTGACTCTTCTTAGCTTATCAAAAGTCTGTTTCACGGAGTAACTAATGCCCAACATCTGATCAACAAGCAAAACTTTTCTGCCTCAGTCAGAAACAAAATGCTGCTAATGTACACATTTTTCACATTTGCATCTCTGATTCTCAAAAATTTTGTTTCTGATAATCTTGTTATAATCTTTGATGCCACCTGCTTGACCAAGTATATGCTGTATTCAATTTCAGATGTTTTCCTTCTTGGATTTTCAGCAAATCGTCCATCTTTTGGTAATGATGCCAAGTATTTGATAGCATAATGCAACACATACATCAAGGTAAAAACATATGCCTGTCATTTGTTACCAACGTCAGTAACGTCTGAGAAGCATTGGCAATTCAAATCAGATAAGTGAACATTATTATTTAATTACATGACAGCCTCTTCCTACAAAATGTGTTTTTTAATTTTAACCCTTACAAAAATATGAATTTCCTTTACTGCAGCAATATTCAGGAACTCAATGCGAACTGCTATCTTTGTAGGAGTTTTTCAGACTTGGCATCCCTATACGCGAGTCAAATATATTGGTGAAGAATCGATGAAATAAACAAATATCGTAAGCATGCCCCAAATAGTTTCTGACATGTTTAATTGATTTCGTGCAAGCCAGTTGAACTATGAAAATCAAGTTTTCAACAAATCAACTTTTAACTAATCGATTAAGTTTTACACATTGATATCCATGCAAGGTTACATTCTTCAACTTTTTTCATTTTAGTGAAATGCGACGACAATCTTGATGAAATGGGTAACGTGACGAGCTCGATTTTGCGATAAGATTTACCACAGAAATGACCAGTGGCTGGGGACAATCAATCACTTCATCCGAAGAACAAATAAAACTGTTTTGTGACTTTATTATGAATGAATGCCCAATAAAATTTTCGAATCAGACTGTCTATAGCACATTGCTTGTAAATTCACTTACCCTGCTATGCATGCTCACTTTTCACATAGCTATAGACTAACTGCTAACCAATTTATTTAGATTTAGAATGGAAGCCAACGAAAAAGTGGTATACCGGTTCAGAAGACAAGAAAAAACAGAAAAGCAAAGACAAGAGGAAACGGAAAGACAGAGAGACGAATACAAACAAAAATTACTGGTTAATCTTGGAGTTATTCAAACAAAACCCCAAGGACATTTGAACGATCAATCGCGCATAATATTAGAAAATGTGTATAATTATTTTATCTTCGAAAAAGCGGCCAAAATGTCATTGATTTCACCACAAAAGGTGTTCAAACGATTGGAAATAGCGACCGGTGTTCCCGAATGGACTTTGCATAGGACGATTGCGACAAAAATAAAACCTGCAAGAAAAAAACGAAATGCACCAAAAACTAACATTCTGCCCACAGAGCGGGAGATGATTCGCGACAAAATCCATGAATTTTATCGGGAAAACCGCCCGATTACATTGCGAAAACTGCAAGCTGAGCTTCGCCAGACAGCTGCATTAGTTTTTAGTGTTACATCACTTTGGCGAATTTTGATCAAGCTCGGCTTCAGGTTAAGCATACATGCAATGTGATTTTTAGCATAATTCAGTAGTTAATCTGCTTAAACCAGCTACATCACAGTAAACTTGCACAAATGCATGAGGAACATGACATTCACATGGTACTCAACAGTTTTCCAAAATAAGATTTCCTGACTTTTCTAGGTCTTCCCCATAAATGTCAATTTATTTCAGAACAAAAATCATTAGTAATTCATACATAAAGAAGTGAACATACCACAGGCCATAAAACATGTATAAATCACACATGATCGTGAAATTCTATTAAGTTAATTAAAAAACATTTCCATTTTTCTTCAATTCTGCAATTTGTAAGCTGAACAAATTTTTATCTGACAACAAAATTTTCTTCAATTTTACGTGCTGCCCTATTTTTTCGTTTCAGTTCTTGTTTGTTTTTCTTTTTTCTCGATGCAATATTCACACTAAACAATTTCACATTACACTTTTTCATCTCAAAAATGAGTCGTAAAAATTTGAAAAAATTTTGTTCATGGGCACACCCGAGCATCTTCTTATCAGTTGCCACAGAATTTTATTTCCTCATTTTTTACTGAATTGTTTAATTTTTCATCAAAATTGTTGAATCGTTTTGGGAGCTGCACAGCTCTAAAGAAGGCAAACTTATAATCAGAAATCATTGCATTTTCCAGGTCGTCCTTGTCTACCCCTTGTGATACATCTATGATCTATACTATAGAATTATCAAATAACTAATATACTATAATTTTATGTACTAATTGTTCCACAAACGAACATTTTACAGTGGGCAAGAAAGTTTAAACAGTCGAAAATCAGAGGCTAAAATAAACAAAATCCTGTTTAGAGGCACTCCTGAGTATCCTCTCCCAACATGCCGCAGAATTTCATGTTTTTTTCGTTCATGTAGATTCCTACAGTAACTGCGAAAGCAGCATCGCGAATCGAATACCCCTTGAGGAGCTACACAGATCCAGAGAAAGCAAAATTCTGAAAATTGCTATAAAAATCAATTCTTTTGGGGCATTTTTGTGTTTTCATGGAGTTGATCATTATCTCATCAATACTGGTGCCAGAAAAGACACTAAAAAGGCCACAACTTTTTGGATGTGTCGTAGCAAAACAGTGATATATGATTTTAAGTGCATTTTCATTGATAAGTTTTGTTCAATTCCGTCGAGTTACTGATCTAAAAGAATGACACAAGCCCATTGCCTGACCTGGAAATGCTGAAAAAATCTCTTTGTTTGTTACTTGAGGATCCGAAAAAATCGTTGTACCGAGCCAAAAATGATCGTCTCGCAAAAAGAGGAATGATGTTCAGAGATGAAGTAGAACACCACAGATGCACTAAAAAAGAAAAGATTAAAAATAGAATATATGAGGCTGCACCAAGTACATTTTTATTCAAAAAATCCCCTGAACGCATACAGTTAGCCTTTATTTTCATCTCTGCTTTAGTTTTTTTCCTCCAAGTCCCAGTCTTTAAACTTCCTCCATTTCGTTCAAATAACCAAGCTGCTTGTTCTGTGCATTTTTTATACTGATAATCTTTTGTGTAAAAAAATGCTGGAAAATTCCCAAAAAATGACCTGGAAAAGTATGCTTAATCATACATGTAATTGAGGGGGAAGTGCTATGGGAACCCCCCCCCCAAAAAAATCGTCGACCATATGGCCAGCCATTGGGCGACCCCCCCCCCCCCGGGATTTTCCAATCCTATGGCTAACCATATGGTAGCCCTAGGGAACCCCATAGCTTTAGTCGGAAAAATACTGAAAAATGTCATTCTTTCTATAAAAATGTCCATTTTTGAACAAAAAATGGTTCAAAACGTCAATTTTCTCGGCGCTTCGCGCCATTAGTACATATTTTATCATTTTTTAGACAAAATTACTACTTTTTAAACCAGTTTTCGGACATTTTTCATGGAAAAAATCGATTTTTTTTCCTTCAGGGACCCCTCCCTCCAAAATTTTGGGAATTACTGACCCCCCCAGACCTCGGAGCTCCGTTACATGTATGTGCTTAATGACAAAAATCACTGGAAAATTCTGGAAAAATTACCTGGAAATGTATCCCTAATGAAAAAATCACTCATTCTACAGCATATGCGACGGAGCTTCAAGGTGTGAGGGTGGAACGATTTTTTTGAAACTGAGATCATTGATTGTCCTAGACTTCTGGGCAGGGGTCATTAGAGAAGAACAATTATTTATTTTCAGCTATTAGGTCAGACCAAAGGTTCGAAAAATAGTAATTGAACCAGGAATAAATAATCTGAAAACTAAATAACAGGGTGTTTAACAGTTTTCCAAAATGAAATTCGACTTTTAAAGGCTTTCCAGGTCATTTTTCAGTTTTTCCAGAGCAAAAATCAACAGTAATTTATACCTGAAATGATTAAGGTGTGTCCCAGAGGTTGTAAACACCATGCATGTAATGGGAGGGGGCCTTCCTCCCAACTCGGTTGAACCCAGTACCCAAATGTTGGGCCCATGCCCACAACTCGAAAAAAATTGGCAAAAAATAGCATTACAAATCCACTGAACAATTAAATGCTAGCTGAATAACTGCAGTAGACTTAGTAGGTAACTCGTGGGCTCTAGTCAAATTCAGATAAATAAATACAATTGGGCATAAAAATTTTTCAGATTTTGAACTCCTAAAACACACTACAATGCACCTTTTTGTATTGACCCCTGAAAAATAACATAAGATAAAATGTAACACAGAAAAATACAAGAAATTCAAAGAAATCTACTATCATTGAAAAAAATTAAAAATAAATTATATCAAATCTGGAGAAAAAACACAAAACTGAATGTGTGTGAAAAAAGAAGAGCCCGCCACTATAAATCGTATACATATATCAGAGATCTTAGCTGACAACTTTTTCAATTCGAATCTTTCAGGTACAAATCGAGGCGTAGTCGCTTGTTTGTTTACCAACGCCCTGAAATAATGAAAAGACGAAATGATTATATTGTTAAAATAAGAAAATATCGATCAGAAAATCGAAAAATATTTTATCAGGATGAAACATGGTTAAATGCCGACCACATTCCGGCTAAAGCCTGGGTTGACACAAATGTTGAAGAAAACCCCTACGACGCCCTTAATCCAAATTTCAATCTAACTTTGGGGTATACTGATCCAGTTGGTAAGAACATCAATTCCACTACGTGCACAACATTATGAAAATTAAATAAAATACAATGTTTTTTATTCATGCTGTGAGGATGCAGAGGACTTTAAAAAAAATTTCAGTCTGCTGACTGTTATTCTTATATCAACATGTTCTTCTTCAGGAAAAGGAAAAAGATTGATTATCTCCCACATCGGCAGTGAAGACGGCTTCCTGGAACAGGGGGCTGATATTTTCGAGTCTAAAAAAAATGGGGACTACCATGAAGAAATGAATTCCGAACGGTATGAGCATCACATGAAGGAAAACGTATTTCCCAATTTGCCGAAAAATTCGATTTTGGTGTTGGATAATGCTCCGTACCATTCAAGAATAATGGAAAAAGTCAGTTGCTATGGCTGCAAATAGGCTCAATGAATGATTTTCTCTGATTTAAACATTTTCATAATGTATTCTTTAAAGATACCAACATCCTCATCCAAGAAAAACGAAATTTTACAATGGCTTGAAAAACAAAAAGTCGCTTATGATGCCAATCAAACCAAAAAAGAATTACTGTCTATCATCCAGAGCCGAAGATCTGATAGGCCGAAGATCTATTACCTCGATGAAATGGCCAAAGCTTTCGGCATCGAAATTTTGTGATTGCCACCCTACCATTGCGAACTTAATCCTATTGAATTAATTTGGGGACAAATTAAATCCAACGTTGCACGAAGAAATTCTACGTTTAAGTTGGCGGATGTAAAAAAATTATTAATTGAGGAAATGGTGAAAATAGATGAAAACGCCTGGAAAAAAGCGATAGAACATGTTAAAAAAATCGAAGCAAAATATGGCGAGCGAATTTTCGATCCAATTAACATAAAGCCCTTAATTATTGAACTGGATAGTTCAGAAGATGAAAGCAATCTTTCGGAAGAATATTCTTCAAGTGAAGATTCTTATGATGAAGAGTTTTAACACCACAAGTAAGCATACTGACTAACTGAAAGCAAATTGTCCAATAATACATGTAACGAAGCATCAAGGTAAGGGCAGAGGGGGCATTCCAAGGTTTAAGGGGTCAGGCGACTTTTTTGGGGTGGAGGGAGGCAAATTTTTTTCTAAGCAGGAGTCCCATTAGCACAGTTGCCAACTTTCCTAAATTTGTATTACTTTTTCTAAGCACGACTAAAATTTCCATTAGCATAGGTCCAAGTTTGTTAGCACCGTGCTAAAGAAGAACTATGGGAGGCATCCCTGTAATTGGGGGGAGGTTGGGGGGGGGGACCCTCACCCCCCAACTTGGTCAACCCTATACCCAACCCCCCCAAACTTGGAAAAATGAGGAAAAATGTGGCTTTTCTGGCCTTTTTTGGGAAAATTTTCGAAATTTTTTCGACCCCCTCCCCAAAATTTTGGAAATGTTGGGACCCCCACCCCTAAAATTTTGGGTTTAATCTCTCCCCAACTGGTTGGACCTCTTACAGGTATGATGGGAGGAGTCATACTTTGGGGGGAAGGGCATTAAATGATTTCGATTTTTCCACCAAAAAGTCTTTAAAATAGTTGAAAAAATAGAAATTTATGTTCAAAAACTGTATCCAATGTAATTACCGTGTGAAACACTAAAAATTGAAATTTTTGACTATTTTTTGTGCAAAAACAATAATTTTCCATCAAAAAACTGACATTTTACTGTTGACTTTTTGGAGGGATAATTTTGGGCATTTGGGTTTTCTGACAGTTTGGAGCATCCCCGAGGATTTTGTGGTGAATGGGTACTCCCAACCCACAATTTGAGACTCACTCTGTACCGGCCATTAGCCATATATGTCCGATGATGCCTGAGAGATTCTTATGGCACTTCGCCTACAATTACATGCATGATGAAAAATGCTTAGATGTTTTCCTGCAAATGCTTTGTCAATTTTTCAGACAAGTTGCTAATCAGAGGAAATGAATGATAAAGGAGAATTGGTCTCTACACTCGATCTAAATAATTATAAATTGTACAATTTACTTCTGCACTCATTGTTCATTTTCTTTCATTTAGATGAGTTTCCAACAAAAACAAATTATCTTACATTGGTTCGTCCAATCGTCCATAATATTTTCCCATCTATGCTCAAATTTTAATATCGGTGTAATCGTAATTGGCTGCTTGTTCAATTGGTTCCTCGTTCATAATCGGGTATTCATTTGTTCTCTTTGTTTTTAGTTCTTTGTGGCCTATCGGCGAGTTTCTGTTGCGTGCAATTGTCCATATATTTCTTCTTGCAGAGCATGAAAATGAAAAAACACACCAGCAAGATATACAGAGGTCGTGATGATGTAACATTTAACCCAGACTCACAAGTAGAGCATCAAAGTACCAGTATAAGTTTAAAAAAACCATAAGTCAATATAAATACTTGAAGTATCTTTGAATGTCAAACAGAGATGCATCAAAGAGCAAAAGTGCAAATTGCAAGTTGATACAGAAATTTATCTGAGCAACTTAAGGACACTGACACCAAATTGAGGTCAAATCTTACCGCAAGATGTCAGAGGATTAGAAAAGGTCCATTGCATATCGAACTCTTCTCGCTTGAATAAATTGAATAAACCATTTCCCTAGAAGAAATCGAGAAAATACATAACATGCATTAGTCTACACATATCAGATATTTCTGAACAAATAAAATGAACTCAGACAGTAAGAAACCCATGGAGGGTGTGACTATTTTTCACAATAAAGTTCTTACCATCTGTTATGTAATAGTGCTCTGAAGTCTATGGGAGCTGTTTTTTTATGTGTGGCGTTGATTATTATTTATCTTATTACCGAAGGAAAAAAGTTCGCCGTTTATTTGATAAAAAGTATGAAAAGTGGCAGCTGTTGTCTGAAAAATAAAAATAAGGTTTGAGGCACAGCGCACCGGAAGCAATTGACATTTCTCGTAATTTTTTGTTAAAAATGACTATTTCCTACTGAAAAATCGACATTCTCATGTTTTTCCTTCATATATAAAGCACTTATAAAACTAGCTCCAAGTTGAAATGATTTCTGTAGCTGAACTACCTACTGCACTGTCCCCATAATTATATGTTTTTGAATGTTGAATTTCGAAAATAGAAACAGAAAGTTGGAGTACATGCAGGTCATGAAGTTTCAACTGAATTTTACCTGGTTTAGTCAGGACTGATAAAATATTTAAACCTTAATTATGTGTGATAATAGGCTCGTTGTTATTATGCTGTATTATTTATGTGTTTTCGTTTGTAATAATAAATTCTTTCATTCTTTCTTCTAGTTTCATCGCAAAGCAAGGATCCGACTTCTGACTTGTGAAACTCGTCAGATTTTGCTAGATAAAACTTCCTACTTCCTAGCTATATTTTTTCAGAATTTTTGAAAAAAGCAATGAATATAAATAAAAATGCAACTTGGAGCCTGACGGCCCTTATGATAAGGGTATAGTTTCATGTATAGAAATGTATTTTTATGCGCTTTAAAGTGGGAAATACTGAAAAACTTTCAGCGCTCTGCTCTGAATTCCAGATAATTCATAATTTCATCATTTTAAGTGTGTGGTAAGAATCCGAGATGGAACGTAGCGCTTTTTTATGCATATCATTGTTGAGGGCTTATCAGTCGAATTCTCATGAAATTCAAACTTATCATACCATTGCATAGTTTGCCGGAAAATTTTGCCCACAATGCTGGTAAATTAGACTTCAAACTAGTGTTTTTCGTGTCAAAACATGGTTTTTGGCACAAAAAAATTTGAGCGTTTGTGCCAATTGGCACAAATTTTTTGACTAAGGCTTAATTTCCATGGTTTTTATACATTTTAGGAGCTGGAAACGCAAAATTTTCTCGGCGCTTGGCGCTGAATCAATGAAACGCGAACAAATTCCTAGTATGCTTGTATTCTGGCAACAGACTTAGAGATCATCAATGGCTGGTGAATGGATATAAATTGTTAACTATCTATGTTCATTCAATGGGATTGGGAAGGAAACGAAATCTTACTTTTGGTGTTTGATTCGGACAGAAAAACGGACATTGTTGGCACAATTCTTCAACTCAAAATTTACGCGACACGACTTAGAGACATCCTTAATTTAACCTCTACATCATTGTCAAGAAGAAATTCGTAGCCGAAAATTGAAGAAAAATGTAAAAATTTTTGATCTGAATTTTCGTAGCATTAGATTTCCGAATCATATACCGTTTTCCCAATTAGTTTTTCCTATTTCAAAATTTTTTTAGTGGCATCGGCACAATTTTTTTGTATCTTTTTGCCAATGGGCACAAATTTCCGTCCACAAAAAACACTGCTTCAAACTCTGAAATATATATATACATTTTTTCAATTTTAATGGATTAACGGCTCAGAATCATACCTGTAATTGGAGGGGGGTTGGGGGACCCCCTAACTTGGCCAACCAGGGTTTTTTTGCACAGGCCAAGTTGCAATGTGCAACTTGGGAAAAAAATTTGGTTGCACAGATAAATTTTTGGTTGCTCACTCTAAAATTGATAAATTTGCTTAAATTTATCGGAAAACCCATCGCAAACTAGTTTTCTTGTAATTTCATTTGATCCGCGTCAGTTTTAGGCATCTAAAACCCAATTTTTTGAATTTTCGGGGAAAAATAAAAAGATTAATATAACTAGAGTATAGTAATGTGTTCGGCGCATAGCGCCGAATTTTTTTTCAGGATTTCAATATCCTAGAACGCTGGAAAATGAATCTTTTCACCTTTTATTTCGAAGACAGACGGTTTGATTTCTCAGTGAATTAGATGAATTTTCAGTCGGACAAACAAAAATTCAAAAAATAGGCAAGCAACTAAGAATTTGAATCAAAAATTTCTAGCATTGTCTTACACTCAAAATGTTTTAATCACATAAAGGTCAAAGTTTTCATGAAGATCGCAAAAAAAGATTTGAGAAAATGACCGAGAAAAATGTCAGTTATCAAATTCGTCAAAAAACAATACAGGATAAAACATTTATCCATAACATGTTGATAGCTAACTAGAAGCTATAAGCATACCTGTAAGACCTCCGACCAGTTAGGGGGGGGGGGCCAAATCCGAAATTTGGGGGGGGGGTAGAAAAAAGTCGAAATTTTTCCCAAAAAAGGCCAAAAAACATACTTTTTTGCAAATTTAGCAAATTTTTTTAATGTTTGCCAACCTGGGTGGGAGGGTTGGATGATTTTGGGTACAGTGTTGGCCAAGTTGGGGGGGGGGTCCCCCAAGTACAGGTATGGCTATAGAATGACCTTTTCTAACCGCGCACTAGAATAATAATATAAAAAGTTATAAATGAATATAAACCCGGCGCGAAGCGCCGGAAAATTTTCACTTTTCTCCATTTGAGAACGCATGAAAATGCATCTCCGGACAGAAAACCCTATAGCCTACTATAATCAAAAGAGCAGTCAGGCCTCAAGTTGCACTGTGCAAAATGGCAGAAAAAATTTGGTTGCACAGCCCGAAATTTGTTTGCTGTGTGCAAACAAAACGCTGTGGCCAACCATATACCCAACTATCCCAGACTTAAAAGAATTGGCAAAAAAGTGTCTTTTTGGGAAAAATTCGACTTTTTTCGACCTCCTACCCCAAAATTTCGTGTATACCCCCCAACTGGTCGGACCTCTTACAGGTATGATCGATCAGCATGTTTTTAAAAGCTTGAAAAACACTAAAATAAAGCGGCTATGAGCATTTTTAAGCGAAAAAACGAATTTGGGAAATTGCGGAAAAAAATTTTGACCATTTCCCCCACTTGGTGAATGAAAAGGCCCGAGGGGGCAGAACATAATTTGATAATCGTTTCTATCGATTTTCTATATTACAGTATATAACAATTTAGTCCTCACACGAAATTTGGCATGTGTTCTTTATTTCAGCTTTCCTCCGAAAAATAGCATTTGAAAAAAAACAGACTATAGATGCTCTAGGCAACGCAAGATTTTTCTCAACTCTAGACTTAAAAGCAGGGTATTGGCAAATCCCTTTAGACATCGCTTCACGCGATAAAACTACTTTCGTCAGTCAAGAAGGCTTGTTTCGATTTAAAGTTCTACCTTTTGGTTTGAAAAATGCTCCCGCTGAATTTCAAAGACTAATGGAACGGATCCTGCATCCATACATCTGGAAAATCTGTTTGGTCTATATCGACGATATCATAGTCTTTTCGCAAACGTATAACGATCATCTAGCACACATCCAACTGATCTTTGATGCTCTCCGTGACGCGAATCTAACACTGAGACCAGATAAATGCGATTTTGTGCCGAAACAAGTAAAGTTTCTTGGTCATCTGCTAAGCGAAAATGGAATCTCGCCTGATCCCGAAAAAGTTTCCGCGATCGTAAACTATGAAATGCCAAAAACGGTCAAAGATCTTCAAAGTTTTTTGGGCCTAGTCCAATGGTGTAGATGATTCATACCGAATCTTGCCACTCTTTCGCGACCGCTCTATCAACTTCTACGAAAAAACGCGAAATATGAGATAAGCGAAGAACATTGTACAGCATTTAACGAGATTAAAACATCTCTAACCTCGACTCCTTTTTTGCGATATCCTGTCTATAACGACGAAAAATCGAAATTCATCATACAAACTGATGCTAGCACAACTGCTATTGGTGCGATTTTGTATCAAGAAAACGAAAATGATCAATGGGTCATCGCCTATAATAGTAGAGTTCTGTCTGACGTAGAAACCCGCTACAGTACGACTGAGCGCGAATGTCTAGCAATCGTAGAAGCTTTTCGTTGGTACAGACACTATGTCTATGGTCAAAAAGTAACGGTCAGAACTGACCATAAACCTTTGCAATGGATCAAAGAAGAAAAACATCGAAATTCGCGACTTCAAAACTTCGCAATAAAGCTGCAAGATTACGACTATCGTGTTGAATATGTGAAAGGCAAAGAAAATGCTTGTGCTGATTTTCTATCACGAAATGAACCTCGCGCTAAAGTAACGTCAAAGACTAGTGAAGAAGTAACAAATGAAATATTCAGACCGACATTTCGCGAAACAAAAAAGACTGTTGCAGCGGCAATAACAAGGTCAATGACGAGAAAAGAAGAAAGAAATAAAGTGCCGAAGTTCGAAGAAGATTTCCAACAGCCTGAGAAACGGCTAGTAACTATAGAATCGCCGGAAGAAATCAGAGAAGCTCAAAGAAAAGACCCATACATCGCGAAGCTGATAAAAGTTCTGGAACAAAAGCAAATCTCTACGATTTCATCTGCCTTCCATACCGAAAACGAAATAGTGTACCGAACGTCAAAACAAGCTAACACAGCTTCCGCGATAGTAGTCCCGACTACTTTGATTGAAAGTGTTTTGTATCAATTTCACGGCGCGAAAATTTTGAGTCATCAAGGTCATAGACGCACTACAGCAATGATTCGTCAGCATTTCTGGTGGCCGAAAATGGAAGAATCGATAATAAAGTGGATCAAAACATGTAAAACATGTCAACAAACAACTTCTCAGTTGCCGAAACCACCTCCTTTGATGCCGATTCAACCGAAATATCCATTTGAAATCGTCGCGACTGACATAGTAAACATTTCCCCTCTGGGTGAGAAAAGATCATACGTCATTGTATTTCAAGACTACTTCACTAAATGGGTAAGCGCTCATTTGATTCCGGATCAAAAAGCAGCCACTATAGTCGAAAGTTTCGTAAACAATGTAGTTTTGGTTCATGGCAGCCCGAAACATCTTTTATCAGATCAGGGTTCAGGATTCACTTCAAACTTGATGAAAGACATCGCGAAGCTTCTAAAAGTCCAGAAAATCAATACCACTGCGTATCATCCGCAATGTAATGGAATGGTCGAAAGATTCAATCAAACGTTGATTTCACAACTCAAAAAATTCACCGCTGAAGACCCCGATAATTGGGAACGATATCTACCTTTCGCGACTTTCGCTTATAACGCTGTTCCTCACACAGCTACTCACTTTTCTCCGTTTCGACTTTTGCGAGGGTACGAACCCAGAATCGCTATAGATTTTGACTGCACTAAAAGTCTAACGTTACCACTAAATTACGATGCGTATCAGTATATCTTCACGCAAGCGCAACTAACGCTATATAACGAAGTTTTCGAGAACTTAAAAAACGCGTCCGAATCGCATAAACGATACTTCGATAAGAAAGCGAAAGAGCAGAAATACGATCTAAACGATCTCATACTGTTGCTAAATAATAAAAAAGCAACTAAAATCGACAAAGACTATATCGGACCCTTCGTAGTGGTCGAAAACTCCGAAATTACGAAAAACGTCATAACTATCGATAGTTTAGATTGTCCCGGACAATCTCAGAAAGTCTCACTTTCTCGCGTAAAGCCATACATGCCTCGCACGGCATCGGCAATCTTAGAAACGGAAGACAGCGGTCCTCCAAAAAATTTGTAAACATTAAAATTAATATTTTTGATATATTTTAACTAACACTAATTTTTAATTTTGATAAATAAAGTCTAACTATTTAATATTTTTGAGCAAAGCGATGAGTACAAATTTTCGAATATTTAAAAACGCGCAAAACGCGCTCATACAGATTCTATGTGGAATGAATGAAAGGAATGCGTGTGATATTATTATGTGATTTTGTACTTATTCACGTCCATTTCGAATAAATTGACCTTCCATAAGTAGTTGCGCAGAAGAGAGATTGAACAGAAAGCGCGCGCTGTAGGAAAATCTTCCTCTGGTCCCACCCAATCTGAACTTTACACTTTTCGCCATGTGCATGAAAATTTAAATTCGTGGTTTAACAACTTTCCACTTTACACCTTCATTTTTATAGCAAGATAGTTTGGCTTAAATTTTTCATTTCGCAAAATTGAAACGATAGAGAACGGTCGCATCGAATTTGAAATTCTTCAAGATCAAAGTTGAAAGATAAAAGTGATGGCGAGTGAATCGGAGGCGACGACGTCGCAAGAATCGGCGATATCTACGTCGCTTATAAATCCGCCGCCGATATTTCGAAAAGCTTTCAACAATCAAGACCGATACGTGGCGTATCAGAAAAAGCAATACCGTCAAGACGACAGATTTTTCTTTGCTGATGGTAAGTTCTGCACTGCCATATAGACTAAAGTCTTTAAAAAGAAACTCTGGGTTTCACTTCCCCTGGGAAGAGTAAAGTATCGATCCGTCGATAAGAAAATGGGAGTCGCGGTAACTTCGCTAGAAGATTTGCACGCCGCGATTCGAATGAGTGACGTTTCCATGCGAAACTACATCTCACAGAAATTAATCGAAATTTTATGATATTTTTTAGAATACAATATCAAAAGAATGATCCGAATCACGGAATTCGAACGTTGGTTCGAGACGGTATATGCGAGACCGCTCAACGTGCTACGCGACCCTCAATACGTTGAGAGCGGACAATTGAAAGGCGCCCTATCGGCATACGCGAAACCGAACTTCCGCGGCCATGTGCTAGTCGGATTTGACGTCGAAAAGATCTCGACTACTCAACTGTACATACACAAGAAAACAAAGATGAATATAGTGAACCAGAACGCGACCCACGTCGCTCGGTTCGTCCAGCTGGGTTTTCCCACTGGATACACTATAATGTTCGACGCCTTAGCGGCGACACCCGAGGACTGGACGGCTTTCTACGAGTTCGTGTCGGCCCCTAAAACGATCGTAATCGGATTCGATCAAGCCGACGATTGGAAATGTCTCAAAGACATGCACGGACGAGAATTTTACTCATCCGACGCTCGAAAAACGCACTCTACAGTGCTCGCGCCTAGTATACTGGTCGACGTCCAGATTATACTAGAAAATATCGAACGCTCACCCGAAAAGTGGGAGAGAGCTCGTCTGATCGGTTTGTGCCCCGAAAATAAAAAATTGAAAGGAATCGTCGCCGACGCGTTCGCGCTAGACGTAGAACGCTACACGTTGTATTTTCCGCAAGCGAACGATCGCATCGCCCAAGCAGGCAAACCCGACGATCAAGTTTTGACGTATTCGATTCTAGATGCGTACTATCCGATACTAATGTTTTTGGCGTACGGGCGCTACGGCTTCGTAGACAGCGTCTACGACAGCATGCAAATCTTCCCGCATGATTTCTTGCCGCCCGAATACATCCACATCGCTGCGCAAAATTTGTACGATAACACCAATATCGATCGCGAAGGCGACCAAAAGGGCGCTTTCGGTGTCGTAGATCCGACGCTCTCGAAGAGTATGCTGCATGCGATCATGCGCGACGAAATCTTGGCGTTAAATCGAATCGTATACTACGACTATAACGTTCCGAACATGCGATACTGTACGTATAATCACGTAAACGTGGAGCACTCCACTAAACCGCTCGGATTGAAAATGCATCCGACAAAACTACCGACGATAAAAGGTAGCAAAAACAACACGTCTTCGTTGACCGACGACGGAAAGATTGAACCGTATGACGACGCCGCTGAATGCGCGAAAGTAATTGAGCGAGCTCTACGCTCCAATGACGTAGTTAGCATCCATCACGAAGTCGGCGCACCTATGTCTTTGCTATTTCTTTCCGAAATAGACCAAAACATGGTGACAAGTGATGACGCTAAACAAATAAACTTCGAATTAATCGTAAACGATCCGTTCACCACCTACGGCCCTCCGGAAACGTGGCCTATCTACGAAATAAAATGCGACCATCAGATCGCCGAAAAGCCGGCTCTAACGCCGCTCTACTCAGTTCCGAACCATCATCAATGGATGAATGCTGTTCGCGGAACTATGCCGCTAGTCGCTCACGTCTGCTCCCCACACTCCGAAATGGAACTGCGAGCAATTCTCAAAAATGAGATCTCGAAACTGTTATCGAAAAGTGACAGTATCGACATAGATCTTATTTGCGAACAAAATTGGGTGAAACGAGACGGCACGTTCGAATTCGAACTAATGGAATGGACCAGTCGCTTGCCCTACAACGAAAAGAATCGCAGCGACAGCAAACGACCGATATATGCGAATCGATATTTTATGCGACAGATCATATTCAAAAACGACTGTTTTCCAGTCTCTAACGAAACAGATCTTGTAACGAAAAAGAAGTATAGGGAAAACCCCTATTACTACTTTTCTTACAATTCGCCGATTTTAATGTCGAGAAAATGTGAGCAACTCATTTGCTTTCCGCCGAGTCATACTCTAACAATGAGTTCGAACTTGCCCGTAATACTGACCGCCATATTGTCGGGAGAAAGTCCCACAAAAACGCCTACACAGGCTCCTACACAATCCACCGCGGAAACCGAATTCGATGCGGAAACGGCGATGGCCGTCGATTCGTTGCTCAAACAAACCGCCGAAGAATCGTTCGCGGTAAAAACAGAACTACCGTCCGAATCTGACGTCATACAACTCGAAAGCGAAGAAGAAGACGTATCCACAGCTGATACTACTGCACCTGTAACGACGACTAAAACAACGTCCTCGTTCACTCCGTTATCCAAAAACTTGTCGAGCAGTACATTCGAATTGGAATCGGAGGAGATAAAGAAACGAAACATACAAGAGGTAGCCGCGTTGGTGAAAACCTCATCGATGTACGATGTTTGGCGTATGGAAGAGGAAGAAGAAGACGAATCGAAAATGGTACCTCCAAAAATCATACCTATGCGATATCGGATACCGAAGAAAAACGAGGAAGACACCTCTACCCCGATAAGTACCGAAACCGCCACTCCAGTTTTGGAGGTGAAAGACGACCGATTGTGCGATGAACACGGCGTACCTATTCGCAACGTTAGAGCGTATCAGTTTTCACTGTTTCGCAGACGAAATGCCATCGATAAACAGTTGCGCACAATACAGGATTATCTGGACACGCATCCAGAAGATCCTAATTACGTGCCCCCATCCAAAAAACGCCGCGAATCACGAGAAGACACTCGTAGTAGAGAACGAAAACAAACCGAATCACGGTCACGAGAACGACCCTCGCGGTCTACTGCTCGCAAAGAAAGCGACGATTATGACAGTCGAAAATACCGGCATGGTGAATACGCTTCGAACGAGCGTCCTAGAAAATTTCACCGAGACCGCGATTATAGACAAGAACATCCTAGCGAATCGAAAGATCGACAAAAAAGAATCGAATGGGCTAGCGCCTTGAAACGCGATCAATTGAAAAAAGAACAGTTAGAGAGCCAACAGCCTCCGACGGCTGGCTCCGAACCAATGATCGAGGAACCAACAACGTCGCAACAAGCGGAAGCGGCTAGCGAACAACAAAAGTCACAAAGAACCGTTCGAGAATACAAAGTTGCGCATCGACGACACGGTAGACAGCGTACACCGCCGGAAGAACGGTACCCTAGCGTACCTACAGCACCTATTACGGCTCAAATCCAACCGAGAACGACCGATGACGTAATTATCATTAATTACTTCAATCGTGCTCATTTGGATTTTGATCCCGTAATTCTACGTCAAGCCACCGCGGCTTCGCAACAAATAGCGCAGGACTTTCCTGACTATTTTCAAGCGCGATATTTGCGACGAGATCCGCATTGCACAGAAGAACTCACTGCAGTTCTTCTGAGTTGGATGTGCGATTACTATAAGTACTACGGCGCTGAAAACGCAATCGTGATAACACAGCTCACGCTGTTCCTCTTCCACGCCAGGCAAGCCTACGACTACAAAACTACCGATAATTCGTACTCGATGGCTCTACGCTACATCTTGCAATGTCTCACCGACACGCGAGCCCCGAACTATCCGGCAACTGAAGAAAGAAAGAGTATCATTCGAGACATACATCGCGAGTATCAAATTGAAATGGACAAACGAGCCGAAGAAAAGAAAAAGAGAGACGCCCAAGCCATGGCAAAAGCGGCCGTACCGCCAAAATACCAAATGACACCGGCTCCGATCATCACTATGGCAACGACAGCGACAACTCAACCGTCGATGGTTGGAGTGCGAACCTCACTTGGAGCCGCGCAGCGAGCTTTGGCCCCGCGAGCACCGACCACGAGCCAATCGATACAGATGCCCCAGCCGGGTATTCTGAAAGCGGGCAAAACCCCGGTCAAAGTTTTGCCTAAAGGTCGCGGATTTCCGCCGAAATGAGTCGAAAGGGATAAGTATCACGATGCTAACGCATCTCATTTCCTTTTACTAGTTTATTCTTTTTCCACTAGAATCTTTTTCTTTGAAATCTCTAAAAATTTTAAATTCTCGGTGCTAAATACTAGTTTTCATTTGCTCATCACTTTGTGCCGTAACATTTTTTGTGATAACATCGTTTAAATTTTCTTTGTTTGTGTAGTATGTGCCGCAGAGTAGAGAAACGGACAAATCGTCGAAAGAAAACTTGCCCAAAACGAGCTAAACGCTCTCATTTGATCAATACACAAATTCACCACGACACGTCGAAATCGCTTGAGGCGATTTAGATCGAAAGGGGGAGGAGTGTTGTGGAGCAATTTGACGTATTTGTAAAGCTCGTATCATTTGCGAAAAAGATCGGCAAGTTTGATTTGGAAAGATCGTGATGAGACCACCGAAGAGGCGTGGCTACAATGTGAAGAAATTATGAAAGTGTTCTCGTTAGTCTTTGCGTTGTACTGTAGCCGAAAGGTTGTGTTTTTTGGTATTTGTCTGAAAAGTGTGTAGCGGCTTTGTACATTAGTAAATTGTGTGAAAAGTCTGTTCTAAGTTGAGTCAAACTATTTGAAAAATAGTTTGAGTGAGCGAGTGAGACTTCTAAGCGGTTAAGAATATACGGCGCGAGTTTCGGCATCCGAAAACCTTTGGCGACCTGAGCGAAGATCCCTGGATAATTGACACAGCGCTCTCTACGAGCCCGTCAATCTCCTGCGTTCGACTATCGTTGCGTTGATTCCGTAAAACACTCCGAGTGTTTCGTCTACAGCGTTCCGCACGCTTTTCCACGTTCCGTACATCTCTTCTAAAACGCGCGATAAATCGTCGAGCTACACAGCTTTGCGTTCCGTCGTCTATCATCTTATTTTCTCACGCACGACATCTTTAGTTATGTTTTTATCAAACTTTTGGCATAAAACTTTTTAAAGGTTTTCAGTATGTTTTTAGGCTGAAAAAAAATTTTTGTGCCATTGGCACAAATGTCCGTGCACAAAAAAACGCTGATTTGGATGGAAATGGAAGATTTTCGTTTCATACAGTAAATTTATCCGTGTACGCAATAATATTTTATATTGTAATACATGTGCACAGAAAAAGCAGAATATCATCTACTCAGTAATATCAATCGCAGACGTATAAATTTGAATGATTGAAAAGCAAGGAAAAATTGAGGAAATTTTTTTAATCACAATTAACCTTTAGAAAATGTCAGACCAATCTGTAATTTTCATAAATCACATAAAACAGGGGTGATGTTGGAGTCGGGATGACCAAAAGTACTATACAACCCGACGGTCCAACGAACAACAAAGCAGCAACATCACTAAACAGAATTTTCAGAGACAGCTTCCGAACCTTGACCACTGCTAAAAATAATAACTAATCATCGAATCAAATGAAATTTTCTGTTAGAAGATATCGTTTTATTATAGTAAAGATCCCGAAATTCATCTCCAAACGATGTCTTCATCAAAAAAACAAAAAGCGCGAAATACGAATTATGAAGTAATGACAAAATGAAGCAAATTATTTTGTGACCATATTATGATTGATTGTCATCAACTCAACAAATTTTTCTATCCATGCGAGCCCACTGTGGTTTCTGTGACGATTTCCATTCATCAAATTGTGCCTAAAACATGAAACACGAACATAGCACACTTGCCTTTATAGTGCAGTCAAACTTTTTCATGATCATTCAAAACGCTACTCTGAAACAAGCGTGCTGATAACCATAAGTGAACAAGCATCATTATCCTTCTTTCATTACGAAGTGGCTGATAGTCTGTTTTTTATAAAATGTTCCCAAATAGAAAAGTGACACAAATCAGTACTGTCGTCGAAATCGTTTACATAAAATTCTTTTTGTAAAATTTGTCACTCGAAAAATTGCTGAAGGTTAGGTCAGTATGCTCACAAATTTCTAGTCCTACATGGTATTTTGTTTGTCAGAAAATCGCAAAAATCTAAAATACTACTTGCTTTCCACTTTCATTATTTGGAAGCATTTTAACAAAAACAGACGCTACAGCCATGTAATTTGCATATTCAAATTTGTCAATGATGTTCTGAAAGGACTCCTCATCAGCAGATGGGAAATGTAACTGTCATTCAGATGTACTACATGCATGCTCGCCCAGAGAAAATTGTCTTCTTGTTTTAAGTTCCTGAAAATTAATACTACATAGAATTCATTGTTTTTTAATCTGCTTCTGAATAATGAAACCGAAAAGCACCTATTCTACATTCCCACGATTTCCCAAAATCCACATATGACACAAGACCAAAATATCGAACAAATTCTATTTTAAAAATTTCGTGCAAAACGATTTTGACGATACAGTATTCATTTTTATCTTTTTTTAGTTTACAAGTATTACAAAGATATAAACTGTGAATAATCCGAGTGAATCCTTGATGAACAAGAATTGGGATGAGAAGTCAACAGCATGGGGAGAAATACATTAGGAAATCTAAGTTTTTCTGCGTACATCTTGATGGTGTTTCATGGCAGACAACTTTGCAATGTTCATTGCAGGAACAAGATTCCAAGAAATTAAGAAATTCCCTAACCAGCAACTTGATTTCCTCCTGCTTTATGGCTTCGGCGCATTTTTTCACAGCGATTTGTTGCCTTTTCCATTCCGGTAGGGGAATTCCACTTTTCGGAGCGAAAAATCCGACTTGGTCCAAAAATTGATCGGGCGTCAACGTTTCTCGGATATTTTCTAGGGCTCTTACGAGCTGAAAATGGAAAAGTGTGTGATCTATGTAATCGAACGACGTCATAAAATTTATCAATTGTGGCTTAGGATAAAACAAAACATTCATGAGTGATGCATGAGGAATCTTGAATTCCTGCAGCTGCCGCGGTATTGCATGCATATAGTATTCATCGGCAACAAGAAAATTGGGAGACCAACCGAATTTTGACAGTTCCATCAAAAACGAATGTACACCATTAGGTACTCTTTTGAAAACAATGTATTATCAGGAATTATTTCAATTTCTATTTTGCCAAATCCAACGTACCATGGATCCATAACCTCAAAAATTACCTCTTCCTGCTTCTTCATCAAAACAGCTTGCTTATCCGATTTCAAATTGGCCAGAATTTCCTTGGCGTTGCAACCTTTTGTGAAATCGGTCATTTTTTCCGTATAAAACTACCGCACAGAGCAAGCAAAACCAGACAGAAACGAGACGGGAAGAATCTTGATACTGAAACTTTTTTGTACAAAAATAATACAACAAAACCGCAGCGTGACCACCTAGATAAAAGAAGCAATTTATCTTACAATACCTTTAGTGAAAAATTTCTCACATTCTTTTTTCCTCTTTTCTTTTCCATGAGGCGACGTGTCGAAATAAACATTTTCGGTTGGTAAATAATGTTCACGAGGCCACAGTAATTGCAAACAAATGAGTTATTATGTATATTGTGTCCTACTATGAATGCAATTTGCTATAGCCGTGTAATCGGAAATAAATAATGCAAAAAAGTAAATAAGCGAGTAATTTGAAATTGCTCCGGAGAAGCAACCGGGAACAGAAAATTGGAATGTCTAGCGAAAAGCTAACAAAAAGCATTACAATATTTTTTGAATCGGTAATTATGTCATAAAGCTTCAATTTCAATTCGTTTCTCATTTCACTGAATCTATCCATAGAAATTAAAATGGCTAAAAAGCTCATTTCTTCATAAACATGTACAGAAAATCTTAATCTAATAAAATCGAAAGAGAAATTATTTCGTGGATGTCCGAAAAGCGTCCTCCCGCAAAGTAGCCATGTCATGCTTGTGTTCGGGTTTTGCTAATCTAATCTAGTCTCTCCCAACTTCATGTCGGCACACATGTAATAGGGGAAGGTGTGAACCTTTTCTCACTCACCCTGCACCTCGCCCAAATGGCAATGTTGAAAAATATCCGTGGAGAATTCTCAAAAAAATTTCCACTCATTTAACCCCACCTCAATGAAGCGCAAAATTTTCATCCAACGGAATAGGCTACGGTATATCATGAACTGCTTGAACAACCTGCACATAGGAAGACTTTTTTCTCGAGTTGAGCGTATGTATTAGTTAACAGGAAAATGGCCTGATGTAAGTGCTGCTCACCGATTTCTACGAATTATTTTGCTTTCCGAGGCTCATTTGGAAATGAAAAGAGTAAAAATGCCTCTTCAACACGAAAATTTAATCATTCAGACGTCTCGTTTCTGAGCTACAACTGATACTTTTCATAACTACTCGAAAGGTAATCTTTCTGGGGAACCACTTTTCTAAAATTTTTAATACTATTTTGATGAGTTGCAAAACGGTGCGAAAATGGTATTAAAATTAAAAAAGTTTCATGATATAACCACATCATTGACCGTTTTATTACGAAGTACGCTTTTCAGCGGCATTTTTTTGTTGAAGTTGTGAATTTTTCTATTGCAATCAGTCATAAAATAATACGGAAAAACCCACAAAAATAAATGGTTTCCGTAAATGCACATGCGGGGGTTTAAACTTCCAGCAAATCATCCTTCACTCCCGCCAAATTTGGCCTAATCCCCAGCAAAATAGGCCTTTTTTGTTATAAAATCCAGAGTTTTTCAAAAAATTGTGTTCCCTGATCGCCGGCAGATTTTTCGCCTTGTGCATATATGGTTGTTTGGCCCCTTTTATACCGCTCAGCCTCTGATTTTCGAACATGAATGAAATTCTGACGTATCTCAGGACACTGTATGTAAAGAAGCACTTTTCGGTAGCTGTTTTTAGGGCTACACAGTAAATTAAGTGAAATTATGCAGTCTCATACAGTCTTTGAACAGAAGAATTTTGATCAAGTCCCGGCAAAAGACGATTAAAATTATCAACGGTTATATCGGTGCACTGCACTGATCTTGCAGTACGAGCTTCATGTATCCCAGGACTTTCAGAAAACACAAGAGGGTATAAAATAGGTCGTAACTTGATATGTAAGAGGACATAAAAAGTTGCGATATTTTATGACCTCATCATATGTGGTATCGAGACTTTAGAGCGCAGGACAATAGAGCGCAGGACAATAGGGCGCGGGCGTTAGAGACAGTACAGTAGCGGATGAAGCGGGCGGGAGCGGCCGCGCCTCCTAAACTCATGGTCTAAAAATATAAATTATCAAGATAATGGTTAAACGCATATTATCAGAAATCTACAAAACTTAATTAAATACTGCAGCCAAAATTAACTTTTTTCGAATTTTTTTCTTCTTTCATCTATCCTCTATTTTCTTGCCAGTTGCCCCATCGTTTCGTTTTGTTTTTTTTAGAAAAAATTTCAAGAAAAAAAAGTTTGCATATCGAAGGAAAAAATTTAACAAAAGCCCCAATGTCTCTGCGCTCTAATTTCCTGCGCTCTCATGTCCGGTCACGAGTTTCCACCTGTTAGATGGTTCTTATGATTGGATCTATTTTACTCTTTCTGTTATAAAATATGCCGATTTGTTTCAATTTTCTTTTTTTTGCAGTAGTATTTTTGATTCTAGTCGGTCAATATTTGAGCAAAATAGCTGAAACTTTTCAGTATTTATGTCACCGATGGCAGCAAACCGCATTAATTGTCATTCTGCTGGCTGAAAAAGAAAATTTACAACTTTGAATACTGATAGAAAGAAATTTATAAAAATAGGAAGAAAACTATGAACTGACTCAAAAGATTTTCAGGTGCAGTCTAAGCAGCTCAATTTAGACTTTATGAAATCAATTAAGAAAGTTTTGCGACTAGCAACAAACGGGAGAGTTCAAACACAAATAATTGAATTTTTCACTATTTTTTATCTCTTCCTAGTTCCTATTCAGTAATACACAATATTTTTTATCTGATAAAAACAAAAATTTTTCAATATGAAATATAAGCATGAATTTCCTGTACTTTGAAGTCCCTTAGAACTGAAAAATTGCGTCTTTCACTTCACAATGAGTGGTGAATTTCCAACATTGTCCTATTCAAACAACACTGGTGGAAATTGGCATAGATTCCCAGCTATGTAATTCTGCAACTATTATAACAGTCATTTTACAAAAAACGGACTGTACATCAGTAAACATTGAGAGAATAAAATTTTATTGAACCTAAAATAACCATTCGTTGCGCGCTGGAAGATTATACAGAAACGACAAAAAGGTACACAAACAAGCAAAATATACTATAAATCCAGATTTGCCGGCTCCGCCGAAAATATTTGACGCCAAATTTAAAATTTTTTTCCACGAGTACGTTACGACCAAATACGAAGATACGAACACAAATTTTGGATTGAGAAGATTTCAACTTTTCATGAAAGACAAAGCTATTGAAATAATCAAAATTTTTGAGAACATATTCGCTTCCGGAACAGTGTGTAAAATATTTTCAGATATTAGATCGGTGAAAATTTTTTGACATGCTAGATCTGGATACAAAAGATTTGGTCAAATCGCTAAGCCTTGCATGTAAAAATCTAGCAAAAAAATCATCGATACCTACAGAAAGCAAAGTTCATACGTTTTGCACATACATGTAAAAAGACCCCCAGGTCTTGGGTGGAGGAAGTCCGGCGATTTTTTTGGGGACAGGAGTCACCAATTCCGCAAAATTCAAAAGAGAGAGGTTCCGAAAAAATCGATTTTTTCGCCAAAAGGTCTGAAAATAATATTCTTTGTCTAAAAAACGGTGAAAAAATATATTTATGGTGCGAAACGCCAAAAAAATTTACATTATTGATTATTTTTTGTTCAAAAATTGGCATTTTCCATCAAGAAGTTGATATATTTCAATATTTTTCTGACCAAAAGTATGAAGGTAGCTTACCATATGGCCGACGATTTCTGGGGAGGGGCTCCTATGACAGTCGCCCCAAGTACAGGTATGGTTTTGCACGAAAATATATAAAAAATATGGAAAACGTCCTCTCGTCGAGAGCGCCCGCGAACAAACAAAAAATAAACAAACTCATTTTTAGCTGGTTATATAAATGCTCAGCACAGCAGATTTAGAATGTTATTACATAAAATATAAATATCGGGGTATTTTACTAACGTACTGTCTCTCACCCGTTCCAATTCGGTTTTGCCGCCCTCTTTTATCATTAATGGCACGTACCGTTCTTCTGAGAATGAAAAATAATCAATAATAAAAATACGTATGCGATAAGTTTATAAGCATTTGACAATTTCAGAAGATAACAAAAACAAGTACCAGAATTGAGTTTTGTGCTTCTCATTAACTATATTGTCACGAAAATTCGCAGCTTATCGAAACAATGAAATATTGAGAAATACAAAAAGTTTTGAAATTTGCTTAGCTCAGAGAGAAAGATGGAGTTTTGTCCATTCGTGGTATTTTGAAAAAATACGAATATTTCTCACTGTTATTCGAACAAACGTGATGTATCGCCCATAAGGCCCAATACTGAACGGCAGGTAATGTCCATTTGCTCAAGAGATGAAAAAACGGCTTGAAAGAACGATACGCGACCATCTCGGATCGTGGCTTTTCCCAACTTCTGATTGTGCTGATCTGAAAAGACAAAAAAATTCATAAATTTATCATAAAATCATAGAGAAAATGAATAGTTAGATTTTGAACCAGAAGTAACAAACTAAACACGTTGATTTTCGGAAAATTCAAATCATCACAAGTATAAGTCTATGTAATCGGCACACTATTTCTAATCAATTTGACTCCTCATGGCCAGTTTTCGAGTGTTATCTGAACATCGCATTTGAATTGGCCAGATTATCGGACAAAGGTAATCCAAGAGTTTTCAAACCGCGTTCATAAAAACATCGGTAATCATAATCAAGACCATAACTGTAAGAGATCCGACCAGTTGCGGCGGGTTGGGGTACCGAGTTCTCCCTTTTTTGGGAGAATGGTTCCCAATAGTTCAAAAAATCAGATATTCCGAAAATTTTCCCAAAAACACCCAAAAGAGCTACTTTTTTAACATTTTTCAAGTTAGAGAAGTTCCAAAATTTGGGTATAGGGTTATACCAAGTTGGCTGGGGAGTTCCCTTCAATCCTCTTAATTACAGGTAGGATTTGGGTACAAATTACAATACAACCACGTAGTTTATCGTCTTTTTGTGAGAAAAATTTCGACCAATCACGATTATCTTCACGACAGAGGATCACTTCGTGGTGGAACCATATGGAAAAGGCATAATTTTCTTTTCAATTTCGACTACTACTTTTGAAATTTGCATTCCCGACCTTAGAAAAGAACTCGAGACATATCCCGTATGTGTAAGATCTGATACTTATTGTAATCCGCTATTTTGTGCATCACCGCTTTTTAGTGCACATTCACTACCTGCATATTCAGTACTTTGAAGTGAGAAATATGGAAAAAAATTATATTACTTTTAACTCACACGTTATCAATATCGTTTAGAACAACTGGTAATTTTTACCAATTAAATGAGCCTGTATCTTGAGAAAAGTTAATTTCATCCTAAAAAATGGGAAAACATGTGTTTACGAAAGATGAACATCGAAATTTTCCTTTGGATGTCTTTTTAATACAAGTGTTGCATAGGCTACGAGTTTAATCGCAAATCGTCGGCCATATACTCGGTGATCCCCTATTGGATTTGCTAATCATATGGAGAGCTACACGGTAGTCATGAGGACATTATACGTTTCCATGAGTACATTATTTGTTAAACATGAATTACTAGTTTTAAACTATTTTATAAACTTTTTTTGGTGAAAAAATCGAATTTTTTCTCCAGGTATCCCCCTAAAACTTTTAGGCAACCGATTATCCATCGCCCTAAAAAAAGTCGCTTGACCCCTCCTAGACACCCAGGCTCCGTTTAACGTATGAAATGAGCTATTCATTTTCTTCGGGCCATTCCTCATGTGACTGATGAAGTCGTAAAACTTGAGATGCGATAAATTGAAGAAATATTAAATTAGCTTGACTATGTTTGTCGCAGCAACTGTGAGCAAGAACCTTTTTAGATCATTGTAATATTCTTATCAATGTCCTCATTTTGCGTTTTATTGTCTTCCACCTTCATGTCATTACTTTGTCTTGAAGATGATGAGAACAACTGAACTTTGACAGAATTGTCATATTTTATGCTCACTTAGAAAATCTTTTAGCGTGGTAATGTTGACAGTTTTATTAATGCAAATTTATACTCGTCAGTGACGATATCTTTCAAAAGACTTCGTATTTTTGAAGCGTTACGTCTCTAAGCAAAGTGCACTATTCCATACAGCCATAACGCGACGCGAACAAATAAAATATTTTGCACCACAAACCAAACTGCAACCACATTTCTTGTTTTCATTTTCTTCTAATCTTCTGTATTAAACAACTTTTTTGAAAATTATTCGCAAGCTGCTTTCCTATAGTAAAGAATGTGACTATGGTATCGGATGCGCACTAGATAATGGATGTGCACAAATAGCTGATCTGTCATTGCAAACTTTCTCAGAATGCCTAAAAAAACAATGACATTGCATTGTCGAATGGGCCAGATTGATGAATGTTCTATGTATTTATCTAACGGTTTTCAACCTGTCAAACAAAAATCTTCATTGAATGTTGCCTCCTGATCATAAATTTCCGAGCATTGCTGGATACAAAGTCAGCATAGTGCGAAGGTCCCCAAGGTCAGATTTTTAAGATGGAGTAAAGTTGAAGATTTGGCTAGGTAGTGTAGCTAAATGTCCACCAAACGCGTCATTTTGTCTCAAAATTAGGCAACCAGTGATCAATTTTCAGGAAATTAGGTAAGGGTAATACCCCTTTCGTGCTCCTCTCTATGGGGCAGTCGGACATAGTGAACCTCAAATTGTGGTTCGAGCGGCATCGAGGTAATTCGGGTCACGCGCTTGAGTAACATTGCAGAATTCAAAATAGAAAGCCAATTTTGATTTTCTTGTAAACAGTCAGGACTCGACCAAATCCAAGGATAATTTATGTCCATTTATCAAGTATGTACCAACTAATGTATGTTATGATCGTATAAATACGCGGTTCGGTTGAGCTGTACTGCAAATTCCTAGTTGACCCTACTCTAAATTATGATTTTAACAGAGGTTACCCAGGGTTCATACAAAGTTGGAGAAAAAAAATTCCCTGTGTTTTCCAGGTTTTCCAGGTTGACAAATGAAATTTTTCCAGGTTTTTATAATGATGAAATATACTATCCTGAAGAAAAATACTCAATAATAGAAACATGTGTGAGCTAAAGTATCATCAAAAATAGAGTACTAAATCAAAAAATTTATTTCAAATTATTGCGTAACCCAGCGCCGAAAAATTTTGATTCCAAGACCTCTAAAACGTCAGAAAATTAATTTTTCAGCACATTCTTATGCAGCTACTACCGATATTTTACTTCGGACTCGGATATTGGTAATTAATGCGGTGCAGAGCATCGGAAAAAATTTGGATTTTGATATTATATATCGTTGGAAAATGACTATTTTTAATATCTATTTCCTGCCTGAAAAGTCTAATTTTTCAGTGAATTCAACATGTTTTCAGTAAGGCAAACTAAAATTCAAAAATTAGGCAAGCAGCAATGAATTGAATGACTTTTTCAGACAGAAGAACCTCTGCTATTGTCCCACGCTTAATCATTTTCCAAATGCAAAAAGTTATCTTCACGAAAGTCGATAATTTTAAAGAACCACAAAACGATTTTGTGGAAATAATCTAGAAAAATCTAGGTTTTAGTCAAATATGTGAAAAAACAATACAAGGTCAAACATTCATCCATAACATGCTGATGTTTAAAAGCTATAAGCCAGCGTAAGATAGGCCGACATTTTCTAACCGCACAACAGAAATGATAACAAGAATCGTAAGTGATTTGAAATCTGGCGCGAAGCGCCGGAAAATTTCCGATATGTTTTCTTAAAAACGCATAAGAATACATCTCCGGACAGGAAACTCACCCAATCAAAAGGGTCGTTAGGCTCCAATTTTTATAAGCCATGTTGGCTTGTGCCCCTAAATTTTTAGGAGTCAATCAGAATTTTTAGAAGCCATGGCTTCTAATTGACCTAAAAAGCCCTGACCAGACTCGATTTTTTTCGTTCGCAAATATGAATGCTCTATACAGCCGAAAACATTTTGTTGATTAGTCTCCAATTTTCTGGCATAAATGAGAAGTTTGAATGTTTTCTCGAATATTACCCTTACAATCCAATTGAAACGTTGACTTTGACATATGAATTTAAAGGCTAAATTAAAAGTTGAAGTTGAAAAACTAAAAAAAGATCTCAAATACTCGATGATTTTAAGCAATTTCAATTTTAATGTGCATAGTTGAATAAGAAACACGCCGCAGCGCGGCGAAAAAATTTGACGATTTTCCTGTAATTTTCAACACAAAATATTTATTTTTCCTTAAAATTCCCTGTGTTTTCCAGGTTTTCCAGGTTTTCCAGACCTGAAAAAAAATTCCCTGTGTTTTCCAGGTTTTCCAGGTTGTGTATGAACCCTGGTTACCACAAATTTTTCAGGTAGGGGTAAAATTGAAAATTTGGGCGGGGGGTAGTGTAGCTACATGTCCACTAAACACGCCATTTTGTCTCAAAATTAGGCAGCAAATGATCGATTTTAAGGACTTTAGGTAGGAATAATACCCCCCTCATACTCCTCCCCATGGGGCACTCTGGATTTCAATATCAAAAAAATATGGTACAGAAAATTGTGAATTTTAAGCAAATGACCACAATGTGCGACGAAATTTAAAATGATAATAAGGTTGCTCTTCAGAATAAATAAGTCCCGATGAGAGAGAATATGAATTGTCCGAATGGCGAGACCAGTCTCAAATTTTCAGGATGAACCCTCGTATGCATCGATTTTATAGTAGCGTTTGAAAAAAATGAACTCCAACGTGTAATACGGAAAGCGAAGCTCACCAAGAGTTCCAAACAGTCGTCCCAAGTAGGTTCGCAATCATCCCAGGTAAGATCGGCGCATAAATGAGCTAAAATACCGGCTGCGAAATAGCTGACGTCAATTTTAGTGGATAATAGGAGTTTTTGAATGGCTGTCAGGCAATCATTGTTGATCAAACGACGTTTCAAGTGTTCAACTTCGGCTACGTTGTTCAATAGGCCCAAAACTTTGGCTTCTATACTGCTATCTTGGAAAGCCTTTAGAACTAGGAGGACGGATTTTAGGCCGCTTTCTTCCAGGAAGACGGAACATGTGGCGGGGGATTCGTCTTAAGGTAGAAACAATGTAATTTGGAATGGATATAACTCTAAATCAACAAAGATCAATTATTTACTCTATAAACCTCCTAGAATGCATTCTTCCACTATAGCACTTCACGCTCTAAACATGTCTAAATTTTGAGGATTTTAGAAAAATTTAGTGAATAAATAAAGGAGCTTGCGGGTCAAGAAGTTTTCAAATATCACGAAGACCGAATTTATCTGATGAAATCAAAATCAGAATGGTGCTAAAACCTGTGCATTCATACCTAACTTCGACCTTAAACTTCGATTCAATCAAACTCGACAACAGCAAACAACTATGGAAAATTTTGGCATCGAATTTATGGCCATTATACTAAAACAGGCACTCATTCACAAAATTTGAAGCTAACTATCAGTTTTTCAACTGTATTCCAATCTAGAAAGTTTCCAGAATATTTCGCTGCAGGTTGAACCTCTGATATATAACAAATGGCCAATTATGCTCAAGCTTTGACAGTGACTGACTACAATTATGGATTTTCCACATAGGCTGCCAGAATGTTTTGCGATTTGATACCTAAAAGTCGTATTTCTCCAATTTGGCTAGTCTAAAAGGCTAAGATCGGAGAATTTGAGAAATTTTTGGAAAGCTTCTTTTACGTGTTTATTAGGGATGGGCCGGATCGACTTTTTTGTCGACAGCGGATCCGGATCTTGAAAAATTTGATTGAGCGGATCCGGATCGGATCCAAAAAAATTTGGTTCAGCGGATCTGCATCTTGGGGAACAGATACGACCGGATTCTGGATCTTTCAATAAGTATGTGTACTATGTCTAATTTTTCTAAAATTGAGTTGTTTGAATTTACATTCATTAGTTTAAATTAATTGATTATTAATGATTGAGATGTTTGTTTATTGAAATAGTTAACACGTACTAATTAGTAATTTTCATTCATTAAATTGTATTCATGTTTAGATTAATATTGGTTTCATCAGAACAAAATGAATAGAAACGGAAACTTTTTTCAGAAATTATGGATTCAAGTACTAGCAGTGTGGGACTACTTCACAGTGTCCCCAGATGATGAAGAAAAGGCAAAGTGCAATAAATGCAGAATGCACTTATCCAGAAAAGGTTGTGGTACTGGATTTCAGAGAAAACATTTGGAGATGAAACATAAGCAGTTTGCTTTTAAATAAAAAGAACATAATGAAAATAGATGTAATTTTGGAACAAATTGCTACTAGTATAGTTATGTTAAAGAATTAATTTTTGTGTTTTCTTAAAATATAGCCAAAAAATGAACCTAGCAATCCAAAAACCAAATTAAAGCATGAACTTAAATCTCAAACGTATTTGGACGATTGCTTCATGCAAAAAGTAAACTTAAATTAGCACCAGCAAAAAGTGTCCCCTCTGAACAGCTATTCAGTAGTGCTGGTCAAATTTACGATCCTACCAAAAATCGTTTGAATGGTAATACTGTTGAAAAATTACTGTTTGTGAAGTATAATTTTGCTACTATTGGCTTGAAATTTTTGCAAACTTTTATGTGAATAATTATGAATAAAGATCCGATTATGACCGGATCTTTATCGTTGACAACAGCGGATCGGGATCTTAAAAAATTTGGTTCAGCGGACCCGGATCCAAAAAATCTGGTTTAGCGGATCCGGATCCTAAAATTTAGGCGGATATCCGCGGATCCGGATACCCGGCCCATCCCAGGTGTTTATTAAAAAGCATTAAAGTCTAGATTTTCGGTGTCGAATTTGAACTTACTTACACATGGGGTGGTGAAGCTTACCCGTCAGGTTCCACAACGCACTCAGCGTAAATTTTAACGTTAAATCCGCTGGTGGTGTGACCGGTGGCGCCGGTTGTACATTTTGTTGTTGCGGCACGTTGTTATTGCCATCGATCATGTCGACGTCTTGAATAGGCGGCGGCGCTTGAACTTGATGAACATGAGGCGGGAGTTGCTGTTGTTGCTGTTGATCTTGACCCGGAGGCGTCAAACCATGAGCGACGAGCCAAGCCATACGGCTTTCGATTTTTTGATTAACGACGCGTAACAAATATTTCATGTAAGTACGATTCGCGCCTAAACGCGTGGTTAATTCGGTGGGTATTTTCGCCGCCAATATGGAAACTATGGCTACAGTAATACGTGTAACTTGGGCGTCGTCGCACTTGACCATGGATTCTAGAGCGGCAAGGCAACAACGAAACATATCGAAAGCCTATATTCTCGGAAAATCATAATTAAACAGTTGTGACACAGAATCTCGTGGAAAGCTTCAATTTTTTGACTTTACAACAATTTCAGTTATATTTGAAATTAAGCAGGAGAGGATAGTAGAAACTACTAAATTCCTGAAACATGAACTTAGACTAAAAATAGTTTATAGTATAACAGATCTACCAAATAACGAAGATGATGGATTGTTCAATAGCTTTTTGAAGAAAGATTGAGCTACTGTAGAAAAATGATTCTTTTGCTTTTTATCTAAAATAAACATTCATCTAAAAACTTTGATCAATGATAGAAAAATTAATCATCTTCTTTCAGTTAATTAAAAATTTAAACATAGTTGTTTATGAATTATGATTTTGTAAATTCTAAAAGTTTGAGGATGGTTCAATTTCTATTTGGCCAAAAACTCAGCCGGACGATAGTCCCAAACTGGGGCTTGGGTAGTCGTAGTACTGGTATTACTTACCCCCGATTGTAGAATATAATCATTGCATAAGGTCAACCACACGTTTTTATGGAGTTGCAGCGTGATGGGAACGTGTTCAGTAGCCGTTATGCAGCAGTCGACTATATCTCGAATAACCGATGGGTGAAAAACTTGCGCCCTATCTTCTCTACACAAATTGTAAAGGCACGCTGTACCGGCCATTTGAACCGACAAGTTACTCCTGTGAGCTGCCAGGCCTTTCACTATGTACTGGGAAAAAAAAACGGTAAAGACAGCATGAATCAATAGCAGAACTGATTAAACTTCAATGACGGTTTCATTAAAATTAGGAATACAAAAACAGAATTGGTGTTATACAGTCACACATCTTATTCTTAAAATCTACAAGATGCTGAAAAATGTTGAACAGCTGCAAGTGTCGGATCACGATCCAATTTTTCATCAATATTAAAATTCAAACAAATCACAGATTTGAGGCATTAAGTCCAAGCAGTTTCCACAACTCGAGTAATGACATCTACATATTCTAGCTAATCTCCCAAGTTTAGATTCAAATTAACGAAGAATATTTGTTAGTAACAAGTTGTTACACGAGTTTTCGACGATTAATGACAGCTTTTTTCAATGATGCTTCGTACTTGAGTATTTCGAAACTTTCAATACACTCAGCAGATTTTCGCAATGAGAAATATTGCATGTTATCACATAAAATAGTAGGTTTTTTAACAGATTAGATAGCTCACCTGAACGCAAAAATACTTTTCTTTGACCGAAAATGAACCAAACTCCATCTCCAACAAGCGGAAAAGAAGGTACATTGTCTTGGAACAAAAATAATCCCTGGACCAATAAGTTTCCAAAGCACAGAAAACTTGCTTCTTCTCGGCTTCGCCGCATACCTAGTGATTAGAATAAGTAATTTAGCTTAAGTAATACTGTTTTAAGATGCTTTAAGATAAAAAGTGATGGAAATAGTTAAATTTCTAAAAATGAACTGAGTCGGCTCAAATTATCAGTTCAACATGAAGTAAGATTCTGTGTGAAACATCAATTCTTTTAAATTTCATTGGGAACAAGCATTTGAAGGACACAGATCAGTACATGAACGAGTAAATTTTCAATTTTACAAGTGTGTAGGTTACTAGAGATGAAACGGATCCAAGATTTTCAATCTTCCGCATCCGGATAATCAACTTGCCTCTATCCGGTTCCGGATCCGGGTAATTGGAAATGAGTTTCACGGATCCGGGTAATCAGGTCCACCACATACGGATACGGATAGTAATAATCTATTATACAGCTGCTGTGATTATGCAGGCATTTTAATTTATGCGTCCTTAAATGATTCTGTTTAAGTGTTTATCAGATTCCTTATATCTGCTGTGTAAAGCTACACAAATTCAGGAATGTAAATTACTGTAGCAATTTGCATAATAAAATCTTCAATGGTGATAGAAAAAAAACTTTATTCTCCTTCAAGTCTAATCTTTACCGTGAGTAAAAAAAAAGCACTTTCATAACGTGAATTCATGCGTGCTGAATCACTGTCGCTGACATCTGAGTGAGGGAGAGGTTGTTAGACTGGAAACCGTTCTAACGTCTGCAGCTTTAAAACGACCGATTTCACTGGAACCAAAAACTGAGGCAAAAAATCCTAAATTGCCTAGAAATTCCACTGGCGACATCTCCGTGATCAGTCAAAGTAAAAAACTATGGACTGCATTTAATATATCCTTGATTCCGGCGCGGAGCGCTGAAAACTTTTTTGGAGTTTTATACTCTAGAACGTTGATAAATGAATGTCTTCAAGACTTATTCCATGGCTAAGGTTTAATTTTTTAGTCTTGAATGATGTTCTTACTTGAGCAATAACATGATGCTTTCTATCAGCTAACCAGCAAGAAAATCAGCTCGAAGCAAATGATGTTTAATAAATTCAGTCTAAACAGCAAAAATGATAAAAAAGTTCCAGGCCAAAGCGCCAAAAATTTCTATAGATTTTGATGTTACGATGCTGAAAAATGAGTTCTGGCAGCAGTTATTTCGTGAATAAGCTGTCTGATTTGCAGTCAATTAACCCATTTTGCATTGAAGAATAGAATGCAAAAGTCATATTGACAGCATGCAAGTCCAACCCAAAAATCAAACTAGCAACCAAAAATTTAGATTCTTCAAATTTTGATTAACAAGATGAAGATCGTAGATTAAAATATCAAAAATCCTAGACTAAACAATAAAATCAGACATTTCAAGTTGTGAAAGAATCGACTAAAATAACAGCATACGAACCGCACTAAAAACCTGTATGATATGAAAATTGACTTCTGTCCTGTGCACAAAACGTCATAAAAATTTGTGCACAAGTTCCAAAAGTAGGCTCGGTGCACAAAAAACCGAGGTTGAAACTGTTGAACAACTTATCAAATAAATGTTTGTTACTTTACCTTGTAACGTTACCTTAGTGTCAAAACATACTTAAAGTCAGAGTATATAGACTTCCACATAATTAGTATCAGTTATGTTCAAACTGCATTTGGAATTATCCGGATCCGGGTAGTTGAGATGAATTCTTTCGGATACGGATAATTGAGAATGCTTCTTCCGGATACGGATCCTGAAAAGTTCCGGGTAACGCGGATCCGGATCCGGGCACCCGTTTCATCTCTATAGGTTACAGTGTTTTTCAACTGATTAGCTTACTCGTAATTCCGTTTTCGACAAAACACAATCGAAATAACAAGCGTTACTCATCAGCAGACCGCAAAATTCTAACCGAGGACGAGCTTCGATAAACGATCTGAAAATGGTAAAACATTTTTGAAAAGCGGCTAAAAACTGGAAAATTTTAATGATAGACATTCACTAATTACAGGTAGACTTTCGAATTGCGATCGAAGCCTTTTTCGAATGAAATTCCTGCCAGCGCGCATTATGCGTAATTTTTAAAATAAATGACGTAAAAAACAGGTCGAATTTCGGTCGCAGTAGTTTATTAATTTCATAAGGATTAACAGAGAATAAAACATGATTTACTGAAAAACTTACATCGTCTGTCATGTTACGCGTGTTCATTGAATTTCTCATAAAAAATTAAAGAAACCATGTTGAGATATTTTTTCGGCAATTTTACATGAATACCGGACAAACATAAATCAAAAATTTGTTAAAAGTGTAGTGTGCGTGCACTTGACGAGAATTTTTATTCATTCGATCATCAAATTAGGTGGATTATTACTGTAACTGCCCGTTTCAGTTCAGCGATTATTAAATTTGCTTCAGACAAGCTGAGAAACCGAGAAATTCTTATTTCACGCTAGTTGTTCTCTATTTTAATGCAGAAACACTTGAAATTTATTTGTACGCTGTAGCGTTGGAGAAAGCGTCAGCTGACCAAAAGTGACGTAAGCTGAAAATAAACTAAACAGATTTACTAAGCTGGAGGAAACCTGGGGAATGGTTCATAAATTTTCTACAGATCTGAACGTTATAGGTGGGTCAATAGAATCATAAGATTTCCTCATATGGAAAGCACACTTGTTTCGCTCACATTCGTCATTGTGCAAGACCAGATCAGTTTCGTACATATTGAATTTAATGATTTCTGAAATACTCATTTGATTAATTAATCAAGACACAACTGGTTGGCACTAGGAAGAATCATAAAAAATTGTGTAAATTTGGGAAATTTGCCAACTTGTTAAGCTAGATTGAAAAATAAACAGACCATGAGAAATGCAAGTTGGTAGTTCATTCAAACTATTAGGCAGAACGGAAAGACAGCTGGTGGTAGATAAACTTCAACTACTCAACCATGCTGAAGTTCCAGACTACAAAACTGCTACCTTTTTCGTTTAGGCAGTACATGCATGCAGTAGTTTTGAAACTTATTTATTTGTGCAGGCTGCGAATGCTAGATTTTAATTTAGGTAATGCATAGTTCGAGCCGATTTTTAAAACATGGTATTTTAAAAATATCTGTATATATTGGGAAAGCCAGCTGTTGCAATAAACTACATAGTATCTCCGCATATTTCAGCAAAATGATTTCGGTAAATGCTCCATTCAAACCTTCATATTAGATCGGTTCACGTTTTAAACTATAACAAACTAAGCTTTTTTTAATCATTTTGGGAGGCTGGGCCCCTAAAAGGTTGGAAATGGCTCCTTAAATTTTAGGTCTAGGAGCCATTTTGGCTCGTAAAATTTTGAGTTATCTATTTATATTTTAGTGAATTATAGTTATTTTCAAATTTTAGATTTAAAGTAGGTGTTTTACAGGCTCTAAAATCATAAAAAACGAAAATTTTCTGGCGCTCCGCGCCAGATTTCATTCTATAATTTTTTGGGTCGGGCTATTCACTGTTTTTCTACAAATCAAGCTTTCTGGGGAAGCAAATCTTCGGAAAAAGGGAAAAATATGGAGGTTCGACAAAGAAAAGATTAATTTTGATGAAATTAAAAGGTCAAAATCTCAATTTTTCCAACTTTTTTGTATTTATTTTAAATATGGAGCCACGTTTGAATTCGTAACCATATAATGGGAGATTTCCATAAATTTCAAGTTTAATTCGAATTTTTTTAAACTAATGAAATTATGAATATATTTTTTAATTTGTAAAACGATATATATACAGGGCCGTGCACAAGGGGGGGGGGGGCGGCCGCTTCCATTGAGGCAGCATGCACACAGTGTATCGCGTAAAATCAACATTTTTTGGGGCTATTCAGTAAAAAAAACTTAGTCCGCCCTCCCCATGAAAAAATCCTGCGCACGGCCCTTTATATATATATATATATATATATATGTTATCGAGCCTTACCTTTATTGAATAATTTTCCTTGAACTGATTTTCAAGCATTTTAGAATGTCAGAATCTAAAAAAAATTTCGTTGCGTAGCGTCGGAAAGATAGAGGAAACCACAGAAGAATAAAAACAGAAGCTGCATTTCCAACAACTTATACTTTTGTGAAAGTAATGAACTCAAGTTCCATCTCGGAAGAAGGTTTGCGCAAAATTAAACAAAATATCGTGTTTTTTTGCATAAAAGATTTTCTTTGCACAAAGATTTCTTGGCCGATCTTCGTACATGTATAAAACAGCCTGTAACCGAGAAACGCTACTTGGAAATAAAATTTTGATTAGTAATTTTTTCAAACATATATAAACTGATTGAATATCCATATAATTTAATTACATATACGTTCCACAGTGTGTCAAAAGCCCATTTTTCGATATTCTTCAAATTTTTGGCTCCCAAAATTTCAACTTGGCCCCTGAAAATTTAGACCTAGGATAGGAACCATTTGGCTTCTGGTTTTCAAACCAAAAAAAGTCTGTAACAAACTCTTTGAATTGGTAAATCGTAGACTGAAATGTGAAGAAAATTTCCATCGGAAAAATATCAAACCCTTAAAAATGAGTAAAATAGCTTGTACTCGTACACCGAGTAAAACAAAATGCTCCACTTATTCATCTATATAAGGAGCAAACATTAAATTGGGAGTGAGATACAGGAAACCCATTCCGAAATTGTCATCTACAGGATTTTCCAATCATGTGGCTGAAATGGGCTATCGATACGAATGGCCTTAGCTGTCAGGCCTGTAAAAGCCCGTTGGGACTCCCCAATTTCTATCAGTGTACGAAACGTTTTGTTCCATCTCCTTTTTCTTATTCATGAGTCTACATTTGATCGACGAAAGGAAGCTAGAATGCATTTTCGAAGTAGGTATTCTGATATTTTCTGTGCGAATTCATTCTACTACACCATACATTCCTCTGAATCAAAATTATGAAATTAGTAAGCTGCAGAAGATTGAATGAGAAAATATCATCTGAAATTGATAAAAATAAAGATATAAAAATTTCACTGACGACTGACAACTAGTTAAACGCAGTTGAGGCACCGTTCAAGTGATGCATCCATCAACTAATTTAGTCTAAAAAATATACAGGCGGATTCAATTCTAATGAGAGTCTAGAAATTTTACTATTGGTTACAGAGTGCAAGAAGACTGCTTGCTACCTACTCATTTTCACAAAAGTGATTCCTAAAGAAGAAATCAAAATTTCTACAAGCTAAACCGATAAATCTATGGGCGCAAAATGGAAAGTTTTAAGATGGTAATGTTCAATGATATGTGCTACTTGCATTATTATTTTTTGTGTATGTACTACTCTTATTTGTACTAGTACAAACGTTCGGCTGAAAACTATCGGTCATGCAGGGCTACATGGACCACTTCATCAGAAATTTGTTTTATCCGTTTTTTACTATTGATATGTGATGTTTTGAACTATTAAATAGAGTTTTTATAATACTATGTTTTCTGGCCTTTCTAATGAGCACTTTTAGATCTCACCATATTTGGGCTATTCACAATTTTCTATGCTGTCAAACTTTTTCCAAATTCATCGAGCAACGAGATGTAAAATCAAAGGAAATCGACAAAAATTGTGCAATTAGGGAAAGACAAAAACATAAAAATTGTTTGGCTGCCGCCAAACGCTACTCATATGTGCCAACGTCTCGATGTTGCCGTCCTTAAGGCTATGAAAAGATGAAAAGAGTCTGGATTGACTTGTGACGAGTTCAGACGTCAAAATCCAAAATATTTCATTCTGTCCAAAGATGCATTCCCAGGAACGCTGAAAACACTGATCACAAAAATTTTTCGGATGGCGGCAGACAACGTTTAAATATATCTCATAATGAGGCCGAATTTAAGTAAAATGAATGACAAGGAGAACGAGATCCCGTAAATTTCTAACAATGCGGCGCGAAGCGCTACAAAATTTTGACATTTTTGGTCTCTAAAATGCAAGAGAATGCACATTCCGAATATTTGACTGCTAACCAACATACAAACTTTTTAGGTTGAAATTTCTATATGCCAAATGAAAATTTTATAAGCAATAACTTTGATTTTGTTTTAAAAAAGCCTGTTCGGATACAAATATAGTGATCTTAGAGGTTGCTTAGATAGTTTTGTGCTTTGGATTACTGGAAGCAGAGGACATCAAGGATTGTCCAATTCGGCCATTTTCGAAAAAAATCTATTTAAGCGCCCCCACAACTATCGTGCCCTCTGAACGGGTTTTAGGTGTATCACTGAAACATTGTTATTATTGATGTTCAATTTGACTCAATTGAAATTTAACTATCAACTTCTTGACAATAAAAGTTGAACTCACTAGCTCTGTCATTAAAACGTATTCAGCAGAATATGTATCATCATCAGTCGATTCATATGTTTACATAAACCTGCAACAACTGAAACAAAAATCAATCGGTTCCGGATCTAATTCCCGTAACATTTTTGAGATTCGATTCTGGTTCATTAAAAACGACTCGGTCTCTTTCGATTCAGGTTCCGAGTACCCGTTACATCCCTATTCAAGACATGGAATAAAATCGGCTCAGCAAACTGATAAACTACACATCACAAGCTTGGTGGAGTAACTCTTCAAAAATGTGCAGATACTGTACCTACAACTAATCTTTACAGCCATACACAACAATGTAGTAGTGTTTTTGCTTCAATATGTTGTGGAGCTCACATGATGAGAAATTAGTTACCAGAGCGGTGTAGAAGCAGCTATATTTCCTACAGAATTCACTTTTACAGTAGTTGTAGTTTGAGTAAAGTTTTATTAGTGCAATTTGAATTCTGAAAAAAAACAAATGATGAATTTTAAAAAACTATAAGCAGATGAATTTAATTCTACAGTAAACCCAAGTTGATCGACTACATTTTGATACACTATACTGCACGTACCGAGAGGATTGGCCGGGCTTCGCACCATAAATACACTGTTATATGGTTTTTAGATGAAAAAACTGTTTCAAAACCGTTTTTCGCATTTTTTGGGCAGAAAATCGTGCTTTTTTCAATGATGCAAGTAAAATTTTGGGAAATTGATGATCTCAAAACCTCGAAGTTACGTCACGTGTATAATAAAGAATAACGAATGAAATTTTTTCAAAGAACGGGATTTTTCGAAATTACTGATCTATAAATAGAAGAACTTTAGGATTTTTGATCGACAGAAATCAATTGTGATTCCGAAAGTTGCAGTCTTAGAAGATGAAAATGAATATTTTAACGTCAAGAAGTATATAAGCGAAAAAATCATCGGAGTTTTAGTACTCTAGCTGCATGAATCGAGCATGAATCCGATTTCACTATAATGAACTCACTCAAAAGCGTTTATCTGGAAATTGGCCTGTCCACCCGAAATATCTAAAATTCGTAATTTTGGCAACGATGACGGATTTTCGGCCAAAAATTGTACTAAAAATAAACCCAGACGAAAAGAATCCGCTCCATTAGCTGCCGCGTTAGCTTGCGATAGGGCTGAACAGGATTTCGGATTAACAGAAATATCTAGAACTTCCAATGCTACCATGCAAGCCAGAATCTGCGCTGCATTTTGTGGTTCTTTGAAACGATGTTTCTGGGCGATCAAAGTCTTCAGGCGATCTTTCGAACTTAGCAAGGGTTCCAGGCGAGTGACCAACGTCGAAGAAATGTCTAAATATTCTAGAAATTGCAAATATTTGCAAATTTCCGTCAATGCGAAATCGTCTAAATGTGATCGAGATACGATTAAGGTTTTCAAATTTATGAATCGACCCAAAAAACTGGGACTAGCGTTGCCAAAAACAGCGTCGTGATAGCACGGCGATTTGCTGAATGAAGAGTCACTCATCAATCTGAAAATGTAAATTGAGTAAATTCAAAGTCCCAACCGTTGAAAAAAACACTAGCATTACTACTAAAGTCATTGGTATACGAAAACAATCTTACTCATAAAATTGCTGATTATTTTATGAAAATAAATTTTCAAACAATGTGACTGAATCGAAAAATAAAAGCCAATTGTAAAAACAAGAAAATGGTGTACAAACAGCTAGGTTCGTGCAATATAAAACAATCAACTACGGTAGATACGTAGAAGGAATGAAAAATCAAATATCAACTTCATGATTGGCACCTAACAAGTTTTTGGTTCAACAGACTACAGAGTGAGTATATGATGGCGATGGTGACACGCTCCGTAATCTCAACCCTCAAGCAATAGCATACAAGTAACATCCATCAGACGCTAGGGTGATTAATCTTGTGGGGTAACAAGAATCCAGTAGGCCATTTTAAAAGGTGGGTAGTCCCGAATAACATGGTGTGTCATCAGGCCCGTACACAATTTTTTTCAGTGGGGGATTACACAATTTTCAAACATAGACGAAACTTGATCTGGTGAGACCACGTTGCTACCGAATGTCAGGCTGAGAGATTCAGAATGGCGCCCCTAAGCGCCTCCTGGTGGGGTTTGGGCGAAGCTGCAGACGATTTTTAGCTTCCTTACGCTCTAAAAATCTCCGAAGATAGATAGTTGAAACAAATAATTGACTACTCATGATCAACCATATGGTATGCGTCTATTACCTATCATTAGATTCTGATAATGAAGCTGCATCATCAGGCAGGCTAATAAATTTTTTCGGTTTAATTTCAGGGGAGAATTCTTCCAATTTCTCCTAGTTACGGGCCTGTACGTCATTTATCATATGCATGTCATATATATTCTGATCTGACCAAAAGAAAGGTTTTCTAACCAGCAAATTTTTGCATCTAAATTGGTCGAATATGTGAAAATTTTCGCCTGGCTTTTTTTAAGGTTTTAATGTTACTCCGTTGGAATTATGTATGCTTTGTTCAGAAAATCCGTTAAACTAAGGCATCATTTCCATTCTTATGACATCTTCTTTTCATTCTGATTTCCTTCACCATCTTTTCGATCAATGCTGGAGAATAGAATCTGCCTGGGGGGAGGGGGCGTCAGCAAAAATCTGCTGGTGGCCAATCAAAACGTGTTGGACGTACGCCTTTCATCTCATTTGACGCCAACAATTGTCCTGTCACCTCACGTTACACCCGATTATTGGTATGTAAAATGTGCAACAGGTTATATTCCAGACCACCCCATAGGGAGGGGTATGAAGGGGGTATTACCCCCACCTGAAGTCCTAAAAATTTATCACTGGTAGCCTAATTCTGAGACAAAATCACGTGTTTAGTGGACATTTGGCTCTACTACTCGGACGAATTTTCAACTTTACCCCTGCCTTAAGAATTTGACCTTGAGGATCTCTGGTATATTCTAGCTCTAATGATTATAATTTTTTGAGATTTTCACTTTCTACAACGCACCAGAGAATGTATCTTTCCTTATTTTAAGGCAAAAACTGCGTTTTTCAGCGAAATTCCTAATCATTTCCCTAAAACTCTTGAACTTTTCCAAATTTTCCAGGTCTTTAAAAAGTTTTGCTGCTGTCGGAAACGATATTTAACAATGGCTTTACTTCTCAGACGCCTTAAAAATTGATATTTTCGCTTATAGAATGTACGAAAATACCTATGGTAAATCTTCTATGAGGGTATATCCGAGCCTTTCGCAACGAGCTTGTATGTCATAATTAGTTAGAGGGCTGTAAACATGTAAACATATATGTAATTGGGGGATAAGTACCATAAGAACTCCTCCCAGGAATCGTCGGCCATATGAATAGCCGCATAGTAATCCCCGGTGATCGACCGAGCCAAATAATATACATAATTAATACACCCTTTGATGCAGTAATACTGCAATTCACAATAGACAGTAAAATAACAAGTTTAACTTAATTTTCTAACAAACAGTAATGCCAATAGTTTGGACACACGGGTATCGTTGAACAGAAATCTTATTTTTTCACATAAAAATTTGTTACGTACTTTTGAATATGTGAACTACGAGCTGATCAAAAATAACATCGATTCAGTCTTGGTTCTCGGATGCCTTGCAATTTTCGTATTGTATGTATTATGGAGCAGGGTTTTTTCCGTACCAGACGGACTTTTTTGGGCTGGTGCGGAAAACTTTTACCGACTTTTCCGTACGGTACGGATTTTTTGATGCACAGTACAACCTAAAGCATGACGATTCTTTTGATCAAGTTATAGGATTTCCTATCTGGGAATTCATTTTCATGCGTTTTAAAACAAAAAATTCTGAAAATTTTTCGGCGCTTGGCGCCGGATTTCGATTCATTTATATAATTCTAGTGCGCGGTTCGAAAGTGTCATTCTAGCTAATGCTTGTAGCTTTTAATTATAAAAATATTATGGACAAATGTTTGATCATGTATTGTTTTTTGACATAATTGAAAAAAAATCAAATTTTCTTGATCCTTTTGCAGTGTTTGAATACTTTGCTGTTTTGTGAACATGAACTTCCCATTTGGAATATGATTGAAACATCATCAGCACAGAAAAATGACACATGTTTTTTTTTCTGTTTGACGAATCCCAACTATCGGGTGCATGCCTAATTTTTGTACTAAATAAATGTTGAAAAAGATACATTTTCCTGCATTCTAGAATATTGAAATTTAGAAAATTTTTGGCGATACGCGCCGGCATTTACAATCTTCGACTAAAAGATGGAATGTCTGCCGTGGAAATTTTTTGCAACTTTTCTTTACGATCGGTCACCTATGGTTGCAGATGAATAAGCTGAAAAATGCATTTTCTAACGTCTTAGAAGCCTTTAAATGGAAATTTATCGATAGTCTTGCCAGAATTTTCATTGTTTTCGCTCAAAGCTCATGAAATCCATTTACAAAAGTTTAGAACTGACGCAATTTGAATGAAGTTCAAGAAAATCATCATTTAATCATTTTTCTGGTAAAAGTGAAGTGAATTTATCAATTTTAGAGTGAGCAAGCATGTTCGTACTATTTTGATGTATACTTTGAACTAACTACAAGATGTGAAGCAAGTAGAGAATGGTAATTGTACGGAAATGGGTGGGATGCTACGGAAATTTTTTCACAATAATTCCGTACTGTACGGATCGGCCGGTACGGAAAAAAGCCTTTTGTAAAGGCATAATTTTTTGCACTTATTTGCAAGCATTTATGAAACCCTCACTCAAAGTCTTAAACAACAACTACTCATTCATGGTCATGATAGGTCGCTCAAATTTTCATCTGATTATGATAGAATCTACTCGAAAACAAATTTCAACAGCCGGATGTCAACTTTTCGAGTAAAAAGAGTTTCAGTTTCGTATTATTCTTTCAGAATGTATTTACAATTTTACTCCCTATCAAGTATATACATATGGTCCCAGTAAATTGCGTTATTTTAAAGACACACTTTTGGAAAACCCAGCTAGTTGAAGCCAAAAATTGTATTTGTTGTGCAATGAGTTGGTTCACTGCCTATATCTTTATGTTTCTTCACAGATTCCTCATTTCTGGCAGTCACTTCTGCATGATGAGTTTAATACTAATTATTACATAGTGATAACTGGGGCCTTGATATTATTTGCGTTGCTTTTGCTTATCAAATCATCCTGCTATTAAAAGAAACAGAGTGTGTGTTTCAATGTTGGACGATTCGAAAATTAACATTCAAAGTCTAATTGGCTGAGAACCACCTCAGAGTTTCTTTTGCTGAGCTGAGATATAACTTGCTGATATGGAAAGCTGATCTGGCTGCTCATCTAATTTTCTCACACTGAGTGATAGGAAAAATTGAACATGACCGAAATCTCAACAAACAGTGCACCAATATTCAGTAAGTACGAAAAGCTGGCTCCGACTTTCATCTTATTGACTCAAGGAGAAATTCTTGGAAGCTAGTCAGCTGGTGATCACGAGGTCATTATTCCTACAACAACTCACATTCACCGGATAAATAGTCGATATTGATAGTATTTGATTTTAGAGTTGAACGCATTCATGTACTGACAGCTTGCTGCTAATTGAACTCATCATATAGTTCAGTAGCTTATAGGCGTGCCCCGAGCCCGGTGAAAAATGTGCGCCCGGTCGGTCACTGGTGACCTCCTCAATATTTTCCGATCATATGGCGGAAATGGGTTAGGCATAGGAACACCTATTCTTTTGGTCGAAAAGTACCGAAAAATATTTGCTTTGATAGAAAATGGCATTTTTGAACATAAAAAGGTCATTCTAAAAGTCAATTTTTTTGGTGCTTCGCGCCATAAATACCACTTCTCATGATTTTTAGACAAAAATTAATATTTTTTTGAACCCTTTTTCGGACCTCACAAAAAAGTCGCTTTATCTTAATAGATATCAGAGCTGGTTTTTTCTCGATAGGCATTTGGCTCCTAAGGTCAAAATTTTACAGGCCAATAGGAATTTTAAGAAGCCAAAACTAAAAAGTTTGTAAATAAATGTGGTAGTAAAAAAACAGTTTTTTCAACAAATTTAGTCAAAAACACTCTTCAAAATCACAGTAGAAGCCCACATAACAGATCAATCATTTTGAATACATTCTTAATCAGACACAGAATAATAAAGCTCACAAATTAGGTCAGTCATTATTCAAATCAATCATCAGGGTTTTTTCGCACAAGCCAGGCTGATCTGTAACTTGGGGAAAAATTTGGTTGCACATATAAATTTTGAGTTGCTCAATCTAAAACTGATAAATTCGCCAAATGATCAGAAAATGACTAAAAGTTAAATCCCTTGTATTTCATTCAGTTCACATCAGTTTCACTTTTAAAACTGAACTTTCCAGAGTTTTGAAGAAAAAATCAAGAGGCTGACTAGACTAACTTCTTCGGAACTTTTGTGATTTCGAGGCTCCAAAATGTGGGAAAATTCATTTTTTCAGCACATTTTTCTGAATTTACTGATGATCGATCATGATCTTTTCACCATTGGGTTAGCAAAAGAGGTTAAACATTTTTGCTTCATTTTCAATCTAATATATCTGGAGCCAGTACCAATCATGATTATTTATCAAAAAGTTTTGAAATGATTTGAAGCTTAAAAAAGCGCGATAGGTATTTTACTTCGACATGAAAATTGATAATTATTTCCGGCTCTTAGTACCAGAAAAAATTTTAGATTTTGATATTCTATAGCGTTGGAAAATAAATATTTTAAATATCTTTTCCCTGCATCAAATGTGTCCAATTTTTCAGTGAATTCAATGTGTTTTCAGTCTGGCAAACTAAAATTCAAAAATTAGGCAAGCAACAAAGAATCTGGATGGCTTCTTCAGATAGCAAGAACTTCTGCCATTTTCCCATGCTGATGATCTTTCAATCATTTTTCAAATGCAAAAAGTCATGTTCATGATAGCCGAAAATTCTAAAGCGCTGCAAAACGATTTTGTAAAAACAATCTAGAAAAACCTTGATTTTTGTCAAAATAAACAACAATACAAGATCAAACATTCTCCCATGATATGCTGATTTTTAAAAGCTATAAGCATAAACTAGGATGACATTTTCTAGCCGCACAATAGAATGATACCACGAATCATAAATGATTTGAAATCCGGCGCGGCGCCGGAAAATTTTTGGTATTTTCTATTTCAAAATGCATAAAAATGCATCTCGGCACAGGAAACTACTAATCAAAAGGGTCATTAAGCTATAACTTTTACAAGCCAATTTGGCTTGTGCCGCTAAATTTTCAAGAGCCAATCGCAATTTTCAGGAGCCATGGCTCCTGATTGGCCTAAAAAACCCTGGCTCTGTTACATACATGTATGACTGTTCACCATTTGAGATACCCAAACACGAGTATGACCAATAGTCTTGTCTTACTCACCTATAATGTGCAGTTCTCAAAGTGCCAGACAAATCCAATAATTCTAAATTTTTTATAGTGCATGGGTTCAAAATTCGATTAACCAATATATGCAGGCCTATTCCGCTTAAATTGATCAATCGCAACGATTTTAAGTCGTGTTCGTTTAAAATCATCAAACCACCTTCATTCAAACTCGACGCTTTACAGTCCTGAACCTTAAAATGCTTGATGCGCGTTCTGAAATTGCGGAAGTATTTCAATGTATCGTTATTTATGCACCTATTTTCGTTCATTTTCGACAAAATACTCTCGGCTATTCTAGTACCGAAGAAAACTTCGTGCAAAATATCGGTCGAAAAATATTCATCGTCCGACATGACACTTTCCTGAGTCGAATTCGCTCTATGTTCATTCGCGACGTTTTCTAATAACTTCGACGCCGTGAAACTGTTGGCGTTATTGTTCGCAAAGCAATTTAAGTTACCTTTTTGAGTCGATTCTTCGACATTGCTATCCATCGGCGAGTCGGGGGACGACGTTGTATTCGACGAACTAGGCGAAACGCTCGAGCGCAAACACGCCTCCGTAGTACATGGTTTTTTGGAACAAAATCGGACGATTTTATCACTCAAATAATCGAGACAAAGTTGCTCTAAAGATCGGGGTATAAATTGACAATCGTATTTTAAATCTTCGTCCACACGGTTGGACATTTCAATCGATGAAGCTGGTCGAAAATCGATTACATAATCTACGAAAGTAAGCCTAAAAAATTCAGTAAAGTTTAGTTGGTCGAAAAATCGCAAATTTGCTTAGACCCTTCAGCCGTAATGTCCCATTAGTTGTTTAAAGCTGGCGGTGATCTACTCTTTTTCTAAAAATAATCATATGCTGTGCTGTCATCAGCGCAGCTAGACACGGCTACTAGCATGTCTACAGATATGCAGCATAAGAATTTTCCTGGGGTAGGGTCCTGGGACTTTTCATCGAGGGGAGGGGGGGTGAGTGAGCAAAGAAACAAAGATATCAGGTGGGTATGCAGGGTCTCGGGTGTAGGAGGCGCATGTATGACTTAATTTCACTTTTTGACCAATAATTTTTGATATTTTGTTCATTCAACGAAATTTTATTTTTTTTCTCAATAAATATACACAATTTTCTATCCGATAATTTTCGAATTTTTCCTGAACATGAATTTTTCACATGTAAAAATGATGGGCCAACCTTGTTATCCTACTACAAATTTTTTTGGTTTTTGGATCTCGGTATCCAGCTTAGCATTCTCCTTAGGCTTATGCTTAGGGAACGCCTGTGGATTGCAAGGCGAAGGTCGGAAATTCCTGGTGGTAGGATAAGCCGGTTGGGCCAAAATGATCATATTATCAATGCTGGGAGGTAACGACAGAAGTTCTTGCTGGTTGAAGAATCCAGATTTTTGATTGGTCGCTTAAATTTGGAACTTTAGCCGCTCATTTTCAGTTCCGAAGTGATATGCCTTTCTGCCGTTTTACTCGATTTTCTCAAAAATGTTCGGTCCGTACTTGATATTCCTTTGCTACACAGCTGGTTATTTGACCACACCGCATACCTGTAAGAGGTCCGAACGGTAGGGGGGTAAACCCCAAACTTGTGGGAAGGGGTGCAAAAATCCTCAAAATTTCGGCGGGTTCCCCATTTGGGGAAAAGTTTGGGGGGTTGGATACAGAAAAAGTGTATTTTGGTGCATTTTAGAAGATCCGAATCTCGAAATTTTACGGTTATAACTTTAATAATTATTTTTTAGCATGTCTACCTTCTCTTACCATTTAATCTTTAATAGTTTTCATCATCTTAAACGTGTTATTTCTTGTTCTAACAAGTAATCTTTAATATTTTACCCTTTTATTAGGTGAAGATCCACATTTTTTCCTCGACACATTTTTTGAGAAAGATCAACACGTCAACTTTCTTAACTTTTTGATGCGAGTGTTCTTTTCTCGACGTGAATTGAATTTAAAAGCTTGATGGAAGTATTTTTGGAAAATTTATAATCTTCTTATTCATAGCTTTCCGGCCAAATTTATGAAATTTTACAAATTGGTTCCAATACTTTTTAAATTACAATTTTCAAGAATTACAATTTCTGAACAGAAAAGTTGAACCTAATTCTATGAATAAATGCTCTAAAAATTGATTTTCCAGCATCGCAAGATGTTCATACCCAAAAAATCTAAGATTAACATCGTTTTTGGGGTCTCACTTATTGTCTTAAAGGTTGATTGCTCATGTTATTAAAGTTATTATACCGGAAAATTCGTTCCACAAATGCTTGTAAATGAAGACTTTAACACTCGAAAATTTCAATTTTTTCTTCAATTTTAATGAATTTACAGCTCTAAAGATATCAAAATGTTATAGAAAGGTCAGAAACACTCAAATAAAGCGTCTATAAAGACTCTCAAGCGAAAAAACTACTTGTTGAAAACATACCCGTATCCAGGATTTTCAAAAAAGGGTGGCAATTTCCCAAAATTTGTTCAGAATTTACTGGATAAAAAGGAAATCAAAATCATTTAAAGACGACTTATTTTCAGTTAGTTTGTGTGTAGTGGCTAAATTCTATGTCTGACGAAGAAAATGTAAATATAAGTAATAATTTAATTTGGGAATTGTGATGTATAAGTACAATGATATTGCTGAAAATTTTTTTATTTTTTTCTAAAAAAAATTTAGAGGGGGAATTCTCCCCTTCCATCCCTGTAAGACCTCCGACCAGTTGGGGGAGGGGGGGGGGGGGTAGAAAAAAGTCGAAATTTTTCCCAAAAAAGCCAAAAAAACATATACACTTTTTTGCAAATTTTTTTCCAAACTGGGGGGGGGGGTTGGGGGTGGGTTAGATGAATTTGGGTACATGGTTGGCCAAGTTGGGGGGGGGGCCAAGTATACGTATGCCCCCTTGCCCCCTCTAGATGGGCCTGGTTGAAAATGGGGAAAAAATTTTTGACTCCTATTTGGGGAAATAACAGAGCGCCTGAGCCACCGGAAAACTTTGAGCTTTTGACCTTCTAAAATGCACCTTTTCGACTGCGAATCCCGAAATTTTCCCCCCAAAAACTCAGATTTGGTGAAAATGAGAATTATGAGTATGACGAAGAATTAAAGCTTCGGCTGTTTTTTATTCATTATGAGGTACAGTAAAAGTGGTGGCTTTTTTGTACATGATAACACATTTTGTAGCAATCTTATTCGAAACAGAACCATAAGAATTCTCGAAAGTTTACTGCAAAGATTAAACACGAAAATCTCCAAAAAATTATCAGTGTAATTTGACGCTTTTGACAACATTAGACTTGATGCCGCGCTCTTCACCGCCGTATTTTTTCAGCTCGCGTTTCACATCTGGCACTTGGCTTCGTTTCCTGTGTAAAGCTTTCTGGAATTTTCGGCGATGTTTGACTCTCGGATTCCTTTCTTCTTTCTTCCTTCTCGGTGTTGTTCCCTTATTCTTCAATATCTGAAAAGCACGAAGTGTAATAATTCAGAGGAGGATTACGAAAAAAAACATTATTGGCTTGGCCATCTCAAGCGCGCGAGTAAGCTTCGGAACGAAAAACTATGTTCGTGCAAATCAACTATCGTATGTTAGCCGTCTTTTCCTTCTAGTTGACGCTGCATGCTGGTTTACTCGACTCACGGATTTCTTCGAATTATTTTAGATTTTGAAGCTCATTTGGGAACAAAATGAGTTACATAAAACATTAAATTAATTTCAACTATAGTCTGTTTTTTATAAAATGCTTCCAAATAGAAAAGTGACACAAATCAGTACTGTCGTCAAAATCGTTTACATAGGGCTGTTACTGTAAAATTTTTTACTCGAAAAATTCTTAAAGCTTAGGTCAATATGCTCACAAATTTCCAGTCCTATACGATATATCCTATACATATACGTGATATATGTGTGCGCAAATTGGTAAAACACGTGAAGACTTGCTCCTATAGAATTTCTGATATCATATTCGTAATCAGCGACATCCATTTACCCACGAAACTATTCTTATTTAACCCCAAAAATCTTTTCAATCGATTTTTGACCCATATCGAGACATGCTATACTAATACCCGATTTCACTATTCCCTGTACTGTTAAATGAATGAAGTATTGCTATAAGCTGCCTGATATTCCATTACAATCAAATTCACGCATGTTTTATATTATAATGATGATTCAAATTTCATGCTTCTGGTTGAATTGAAGTTCTGCTGATGATATATGCTTTTCCGCGAACTAGCATGACGAATTTCAGTGAATCAGCACCACCATTGGATACTAATTCCATAAGAATAATCTTACACTAGGATACCGAACGGTATGGATAGGCTGGTATGGAAAAAACCATGCTACTAATATGGACATTGGAAGACATTATTGAATCAAAATGGGATTTTCTCGGGAGCCATGAACTCCGAGCGGACTTGGCCGCCCGTGCTGCTTTCCTACTTTTACAAGAATATATTTTCATAAACATGATCAGTTTTGTTCAACGGACAGAACAGTGATAAAGTAATATATAACTTACTTCGTAAGTGGCAGCTCGTTTTTCGTCGGTCATGTCGTCGCCATCCTCGAAATCGTATAATGCCATCTCGTGTTCATCTTTGTCACTCTCGTTCAAGTCTTTCGATTTTTTAGGCAATCTCAATGTTTCACTGCCTGTTGGTGATGACTGATCATCTTCAACGAATTTCAGGTCGGATAAATTACTGCCTTCTTTCAATCTATCGCATACATATGTCAAATCCTTGTCCAGGTGTTCGCACTTTCGATCGATAGCATTGATGATCTTGATAAAACGAAAAACAGGTCAAATATTGAAAGGATGAGTTGGTTTCAAATAAATATATTCAGTCTGGGCGTCAGGATACAACACAAATGATTAAATATCAAGCTGCATCGTGGAGCTTACTTTTTTCCAGTGCATTATTTTATCGATCACAGGATGGTTTTTCAAATTAATCTGATTGGCCTTCAGAAGGAAATAAAAATTGATGTTGATCAGGTAGCTGTAAAAACGGCAACATGGAAGAGTATACGCCAATATACCGACTAGAAGTCAGCGGTTCCCTCACTTTGAATATGCCTCAAATCGAAGTTGAACGACGTTTAGACGATCTGTTAGTGGGAGTATACCGTCTTTTATAGCTTTAACAATGGGATGTAATCGATTCTCCATGGTTTCAAACTAAACGTGAGTAAGGGGGTTATTCGTGGTAATCAAAGTTGAATTCAAGATGATGAATATCACAGCTCTAGCTCACAAGTAAATAAAATTTTGCCGATACAGGAAGCCAAAATGGGAGTATCAAATTCTCCTTCACACTAAAAATGAGCTTCGTTAAGATTTAATTCAAATCAATCGAAGATAGATAAAATACAGATTGTACTGTAGTTTCGGTGACGTCCCATACCTTGGCCTTAAAATCATCAATTAGCGCTGGTAATTCCGGATTATTCTTAATCGTATACTAAAAAAGGCATATTAATGTCGTATTAGTAAACATCCAGAATATATTATACTATTACGAAAATAATCTTACGTTTAGTTTCTCGTGTTCATTCAGTTGTGAAATATCTACATCATCCTTAATTTCTATCGCTTTACGGTTATAATTATCTTTCTCTGCCTAGAAAGGTGAAACAAATCGCAAAGGAAATATTACTGAACTCTAGCCAGCAGGTATTACGGATATTTTGAATCCGAGATCAAAATCATCTTCCGTCATATGATCGGCTAATCTTTTTTGTAAGGCTTTCGCCTCGATTTCTTCCAACTGAGCAGCTTCTTCATCCGATTCGCTAACATTACCTAAAGTGAGGTAGTGAAAATTCTCCTGAACTTTGAAGCAATGAATTTGGAATATCATACCCGCATAATCTTTGTCAATGTAATCGGTATTATAAAATGTTTTCTTGTTTTTGCCCCAATTGCTAGCGCTGGGTAGATCTAAATATGTATGTCCATAATATTAGCCGTTAATGAATCTAGTATTATGAGAAGATTTTTCGCACAATCGTTCTCATCTTTTTCTTCTATATCCGATGCCATGTCGTCTTCCACATCGTCAACGTCATTTTCTTGATGATTTTGATCGCTCATGTCTTCGTATTCGTTTGACATTTGTTCTTCCTCATCGCTGTTCGCAGCTACTTTGAAAACCTGATGACAAGAAAGTTGTCCATAATTGTATTAATACCGATAAATTCCATTTTAGATAGAATTTTGAAACCGCTCAACTCATTATAAGACTGGATTGATTTCGTTACTGATTATTATATTTATCCACAAACACATTTGGATAATTATTTTAGGTAGGTAAAATAGGAGCGAACCATCACTAGTGCCAGATTTTTATATTTAAATTTTACTGCTTTTTTGGACTTTTCACGTTTTTGACTTTGAGGTGTGAAATAAAAAGATCTTGCACGATCCGGACCAAAAAAATGACAACTCGAAATGATGAAAATCTGGAAATCGCATTATTAAAAACAATATCGAATTGTGTATAGACTGTGATTTTCCCAATGCTCTTCATATTTCAAAATTTCCAACATCCAAGCTAAATCGGCGAAATGTCTGTAATTTTCAGGTATAGACTGAGAAAAGCTTCAACTAACTTCTTCATCGCTAGGTGAAGGACTGACGCTGCGAATGTTCGACAACGGAATCTACGTATGAAATGAAATAAGGTAAGCTTGATCTAACACGAAGTTTCTTTCGACAAAATCTCACTTTATCTTTTTCCTTGTGAAACTGGTCAACTTCATCATTGAAATAGCTTTCGTCATTGGGATTAGGATTTTCGTCCCGAAACGTTACTTTTTTATTGTTGAAGATCGCGCTTTGATTCCCGTATGTTTTGGCTTTATTCTTCCGACCCATACTGGAGGATATAAAAACGAACGATTAAGGATTCAACGAGGAAACGACAGATGAAGGTAGCATTTGAACATCAAACGTTATTTCCAAGAAAAAACATAAACAAAAATAACGGTTTATTTTTAAATTAGAAGCAGAAAATTAAAAAGGACGCATTCTTCCCGAGTTATATTCATGAGGAACGACAACTATAAAATTTTTTAGCATTACATTAATACCTCAATCTTTTTTCAAATGATATTGAAAAGTGCACTACAAACGTTCGATCATGAGAAAGCGATCCTCGCAAATTTAATTAATCTCGAAAATGGAATGATCAGCGCAATAAAATTTACAGGCAAGTTTGGACATGCACAACAAATAAATCAAACCGGGGTAGCACGTTCGTTAGGATTCAGAGGAATAGATTTATTTAGGTCATCCTCCTCCCCATTTTCGCTTTTACCGCCATCAAATGCTCGATTTTTGGCAATAAAATTTTCTCCAGTACCATTCGATATGATATTATCGCCATTGTCGAATCGATCATGGTCACTCTGCATATGTATGAGGATAAAAACTAAAAAATTTCAGATCTAAGGCAAGGGAAAGAACAGACTTTTAGTTTTTGCCAAGCTGGAAGTGATGGTTTGTTCACTAGCACCGAGGGAAACTGATCGCTGAAAAAGAATACAAAAAATAGACAGTCCGATATTAATTCTCTTCACTCGGACAACATGATATAGAATTTTTCGCAAACTTCAATCCACAATTCTCAACAGCTTAGAAAAACACCTTAAAAAGGAACGCACCCGAAATTTTGCTAAAACAAAAAAGAAATTTTGTAAGGTGTTACATAGTACTACAAGCAAAACAGGAACACGGAAGTGAAGAGATTTTTCCTGTAGTAATGTAACGGAGCTCGGACGGTGGATCAGCCGGTATTTGGGGATGATTAAAAAAATTCGGAATTTCTGCCTCAAAAGTTGGAATGCGGTTCAAAATATATAGTTTTCTCGGTTCAGAAAGCAACGAAGACTTTATGAGGCGGACAGTGCGAAATGATTGAAATTTTGACTATTTCTGTTCCAGAATAAAATAGTTATGTTCTACCAGAGCTGTGCGCAGAATTTTTTCATGGGGGGGGGGGCGGACTAGATTTTTTTACTGAATAGCCCTAGAAAATGTTTGATTTTATGCGGATATACTGTGTGCATGCTGCCTCAGCGGGGTGGGGTGGGGGGGCGGCCGCCCCCCGCTCCCCTCTTGTGCACGGCCCTGTGTTCTACCAAAGGTAGAAATTTTTCAGGTTCGTCATGTGGCTGGCCAAACAGTTAAAAATTTCACTTTTATTTCAACATCAACTCTCCCGAAATTACATGTGCACAACGTCTCAAAGCAAAGTATAAAAATGGAAAAAAAGCTGGAAAGTCAGAACCATGTTTGAACGATTACAAATACAACTCACTCACCGGCTGAGAAATAAGCCTTTGATAACGGAAAGATCGCTCTTCAATTCCGTGATTTGCCTTTCTAATCGAATGTTGGCATCTTCCTAAAAATTTATGTTTCATATGTCAGCAAAAATATATCAGACTATAACTGAGATACCGAACTGACTCTAAGAGATAATTGTTGCAGCAACTTATCCGACAGCTCTTGTTGTCTTTGAACAGCACTAAGGGTTTGCTGCACTGAGTCGACCAAGAATTTTAGTCCATTTTGAACGTCGCACACGCTATCCTGTATGTTTTGTATCTTATTTTGTTCTACAGTAACGTCGCCGAACCACTTAGGCATGACGATATTCTGAAAATGAGCGAATAAACAGAATATTACACAGAGACTTAAAAGATGTCATGCCATGGATATTTTTTTGGTTAAAAACGATCGTAAAAACGGCGTGAATTTGTATAGCTCGTAATAGAGTTCCGAGGTCTGGGAGGTTAAGTTACTGTTTTTGGGGCGGAGGGTTATCGATTGCCCAAAACTTCAGAGCGAATCTTTGAAGAATTTTTTTTTGTTTTTTCGTAAAAAAAGATACGAAAAAACTGTTCAAAGTATAGCAATTTTTGTCCAAAAAACCGCAAAAACTGTATTTATGATGCGAAGCGCCAAATGGTCATTTCCTACCCCAAAAAAAATTTCAGTTTTTTTTCCACTCAAAAGTATGGGTTTTCTATGGCTACCATATGGCTTGCCATATGATGGGCAAATCATGAGAAGGTTCTTATGGCGCTTCCCAACTAATTACATGTATGCTCGTCGTATAATGCACAATCTCCAAAACAGAAAAATTAACAAAATGCATTTAGTTAGTATAGAGCTACTGTGGCCAAATGAATCTAGAGCAAAGTAATTTTTACCTTGATCAAAGAAAGGGTAAGATAAGTGGCACCGCCAGCCAATACAGCAATGTTCGCAAAATCTCTCCATTTATTATGACCCTTAGGCACTAATGGACTAGCTTGAGCAGAACGACCAACTGATGAAACGTCGTTGCGACTACAACTCGGCAATCTGTTGGCGACAGAAATCGCCTCATTTATTTCATCGTCAGTTAGACCTGATGAGAATGTTGATTAGACGGAAATTTATAAGGATAGATAATCTGAACGATATACCTTTGTTTTTCAAAAAAACTCTTTTTTCATCGAAAGCCGTCTTCGCAACACGATCGTCCACCAAAAAATTAACAGCTTTTTGAACCTGTTAGTAATAGACAATCTGAGTGAAAAAAAGAATTGCTAAGCCAAGCTCATTTCATTATGTAGTGGTGCATGAAAATATCACTTATTTCGATTCGGGTCAAGGTTCAAAATCACAGATGAGGACGCACATAACAGGTATAATCGTATAAATGGAAAGAGGAGTGATCCGCAAGTCGGACGGCAAAATTGAGGGGCAGAAATTTTAGGAAACAATTTGGATTTTCGATTTAAACATTGAAAGTATGAAAAAATTAGTGTATCTTACTTAAGACTAGATCACTGATCTAGGAATTAGTTTTTCAACAAGCATATGTATGCATTGCATACTTTTTTAAATTCTTTTCTATCCAAGAGAAAGACCAACTATAGTTATTCCGCAGCGGTGTCAGTGAAGTAGCGAAGGGGAAGATGGGAATTCTCCTGAAGGAAAAGTGAGACCGAACAATTGATATTTTGGCGCGCTGAGAACGTCAAAATGTTCAAATTTCACAAAACTTGCTCAAAGCTCAAGTCTCGATTAAAATCAAACAGATTCTGCTATCGAAGAAGTAAAAAACCATAATTTATAGGTATTTCAAGCATCATGGACATAATCAGTATAATTTTTTGCAACCGAAGAGGGGAAAAAATTCGTGACGATGTATCTTGTCGAGATACGCTCCAAAACACATCTTTTAGCGCTGTAGCTCACCGTTTTTCCGCACTTGCACTATAATGAGGACACAAATTCTGGGTCCTTTCCACAAATATGGAGAAAAAAATGCCTTTTAAAAGGCCCAAATAGAATAATTTTCGCCGGTTAGATATAATTAACGTTACTTATCTGAATTTGCCTCATGCGCGACTCTCAAGAAGCCTAGTACCAACTCAATAAATATTTAATTGTTTCAGTGCTTCTGTAGTGTTTTTTTCATTTCTAATCATTAATATTTGACAGCTTTTCAAATGTAGTTAGGATTTCAACCTGTCTGCTACTTTTATAATTCAAATTTTTTCTCATTTAGTGATTGTTGATACAGTTGTAGGCAAAACTGGAATATGAAATGTTCTCAAAGCGACATACAAAACGTTTCAAAAGCTTATTTTTCAATTTTAGTGATGTTTTGCTGCTAAGCGTAAGATCCTAAACGGTGTTTAATAGTCAGTTTTCCAATAAGTTCATTCAACTTAAATTATACATATTTTTTAGTCTTTCACTAAGATATTTTTGCTGTGTATATGTCATTTTGAAACATACATAAAACTGGGGGGAAGTGCTATGGGAACCCCCCCCCAGAAATCGTCGACCACATGGCTAGTCATTAGGCGACCGCCCCCCCATGATTATCCAATCCTATGGCTAGCCATATGGTAGCCGTAGGAAACCCCATACTTTTGGTCGAAAAATACTGAAAAATGTCAGTTTTTTGATGAAAAATGTCAATTTTTGAACAAAAAATGGTCAAAAATTTGAATTTTCTGGGCGCTTCGCGCCATGAGTACATTTTTCGGCCTTTTTAGACAAAAATTATTTTTTATACTATTTTTCGAACTCATTTCATGAAAAAAATCGAATTTTTTTCCTTGAGAGACGCCTCCCCCCAAAATTTTGGGAATCACTGACCCCGGCCCAAAAAAAGTCGCCCGACACCAACCCCCTGAACTCGGGGCCCCGTTACATTACATGTATATATGTTTTGAAAAATCTTCGGTGCTTCACGCCGATTCTCATGGCACATAGGCAATAAGACTTACTCTAATCGAAAAACAGCTTTAAAAATTTAAAATTGTGACTGTGAAATAGCGACTGTGAGCTTTCTTGAGCGAAAAGACGCGTTTTAATAAATTGTCTCCGCGGAAAAAGTTTTGTGTTCTTTCCACGACTGTGGGAAAAAGTTCGTGGGAAAACAGCGCTCTAACTTGATTTTTGATATATGCATGATGGTTGAAAATTTTGAGTTCCTGGGGAGTATTTTGGCCAAGTCTATAAGCTGTGTCACTGTAGGGCTACTATGCTCGAAAATTCCGACGATTTTTTGGTTTATAGCATGCACGCACACCGCGTCTTCCCAACAACCAGAATATCAAACCACAAAGCTGATAAAAATTCTATGATTTCTGTATTTGATTTTTTAAATTTATGCCGTCAAGCCGTTCTTTAATTGAAACTTGCAATTACAGCCTACAAAGTTATTTTCTTGATCCTCAACCAAATTCTACATTTCTAAAGAGTCATGAAGCATTCAAAAATTATAATACGCTTTTCCACTCACTAAGTCCTGTCGAATCACGGAACTAACAGACTTTATCGATGTATCGTCTCCCATAGTTCTAGGTCCTGTCGTGAGCGGAACGCTGTCAATATACGCGGTTTAGTACGGCCCTTAAAGATAAAATAATTATTTATTGCAGAGAGGAAAAACAAAGTTAGTAATAAATTTATCGAACAGAAACGAAAAAAATCGTGCTTGAAGAATTGACCGAGAAATTTAAGGCACGAAACAATACCGCTCGATACACGGCAGAATATAGGTTACAGTAAATTTTCGTTATTTCTGCAATGGGGTACACAGGCTTACCGAAGTAACTTTAAGCCTCCCTTTATTGCTGAGATCGAAGATTTTCAACTCTTTCGTTAAAGATGTCAACTTGGAGCAATTAACTATCTACTGCGAAGATAATTCATACCTGTAAGACCTCCGGTCGATTAGGGAGGGGGTAAACTCCAAATTCGTGAAATTGGGGCGCCCATTTTCCTAAGAACCCTGAGGTCCCCAAAAAAAGGTTGTCTGAGTTGGGGGAGGATCTACGAATCTTACTCCCAACTACAGCTAAATTTAGACAGGCTTGAAGTTCGTTGATTCAACTTTGATGCCATCTTCAAATATCGGATAATCCATTGATCTTTCTTACCCTATGATGAATTTTTTACATTACACCTACGTTTAGTATACACTCGATCTGGTCAACAGAATTTCTTATACGTTCTTAAATGCAATCTTGACTTGACTGCAAAAAAATTCTTTTGCCATTTGGAGCGCTATAATACGGAACTATCTTCCAGAAAGAGCTAAGGCTGCGGCCAGGGTTTTTTTTCGCACCTTGCGGAAATCGGACCAGGAAATTTTTTGCACCATTAATAAAAACTACTAGCATTTAAAAAGATTTCCGTTCCGTGCGGAAAATTTGCCGGAAATTTTTAGCACGAGCCCGGAAAAATCCGTACTATGTGGAAAAAAACCTGGCCGTACTACGCGGAAAAAAACCTGGCAGTTTTTAAAAGGTATTTAACAGAAGTTAACTTGCTTCAGTCTCTAAGCTTTTAGATGCGATTATTTCTTTCCTAACGTAAAATCAATTCAAAAGCTTCATGGAGGCATTTTTCGGAAAGTTATAGTCTTCTTACTCATATATTCATGAGAGTTTACAAATAAATTACTGGTTTATGATATTTCTTTGGATTGTGTCTACATAGATTATGAAAAAGCCTTTGATTCTGTATCTCACTCTAAATTATTACTTAAACTAGCAGGTTATGGTATATCTGATTCCCTAAAAAGATGGATTTCTGCTTTTCAGTTCAAACGCTACCAACGAGTTAATATAGAAACTTATTTATCTGAATTCTCTTCTGTCACAAGTCGTGTTCCACAAGGCAGCGTCTTAGGACCAACACTATTCCTGTTGTATATAAACGATCTTTCTGACAACATCAAGTCCAATATGTTTTTGTATGCTGATGATGTAAAAATTTTGAACTCCTCTACTAATAATCATATTCTCCAAGCAGATCTTGATAGAATTTCTGCCTGATCTGCTCTCTGACAGCTTGATATCTCTCCTGATAAAAGTAAAGTACTCCACCTTGGTTATTCTAATCCTATATACATTGTTATCAGTTGGATAGCCGATATTTGCCCCATAAAGAGCAAACTGTAAAAGATCTCGGTGTGCTTATTTCTCACAATCTATCTTTCAAAAACCATATCAACTCAATTGTGAACAGAGCTCACCAACGGAGTTCCTTGATCTTGAAAGCTTTTACTTCGAGAAATAAATCAGTTCTAATTAAAGCCTTCAATACATAATGTCAGACCGATACGAGTACTGCTCCACCGTGTGGAATCCTTTTCACATAAATGAAATTCTGCTGATCGAAAATGTACAACGGAAGTTTACCAAGAGATTATTTGGTTAAAACTCTGGCCTTCCTTACGAAGAACGTCTAAAAGCTCTTTATCAAGAACGACTTGAAACCCACAGATTTATAGCTGCTCTTTCTTTAATGTATAAAATTATCAGTGATCACACTTGTATAGACAAAAATGATTTCTTTACGCAAAACTCTAATGACAACACTCATCGCCAACATGATTTCAAGCTCATTACTGGCAAAGCTAAAACCAATTTGAGATTATATGATTTTTGTAACAGGTATATCAATATATCGAATTATCTTCCTTCAGAAGCTATCAATTCTTCCAGTCTGCAATGTTTTGAGAATAAAATTATGAAAATCAATTTTTCCAAATTCTATGGGGGAGCGCTTTAGTTCGTTACATTTTGTAACCTGCGCTTCCTAGACTAATCGAACTTGTCTTTACAGTACTAGTTTGTTCATTTCGAACTTACATTACGTTGAAACTTTCGTTGTTTTATTTCCGTTTTTTAACCCTGTCTGATTTCTGGATATTTTTCTTTCTCGCTATCTTTGTGTATTTTCTTTTTACATTTGTTCGGTCTTAAAAATGTTTTTAGTGTTTCACCGTAATACTCTATGGATTTTTTATATTTACTTTCTTTTGTCTTCGACTAGTAAACATCATCATCATCAAAAAAAGTGGGTTCCCCCTCAATTACAGGTATGCAGTAACGCCAGATCAAATTTTTAGGGAATGCCAGATTTTTTAGCAAATAATGCCAGAAAAATGCCAGATTGATTTCAAATAATGCCAGATTTTTAATGCTAAAAATAACGAGACAAAAACCCTTTTTAAGCATAAAAATCACTAAATTGATCCAACAATAGAAAAATTATTCAAATTTGCATATATAGCAGAAGCTGCAAATGTTTGAACATCAACAAGATTCATAAAATACTCCAGAGCAAGCGTCACTAGTTACAACGTCACATTCATATATCGGAAGAGCCCAAAATCTTTTTTTTGCATTTCTAGATTTTTGTCCACCAAAAACACTGATTTAGCGTAAAAAACAGTGGGCTGCCTAGTGACGCCTTTTACGAGCCACATAGGTACCATACCTGTAATTGGGGGGGGGGGGGGTTGGGAGGGAGCCCACCCAACCTGGCCAACCATATACCCAACCCCCCCCAGTTCCGAAAAAATTAAAAAAATTGGCAAAAAGTATGTTTTTGGCCTTTTTTGAGAAAAATTTCGACTTTTTTCGACCCCCTCCCCCAAAATTTCGGATTTACTCCCCCCGGTGTTTTTTTGTGCCAAAACATGGTTTTTGGCACAAAAAATTTTGAGCGTTTGTGCCAATTGGCACAAAATTTTTGGCTGATCAAACATTTAATTTCCTTGATTTTTAGACGTTTTAAGGACTAAAAATGCAAAAAACTTTCGGCGCTTCGCACCAAATCAATGAATAAAATAATATTTCCTACTCGTATATTTGACCCGAACGCGAACGATTTCTCCTCGAACAGTATATCAGTATTGTTGCAGAAAACTTCATACGCTGTCAATGACTGATGAATGAAAAGGAATTCTGAATATTCTCTGTTCATTCAGTGAGATTCGGATTTAAAACTAAAATTTTTACTTTCTGTGTTTGATTAATTGAATCAGAAAAATCGATATCATTGCAATGTTTGGACCGAAAATTCACACAATTTTCCACGTTATTTCCTCTAGTCTTTACATTGTAGTTAAATATTATATAGATATTCGTAGTCGAAAATTGAATCAATTTGATCATCAATTCTAGAGCCTCAATTTTCTCGGCATTTCATTTCTTTTTGAGTCGCCGCGAACTATTTTCTTGCACAGTTTTTTCTTATCTCATTGACATGATTAGCTGAAAAATAGGTTAGGCTGGGCAAGATTTTTACAGAAATATAATGCGGTTAAACTTAGCTTTAATTTATATTTTTATCAGACTTTTGGCCTAAAATCTTTCCAGTTTTCACATACCTGTACTTGAGGGGGGGAGGGGATTGGGGGGCGGACCCCCCAACTTGGCCAACCATATACCCAACCCCGCCCCCAGTTTGGAAAAAATTCGAAAAATTTTCAAAAAAGTGTATGTTTTTTGGGAAAAATTTCAACTTTTTTCGATCCCCCCCCCAAACTGGTCGGACCTCTTACAGGTATGAGTTTTCAGTATATGTTTCTAGTGGAGAAATTTTTTTTGTGCCATTGGCACAAATTTTTTTGGCCTCTTGTGCAATTGGCACAAACGTCCGTGCACAAAAAAATCGCTGCCCCCCCCAACTGGTCGGCCCTTTTACAAGTATGCCACATACATGCCTTTAATTGATTTTTCACTGAGACGCGATGTTTTAAACTTTTAGAAGAAATGCAACTCGATTTTATGGACAGGATAAGTACGTCCAGAAATCTTGAGAGAAAAATGAGCATTGAACAATGAAACGAATCAATTGAAATCAGAAAACAAATTGTTTTCATTCAATTCTACAGTAGACTCGAGCTGATGGAATGCAGAGCCAGTCGGAAATGCTGGAATTATGCCAAAAATCAGACCGTTATGCCAGAATTATGCCCAAACAGTGCCAGATCTGATATCGAAAATGCCAGTGTGGCAACACTGCAGATATGGGGAAAAGGCCCCCGGCAAAAAAAGTTTTCGGCGCTAGGCACCGTTTTTTTCCTCAAATGGGGTCTCTTGAGGAAAAAAATTCCTAAATGAGGATAAACATTTTGGGTATGGTTCTCACTGTGGAAAATATTTATGGGAATTCAAAACCGAAAACATGCGTTTTGGAGGACTTGAAAGGGTCAAACACTGGATAATGACACTTTGCCTGAATTCAAAAACCGATCAAGCGTTAAAAGAAAGAAAGAAATTTATTAAATGCGAATAAATACAAGAGTAAATGCGACTAATACAAAAAAGCTCATGGACGTGACAAAAGCACGTGCGAATTGAGCTTTAAAAAACGACTCAATTTAGACCGAAAATAGGGCATATTGTTCAAATGAATGATATCATTGGGTAGAGAATTCCAAACATCAATATTTCGCGAGCGAAAATCATGTTTTAAAGCGTTAGAGTTATATTTCGATTTATACAATTTAAATAAGTTAGACGCGCGATAATTGAATGGACTTAAAGTGAAAAATAAGTTGGGTGGAATAACTTTAAATTTCAAAATTAAGAACATGTGAGATAAGTCGATACACGTACGTCTAAATGCAAGGTCATCAAGGCCAGATTTGTTGAGGCGCTCCTTATAGCTTAAATCTTTATATCCAAAAAGTCTTTTTGTAAACCTTCGTTGAACTTTTTCTATCAATTTAGTATCCCCAACCAGACAAGGATTCCAGAGTGGTGAACCATATTCCAGGATAGGGAGAACATAGGATTTAAAAACCCCTGATTTTTAATTCATTGAAGTTAGAGTGAAAACATTTTAAAATCAAATTCGCTACCCTAAATGCTTTTTTAACCACATAATTACAGTGGGCAGTTGCTGATAATTTTTCGTTGAACATAACACCAAGATCCTTCATGCCTTCATTCAGTTGCTGACAATTTTTCGTTGAACATAACACCAAGATCGTTGTTCTTTCATCAGTATCTTTCACCATTCCAATCGTTTTAGCAGCCATAAAAAGCATCAAGCCATCCACAGCACTGGGACCCGACAATCTTTGTGCTTTTTTGATCAAAAAACTTGCTACACATTTGGCCCAACCACTTTCATCAATTTTTGAAGTTTCTTTCCAGACGAGCCACCTTCCTAAGTTATGGAATTTTGCAAGTGTTGTTCCTATTTTCAAAAAAGGTGACCCAGTCCAGGTTGAAAATTATCGTCCTGTTTCCCTATGTTCAGTCCCATGCAAAATTATGGAAAAATATTAATAATAAAATTTTAAATTTCCTTCATCAGCATAACCTTTTAGCAGATCAACAGTTTGTTTTCCTAAAACATAGATCCTGGGAACTACAGTTATTCAAGTGTGTCAACTGTAAGAGCTATATATATGCCTTTTTGACCAAGCACAGCATATTCGTATTTATTCTGTATTTAATTAACTTATTCGTTTATTTTATTATATTCTCCTAATATTGCTTAGTGCCGTTGCAAATAAAATCATCATCATCATCATCAAAAACTCATGGTTAAATCAGTTGGACAAAGGACACTCCTTAGACATAGTGTACATTGATTTTGCCAAGGCCTTTGACTCAGTTTCCCATTCTAAGCTCCTTCTCAAACTTTCTGAATATGGTCTCTCTGGTCCTTTTTTAAGCTGGATATCAAATTTTCTTAAGAATAGATTTCAACGGGTCAAAATTGGAAACTCCCTATCATCTCAGCTCAAAGTGTCAAGTAGTGTGCCACAAGGTAGTGTATTAGGTCCAACTTTGTTTCTTTTGTACATAAATGACATTATTGACAATATCAAAAGTGAAATTTTTCTTTTTGCAGATGATCTAAAAATGTTCAATGTATCTACAAATTTTATGATTCTTCAACAAGACCTTGATACTCTTCCAATTGGTTAACCGCTTAGCATTTACCTATATCTACTACAAAAAGTTATGTCTTGTATTTGGGTGCGAAAAACCCATCGTGTCAATATACACTTTGTTACCAACATCTCCCATCAAACGCAAGTTATGTTAAAGATTTGGGAATTCTTATATCTCCTAATATGAAGTTTAAAGAACACTATAGATCCATCGTAAAAAATGCGTATAAAATGTCTACTTTAATTTTAAAGTTTTTCGTCTCCCGTGAGAAAAACACTCTAGCAAAGGCTTTCGTTACTTATGCACATCCAATATTAGAATACTGTAGTTCAGTATGGAATCCGCATATTTTAGCAGACGTAGTTAGGTTACATCGAAAATTTTCAACATAGATTTACCAGAAAGATTTTTTGGTTATAAATCTGATTTGTCCTATGAAAATAGACTTCAAAGGCTAGGTCTACATAAGCTTGATATTCGTAGATTAGAATTTGCACTCTGTATCATGTACAACATAATCCACAAAAAAACAATTCTAAATCCTGATGTCTTTTTTTGTATAAACAACAACAATACGCATCATAATCATGATCTAAGATTGACAATAAAGTCAGTTCATACTACTGCTTGCCATTTTGATTTTTTTAACCATTATATTAATGTCTGGAACTCTTTATCTTTTGATATCGTTAATTCTCCCAGTTTGCACACTTTCAAAGAAAAAATTAAACTTCTAGACTTTGATAATCGAATTGGGGGGGTGCATGTAAGTTGTTACTTTTCAAGTAACCTTTGATTTATTGATGATTTATCTATTTCTTAAAATATTTACATTTCTTGCGAGTCGATTTACTAATCTTATTCTCTATATGACTTTATATTATGTATTTCACTTGACATTTTTCTTTTGTTTTGTTTTGTGTTACAGCAATAAATATTTTTCATTTCATTTCATTTCAAAATCTAAAAATTTTCCGGCGCTTTGCGCCGGTCATGGGTATAATGATAACTATTTGCTATCAGGCGCGGCCGTTAGCATATCTACTTCGACATACTAATTACTGCTCATCAGCTTCCATCAATCAAGTTAGCTCGTTTCATTTTTTAATCGTTAACAGTCAATTATGGGGTAAATTAGGGGTGGCAGTGACCGCCGAATTAACCCTACCTTTAAAATTTTCTGTAGGCTTAGGCTTAGGGTACAGCAGCTGCGCCCGAAAGGCGCAGCGCTGTTGAGGCTCTTCCAAATGAATAATTTGAAGAACGATGAAGATCAGAGCACCCCATTGGGGGGTGTGGGGGGGTATTATTCCCGTCTTAGATTTGGAAATTCATTTACTACCCCCATAAAAACAGCTCACTATAGGAAAAAATTTTGGTAGACTTCATCTTCTCCCCAGTAGGTTATACTAATTCGAGAAAAATTGCAGAATGTGTGATTCTGAGGAATTACTCATTGCACTTTTTGACACATTTACTGAGCAAATGATAATGGGAAAGTATGCAGTTTGTGTGCCATATAGCGATTTTTAGGGAAGGATATCAGCACATTAATATACATACTACTTATAGGAAATCATTATAAATATAATTGGGAGATGAAATAATGACTTATGTGTATGTGATTAATCAAAAAATCGCCCCTTGGGAAGAAAAACATTATGTCCTTAAAATTCTGCCTCTTCATGCTCTCCTTTCCTTTTCCCCGCTTCTGCGTTGGGTCTTCTGTGCGCATATGGTTAACCAAGTTGTGGCATACTTTCCTGCTATGAGTTGAGACATGTGAGGTCTGTTGACGTGGATCAGGAGTGGTACTTGGTTTCAAACTCGTAGTTCATAGTCTAATGGGATTAATAATACTAAAGCCACATTCAGCATGAGCACTTTCAATTGAAAGCATTGTTAGAACCTTCATCAGTGATGGAATAAGCTCATAACCCTGAAGATGCTGGTTCAAATAATGTTTCTAAAAGTACATTGTGCCCGATTCTTGAAATGTGCAGGAATCAGTTGACACGACAATCTTCAAAGTCTGACTATTCAGTGCATATAATTAGTACATTCAAGTTTCATGATTGGGAGCTGGAAAATGGGGTTGAAATAGTAAATGGTTTTTGACCGTAAAAAGCGTAAAGTAGGGGCATTAATCATTTTTGTAAGTTCGAGAAACTACAACTCCCCCCTCCTCAGCAAAAAGTTGAGAGCCAAATATAAGAGAAAAAAAAGGTCATGGCATATTTCAAGTACTACCCTTAAAATTCATGATTTTACCCCTACCTAAATTTTCGACCTTGGGGACCTCTGATGAAGATCATTGCATAAGTGAAGTGAGTCATTTGCATGATGAAACATACTTGTTAAACCAAGCTAATTATGCAATTTTTTTCCTATAACTTCGCTTTGGCGCTTTTCCCATGCATAATTTCCCATGTTCTTTCTTCCCTTCATCATGAAAACCCCCTAAAACCGGCGTCAAAGAAATTTCGGCGTGGCCATCGCCATCCCTAAAAATTACCAATTATGTCGCCCAAAATTGAAACCAATTCTCTCAATTTTTTCACCAATTCTCTCAATTTTTTCTCTCGATGCTTGGAATTTTTTAAACGTTTGCAACTGGAACTTTTGCGTTTATTGAAGATGGAAATTCAAAACATCATTCTAGACTGCGATTTTAGAACTTCTGTTCATGAATATCTGTTGGAGAGATTTATTTTCCAGCGTTTGAGAATATAAAACCCGAAAGTTTTTCCGGCGCTTCACGCCGGAATTTAAAACAAATTGCACTTCATCAGTTTGATTTTTTAATTTATTTCTCAACGTTGTGAAAGTTCATTTTCCAGCGTGTTAGAAAATGAAAATCCAAGAATTTTTTTCGGCGCTCCGCGCCGGGCCAAGAACTAGACAAAATTAGATGATTCTAATCGGAACCACAAAAATGTTAATAGCGGATAAATTCCTCAGAACTCTATCTTAACATGATTCACCCGATCCTGTAGAACACCGATATATTCTTCATGAGCTGATTTTGACTAACATAACCAGAATCACTGTTTTTTTTTCCACAAACTTTTTTCCACAGATGTGGAAAGGGGTCAAATTTTTTTTCCACATAGGGAAAAAAAAATTTTTTCGTCTTAAAATCCTCGTTTTTTGGCCTAAAAATGCTCACAGTCGCTTTATCGCGCTGTTTTTGAGCTTTTTTAAGCCTTCGGGAATCCGGTGTTTTTAGAGAAGTTAATTCATTAAAATTGAAGAAAAAATTGAAATGTTCGACTTAAAAGCCTAATCTACAAGCATTGTTGAACAAATTTTCTAGCAAACTATCCAAGAGCATAATTGACGAATTATACAAGAAATCAATGGTCAAGTCCTCTATGATGACAAGTGAAAGCCCAAAAAAGATGGTAATCTTTCCGGCGCCTGTGCCGGAAAATTTTTTTGGGTATATTGACATTCTGGAATGCTGGAAAATCAATTTTCCGAACATTGATTTCAAGAATTAGATTCCAATTTTGTGTTCAAGAGTCGTAACTTCTAGAATTTAACTTGAAAAATTTTAAAATCTGTAATTTATTTGTAAACTCTCGTGAACTTGGTCGAAAATATATAAGTAAGAAGAGTATAAATTTCCGAAAGATATTTCCATGAAGCTTTTGAATTGATTTTACGTTAGCAAAGAAATAATCGCATCATAAAGCATGAAGACTTGACGTATTGATCTTTCTCAAAAGGAAAAAATGCGAATCTTCATTAAATATTATGACAAAATGTTGAAGATTACCAATTAACATGAGATACTACGTTTAAGATGATGAAAACTATTATAGATCAAGTGATATGATAAATGAAGGTAGACATGATAAAAGCCGCGCCTGAGCTACTTAATGACTAATAATGATTATGCACCAAAATAAATCTTTTCAATATGAAAACCCCAAATTTTTCTTCCACATTTGTGGAAAGACCTAAGAAATTTTTTCCACATTCCGAATTTTTTTTCCACATTATAGTGCAGTGCAAGCAAATGTGGAAAAAAACAGTGACCAGAATTTCCTCAATTTTTTCCTTATTGTGCAGGTTTCTGACTCCGAATACAACAAACTGCTTGGGTATGCTCCTAAAATGCATAAAAAAGCATCCGTAGACACATTATAAATGTTTTTGAATGAATGAATGAATGAATGAATGAATGAATGAATGAAGAAGATTTATTACCTGTCAGGCGAAATATAACACAAGAAAAGAAAAAAAAGGTTAAAACGCGAGAACAAACGATTAAAATGAAATAAGAAAATGAAGAAAAGTTTCGAAAACTCAATCCACGGCTACTTCAAAACGACAAATACAATATCGCAGCGAAAATATGTGCTACAGTAAACAAGTTAATGATGGTAATAGGAAGCGCAGGTTACATATTTGTAACAGGCTAACGCGCTCCCCCGAGATAATCAGAAAAATCAATCTTAGAGATTTTCATTTTGAATGTGTGTAAATTGGAAGAACTAAAAACTTCAGCTGAAAGTTCATTCCAGATATTAATGTACCTGTTGGAAAAATCATATAATCTAATATTTGTTTTAGCTTTACCTGTTTTGAGTTTGTAGTCATTTTTACGATGGGTGGACTCGAAATTACTGCTAATAAAGAAGTCCGATTTTTGCAGACAGGATTGGCCTTTAATAATTTGAAACATCATGCATAAGGCGGCACGTAGTCGGCGTATTTCTAAGCTATCAAGGCATAGCTTAGTTAAACGCTCATCATATGAAAGGATAGACCCAAAACCACATATTCTCTTTGTGAATCTTCTCTGAACTTTTTCAATGAGATTTATGTCAGAGGCATAGTAAGGGTTCCAAACAGTTGCATAATATTCTAGCAGGGGTCTAACATAAACAGTAAACGCGCCTACAAGGTTAGAAGTATCATGGGAAGTAAAGGTTCTAATTATCAAAGAACTTAAGCTAAAGGCTTTCTTGGTAATTGATGCTATGTGATCTCTAAAACTCAAGTTTTGGGATATAAGTACGCCCAAGTCTCTGACGTATGGGTTTTCACCTGGAATTTCAGACAATCCTAAATTGTAGGGGACCTTTGGATTTGCATGGCCCATATAGAGAATAGAACTTTTTTCAGCCGAAATTTCGAGTTGCCATGTTTTAGACCAATTGAAAATCTGATCCAGATCATCTTGAAGAGTTTTACATTGTGTGGAGGTGTTAAAAATTTTTACATCATCTGCAAAAAGATAGACATGGGATTTTAAAGTATCAGGGAGGTCGTTTATAAACAAGAGGAAAAGAGTTGGACCAAGAACACTCCCCTGGGGGACATCACTGCTTACGTCTGATGTTAGGGAAAATTTGTTGTTAATGCAGACTTTTTGAGTGCGATTTGAAAGGAAGGCGATGATCCAATTCGCAAGAAAACCACAGATGCCATAGTTTTTCAACTTTAGAGCAAGCTTACTATGGGAGACAGAGTCAAAAGCTTTCTTAAAATCAATGTAAATCAAATCAATGGAAGATCCTGAATCAATAAGTTTGGTCCATGAATTTTTGCATTTGAGCAACTGTGTTTCACATGACTTTTTTGGCAAAAACCCAAACTGAAAGGGAGATAATAGAGAGCTTCTCTTAAGGTAATCTAAAATAGAAGAGTTAATAATGCTTTCCATGACTTTACAAGCAATACAACAAAGAGAAATTGGTCGGTAATTGGAAATCAATGAGGAATCACCTTTTTTGTATACTGGGATTACATTCGCAGTTTTCCATATAGATGGTAATGCGCCAGATCTAAAAGAAACCTCAAAGATATGAGAAAGTGGGTCCGCCAAACAATTGGATAGTTTTCTCACAAAATAGGCACATAACCCATCAGGACCCAAGGCAAGGGACGGATTCAGTTTACGAAGAGCAGCACGAACTAGCTCAACAGAAAATGATGAATTGGAGATTTCAGACATAGTTCTTTTGGGGAAAAGAGGCACAGAACCATTATCATTGGTAAAGACTGATGTGAAATAATTATTGAAAAGTTCGGCCTTTAGATCTTCATCAGAAATAATTTCATCACCTATACAAATTGGGGGAATAGCTCTATTTGATTTGATTTTGGAATTTACAAAATTATAGAAACTTCTGAGATCTGATTCGTCAATAAGTTTCTTTTCAATGTCGATTTGATTTGATTTTTCAAAAATTTACAATGACTGTTGAAAAGAAACTTGTCACGGGCTGATTTAGTTTTCCTATAGTTTCTCCAAAGTTTTAATTTTTTAGCGAGTAACTTCTGGAGGTATTTGGGATATTTTTTTGCCTTACTTAGTTTAGATGTGGGTACATGTTGTGTTATAATGGGCTTCAAAATGTCAATAAAACTACAGTACATGTCATCTGCATTTCTACATGTGGAGAAAACGTCAGGCCAAGAGATCTGGAATAAGAGCTCAGAAATAGTATCATAGTTTGCCTTGCGAAAGTTCAAGGGGAGGGATTTTGGATTCAGGGGCGTTGTCTTGAGAATTATTTTGAACTTTACACTTGAGTGGTCACTAGTAGAAAAAGGAGGGACAACATGAACGTCAGAGACAGATCTATCACCAAAAATTAGATCAAGGATATTGTTATCATGGGTGGGTTGCAAAACCAGTTGCTGAAGACTTGTACTAGAAAGACACTCAAATAAAGATGTGTAGGTGGCTTCATAGGGATAGGTAGAATTGATCCAGTCAAGTTTGGGTAAATTGAAATCTCCAGCTATGAGGATAGGATAATTAACATTTGACGACCATTCTATAAAAGAACAGAGCTTGTTGCAGTAATCTAAGTTATACTCAGGTGGCCTGTAAACAAGAACAAGGCGATAAAGGAGACCAGGGAGGGCAAGATCAACTGTTAGTGTTTCAGGAGTATCAATAGAAGGTGGGACTTTAGAGATGACAGCAGGTATTGATTTTTTGATAAAAATTGCAACCCCTCCACCCCTTTTGTTGGGTCTATCCTTGCGGAAGACATTATACGACCTTAAATTACATAAAATACCATCAGAAATACCATCATTTAACCATGTTTCAGTACAAAAGATTAGGTCATATTGCTGTGTTTCAAGCATCATGTTGAGTTCTTCCAATTTAGACACTAAGCTTCTAGCGTTAAATAAAATACATTGCAAAAAACTACTATCAAGGGGGTCTTTTACCTAAAATAAATTAGCCCTGTTATTATGTGAACACTGAACCTTGCTTACTTACACAATTATGACGAAAATCAATATATAAACTCGTTTCGCCTGCTTGTTTACGATTGTTTAATTTTAGGTATTTTTTTAAAAATAAAATTTTAAAAATGAGGAAAAAAATTTCGGGTCCGGTAAACCGGTTCTCATGTTGGAAAATATCTTCGAGGAAAAAAAACGGTGGCGCAAGGCGCACAGCGTCATACAGTTCAGAGTGAATTACAAGAAAAATTTTGAACACAGTTCAACCTTGGTTGTAACATCCTGATAATCAACGTCGTCGGATACCAGCGACAATGAATCTCACGCTATAGTTATATCCTGAACTCATCATCGGAACCTGGCGTTTTTCGATGAGGATGAGTTAAATGGACAAGAGCTACTGTCTGTTTATTAAAATCTACTGTTGTTGATTTTACTATCGCTGACGTAACGAAAATTTCGGCACCTTGACCTAAAAACACTGTTTTTTTCCACATTTGCACTAATAATGTGGGAAAGAAATCTGGAATGTGGAAAAAATTTTTGAGGTCTTTCCACAAATTTGGAAAAAAATGTGGGGTTTTCATATTGAAAAGATGCATTTGGGTGCATTTTGGGAGGTCCAAACCAAATCTCAAAATTTTCCGGTGCTTTGCGCCGGTGCCCGGTTATAACTTTAATCCAGCAATTTTTTTTGTCCACGGACATTTGTGCCAATTGGCACAAGAGGCCAAACAAATTTGTGTCGATGGCACAAAAATTTTTTTTCTACTAGAAACATACTGAAAACTGCGGAAAATTTTTAGGCCAAAATTTTGATAAAAAGTCAACGTTTAACGCTTTAATTTTTTTGTAGAAATCGTGTCCAACCTATTTTTCAGCTAAACATGTCAGTGAGATAAGGAAAAACTGTAAAAGTAGTTCGCGACGACTCGAAAAGAAATGGAATGCTGAGAAAATTTAAATAACTCTGGGATTGTTCAGGATGTTCAGTTCAAATTGATTAAATTTTCGACTACGAATCTATATGTAAGGTAAAGTGGGGTAACTTTGGTCAAAATCGAGTCTATTCGACTTCTCCAACATATAACTTTTTATACATGGGGAATTCGTAAAAATGTTTCATGGAACTCATATGTCAAAAATGTCAGACAAATCGATTAAACACATCATTTCATAAGTAGCATGCAGATTTAACGTACCATTGATCGTTGAAAAGAGCTCACTTTTTGACCAATGTTACCCACCATGGTGGTCAACTTTGGTCGCCATTATAATTTCTGTTCAAGTTACTTTTTCGACAAATAAAATTGTTATATCTAACCACAGATAGAACGTAACAAAACACATTTTGAATATGAGGTAACATAGCTATCGACCTCTTGTCACAAAATTTCAGCTGAAAATGATGAATATCATCAACAGCAAAAAAGCTTTCGTAAATCTACTCCCAGCTGTCCTTATGGTGGGTAACTTTGGTCAATTGACCTAAAAAAGTACCTGATGTGAAAAATATTGTGTTATTCAGATACAGCAAGTTAAGAGGTACATGAAAATATCAATATGGATGAAAATAAAAATATCAATCGTTCAAAATTTATTAATGAAAAAAAATTAATGTGTCGACCAATGTTACCCACCAATGGGTGGGTAACATTGGTCGACACACAAAAATATGAGGTACACTAAAACAATGATAAATGTGCATTTTCATGATCAAAATACATGATATTAACCAAATTCAAAGAAAGATTAATTGTTATGAGTAACACAAACTTGACAAATAAAATTACCAGTGGGATCAAAATCATCAGCTAAACAGTTACCACCACGTATCCACCCATCACATCCATCACAGCACGCCCAGTTTTTTTGTACTTTTTCTTGTAAATTGTCTATTGAATACGGCAAATGTGACACACATTAGTGTTTCTAGCATTTTTCGCTTCTTTCCATTCTTTCAGTTGAGCACTGACTTCTGGTTCCATCAAAGATTGGCTAAGCGCATGACAAAGACGTTTTCTGAACTTTTTCGACTCGTTTTTTTCGCATGTACCATCTGAAGATACTTGATGACACTGGCTGTCATACGTCTCGATGGTGTCGTGTAACCTCGTTGATGGCTGATGCCGACGATGTGGGCATTTCTGAAAATTTTAGATATCATTCCTCTGTAAATTTCGCAACAAAAGTACATACTTTCAAACGTTGAAGTCGATGATGGAAAAAACAACGCCGATAAATTTTGTTGTACTACAATTGTTGTACTATTTGCAATAATTTAGTATTTAATCGCATATAAATGTTCAAAAGTGTATACAAGGTACCATTTGATAGTGGACTGAATAAAAAAGAAGCCGATGTATTTTTGGATAAGTTCAGTTTCTCTAAAAACAAATCATCATTGAGTAATTTAGTGTGGTTTTAGAAAATATACTTACTGTCAGATTACTTTGTTTTGTAATGTTCCATGTAGAATATTGTAAACACGAGCTGCTGTTCGAATTTTTGACCCATTTCGAACAGCCTCGATTGCCTTTTCGAGATCTTCTGTTAAGTAATTGGTCAGGTATTTGCGCGCATCAGGCTTTCTTTTGTAATGCCTAACCATATTGTGATGTACGTAATCGATGAAAATTATATACAGGATAAAATAATTCGTCTGAAAAAGAAGTAAGATCAAATTATTATGAGTAGAAAAATGTGTGGCACAAAAAATTTTAATTTGACCAAAGTTACCCGCCAAAATATAATGTGACCAAAGTTTCCCGCCCTGACCAAAGTTTCCCGCCAACTGGCCAAAGTTTCCCGCTTTTGGACTGATTTTCCTGCTCGAAAATGGCTAGTTATTTTTTTATACAAAATAGAAAAGAGAAACTCTCTAAAGACACTTAATAGCCAGTGAAAGTTTTGAGTGCAGCGGATGAGTGAAACCCAAATTTTTTTCAATTTGAAAATTTTCATTTAAAAAAATTGCAACTTTTTCGACCCACAAATTTCTCAATTTTATTTGGATTTCGATTTCCTTTCACAGTAACATGCACTGATCACTTAGACATTAGTGTGCCAAGTTGTATCTGTATATCTTACAGAGAAAAAATTCGGCGATGTTTCAAGCGAAATTGACCAAAGTTACCCCGTGGCCAAAGTTACCCCACTTTACCTTATATATGAATGATAGACTGAATGAAAGATTTTATTACCTGTCGAAGTGAACGCAAAATTACAATACAAAATAAAATATAATTAGTCGAGAACGAGGAAATAATGAATAAACGTGAAAGACAAAATTTAGACGATTCGAACGACTAAATTAAAAATCCATAGTAGGGATATAAGATCGTTATTAGTGCGTCTGGTGGCCACCCATCTTATAAAATGTGTAATTCAGAAAGGTACCTCCAGTAATTGGGTAAAATGTGTGAGGAGAGGCGGCATAAACGGTATAACGTGCCTGCTAAATGGTAGCTTAAGCCTAAAGTCTAATTTAGCAGTGCAATAGCCGACTGTCGACGACAAAAATCGTAGGATTTTTTCACTATTGAATAGGGCCCAAGTCTAAAGGGTCATTTATATTTGATTTTTCGATGGAACGAACCAACAGTTTGGAACGTTCAGCTTGAAAATCCACTTTCGATCGGAAAGAATAACTGCAATTTTGTAGAAAATGACGACAGTAACCTCCAACCGAACCTTAATGGAACGAATATTTCCCTTTCGTTCGTTAACGCTGGGTCGATTGTCTGTGCCTGAGTCGATTGCTTAAGCCAGTCTGAGCCTAAGCCTGAGCCAGGCTTCGTACTGTCGCCTTAAGTTACGCGCCATAACCAGTTATTGTAGGTACCTCTTGCATCTTTTGGATTATACACGTTACAAGATGGGTGGCTACCAGGCGCACTAATACCTATAAGGTCGATCGAGAGTATGCGCTAGGGTAAACAATTTTTATTTTATTTCCATTTATTTCCACTCATCTCATCATTCATTGACAGTCTGTTAACCTTGCTGCAACAATGCTGATACACTGTTCAAAGAGAACTCGTTCTCGTTCGGGTCAATTACGAGTAGATAAAATTATATTCATAGACTCGGCGCTCAGTGCCGAAATTTTTTTGCATTTTCGGCCCCTAAATCGTTTAAAAATCAAGGAAGTTTAATGTTTGAACAGCCAAAAATTTTGTGCCAATTGGCACAAACGCTCAAAATTTTTTGTGTCATTCCAAATTTTTTTTGTGCACGGACATTTGTGCCAATTGGCACTAGAGGCCAAAAAAATTTGTGCCAATGGCACAACAAATTTTTTCCTATGAGAAACGTACTGAAAACTGCAGAAAGGTTTTAGCGTCAAGTTAAGGACAAAGCGTTGGTTATTATTGATCTTCGCTAGAGTCGGATGCTTAGTAAATTGGGTATTAATCTTAATATTTTAGGGTTTCAATTTAAGAATGTGCAACCAAAATTCATCATTTAAGTGTTATTTTTTGTGCCAAAACATGGTTTTTGGCACAAAAAATCTGGTATGACACGATTAATCTCCAGCGTTTGTCTCAATTAGCAGTGCCAATTCGACGCAAATAGTTTGATTGGTCTAAGGCAAAATTCCTTGATTTTTAGGCATTTTAAGTGCTGAAAACGCAATATTTTCACGGTGATCCGTGCTGATTCAATGGACCTAATATTAGCAATTCTTATTCGACCCGAACACCCGGACATAGTCGTCCAATAATATCTTTGTATTATCGCAGCAAAATTATAGGTTGTTAATAATGACTAAACGATTAGATATTTTGAACATAATCTCGTCTGTTTATCGAGTGTTGACTGGTCTAACACTAAATTTTCTTGATGTTTACATATTTTAGGGGCTGGAAACTAGAGATGTATCGGGTATCCGGACCCGAAATGAGACCCGAAATTACCCGACCATTTTGTTGGACCCGGACCCGATATTCTCAAAATTTTGGACCCGGACCCGATATTCTTAAAATTTTGGACCCGGACCCCGACCCAAAGAAATTGTCACAATTCTGATTCGGGTCTGATGTATAACATAGTCATTCAGATGTATAGCATAGTCAACTAATGAAATACAAAAAGTAACAAATCAACACTTTATTGCTTAGATCATCTTGAGACTGACTTAGATTTGAAATCTACAGCACCCAAGTTATGTTTCATAAGTTGTTTTCGGGCCGTTTTCCTTGTAGTCATCGTCATTTCAATCTTGATTTTTATTTATAATATTAATTTAAGGATTAAAAATTAAATTATAAAGATGCTTAACTCACTAATATTTCACGAGAGATTAGTGACTCGAATGGGTTCATTGTGATTCAACCAAACCATGCGATTTCAATACGATGTTGTTTCTCTCACATCCATTTTAAGATGCATTGTGAGAAGTTCGAATATGAATATGATAAGTTGAAAATGGATCATACCCGAAAATAGAGTACCTATATTGTGTGGTTTTACATACTGCGTTTGAAAATTTTTCTCTAATGTTGTACCTTCCACGTTGTACACTTTTTAAAGTATCCAAAAGTAGGCGGAAAAAAAGCCGAAAATTTCATTTGGACCTCTTTCCGGACACCTTCCCATAGGATGCCCCAGAATCTTTTCATCATTTTGGTACATATTACATATGTTGAAATTTCAATACGATTTGTGTGCCCTTTTTTGAGTTTTTGGGATTGGCACACTGGTCTGCCATTCAAATATATTTTTGAGTCCTACTGAATCCCCAACCATTAAAGTTCTAAGAAAACAGGATTCGCCATCACCTATATAATAAATAAGAAGAAATATGTGGCTTCAATTGAAGCTAGCTAAATTTCGATTTATCTGACTTTGATATTTGCTGAACGACACGCTTCAAATGAAATGTCAAAAAATTTAAATTTTTTCATTGAATTTGAGAAATCGAGCCATTCTGACGTTTCTTCATAGGAAAACGCAAGAGTTATCCCTATGAACATTTTTAATGTTATTTATTTAGTGGCATCAAACAACATTTTTTATCAATTTTCAAGATGTGCAGACATCTACAGCTCCCAAAAGGGTACACAAACCTGATTTAAATTTTAATACAATGTCTTGAGCACTAGTGGCTACAGAATTGGAGGAAAAATTCCGAGCACCTTATAGGAGAGTGCCAAAAACAGCTTCAAATGACCCATTCAGGTTATTTCGACTTCATTTTTGAGACTTAAGAGGGTAAGATGTCCGAAAATTTCTTTCATACCTTCTGCATAATGAAAATCTGAAGATTTATATTTCCAAACGTGCATGGAGACTGAAAAAAGCAAAAAATGTAGAACTTCCAACCTTTGGAGTACTGTAGGTATGCGAATTTTGACTTTTGCGCCGAATATATGCTGTCACAATACTCAGCATATAAAACTACTCAAAATATCTCATTTTCAGATGTTATTAAATTCTAACTTATCATAGGTCAATGGAACAGGAGGTCAAATCTCTCAGAAATCGTTTCTGAATAATGTCACACGTAGTAGCATGTTGAAAAATATAATGGACCCGGACCCGAAATGAACCCGAAATTACCCGAATAATCTGCTGGACCTGGAACCGGGCCCGATATTCTCAAAATTTTGAACTCGGAACCGGACCCGGTATTCTTAAAATTTTGGACCCGGACCCGCACCCGATATTCCTAAAATTTTGGACCGCACCCGGACCCGATATTCTTAAAATTTTGGACCCGATACATCTCTACTGAAAACGCAAATTTTTTTGGCGCTTCGCGCCGGGTCAATGAAATTGTATTTGTGAATGTGAAATGTGAACGAATTCTCTTCGAATAGTGTATTTGTATCGTCGCAGCAAACTTTATATAGGTTGTCAATGACTGATAATGTACATAAATTCTGAATTTTCTCTGTTCATTCAGTCAGATTCTGATTTGAACTGAAATCCTTGTTTTTTGTGTTTTATTGAATCAAATAGGAAAGTCGATATTGTCCGCACAATGTTTCGACCAAAACTTTACACAATTCTCGACTTAATTTTTTCTAGAGTCTTTACATCATAGAGATATTCGTAAAAAATTGAATTAAAATATGAACTTCCTGGACAATGCAGTTATTTAAATTTCTGCAGCATTATATTCCTTTTTGAGTCGAAAACCGTTTACTTCCGCAGTTTTTTCGTATCTCATTGACGTGATTAGCTGAAAAATAGGTTGGGCACGATCTTTAAATAAATTAATGCATTAAACGTAATTCTAATCGGGTATATTTTCATCGAACATCTAGTCTAGAACCTTTTTGCAGTTCTCAGTTTATTTCTATCAGAAAAAAATTTGTTTGTGCTGCTGGCACAAATGTTTTCGGGCTCATTTGCCAAAAAAGCCTAAGCGACAAAAAACTAAATTGCATAAAAGGTTGGCTGCTGGCCTATCTGTGCTTAGCTAAAATTAGAATTGTGTTTGAATCATCTTCCCTCCCGGAGCGAAGCGCCGAAAAATTTTTGTATCCTGGTACTCTAGAAGTTGGAAGATGAATCTTTTTAACACTTATCCCATGATTCAAAATTTTATTTTTGGGACCTATAATAATATATAATAATAATAATATTTTGTTCAAGTATGTCAATGAAAAACGAAATGAATTAACAAAATAAATATTACAGAAATACAAATGTTGGGCGCCCCTTTAAAAAATCGTTAAAGTCCACTTAATTTATGTCATTTTTAAATTTACATATTAATAATTTTAATATAAGGATATTCCAAATCCTTTCACATCTGTTCGAAAAATCGTTATACTTAACAGTTTAATTTACATTTTTCGATAACAAAATTATTTTGTATACGGTTGTCCCGAGGCAGACATTTTAGCCGGGGCCGGAGGCAGACATTTTAGCCGGGGCCGGAGGCAGACATTTTAGCCGGGGCCGGGGGCAGACATTAACGTACTAACACATAACGTCACCCGCGGTATCATACTTCACGGAAAACTTTTTAAGGCGATTCTTTTTCTTTTTATTTCATGTCAGCTATGATAATGCATTGATTGATAGATTAGAAAGGGTTTGAGTATTTTGGACAAAAACATTAATTTTCAAGATGACTGTCATCACTAAGTATCAAGAAATTCATTCTTTTCCCAAAGAGACTGCATTGCACACTCTATCGATTCATCTGCAGGGTTTTTTGCACGGTGTTAATGAAATCAGAGCCGTGCTAATGGAAATTTTTGGTCGTTAGCACGCATGCTAATGACTGGAAGCGAGAAATTTTTGAAAAAAGTTCGAAGAAAAAGTTAAAGATATCACAAAAAATGAGCAATTGTACGATTTCTGAAAAAATCAATCAAGAATCTGTATTGAATTTGAAGTTCAGTTCCAGATACAATGGAAAAATGTAAACGTTTACCCAGCCAGAACGTGAATTTAGTGATTCCTAACAGTATTACTGTCAAACTAACTACTGAATGTTTATTTGTCATATTCCAAACTTCAATTCTATTATAAATCGAGCTTTTCATCCTATCGAAACTACTAGTTTTGTGTAGTCTTGTCCCGAAGCGGGGCAAGCCCAGGCCCGGGGCCAGGGCCTGGCACAACCCTAATTTTCGAGCTCTAGTATGTGTAGAATGAGGAAGCGTGAAAAAATCACGACATGGTAAAGCCTGATTATTTACAATTTACATTAAACAGTACGATGTTCAGGCTTGAACAATGTGCGGATGTTTTCAATTAGCTGGCTAGCTAAAACAGCAAAACCGATTAATAGATTTTCGGTACCAAGCGCCGAAATTTTTTTTAGATTTCTGATATTCTAGAAAACTGAAAAATGAATCTTTTCAACATTTGTTCCCTCGATAAGTGGTCAAATTTTGTAGTCAATTCAATCACTTTTCATAATCGAAAAAAATAAAAAAAATATGTTCAAATCATGAGACTAAATTTGAAAAATCAGACAAGCAAACAAAAATATTTATTTTTATCCAGCAATATCCGTCACTGTCACAAACTGCTGGTGTTTTAATTATTTGCCGAATGCAAAAAAAATTTATGTTCACAAAGTTCAAAGATTTGTAAAACCCGCAGAAAAATATTTTGAAAAAAACTTGAAAAATCTCGATTTTAGTCAAATATTTAGACGCAATATCAAAGATAAACTGATTAAACTACGAGATGCGACATTATAAAAGGTAACAAATATTAAATGCTAACTAGTAAGTAAAGTAGACATGCTTAAGGTTGTGCCTGAGCTGGATTATAACAAACAAGGATCAAAATAATCATTGCCGTCGCGAAGTGCCGAAAACTTTTAAGGTTTTCACCTTCTAAAATGCACCTGAATCATCTTTCCGACTTGAAAATCCCAAAATTTTTTCACATTTCCAGATTCTTTCGCCAAAAGCACCGATTTGGCGAAAAAACAGTGGATGGACTCGAGTCCTTCTAGTCAAAACATACAAAATGGCTGGATGAACTCAAGTCCATATAGCCAAAACGCAGAAAATGGCTAAATGGACTCGAGCCCATCTAGCCAAAATCCACAAAACGGCTGAATTGACTCAAGACTATCTAGCCAAAACATATAGTGAATGGGTCAATGGACCAGACGTTCCCAAGCTCAGATTTTCAGGTAGGGATGAATTTAAAAAATTTCGGGGTAGTGTGGCAACATGTTACACTAAACACGTCATTTTTTCCAAAATCACGCAACCAGCGATCAATTTTTGGGTCTTTAGGTGTTGGTAATATCCCCCTCATACCCCTCCCTATGGTTTAGTCTGCAATTGACTCTAGTTTTTAGAAATCAATCGGCGTCATCATCAAGTCTCTAAGGTGGCGCTCGTGTGACGTCATCATGTTGCCTTCAGAGATTATGAATATCATAAAATTCAATTAAGAGAAACTTTAGAAAATCAGGTCTCTACGGCCACCAAAGTCTGAATCACCATCAGGGCTACTCCAGTTAGAAGGGTCTCAACTGCCACCGAGTCTCAGTTATTGAATGAGTTGATTCATCGAAAGTAGTCTCTAACGCCACCAGGACCGCTTCAGCCAGAAGGATCTTTAACATTAGCTGGATCCCAATAGCCATCAGTCTCTACAGCGACTGAGGTCTTAAAAGTCATCATGATTGCTTCATTCGAGAGTTTGTAATGCTACCAAGATCGAAACAGCCGCCAAGGTCGCTCCAGCCAATCGGGTATCTACCGCCATCAAGATCTCAGTAGCCACTAGGACACCTAGGTCTCGTTATCAATAGTCACGCAAAAGAAACTTTAGAAAATTAGGTCTCTACCGCCATCAAGGTCTCAATAACCACCAGGGCTGCTTCCCAACAGCTACCAAGTTTCTCGTGTGCAAAATAGCGCGTGAAAAGTTAATTAGGCCAATTCATCTATATTGCCAGGCAGGAGTGTACTAGGCGAACCCCACATCTTTTTGTGACAAAGTTAATGGTCATTTATGACAATGGTCTTGTAGGACCTGGAATGACGTATCGATATCCAAATTCACTGAATAACTCGCTTTCTTGAATTACGAGTCAATATTTATTTTACAGGGTTTCATCTTTTAATTGGAAGACTTGACATGCAGATACAAGACGACGAAAATGTATGTATTCTCGTATCTATGGGATTTTACAATGTTCAAGATAATAAGCGTGCCTTAGAATTATCGCACGTAAAAATCTCCTCAGCTGATAAACGTCGGTCTCATTTGTTAAAAATCTTCCTTAATTTTAAGAACGATATCAGCGAGGCGGTTTGCTACCTCACGGGTGAATATCCGGGTCTGATTGATCTGACTGTTACCGAAATTACTTGTACGACTGCTCTAAATGACAATAAAGATAACGGGAAAATGGACGTTGATAGTAAGAAATTTTTTCATCAAACTTTCTTTATTTATCTTTTATTTTTCTAAGATCCCGAATCGCAACATTTCCCTGTTGCGCATTTTCTCGACTTGGAGTCGAGAGTCCTATCAACCAGCTTTCATGTGCCATTTACGAAATTCGATTCACTGGAAAAATGTTTGAATGTTGCAAAACGTTTAGCTAAAGACGGTGGGTAAACTAAAATGTTATTTATATTTTAATCAATCGTCTTAATTGAATGTACGGATTTTCAAAAGCATCAACTGGTGTTATATTTCAGGTCTGCTTGAAAGTGATCCAGATTGTTCGAGGTTCGTAGACGTATGTTTTTTGAAACCATGCCTCGACAAGGTATGACAACTTTTTTAAAAATTTCTCAAACACTGACTTTTGGTGTTAATTAAAAATATGAATCATCACTTAATATTGTCGGAATGCGTTCATCAACAAAAGTTAATGACCTCTTTGCAAGTATACATTACCTTATCACGAATGTCCAGGCGTGGTGGATCGAAAAAATTTGACTTACCTGATGTTTTTTCCTATAGTTGTTAACTGTCCAAGGCGTCAATCGCATGAATGTTGATACGCTAGAGAGCATTTTCCACATTCTACAGTCTTTCGTCGATTTAGTTTGCTTTCGGATGGCGTTCGATCCAGTGCCTGTGTCGTTGTTCGATTGTCTTAGTTTAGTAAGTATTCAAACATTGCGTGCACAACGCAATATCTGTATACTTTACTCTATTCCGCAGGTTTTTGACCCACAAACGATATTCAATACGAAAAATTATAGAAAAAAGTTGGATAAAATTTGTTTTGAAAGAGAATTGGGTCTCGACTTAGTTGATTACGCAATAAATTCTTCGTCTGATCCGCAATCCGAATTTTTCCTCGAACCTTGTGGATACCTGATAGACCTGATAGACAGATTTGGCGTTCGTGGTGGATTCGATATGATTTGCAAGAAGTTTTGTGTCGGAGCGAAAATATCTTTCACAGTAAGTACATATTACGGCTTAAGTTCAATGTTTCCTAATCAGACGTCAAAAAGTTAGTAGACGATCATTAAAAGTCAAGATTAAGCAACTGAATGTGAGGTGAAGATACGTGTAGAACTGCCTATGTCCCCAAGTGATGAGATGATGTGAACTCCATCGTTAGTCAGTCGGTAGTAATTTTTTGGTATTTTCTCATCATATTTGCATAATTTTACCCTGTTCAGTTGATTACCTAGAAACATGCCGGTATTAATGCTTAAGCCGAAACACAATTGTAACATATCCAGTTTTGCTGAGATTTTATAAATTTGTTTATCTATTATGCTAAGATATATTGTTTAGGCAGGATGAAAATTGATTTTTTATACGAATTTTTCGGAAACATGCAAGGCCGCGTATTGTGTAAATCGAACACGTCATAGGGTTTGTCTTCATTCAGGAAATGGATCAGCTGCTCAAACCGTTCGCTATTTGCGTCGACTTTTTGAATCGCCCAATTGTTGGTCATGTTTTCATTAATTGCATCTCATTTTCCCTACAAAAAGTAGAAGAAACGTTTGAAGCCGATTCAATTTTTCAATCCGTAAGTTTTCGAAAAGATTAATAACTTATTACATCCGTCGATTATTCGTTCGAAGTGTTGGAGATTCATGTCTCAATAATCTGCTCGACATAAGTTTTTGAACTTCCCCCCCCAGGTCATTTTTTAACCTTGCTTTTTTGCAGCTCGTGTAAATTTTACATACAAGATCAACTTGTACATTCTACCATTTTAGGAAAATGCTGAATCGGCCATAACCCTTTTGGCTTACTGCAAAATAATTGCCATGCATCTGCTGAAAGACGAAAACTTAGGCCAGAAGTCGGAAGCTTTACAGTTCAAGATTATCTTCTTTCTTATGAAATCGACGAATTATGGTTGCCGAATGTTAGCGTTGAAAACGGTATAATTTTCAGAATTCAAAATAAGATTCAAATGAATTAAAATTCGAAGTTGTTTACTGTAAGTCGGTCTCGACTCTCGATTGTACATGAATTTTAATTTTTTTTCTAATTTGTTCAGTTCAATCATTTATTTTCAGCTAACAAAATTAACAGAATGTATCAACTCGCCCATTAAACTCGAAGAACGTTTTTCCACCACAGCCGAAAAGCTGACCAAATGGCTGAGCGATAATTCAATTCTATCGCTGGCTTTAGAAGGCAGTATCGATCAAAGTCAATATTGCGATCGATTACGCAATTTATTTTTATTTATGGGTCCAAATTTATCCAGAAATGATTTGAGCCGTATTTGGTCAGTTAGACGCGGTAAAGCGGCTGCGACAGTTGAAAATGTGCACTCGATAATTGCTCAGACGGCTTCGAAATTGGGACAAGAGCAATTCGATTACTTGCTAATTTTGATCAAAGACGTGAGTTTGATTACATACGCAATTTCTAAAAATTGCCAAGCTGTTTACTTGGGAAATTCTCAGAACATGTTTTCCAATATAAAAAGATGGTTATGGTTTAATGGGCACGAAATTACAAAGACGGAAATGCATTAGTTTTGGCAATAATACATTTAACTTTGATTATGTTTCGACTGCGAATTTCCAGGAACTTTCGCTCATGACGATTTCTTCAGAGTTGGGATGTTGAAAGTGATCGTAATCGAGAAAAATTAGCCGCGCTATTGTGCAAAATTGGGCAGGAAGCCGATCACTATGTTTACTGCTTTGAGAAAGTATGAAATAATTGTTATTTGTGCGTTAAATTTGTTTGCTTTGTTTTATGATTCTCTATTCCTCAGGCTGCTGAATTATTGTGGATGCTAGCGCATCAGGTTGGTCTTCCAACCAGTTTATTGAACGCATGTCTCGAGTTACATTTGAGTATCGTTGGAGTTTCTAGTAGAGCTCATTTGGCTAAAGAATACGTAAACAAATGTTTCGAAGATATTCAAGAGGTAAATCTTTGAAACTCATTAATTTCTTTTCTCAGCTATTTTGACAAAACAAAGTTTTAGTTGAATTTTTTGTTTTTCCATCAAATATACTTACCCCCAGTCAGTGTTTTTTTGTATACTTTACAAACGAAACGGTCCAGTGTACAAACGAAAATTTGGGCTTCGTTTGTATCAGTACAAACGAAAATTTTTGGACAAAAAAAACTTTTTGTTACTCAACAGCTGTCAGTATTCAGTATCAATAGACTTTGTAGGACTTGTTTGTTATGTGTCCACATCGAAAACGACAAACTAGCAGCTGTGGCATAATAATAAAAACTTTTTGTGGAGTATTTCACTAGTGCATGTTATGTGCCTCATGATCAAGTGTTTTATGTGTCTGAATTTGTAGTCTTCTTATGTGTCTCGTGGAAGTAGCCAACGCATTCATATTTCACAGCATGTTTGTTGCATTTTATAACAATGAATCCTTTTTTCAGCAATTTTTCGCAAATTTTGGAGTACAAACGGTTTTTGAGAGGTCGTTTGTACCAGTACAAATGGACCGAGTACAAAAAAAACACTGCCCCCAGTTGTCTACATGAATCATGTACTATATTTGTCAAGACTTGATTGTGGGGGCGATTAACAATAACATACTAAACTTTCAAGCCTGTAGCCACAATTTTTTTGGAGGAGACAAGAAATTATTTTTTAGAAAATTTTTTTCGTTTTTCCAGCCAATATTTTAAATTGATGAAATATAGAGGCAGTTTCGGAGATATCTCCTATATCAGGAAAATGAACAACTTAATGAATCTAACAAAAAAATTCACTTGAATTTAGGCTTTTTCCGCGTATGGGTCTGCGCCGTGCAGAAATGAATAACATATATTTCTGCACGAAACATTTTTTGCACCAGATAATTTTATGAAATATTATCAGATGAGATTTCTATGTAGATGGACTCCTGCCTGACTAAAATTTCCCTGCTTTCTCCTCATTTTAACGAATTACTGACTCTAGGAAGATAATAATAATTGAGTGAATTCGTAAATTTATAAATGAAGCAGTTGTGAGTTGTAAACCTCGATAGAATTTTTTTTTTAAATTTGGAATACCTACTTTCGGAAATTGTGGAAAAAATTTTTGTAAGGTCCTCACGAGGAGAAAGTTTTCGAGGTAACAACGACTTTTTTATACAATGCTGAGAATGAATTATTTTCTGTTTAGATATTGTTAAAGCATTTAATACTTTATGTTATAGCATTTCTTTCTGCAGAAATTGCTCGACTGCTGATATCTTGAAATTAATGAGTCAGTAATTAATCTGTACTCAAAATTTAAAGTCTTTCTCCCATTCTGACTTATGAGTGATTTCAGGAACATTAAAATGATCAGGATTGAAAATCAATAAGTATGTCAAGCGCAGTATGTATGGTCAATAGTATCATAGTGTGACAAGCAGACTTAACGGCTGGAGCTGTGGCGAAAAAGATGCTAATTGAGGTAAATAATTAAGCCGGCGCGAAGCGCCTGAAAATTTTGGAATCTTTACCTGCCTAAAGGCTAGAAAGGGTACCTTTTTATCTATTCAACCAGGTGACGCACCCAATATTCAAGAACTTCTCGACCAAAAATTCATATAAAAATGCTTGAGTTTTTCATTTTTGTGAACGTGAAATAGTGTTTTTTCGTCAAAACTCGTTCACCAAGCTATTCACAACGGTCATTTTTATTTTAACAAGATCTGTCTTGTTTTCTCAACAAACAGGCCCACAAAACTTTCCTAATAAATCGTCTTCATTTCTGCTCGATGAGGATGACCATTGAAGATAAACGATCGGTATACATTATAGAGCTTCTGAATTTTGTTAAAATTCCTCTTAAAATAAGAAACGACCTTTCTGACTAAGCCTTTGTTACTGACAACGTTACTAGGATTTTCTTTTTGCTGCTACAGACATGAAGAATACTGTAAATAATTTCATTACAAATTTTTTTGAGATGAAAATTTACCCGTATAGAAAAATTTATAAAGTTATGATTAATCACCTAAAGTAAATCAAAAACTGATTCATTAATGATTATTTTTAGTTATTACTGTTACATTAATGCAGCAATAACTAGGGATCGGCCGAGGGTAAAATAAAAAGCCTCGGCCTCGGCCGAGCCGAGGCCGAGGATTTGTTGGGCACCCTGTTGATGCCAATTTCGTGTGGGGAAATCGCCATGCAAATCGACGAAAAGGGACGACCAGCGGCGCAGACATTTGCATAGAATGGAGCGCCAAAGAAAGACGAAAAGTGAAAGTGAAATCATTCTTCACTGATTATCGTTTTTTATTATATTTTTGGTGTTTTTTGCTGGCGTCCCTAAATATAATTTTCCCAGCAACGTCTTTTGTTTATGAGTATTCTACTGTGGTGTACCCACATTCGTTTTACATATTTCGTCGGATTTATTGCTTAACATATTCGTTTATTTGTTTAGATAATTCGCATCGACGAAGGCGGAGGGCCAGAGGCCCAGGCGCCGGCTTACATCAAGTAAGTTTTGGGAAACCCCTTTCGGGTTATACCCAAGTAAGTTTATCCCTGAGGGGATTCCTCGTCTCATCTAGGAGACTGCGGAGGTCTTTGGTAAGGCCCCCGTATTAGCACAAAGTTTATCTTTGTTGTTGTAGGTCTGGGGACAAACGGACTGTTGCACAGATCACCGAGGCTTAGCCAAGGTATCAGTTCTAACAGGTCAGTTCAGACCCAATCTTTTCTTACGCCTCTTAAGGAAAGACCTGCACAACAAGTGGTGGCTTTTAACTCCTTACCACGGAACTTCGTAGTCAGACTAGGAGAAAAGAAAATCCTCCAGGTTTCTACAGAAAGTTAGCAGGATTTAAAATGCCTAACGAAAGGATACCGAGAGGTAATACTTTACGTAGATCACCACCCAGAGTGGCGAGTGCTGGGAATCTAGTCAATTTGGGAGACGGAGATCAGCAACGGCATGCTGCTCCGGACCCAGTGATCCCAGATCAAACTCCCGCGAGGGTTCAACCATTGCAGCAAAATGCAATGCATTTTACGCCTCAAGACGCAGGCGTACCAATTGACCGACCGCCAGCGATTGCCATCGATCCGCAGGAGGCAGGCCCGGCGAATCCGAACCCAGACGCCGATGGACCGCCGCAACAAAATTTCAAAAGGTCACCACCGCCAAAGGTCGAATTAGCAGGACCAAAAAGGGACGTCGTTACGCCCGAAATTCGACCAAACTTCGAAGAAAGGGACCCCGAAATCGAGCAACGATTAGAGAGGATTCCCCAGGAACAAGAGCGATTCCAACCGCAGGAAAGAGCTCCCGAGATGTCCAATCAAGAGTTGGCGACGCAGCTACGCGAGTTGAAAGGGACCGTCGAAGCCTTGTTCGACATAATCGCGAATGCCGCCACAGAGGACAACAAAAGGGAAGCCGACAGGCGCCGACAGGAGCCGGATAGACAGGTTAGACCATGTAATAAGGGTGCAGAAAGAGACAACCGTCTCGCTGCTGAAATAAGTGCAGGCGCAGGGCCTAGTAATAGGCCTGATATTGATGAAGGGCAAAGGCTTAACTTTGAGCCCAAAAGTTGGAGAGGTCCAGCTAGAGATCTTCGATTCGAAGGAGCTGAGCAATCGGCAGACTTCAGGAATCAAAGTCAGATAGCTCCGCAGCATCCAACTTTAACTAGAGTGGTCTATGATGGTAGAGGAAATATAGTTGATCCAAATACCCTTAGACCAGATCAATTGGCATGTTTCCCATATAGGGATTACAGGTTTGACAAAGACAATATGCCATCATATCAAGGAGGTGTACCACCTCAACGAGATCCAAATAGGGTTATGCTGCAATCCTTGAACTCTGATCTTGATCCAGTATTAACAGCAGCTTATGATCAGAGGGAAGTGCCATCAAATAATTTGGCACAAGAGATTGTAGTCAGGAATATCGTTAAAGGTGTGTTACCCAAACTTTTAGATGAGGGTATGGTAAATCAGCAGGTGCTTAGCTTTTTAACAGCACTTGAAGGGGAATTTCGTAGGGATACACCCGAATCAGCTAAGTATGAAGCACTGCTGAGGCTTTCTAAAGGTAGACCGAAGGCTGTTGCAGGAGACAACATGACCTATAAGGAGGCCAGGAGAGCCATTATTAATGTCTTTGCACCTGAGTGCAACCTGGAAATGTTAACCAGGGAGTTGTTTGAGATCCAACAAAGACCCAATGAACAGGCCGTAGAGTTTTTAAAAAGGATCAGTATATTAGTGGAACTAGTTAAAGGTGATTTAGACTATCAGTCTAAACAGAGACTGATTATTGATACCTTTATTTACAAAAGTGATCCTACATTTCAGTCTGAACTGAAAAATTCAAAGCATACCTTTAGAACCTGGTATGATCTTGCAGTAGAGGTTCATGATATTGAACGTAGGTACAAGAATGCCTTCCAGAGATATGGACCCAAGGGTACACAACAGGATCCTATAGTAATTAATGAAGTAGGTATGCCTAGTGGGCATGATCCTGAAATTGCCGTAGTTGCTAGGAACCAGTCAGAAGGATATCAACAAGGCCAGAGGCAAAGGTTTCGGCAACCATATCAAACTATAGGTAATCAGGTACAGGCCCAAACCCAAAGGTCAAGGAGTGATTCTCCTGAGATAGAGGAGATTCCAGTTCGGGAAGCCCCTAGGGCTCAGACCGAAAAAGGTAAGAAAGAATCTCTTCTATTGAAAATCTCAAAAGAGATGGTACAACTGGTCGAAAGGTTCGACCAACTCCAGCAAAGGGTTGATAACAGGCAAACGGAAAATCGGTCTGATGTGGCCATACCTAGTACCAGTCAGGGAGGTCAAGTTTCCCGAGATCCGACTAAGCCATGGTGTGAGTTCCACAAGAACATAACACATAATACTGCAGACTGCAGGACATTGAGAGTATTGTCCGAGCGCAGGAGCAGAGGTAGAGCCAGCTTCCCTACCTTCAACAGGGGAGCCTTCAACACTTTTGCTCGAGGTAACTATAGAGGTAGAGGAGGTTACCCAAATGCCAACTTTAATAGCAGAGGCAGAGGTGCTTATAATGTAGGCTATTCAGGTTATCAGGATAGCCACGAGAGTTACCAACAGAATTCAGATTATAATGAATTTCTGGAGTTTAAAAAACAGAAGGAGCTGCAGAAGCAGTTCCAACAGATGCAGCAGTACCAACAGCAAGCTGCATTACAGCAACCTCAGCCTCATCAGGCTATTATGGGTCCGACTCAGACTCTTCAACAAGGTCAATTCACAAATCAGCCACCTCAAAAGGATTATTCAAGTGTTATGGTTGCAAGGCAATCTCAGATGAGTCCTTTAGGTGAAGTAAACCAGAGAGTGAGTTGCCCAAATGTTGTGTTAGGTAGTATTGTGCAAATGAATGCAATTGCACCACAACCTGTAGTACCATCAGTACAAGTAATAAGGAGAGGCACACCAGCTAGTCCTCAGGAACAACATTTGCTGGATACGTACCCCAGAACAGCCCCATTCCACATTGAGGTTGTTATAGGAGGTCGTAAGACAATGGCTTTAATTGACACAGGAGCTCAGTGCACTGTCATGTCGGCTAAGTTTCTGAAAGAAACTTTGGGCCCAGATTATACTGAATATCCCAGGATATTAAATGTCACTGTAGCCAACGGTAAGACAGTCCAAGCCCATGGGTATATCCAATTTAGGATGGATACGTTGTGTGGACAGTTCCCCGTAAAAGCAATTGTAATTCCTGAAGCAGGTGAAAATGTCATTGTAGGAACAGACTTTTTGGCTCATCCTCAGGTAGGAGCCATAATAGATTTCAGGAATAGGACGATGACGCTCAACAACCGTCAACAACGGATATACGTGACGCCCGACCAGCCCCAATCCAATTGTGGAGAGGTCATGACCACGAGCGCCGCGGAATCCACGGTGAGCGCCGCCGACCAATACCAGCCAAAGATTTGCCTGCTAAAGGTTTCGGTGCCAGTGGTGAGTGTGAATCCCATCTACTTACCTAGTGGTACTGATATACTTCTGAGAGCAAAGCTTTGGGATAAGGTAGGCGAAAATCGCCTCAATGGAATCATAATAGAGTCTGAAGACAATGAAGAAAGGTTCCACATTGATAGTACCATAGTAGATGGTACAAAGGATGATTTTGTCGTTATGGTATCCAACAACACAGGATCAGGATGCCATTTGAAAAGAAATCAAATAATTGGCCATACTAATTCAGTGTTGTGTGATACTGATAACCAAGATCAACTTAAGGGGAAGATAGTCGAGGATTTGGAGAAGCTGCAAACTTGTGCAGTCCAGGCTAGACCTGATTCGACTCAAGTGGATGAGAAAGAGTTCAAGGAAGCCTTGTACAATATGCTAGCTAAATCCAACATACCATCTGAACAATTGGAACAAGCTTTACGGTGTCTCGCAAAATATAGAGACGTGTTCAGCTTGCCCAGTGATCCTCCAACTACTACACCCTATTTGACCTGTAAAATAAATACAGGGGATGCAGCACCTGTGGCAAAAAGGTACCACAGGACTGCCATAAATTTACGGCCACATGTTCGTGAGCATGTGCAAGATATGCTCAAGAAGGGTGTAATTGAGCCATCAAAGTCGCCTTGGGCAGCTCCGTTATTTCTAGTAGGTAAAAAGGATGGTACCAAGCGACCAGTAGTGGACTTTAGGGGTATAAATGACGTTACCAAGGATGATAAGTATCCCATTCCTAGAATGGATGACTATCTAGACTGTTTAGGTAAAGCCAAGTTTTATACCACCTTAGATCTCAAATCAGGGTATTGGCAAGTGCCAATGGATGAAGAAAGCAAAGAAAAAACTGCTTTCATATGCCAAGAAGGGCTATATCAATTTAAAGTCATGCCCTTTGGCCTAAAAAATGCGCCAGCAGAATTCCAGCGCATGATGGAAAGAGTCTTGCATCCATATGTGTGGAAGATCTGTCTAGTCTACATAGACGACATTATTGTGTTCTCAAATACGTTTGAGGAACACCTAGTTAATCTAGAGCTAGTCCTGCAAGCTCTAAGAAAGGCTCATTTAACCTTGAAGCCGGAGAAGTGCGAATTCCTGCCTGAGAGAGTTCATTTTTTAGGACATATCTTAAATTCGGATGGAGTTTCCCCAGATCCGAAAAAGGTCAAAGCTATAAAAGATTTCCCATTCCCAGAGTCTAAACGTAAACTGCAAAGGTTTCTAGGTATGTTGCAGTGGTGTAAAAAGTTCATACCGGGTTTGGCCAAACACGCCGAACCATTGTACAAACTAACTGGGAAGAACTGTGTTTGGGAAGTCACGGAGGTTCACCATCAGGCTTTTAGGAGCCTGAAAGAAGCACTATTGTCAGTGCCATTCCTTAGGTATCCGGTTTTGGACGGGTCTGCGGACTTTGTCCTTCAGACAGATGCCAGCGGAACGGCACTAGGAGCAGTCCTTTACCAGGAGACCAAGTCAGACCGCTGGGTAATTGCTTACAATAGCAGAATTTTAAAAGCGGATGAGAAAAAGTGGTCAGCCACGGAAAGGGAGTGCTTGGCAATTGTGTATGGCTTGAAGTTATATAAGCACTACCTAGTAGGTCATAAAGTGATCATAAGAACTGATCACAAACCTTTATTATCTATGAAGGTCAATGCCATGACCAATGGTAAGTTGAAGAGATGGTACTCGTTCATCTCTCAGTTCAACCACAAACTAGAGTATGTGCCTGGAAAACAAAATGCCATGGCAGACTTTTTGTCCAGGATGGATGAACCAGACGATCAAGCGGAAAAGATACCGCCAAAATGGGAACACATGTTCTCAAAGGATAAACGAGAGTCCGAAAATCTGAAAGATCTTGAGGCACAGCTTATTGAGAAAAAACATCTCAATTTGGTGAAGAGATTCAGAATTCTGACAGATCGGAATCCTGAAGACGGTACTCCGTTACATCCGGAGCCAAAAGGTAAAAGGAATCAGAGGACTGATATGAGTCCGAGATTCACCAAAATTTATCCAGAAGATTCTGAGGGTGATCCAGAATCAAACTCGCCTGCAGACTTGATAAATGCCGTAACTACAAGGAGCATGGCGAAAGAAGCAGACAAGAATAATCAGGCTCAGACCAAGCCTGACGGCAATCAGGTCAACGAAAAGGTAAGTAGGGGAAACCAGGACAAAGGTAAGGAAAAAAGAGTAACCTGGTTATACCCAGAAAAGGAACAAGAGTTTACTTTGGCAGACCCTAAAGAAGATGAACTACCAAAAGGGCTAATCAGAGATGATCTCATGGCCCTCTTGCAGAGAAAAGATCAGGTATTACAACCATACTTTGATAGATTGGGTCCAAATGGGACAACCAAGTATCATAGTGGATTTTATATCCAAAATGAAGTGTTATACCGCGAAGCCGGACAGGGGTCGGACGATCAAGTGGTCGTCCCATCCTGCCTTAGGGACAATACTTTGCACCAGTACCACGGTGCCGTAATGATGACTCATCAGGGGTTCAAAAGGACCCTTGCTATGATCAAAAAACGGTTCTGGTGGCCAGGAATTGAAAAGGATGTCAGGCACTGGATCAAGTTTTGTCCAGTTTGTCAAATGGCTAATCAGGGAAACACAGAAATTCCGCCACTGATACCAATTATTCCACAAGGTCCTTTTGACATTGTATCAGTGGATATCGTGGGTATTTCTCCACTCAGTGAGAAGAGACCGTATGTCATAGTCTTTCAGGACTATTTTACAAAGTGGGTTGAAGCCGAACTGATCCCGGATCAGTCAGCTAGCACCGTTGTAGATACCTTTCTACAAGCTATTGTATTTAGGCACGGGACTCCACGGAGACTACTCAGCGATAGAGGAGGTTGTTTTACCTCAGATCTAATGAAGGAGATCTGCAAGTTATTGGAGTGTCAAAAAATTTATACAACAGCCTACCATCCACAAGGTAATGGTATGGTAGAAAGATTCAATCAGACACTCATTAAACAGCTCAGAAAGGTGGCCATCGAGGAAAAAGATAACTGGCCGAGATACTTGAGAGCTGTGGTATTTGCTTACAATGCCACACCACATGCAGCCACGGGGCAATCCCCATTTTCGTTGCTTAGAGGTCACGAGGCAACCTTCGGGTTAAACGTATCGAAAGCATACGATATTGTAATGCCGGACAGCAATGCTGAGGCATACAAATTTGTGTTGACCAATCATTTAGTCAACCTTTACGAGGATATTGCAAAAAATATCCAGAGTGCTGCCGAAAAATCGAAGAAATACTTCGATAAAAAGTCCAAACAAAATGGATTTAAAGAAAAGGACTGGGTTCTGCTCAAAGTAGATAAGCAGAAAAAACTAGGACTACCATGGTCCGGTCCGTTCATAGTTACGGACATTTCGCGAGAAGCAGAAAATGTTGTCACCATTGTACATTGGGACAACCCGCTAAATCGCCAAACAGTTTCAATCAGCAGGTTGAAACATTTTCGTTACGAGACCACTAGGGTCTTGCCGCGAATAGCGCGAGCCAATCAGGACGCGCCACGTGACGAAAATACGTCACTTTCCAATATGGCACAAACAGTTACGACTGGAGCGCCGATTCAAATGAAATCATTTGAAAATTCGCTCAAGGCGAATCTATGCGCGATCTCGCGCTGATTTTTTTTATTTTTGTGTACATATCTCGCGCGTGTAAGTACTAATTTTAATTAAAATTGTATTAATTTGTAATATTTATCGCGTTTGTGTATAATTCGTATTAATTTTGTAAATTTTTCATATTTATTTCAGACTTTGGGAAAAATTCTTCGGAATTTTAGACCAAAGTGACAACCCAAAACATTTTTGATATTTTTCCAAAAAATTTAACTTTCAAAATTTTTCATTTTTCTAAAATCAAATTATAGCTGCCCCGCTTATCTGAATTCTAAACTTCCATCGGAAGGAAGAATTAAAACATTCCCCGAACTGCGATATAAAGGAAATTAGCAGAACTGCTAAATTAAACTTTTTCAGCGTTCAAAATTTTTAATAAATTTATCAATTTATTATTCGAAAACAAAAATTTCGAAAAGAAAAGAGATGGGAAAGGGCGCGCGGAACCGCCAACAAGCTCCGACGCGCGAGTGGTCGCACACAGAGCGCCACGTTGAATACGGCAGGGCCCAGCACCGCCAAGACAACCGTTTTTTCTTTATCGACGGTAAGTTTCGAACTTATTTTTATCAAAACTTCTTGGAAACCGCAGGTAATGCCCAGAAGTCACTGGAAGACCAGCTCGGCGCCCCAAAGGGCAGACGAGGTTAGGACTTAGAGGGAACGAAAAATGGGAGTACTGAGAAGCGGAAGCTCGAAGCCAAGCAGGGAATTTCCAACTTGGAAATATACCTGATACCACCAAGAGCTATACGATTCAAGGGAAACCTAGAACCTTGGGTTCAGCCCGTTTAAAGTTTTATCATTTCAAAAATTTATCAAAAATTATTTATTTTCAAATCAAATCAAATCATATCACTTTTTCGATATCAAATTCATTAAAAAATTATCAATTTCGAGCGCTATAAAAATTGTAAATACAGCGCCATAAATGGAGCGTAGTTGGTCGCTCAAGCAGCTGGTCAGAGATCGGTGTCCGATCAAGTGGTGGACAATCGGATCAGGTCTACCCTCCCCAACATATAGAGGTAGCAAGGGTAAGATTTGGTAAGGTGTTAGTTGCCTACCAGCTCAATGTTTGTATATCAGTGGCTCACCTAACAACCTGCACTAAACTTAATTTTCTGCGAAACTTAACCCGCTTGGTGTTGTGGTGCTGGTGTAGTATAGACCCTAGAAATGCGCTGAAAAAAGGGGAATAAAACACTAAAATTAATAGTACTTTATGTTTAGATTATAACGTCAAACGGGCCGTACGAATCCACGAACTGGATCAGTGGTTCAAAGCCACATTTGGATACTGGCCGGCCAATCCCAAGGAACCTCGAATGGTAGACATCGGGAAGGTCAGCCAGGTACTCCATTTTATCCGAGAAGTGTCAATCTTCAGAGGACAACCAGTTTGTGGTTTCGACGTTGAAAAAGTCAACCAGGATAAGGTCGCCGCCTTGTTCAAAACAAGGGAGGTCGACAATCCAATGGGAAAACAGTTTGCCCGATATATCAGCTTCGCGCTAACGAACGGTCAAACTTACGTTATTGATACAACGTCGATGATGATCAAAGAGTGGACCAGCCTCCACGACTTCTTGAACTCCGACATGCTGTTCGCCGGATATGCCGTACTGGAAGATCTGGTGAGTATCTATAACGTTTGTGGCGCAGGGCGAGAGAATAAGGATAGGGACAAAACTGTCTCCTTACGGGAATTTCTAAGAAAGACCAAAGGTCGATACTTTGACTTAGACCGTTTCGCCCTCACCATGGTAGGAGTTAACCTGGAGAAGAAATGCTTTCAGACAGGTATATGTCCCGAAACTTTTCGGTTAAAGGGACTGTTCACGGAATTTTATTTGATAGACGTGGGCCCCTACCAATATGATTTTTCGTTAAAAGCGAACCGTGATCGGTTTGCCAAAAGGGGTATATTGCCGGAAGAGCTCAGATACGCCGCTCTAGACGCATACTACTCCTTACTGGTCATGTTTGCCGCCATTCACTATGGCATGGCCGATCAACTGCTTATGCAAATGCAGATTTTCGACCATGACAAGGTGGATCCCAAACAGATCAACACCATTGCCCTCCATTTTTATCAGCAATATCTAATGATTCCGGGCAATGTGAATCGAGAAATGGGGCTAGGTACCCCAGTTATGGAAACCGATCAGGTTCAACCAAACATGGTCTATCACATGATGAAGTGTGAGATGTATAACCGTTGGGCGGTACAGATGCAGGGAAATAACACAGGTTATTATACCGCGCCCACGGAGTGTAATCCAGTCCGTCCGCAGGGAGTTCAGTTGCCAAGTGGTTTCTACCCACTACTTCCAAGAGATAACAAACCACTGAAGGACGACGGATACACCACAGATAGCGATCCCGACGAAATCCAGGACGTCCAGATACCAGACTGGGTAAATATTTCAAAGGATATCCTGGAAAATCTCAAGTCAGGCGGAGCCTACTGGGATTTAGACGGGAAAATTTCTTTAACGTTGTACGAAAACGCCAAGCTATACTGGCAACAAGCCGGGAAGCCAGATACCATTCCACAAGAGGTGTTTTCCTCTAATAACCACTACCCAGTGGGTATCGAGGGCCATAGACAGGCCTATAAGACCAATTTTTACACGCCAAACTTGGCGAAAATTTCAGGTATGCTGGATGAGCGAAACTTCCCAGAGTTAGAGGTCATCTGCAAATTTATGCCATTGGCTTATCATTTGGCATGGCCTCATTCCAGAGCGGAGTGCGACTATGAAACTAGCGCTCTGCTAAACTATAACTTTCTAAATAGTTATACTAAAGAAGGCCAGGAAATGATAAAGAAAATGTCCTGGAAGTCAGGCGACCGCCTGGCTTACTATTTAGAATTAGCAGCGACGCTACCACCATCGGAACCCCGCTTTCCATCCAAAAAAGGGGTATATGCATGGCAGAATCGGTTCGGTTTTGTCCCGCTACGATTTCGAGAAGCCGAGGAGATTCTACAAATTGGCGACGACAAATCGTTATTGAAGGACGGAGCCTACAAGGTAAATCCTTATTTCTATGTAACTTTTTACTACGTAGGCTTCGAGACTTTAACGCCGGGACTGCGGTATCCCATGACGGAAGACGCATCACCAACCGACTACCCGATTACCTACGCACCGAGAAATCCGCTCGAACTCAGACCGGAGTTTGTCAGCAAAAGCTTCCGGGAGAGGACAATCGCTTCGGAAATGCCCGGGTATACACTTACATATACCCCAGCCGGTGAGTTAATATCAAAAGTACCGTTAAATCGTCCCTCAACTTCCCAAACGGCGCAAGCCGGAGGGACGGGACAGGTCAAAGCGCAGCCGCAGGCGCTAGCGCCAGTGGTCAAAGCTACATCAGCTTTGGACACTGCTGCTACGCAGGCAGCTGCAGTAGTTGTCGTGGTGCCGCCGCCAATCCAACCAGCGGTGGCACAGCCGACTCAAGTACCTCAAGTACAACAACCGGCCGAGCCTGAGCCAGAGGTTGTCACCATAATGCAATCAGTACCTCCAGCACCAGCTGTTTTGCCAGCTAAAGTAAAACAGCTCTTGCCGAAGATACGAAATTCAGACTCTGAGTCCAGTTCAGAGGAGGATGTAGAAGAAGAAGAAGAGGGTGAAATCCTCGAATCTGAGGGCCAGACATCAGAGAATAAGGATGCGATGGAGGCCAAAACTCAGAAACAGGCTCTTGAGGAGGAGAAAATCCAGACTCAAATTGACGAAGCAGTCACCAAAATGTCAGGGATCGATGTCAGACTGGAGAAGATGCAGGAAGCATCCCAGGAGATACCTGTGAAGGCCAAAGATCCTAAGGATCATGACCGTCAAGCGAAGCAAGAGGCCTTACAGGCCAAAATTCAGGAACAGAGAAGGCTGACGCAGCAGGAATTCCTGCGTCAGAGGGCAATCCAAAGAAAGCTGAAGGAGCAGGCACTAGCCGACGATAGCTCAGATTCAGCCATTGCAGCGACAGAGCTGATGCGGAGGGGAAGAATTGCCGAGGAAGGTATTCCTGGAATTTATTCCCCAGACAAAGTTCAGCAGATGTTAGCTGAAGGGATGTCGGAAAAATTTATCCGACACCTAGCCAAAGAAAAGGTAAGGCGCAGGAAGAGGATAAGTAAGGCCAAGCGACGCAGACTTGCAGCTCAGGGACAGCAGCAACAAGGAGCGGCCGCCACCGGATCCGAAAATGACGCCTACGATACGGCCGAAGAAACGACGACACCACAATACTCGACGAGCCAAAAGTCGAGATCGGAGACTTCAAAGAGTCAGACGAGAACGGAGACTTCAAAAAGTCAGACGAGAACGGAGACCTCCATAGGCCAGACAAAATCGGATAGGACAACAGGGTCCACTGCGACAACATCGTACACTCAGACGCGAACGGTATCGAAAACCGGCGGAGAGGTTAGTACTTATTCTGGCAAAAGTAAATCCGTGCCCTCCAGCTATACCGCAAGAAGTAGCAAACCTGCGGGAAGCGTATTGGTGAAGCCCGATCTTGAATCGGAGGAAAAATTGATCAAGAAGGTCAAACTGAATGTGGTAGCTAGTAGACCCGAAAGGGAACCACAGCAGTTTGTCACTCCTGGTCAATTGGCCGAAACTCTGATTGATTATTGGGAGTGGCAACGGGAACAAAGGCGCCTAATTGGGCCGATCTCATTTGAAAATCCAGAGGTCGCCAATTACTTCGCCTTTGATCGGCAAGAACGGCCGATAATTTACAGAATGGTCAATGATGCCATGGCCGAAATCCACGAAAATTACCGCCAGCAATTCGAAATGCAGGGCGGATTTATGTTCGACGGAGAGCGCATCCCTGAGGAGATCTGGGAATGGATAATTTTAATTCTCATCCCCAGATGGCTTCAGGACTACGATGCCTCAGACGTCTTTACGGCCATTAGGTACGTGACCCTAATGATTTTTCTTCAGTTGGACTTCGCTCCGATCACGCCAACGGCAATTGGTAGGTGGTATGCCCAGGCGTGTTCGTTTGCGAACAGACAACTAGTCGTTGAGGCCCAGGGAAACCGCGTAGACGATGTCTACATTGCAGCCTTTAATCAGTATATTTTTATGGGCTCGCAAAGGTTAAACCAGATGGGTGTTAAGAGGAAGGCACCAGGCGATGACAGGTCGCAAGCTGATAAATTTCAGCGAACGGCTGCCAAGAGCCCGAGTAAGTTCAAAGTGCCTAGACTCCCTCCGGCTAAGAAACAACCACCGATGATACAACAATCATCAGCTACGACCAGCCAGAGGTCATATAGTGAAGCTGCTAGCACTTCTTACAAAAGTCCGCTCTCTCGATCAAAATCAATTTCATCAAAATCTCTTAATTCAACTTATCGGACACAAAAACCACAACGCAGCAGCTCCACTAGCAGTGGTCAAAGGCAGCAGGGGAGAGACGATATGTTCTCAAACCCGGCCCCGTACAGGGCTAGACCGGGGTATGACCAAGGTCAACCCAGGGGAGGCTTCAGAGGGCGCCCTCAGCGACCTTACAGAGGCCGAGGAACCTGGCAACACCAAGGTCAAGACCCGGATGCTGAATTTCATAATCCGAATTTTATTCCGCTAGGTAGACGCGGCGGAAGCCAACAAGGCCAAAATAGAGGCCAGGATGGAGGTCAAACCCGAGGCCAACCAGGTCAGAGGGGGTACTATCAAGGTAGACCTCGAGGAGGCTACCGAGGCGGCGGGCAGCAGCAGTAAATAGCCGCATAATTTTGGCCCAAAAATTTCTTTTTCGTACATATATTTTCTACTTATTTCATAAAACATAAAACCCAAAAACACTAATAAAATCACAAAAAATCCAAAAAAATCAAAAAACAAAAAATCCAAAAACATTTCTTTTCGGTGCTGCTGGCCATCAAAAATCTCTTTTTTGACAAAACCGGTGCAAAAACGCAACCGTAAAAAATATTTTAACTTTTGGCCACATTTTTGCTCAAATTTTTTAGCGCATTTTAATTTTTGTGATATCCGTACAACCCCGCGTCGTCTTTCTTTTTGTATCGTAATATAATCTCGTATTTTAGTTTAATTTAGAAAAAATAGAGACGCGGGAAGTCGATTTGCATGCGGTTAGACCCACGGCCAACGAATTGACACAGCATGCAGACCGAGCGGCCGAGCCCGAAGCCGACCACACATCCGGCACCGACGTTTACGTCATACTCCTTAGGGCAGGAGGTTATTCCATCAATGCCGAGGTCAAAATGGACGTCACTTGCCAGCCATTGCGGCGAAGCCCTTGGTATTCGTTGTGTCCAACGACCAGCACAGGAGTTCTATTAGGACAGACTGTGAAACGGGAGTCCGGTGAGACAAACTGTTTATCAGGAGTCAGCCGGAGTTGTAGATTTTTTCTTTTTTGATTAATTCTTTTTAATGCCGGGGTAACCCGGCCAAAAGTTTTTTTTTCTACCTCCCGTAGGTCGGTTTCGACGCGCGAGGGATGTTGGGCACCCTGTTGATGCCAATTTCGTGTGGGGAAATCGCCATGCAAATCGACGAAAAGGGACGACCAGCGGCGCAGACATTTGCATAGAATGGAGCGCCAAAGAAAGACGAAAAGTGAAAGTGAAATCATTCTTCACTGATTATCGTTTTTTATTATATTTTTGGTGTTTTTTGCTGGCGTCCCTAAATATAATTTTCCCAGCAACGTCTTTTGTTTATGAGTATTCTACTGTGGTGTACCCACATTCGTTTTACATATTTCGTCGGATTTATTGCTTAACATATTCGTTTATTTGTTTAGATAATTCGCATCGACGAAGGCGGAGGGCCAGAGGCCCAGGCGCCGGCTTACATCAAGTAAGTTTTGGGAAACCCCTTTCGGGTTATACCCAAGTAAGTTTATCCCTGAGGGGATTCCTCGTCTCATCTAGGAGACTGCGGAGGTCTTTGGTAAGGCCCCCGTATTAGCACAAAGTTTATCTTTGTTGTTGTAGGTCTGGGGACAAACGGACTGTTGCACAGATCACCGAGGCTTAGCCAAGGTATCAGTTCTAACAGGTCAGTTCAGACCCAATCTTTTCTTACGCCTCTTAAGGAAAGACCTACACAACAGATTTTTTTAACATGATATTATATTAATACACTGGTCACTGGTAATACTAATAAGAGACTTCTTTACTCTTGCCTTTATGATCTTCATCAAGTAATTCAAAACATAAAAAAATTTATTGTAAAAAATTTATTGTAAAAGTGTAACACTAAATAGGTAAATTAACGCAAAGATGTCTTCTATGCAAATTTTGTAGAATTTATGGAGTCAACCCGTCACTTTGATGCACTGTTTTTTTCCACGAACTTTTTTCCACAAATGTGGAAAGGGGTCAAATTTTTTTTCCACATGTGGAAAAAATTTTTTTCGTCTTAAAATCCGTTTTTTGGCTTAAAAATGCTCACAGACGCTTTATCGCACTGTTTTTGAGCTTTTTCAAGCCTTCCGGTGTATTTAGAGAAGTTAATTCATTAAAATTGGAGAAAAAATTGAAATGTTCGACCTAAAAGCCTAATCTACAAGCGTTGTTGAACAATTTTTCTAGCAAACTATCCAAGAGCATAATTGACTTGAATTACACAAGAAATCAATGGTCAAGTCCTCTATGATGACAAGTGAAAGCCCAAAAAAGATGGTACTTTCCGGCGCAAAGCGCCGGAAATTTTTTTGGGTATATTGATCATTTTTCCGAACATTATTTCAAGAATTAGATTCCAATTTAGTGTTCAAGAGTCGTAATTTCTAGAATTTTACTTGAAAAATTTTAAAATCTGTAATTTATTTGTAAACTCTCATGAACTGGGTCGAAAATATATGAGTAAGAAAAGTATAACTTTCCGAAAGATATTTCCAAGAAGCTTTTGAATTGATTTTACGTTAGCAACGAAATAATCGCATCATAAATCCTAGAGACTTGACGTGTATTCATCTTTCTCAAAAAGAAAAAATGCGAATCTTCATTAAATATTATGATAAAATGTTGAAGATAACCAATTAAAACATGAGATACTACGTTTAAGATGATGAAAACTATTATAGATTAAGTGATAAATGAAAGTAGACATGATAAAAGCCGCGCCTGAGCTACTTAATGAATAATGATGATTATTAAAGTTATAACCGGCGCGAAGCGCCGGAAAATTTAGGGATTTGGACCTCCTAAAATGCACCAAAATGCATCTTTTCAATATGAAAACCCCAAATTTTTCTTCCACATTTGTGGAAAGACCTCAAAAATTTTTTCCACATTCCAGATTTTTTTTCCACATTATAGTGCAAATGTGGAAAAAAAACAGTGCTTTGATGCAGTAAACATTTTACATCAAAAATATCCTACTTGCTTTAGAGTTGCAAATAATCCTCGGCCTCGGCCATTTTTGATCGACACCCTCGGCCGAGGCCGAGGGTGGCCGAGGGTACCAATCCTCGGCCGAGGCCGAGGCCGAGCCCTCGGCCGATCCCTAGCAATAACACATTATTTTGAAAAAATCTAACATTTCGGCGGCATATCATTACATGTCAGCGGGTCTGTGTACTTCTATTGGGCTTCTGATTGACTTCATGTTAAACGCATTCATCTTTTTTTAGGGCTCATTTGCCTATTTGGCAACTTTCCACTTGTTGAAAATGTTGCAAACGATCAAAACAACTAGCGGTTCCAACAAAACTCACAAAGCAATCTTGGAGAATTTGGTCAACAAAAAATCATTGATTGAAGCCTTATGCAGCAATCTAGATCGGGCTAGCGAAGAAGTATGCGAATTTTTCGAACGGATGTCAAAAAACGGTGATGACATGATTGTTGATACTCCGTCGGCGACCGCTGTAAGTCTTCTGTACATATGCAAGGCCGTACTTAGGGGGGGGCGGGGGCGGCCGCCACCCCCTCTACTTCGATTTACTAGTTAAACTTCAACAGTTTCAATCAACTGAATTACCTCATCTCTTATTTTATTAGTTACAAGACAAATGTTGGGCATGTTTCTCACAGTGGGAAAACTTTTTTTTATTTAAAAACCAAAATGATGCATTGTGGTGAACTTCAGAAGGTCAACCCCTCAAAATTTGCCGGCGCTTGGCGCCGGTCCAGAGTATAATAGTCATTGTTACCTATCAGGCGCGGCCATTAACATATCTATTTCCACTTTACTAGCTAACTTTCATCAGTCAACTGATTCACTTCATCTCTTCTTTTACTATTTAAGAGCTAACATTTTGCTAATGATTTAGGTTTTTGATCATTTCTTAAAATTTTATTCTCTTACTTCGTTTGGAGTTTTCCAAAAATTTTGAAACGTGAGCCTTCGCAATCCGCATTGAAAACTGATAAAAACGTCATTTTAAGACTGTAAATTTTGAGCACCTATCTAGGAAAAATTGTTGTAAACATTCATTTTCCAGCATTTTGGAACACAAAAATCAATTTATTATCATTGTCATGGAAAGATTAATTTTTCAGCCTTTTAAAGTGTAAAAACCTGAAAATTTTCGCACAAAAATTTTTTTCGCTCTGTCCGGCCCCCCCCCCCTAAAAAATTCCTGGCTACGGCCCTGTACATATGTATGTGTATATGTTAAAACACAACTTATTGGATTTCTGAAAATTTTATTTTTCTGCAGAATTATCGGTTTTTTCATTTTTTAGATTAAAGATAAAACTTTTGACGCCGATATTGTCTTACAAAGCGGTTATAGTTATAAACAGCACGTCGATCAAGTTTTGAATTTTCTACGCTTCGCATTGGCCGAAGGCAATATGTATCTGAGTTCATCAAGGTGTATAGAATTGTGGAATACGCTGATCGTCAAGTCTACAGGAATAGACTATGCTCAGGACGTAAGAAAGTAAAATAAAGACGCGACTTACGTAAAGCCTTACAAATCGAGATTTTCTCTGCTACTAATGTGCTATTCATATATAAATATTAAATTTACTTTTAGTTGTATCATAAAAGTAACTTTATCATATTCAAATTTCGTAATATATAAAATTTTGAATTTTAACTACAATTGCCGATTTTTAGGCATGCTTCAACTTTTTCCTCAACGGCAGCGACGATATTGACGATGCTGATACGCCTGAAGTTTTCAAAAAATGTATCGAAACGTTGCAGCCCAATCAATTTACCCCCATTGGTTTTTATTGTTTCGAAAAATATTTCAAAAGGGCCAATGTCGTTCTAAAAAATTTAAGAAATTCGTCCTCCGCCGATTCTACTGAAGTTGACGATCTAAATTTGATCGGCTTAGAAAAATTACGGTTAATATCGTTGAACTGTACTGATTCATTGGTAGCTGAAAAAGCTATTCAATTATTGATTTCTATTCATTACGATTGGCCGAGTGATCGTCTGCGACAAAAATATCGGGATCAGAAATCGGATTTGGATCTGAAGTTTTTAGGTTCATTGAAAAATGATCTGCTAGGATTTTTGACTCAATTGAAAACTGGCGAAAGTATCGAAACTGGAATTTTTCGCAATATAGCCAGAATTTTGCAGATTATTCGTGTTTTTCTTCTGAATGCAAGAAAAACGAGTGCACCTTACTGCCCATCACATTGCGCACCGAGCATCGTACCGCACGGTGCTTCGTTTTGCAGCAAACTTATCAGTCTAGACGCAGAATTTGATGATCAATCAAAAATAAGAAATGAAGCTGAAAAAGCTAATGAATGCATCGCCAGATTAGAATTTATTGCGGATTTGAACGAGATGATGGGTAAGAATAAATCATATGTAATAGAGAACGAAGAAATTGGTGGGTACTGGTATAAATTGACCAGAGCACTCCATGAGGGGGTATGGGGGGTATTACCCCCGTCTTAGATTTGAAAATTCATTTACTACCCCCATAAAAACAGCGCACTATACCAAAAAATTTTGGTAGACTTCATCCTCTCCTCAGTAGGTTATACTAATTCGAGAAAAATTGCAGAATGTGTGATTCTGAGGAATTACTCACTGCTCTTTTTGACACATTTACTGAGCAAGTGATAATGGGAAAGTATGCAACTTCTGTGCCATATAGCGATTTTTAGGAAAGGATATCAGTACATTAATATATACTACTTGTAGGAAATCATTATAAATATAATTGGGAGATGAAATAATGACTTATGTATATGTGATTAATCAAAAAGTCGCCCCTTGGGAAGAAAAACATTATGTTCTTAAAATTCTGCCTCGTCATGCTCTCCTTTCCTTTTCTCCGCTTCTGCGTTGGGTCTTCTGTGCTCGTATGGTTACCCAAGCTGTGGCATACTTTCCTGCTATGAGTTGAGACATGTGAGGTCTGTCGACGTGGATCAGGAGTGGTATTGGTTTCAAACTCGTAGTTCATAGTCTAATGGGATTAATAATACTAAAGTCACATTCAGCATCAGGACTTTCAATTGGAAGCACTGTTCCAAGCCTAATCAGGGATGGGATAAGCCCATACTGCTGAAGATGCTGGTTGAAACAATGTTTCCAAACGTATGTTGTGCCCGATTCTTGAAATGTGCAGGAATCAGTTGGCACAACAGTCTTCAAAGTGTGACTATTCTGTACGTATAATTTGCATTAAAGTTCATTAAAGTTGCAGGATTGGGAGCCGGAAAATTGAGTTGAACCAGTAAATGTTTTTTGGCTGTAAAAAGCATAAAGTAGGGGCATTATTCATTTATGTAAGTTCTATGTGGTTAGAGTACTACAACTCCCCCCTCCTTGGCAAAAAGTTGGGAGCAAAAAAAAAATAGGTCACGGCATATTTCAAGTACTACCCTTAAAATTTACGATTTTACCACTACCTAAATTTTCGACCTTGGAGACCTCTGAAATTGACTGTGGTCAAATATCGCCCAAATTCCTGGGAGTGCTTCGTTGAGAATATAAAGTTCGAAATTTTTGCTCAAAAGTCGGAAAACTGCTCAAAAAACAGTTATTGCGGAAAAAAAACATAAAAATTTGTTCTCATGGCTCAACGCGCTGTCATCAAAGTTCAGTTCAGCATTGTGCTAGCCATATGATTGCCGGAATCCCGAGTGGTCGCCCTATGGCAGCCACGATTTCTTGAGTGGGGATACGCAGTTAATGTGTGGTATGAATTTCAAAATTTTCAAAACTTCAGTTGAAACAAACTCCATGACTCGCGTAATCTGTTTATTTTTTTCATATTGTAAGGCTGTCTGAAGGAAAGATTGGTCGCAGCTTTTCAACTTGATCTTGGCGCAGTATCTTTCCACGTGGAAAACGAAGAACTGGAATATTCGGCTGATTATAATATTCTGCGGAACGTTTTTGCCAGGTTTATTCCTAATGAAACCAGAAATTTCGATGGTGGTGATGGAATTTTAAGAACAGATATAAAGATTGTGATCAAGCAGCGTTCTAAATCGATTTTCACACGATTGACGCCAAGAAAAACATCCATTGGAGATAACGGGTAAAAGGTTTGTACTAAAGATTTTTCCGACATCTGTGCTTATTGCGATTCCTTCAACAAACCGAATTCTATATTTTCTGCGGGTCAGATGTCATGCATGCAATCATTAAATTTGAATGATTGACCACAATTGTGTATCATATTTCCAAAAAATCGTATATCACTAGATAGTTGAGTTAGACTTTCATATCTCTAGAAACTTTCATATGGCCAGTATGGAAGCTTAGTATTTTAGTTGCCCATTATTTTTTCTTTTTAGTTTCATGAGTCGGCCATCAAGTTCGTGCTGTATTTCGCCACGTTTAAATGATTACGAAAAAATTGTTCAAGCATTATATCAAGATAAGAGTGCTCTGCAGTTGTTATTCGAATTAGCCGATTTGGGAGACGCTATTGTGACCGATTATTGTCGACTTCTTTTGTTAGATTTACCTACCGATCAGCGTCTATTGGAAAAAATCGATAATTTAGGTTACAGTACCAGCGCCGGCATTGTTCCAGACGTTAGTGCCTCATCGAAAATCAATTTAGATCATCTGAGTTCGGTCTTCGAATGCTCGAAATTATTCCGAATGTTATATAACTTAGAGGTAATATCGCTCTGGCCTAGTACGACGCACGTTCTGCTTTTCTAATTGAATTTTTCTAAATCTCTGTGTTAGCCAAATCATTGTCCTTCACAATACATTTGTGGCATTTGTAGAAAGTATCTTCTTCACGCTTGAAAAATTTTATTGAACTCGGAACTGCGATAAATGTTCGTGTTCAGAACGTATTAGTTTCCTTGATTTTTAAAAATATTTTTTATTTTTTAAAATGCCTTTTACTTTTTCAAGAAAGTTTAAATATTGTTTTTTGTTGTTAATCTCAGACGCTAAGCTCGCGTTTGTTACCTTTACACCAATCAGAGTGGGTATCATTACGTCATGGTACGCTGAATTTTACGAAACAGCTCGTCGGTAACCATCCTCTCATAGAATTTCTGACTCTCATTTTGAAAAACGACGTTGCATCTTCAATCAACGATTTGGCTCTACGCCAAAGTATTTGTGGCGTTGTAATTCAAATTTTGCGGTAAGTTATCCTTTCTTTATACAGTTGGAAGTTTAATCAATTTTCTGATCTTTAGATTTTTACTTTGCGAACGCTCTAACTTGCACCTGATTCTGGAAAATCAGCGCGAAAATGTTGTGAAATTCTATAAAACCGGAATTATATCGATCAACGGCGCCACTTCGCACACTTCATTGCTGAATCCTTCGCCAACGCCCATCACGCCCCTGAATAGCGCCCCGACCGACCAGCTCTTTTGGCTGACTTTGCATATTGATGATAAATCGACTAAATTTTTGTCATCTTTCAACAGTCAACGTCTGGACGAATTGATTGAAGTACTACGCTATTTGACTTGGTCGGGTGCCGGTACTAGATTGGCGTCCAATAGTCGACAAGTACCTTTGATGAACAGAGAAATTCCAAATTTGATGGACGCTGTCTCGGGGAGAATTAGTGAAAGTAAAACCTGTGTATCAGCAAATCTTGTTTCTGTAATTTTTTAATCAACTTTATATATTTTAAAATCATTTTCCTACTTTTATTGACGTTTGACCGTTACTTTTATTTTCTTAATCACAATTTACGGATGTACCATTATTTACTGATGGAATTTTAGGCAGTGCCGAATCAACAAGCGATTCAGAGGCCGCCGTATCATTTTTGAACGTTCCCATGAATTTATCGAGCGGGAATAATTATTCGATTTTGGAAATCGAAATGGCTTGTGAATCGTTTGTATTTCTCATCGATTTACTGAACAAACGTCAAGATTCTATAAAGTCATTATTCGCCATGAAATTTTTCCGCAAATTTTTGTTAGATTGTCTATTAATCGTTCCGAATCAGCATTTGCGGCGGACGATCAGAGTTCATTTTTTGCGATTGGTCAAATCTAGCGATTTGTGTTTAACGCTTTCCGCCAGTTCTCTGAATGAAGACAACTCAAATGCATCAGTAAGTTTGTCTCATAAAAATTGGAAAATTGGCGGAAGTGTCTCCGCAATCTTTAGATAGGCTGAAGGTGCCTCATAATCCTTGGATTAGTTTGATAGGAAAGTATTTGGAAATAAAGAGTCTTGCCGATTTTCCAATCAAATCTCACGTTAGACGAATTTTTTGTAGGGACAATCTTTTGGTGTTAAGTTTTTTTAGACATTCTTACTGTTACAGTGCCTCTTACTGAAATGATAATGGTATCGTTCTCATAGACGCCCGGAGATTCAGCGATGATCAATGGCTCTTCCCTTAGTTCGTTGATTGTCGTTTTATTCAATGTTTTGCAAAAATCGCCAGTTCCGCTCTGGGGTTCAACTTTGAAAGCACGTTCGACAGCTCGACGTTTATTCGCCCAATGCGAAGAATTTTTCTGCCTTAAAAATGAACTTTTGAGATCTATGACTTCAGATGAGCGTTCAAGAATCGTCCCGTCATTGACGCAAATGTTGGAATTAGAAATCGATTGGATTTCGAATTTCTCTTGCGAATGCTCAAGAACTGGTTTGAACAGGTATTTGTTAGAACATCGAAAAAATAGTTTTACAGGTTTAAAATCGTTGTTTCAGCCAGGAGTCGAATAGAATCATCTGCGAAGTCGCTCCTCTCCTAACCGGCCACCTAAAAAATGCGAAAGTCTTACTGGAATTATTGCCTATCAAGTTTAAAGAAGAATGCGGCGCTAAATTAATTAAATTGTTGATCGAAGAATTTCTCTTCTCATCTTCTCAAGCCGTTTTGCGTTCGAAAAACGGGCAAGGATACGACGTGCGTTTGATAGATGCTAATTCTGCGGCCGGAAATTCCAAGTTAGTGAAATCTGAGAAGTTCGTTTATCTGAATCTGTCAAAAGTCGAAAACTGGATTTTAAAATGACGAACGTTGTTCGGATGTGGTAATAGAACTTCATGCCAACTCAGTTTCTATTATGTGATAACGAAGTGTTACAATATAGTGTCTTAGGGCCGCAGTCACAGAGGCGGATTACTGACATCTTAGGGTAAATACGTCATGTTCACTTTTTCAGCTATACACAAAAGTATACAAAAATTACAAAAAAAACTCTAGATTTAGCCCAATTCATCTTTATGAATATGGCGTTTATTTGTTAAACTTCTTATAAATCAAGATTTTTCATTTCTTCTTTGACACGTATTTTACTTTTTCCAGATGCAAAACCGTCGGAAATCGATTGGCCGCTTACGATTTAATATTAGAACTGTCGAAAAATTGCTTCAAATGTTACGAAAACGTCACGAAACTCTTGTTAACGCTGAATCATCAGTGGTCATCGGATCTGAACGCCGAGTATGAGGTAAAAATTTTCGATTTAAAATTATGAGACTATTGATTTTGAAACAGTGATATTTCAGGTTTTTCTTCTTTTGTTCTGTTACGGATGAGTAGACGATACCATTCTTTGATTCGGAAACTATTTTGTTAATGAGTAGTAAGCCCAGGCATCATGGTCCGCATATGTAGTGCTTAAGTATTGGTGGCTCGGGAAAGATAGGCGTGTGCGGGCAAGCAAAGGGCTAGACGGTTGGGAGTTGTCAACTATTGTTCCCCCGTGGATTCTGGCGTCAGAAAGAACTGACAGGGTTATCCTCAACGATGGTTTTACCGTAGGTGCGGGTCATTGCTATTTATAATAAAGTTAAAAAGTGTTTTTTCTAAGAATTCAGGAATTTTCAGCCTATGCTTTCCAGAATTCAGACATTCTTTTTCGGAATTCAGGAAATCTCCTGGCTGATTGCGAAGATGGGTCACATTATCTACATGTTCTAACGCTAATGTTCTTATTGAATCTGAAATTTTTTTGCATTTATAATCTATCCTGACCGTGTTTTTGCTTTCTTTCGGCCATTTTTAGTCTGGATTAGCTATTTTTATACTTAATTTGTGCATACTTTGCACATTTTTTGTCAAAGTCACACTACTATATAAGAAGATATGGGGAATATTACTCCGGCCTTACGTAGGTTTGGAAACTACTTTACCATCCCGGTAACAATGAATTACTGATCGAGTCAAGTATGGGGAAAATGACTTACTAGTGCACAAAAACATCACCACTCACCAGCGGAGTCATCAAATTTCCAAAAACGTACGGAAAGTAGTAATTTAGGTCGAAAAAATCGGAGTTTTTTCCTGAAAAATCGGTGGCTCAAAAAAAGAGTACCATAAATACCCGTGTATAAGCACCACTTTTTTTCTACAAAAATAGTCGAAAAAATAGGGGTAGTGCTTATACACAGAAACAGAATCTGTGTATAAGCACCACCTTTGGAGAAGGTAAATTTTACTCGTGCTTATACACGAAAATAAGCGTTTTTCATCAAATGTTCAAGCGATAACAAAGTTTTACTTGCACAAGCAATACTGGACACATGTAGCAAGCTGTAGAGATCAATGCACTGACATGATATAAAATTTCAACAACTCTGATTGACCCATCACCCTGTTTAAATCAAAGTTCAAAGCCTCCAGTTCAATTTTATTAGTAATGAGTTCCTCACCATTAGAGCTACTAAAATGCTAAAGACAGTGAAAATGTGAGAGAAAAAAATTTAACTGACTAAATACAGTAAAACGAATCGATAAATTTGTTTTAAATATATCAACTTCTCAAAAATTTTGCTTTACATGAAAATCAGACTCATTCATTTCTTAGTGGTGCATACACGGAAACAAGTGAATTCTCAATCGACCCAAAAAATACGGTGGGGCTTATACACGGGTATTTACGGTATTTCTGGTCTGAAAATCCCTAAAAACTCGCAATGCGAAGCCCCGAAAAATTAGAATCTTCAGTCATTTTTGCACGCAAATTGCTATTTTATGTCAAAACAAAAAATTTCAGTTTTTCAATGATAGATCCTGTGACAATATAATTGGAAAATCCTGGGGGAATATGATCGATGATTTATGGGGGAAACCTACGGCATTTCTCTCTCATGGTTTACACGCTTGTGAAATTTCTTTTAGTTTCAATTTATTTGGTAGCAGGCAACCCGATAGGGAGGGGTATGAAGGGGGTATTACTATACATGTAATTGGGGGGGGGGAAGTGCGATGGGAACCCCCCCAGGATTTTCCAATCCTATGGCTAGCCGTATGGTAGCCATAGGAATCCCCATACTTTTGGTAGGAAAAATACTGAAAAATGTCAATTTGTGAAAAAAATGGTCAAAAATGTCAATTTTCTGGGCGCTTCGCGCCAGGAATACATTTTTTCGGTCTTTTTGGAGAAAAAAATTTTTTTTTGGACTTTTTTCGTGAAAGGTTTTCGTGAAAGAAAAATGAAATTCCTCCCCCCAAAATTTGGAGAATTACTGACCCCCGGCCCAGAAAAAGTCGCCCGACGCCCCCCAGACCTCGAGGCCCCGTCATGTATGGGTATTACCCCTACCTAAGGTCCTAAAAATTCATCACTAGATGCCTAATTTTGAGGCAAAATGAAGTGTTTAGTGGAAATTTAGCTGCACTACCCCTCCAAATTTTCAAATTTACCTCTACCTGAAAAATCTGACCTTGGGGACCTCTTTTTGGTAGTATTCAACGAACATGATGTGAATCACAATGCTTTATGGTCGTGCATTTGTCTTTTATGCACCATCTCATGAGAAAACTCAATTTTGATTTTTATAATGATCACTTTTTTGCAGTATGCTCCTCTGATCGATACCAAAGATGCAAATTTCGGCTTTGTTGGTTTAAAAAACGCATCTGCGACATGTTACATGAACGCCATTTTGCAACAATTTTTTATGGAACCGGGCCTCATCGATTCGCTTTTACCGATCGATCTATCATCGCCGTAATTTCCACACATGGGAAATAATGATTCAATTTTATGTTTTAATTTTCTCTCCACCTTTTAGACTTTTCAAAGAAATACAGCGCCTTTTTGGACATTTAAAAATGTCGCGTCAAAAGTTTTATGAACCGAGAAACTTTTGGAACGTTTTTCAGTTTTTCGGACGACCTGTAAATGTTCGAGAGCAACAAGATGCTTTCGAATTTTATACATGCCTTGTTGATCAAGTGGACGAATTACTGAAAGTATAATCAGAATTACTGGCTTCCACATAGCTTAGCTATATATAACGATAATAACTTATTATTAATAAATCAATACTAGAATCGGCAGTTTGTCAACTCATTGAGTTGAGTTGTTTACTTGATATTCTTCTTTTCAAGAACAACGAACAACAGCAGATATTCAAGACGAGATATCAAGGGGCATTTTCCGATCAAAAAATTTGCCAAGGATGTCCCCACAGGTTCCACATCTTATGTCACTTGCTCGTTTATCGGTCGAAATTTCATTCTTTTAAGATACGAGAAAGATGAGAGTTTCTATTCGTTGAACTTGCCCATTAAGGGTCACAATCTGGAAGAAGCTTTGAATAATTTCGTTAAAGGCGAGCTTTTAGAAGGTGATAACGCTTATTTGTGCGAACTTTGCAACGAAAAAGTAAGATTTGATGTCAATTATTGTATAACTTACAGGGTGTCACGAAATGATGGCTCCTTTCCGAAAATCGACTGTACAGATGCGATAGAAAAAAATCAAAGGTAGTGCCCAGCCTTGTAGAGCATTCAATTCTGCGTCGAACAGTGTGTAAACTAAAAGTCATAGTTTACACAACTAAAACTAAAAGTCATTTTAGTTTACACATTACAATGTGACAACAAATTCAATCAGTCAGAAAATTTACTTTCCGTTTAATTTTTCTAGTGAGGTTAATAAAACTCAAGGAATTTTTAAAGTAAAGGAATTCATTTCTGAAGTATCGATTTACAGTCCAGATATGAAGCCGAGTGAAAATTTTAGTGAAACTGTAAAGGACAAAGTTGAAAGGCTCTTGTACAGAGAATCCGGAATTAGACGATATTCGTGGAAAACATTATCGGAATATTTAACCTTGGTATTAAGTGAACTAGAATATGATACGGGATTGTTTGAAAGTGTGTTGTGCTCAATACCCGAAAGTTTAAGACAGGTCCGCGAAGCTGACGATGGTAATAAAAACTTTTTAATCGATTCAAATTTGTTAGAATATATATTTTAGATTATGTTTTATTTTTGATCAATGAAATTTTAACCCGCGGAGATTGTATTATGAAATAATCATCATTGACGCAGAATTGATTGCTCTACAAGTCACTGTCTTTAAATTTTCTGTATCGCATCTGTGAGTCGTTTTTTCGAGGGTGTCATCATTTCGTGTCACCATGTTACGAGTCATTTCTACTTTACTAAGAAAGTGTGATATTTTTCCAAGAGCCGGAAATGCGCATTTTGTTTAACAATTCTGATTTGTGTGACGTGTCTCATATTATAGCGAACAACCGTCAAAAGAACTTGCATTAAAAAATGCCCACCAGTTGTGGCTATTCAATTAAAAAGATTTTATTTCGATTATAACGAAAATCGTATCATCAAATCGAACGACAAGTTCGAAGTAAGAACTCTACGAAATAACTTGCGTTTTTATGCGTGCCACCTCCTTACTTGCATGTTATGCAGTTTCCGTTCGAAATCGATTTGTATCCTTATACTGCCAACGCTATGTCAAAGTTTGATGAATGCCCAATTGATCTGGATCGAAAACTTTCAACGCCAATCAATAACCTTTCGGATGTTTCACGATTTCTGAATAGTCCGAATACTAAGTCAACTAGTAAGACCAGATAAAATTAATTTGTATGCGTATACGTATATATAGTGTCAAAGTCATTTAGACAATGAACAACTCTCCCCTGTTGCAACAATGATTATGTAATGTGATTTTCACGTCATTTAACACTTGCAAGAGAGAACCATACTGTACTTCTACTCACGTATGGTTACATAACACACATTTCGGATCAAAATATTGACGATTTCTTAGGTAAAACTAAAATTATGAAAACCCTAAGTTAAATTAGCTTAATTTGATGGTACCTTGCATAGGTCCCCAAGGTCAGATTTTCCAGGTGGGGTAAAGTTGAAAATTTGCGCGGGTAGTGTAGCTAAATGTCCACTAAACACTCCATTTTGTCTCAAAATCAGGCAACCAGTGATCAATTTTTAGGACTTTAGGTAGGGGTAATACCCCCCTCATACCCCTCCCTATGGGGTTGTCTGGTACCTAGTAGCTTTTTCGAGAATTATATATTCGTTATAATGACTTTTTCGAGAATTATATACTCGTTATAATGAAATTCGCAAAAAGGTGATACTTTTAGACATGTAACGGGGTCCCGAGGTTTGGCAGGGAGGTCGATGAATTCCCAAAATTTTGGGAAGGGGTATCTGAAGGGAAAAAATTCGATTTTTTTGGCCAAAAAGTACGAAAAACTTTTTAAAAAATTGTAATTTTTGTGCAAAAAAACTGTTAAAATTGTATTCATGGCGCGAAGCGCTGAGAAAATTGACGTTCTTCAATCTTTTTTTCAAAAATCGAGATTTTCGTCGAAAAATTGACATTTTCCAGTTTTTTTATGACCAAAAGTATTGGGGTCTCTATGACTACCATACGGCTAGCCATAAGATTGGAAAATCCTGGGGGTTGCCCGATGGCTAGCCATATGGCTGAGGATTTCTAAGTGGTCTCTATAGCACTTCCCCCAATTTCATGTAATGCTTTTAGAATGTTTCACTGAAAATGTAAAATGATTTCTTTTTTTGCAAGATTTATTATTTCTTTCATGTGCGCAGTTGAATCAAACGCTTATTTTTTCTTTTTAGTTCACAGTCTCAGATTATCTTTTCTTTTTAATTCAGATCCAATGTTTATCGGTTTGCTCTTTATATAAAACATATCGCTTTTCTTCTACTACAGTTAGTTTATGCGATTCCGCCTCGACTTCTTTATGTCCGAGCGCCAAGAAAATTCATTTCACACCCGTGGAAAACGTTCCCAAGAATGATGAAACGGCCATGTTTGAATTAGTCGGCGTCGTGGTGCACAGTGGTCAAGCTTCGGCTGGTCATTATTATTCGTTTATTAAAGATAGACGGTATGAGACTATTTTTACAAGATTTCTCTACCGCGGATACATAAATACAGTAACACTTTTTTATAGCCCCGAATCCGTCGAAAATGGAACAAAAAACAAGTGGTTTAAATTCAATGATACGACGATTGAACAAGTAGATATGACTCCCGAGTTCATGGAACATGAGTTGTTTGGAGGAACTTATAAAGCGTCAACCGATAAACGTAAGTTGAGCCATATTGTGCTGACAACTAGGACATGTTAAAAAAATAACTGCACTAAAGTCCAAATTTAAATCTCTTGTAATTCAATCAACTTTGTGTGGGTGACCAATGTAGCCACCACGACTGCAGACTGTTGCAGAATATATGTAAGAGAGTGCTCGTCCCATGGCTTAGAGAACGGCGAGCGTATGGTATGGACTTTAGTCGTCAAGTTCCTGGTTCAAGTTACGGGTACACCGGCGTAATGAAGAGGTTGCCTTAACAAACTAATATAAATTATGAATGATAAATCTTGGCAAGTATTTTTCTAAATTCATCGCTACCATTTCGCGTTCTTTAGATTCTTCATTCCCAGAAGATCGAATTCGTTTCTGGAACGCTTACATGCTATTCTACAGCCGCGTTGAGTCATGTTCCAAAGATTTCAAATCCACGAGAATGACGTCCAAACGTTCAGTTTCAGTTTCTTCGCCTTCCGGTGTGTCACCCAGAACTAAAAAGTAAAACAGTATTCTTTCGATTAATCTTCCGATTTTCCATTGTTCAGAATTCCATTCTTGCACGTCGAAACTTGCTGACAAAGATTATATTTTTAAAAATTTTACCATGAGCCGTCAATAAATGCAGAGGCCTCTATACTGCTCTGTATTTTTTAAATAAGTATATTGCACCTGTAATAGTTGTGTGCATGTTATCTTTGTAAAATTCAGCGCCCGTCGTCACGACAGTTTAGTCGAATTGGCCGAACTAGTGAAGCAAGGCGATGAAATGAATCTATTCACTTTGACGGAAAACGATCCTCCGGCATGGCTTTCCAGCGAAATTTGCGAAGAAAATTTGAAATTTTTGCGAAACGTCGATATCTATAACGTCAATTATCTGCAATTTGTCGCCGATATTTGTAAACTAGGCTTAGAATACGATATGGAGAAATTTGCGCCAGCGGCTTTGATTTTTTGCCTCAATTATTTATTCAAAACGTCTTGGCATTGTAGAAAAGAATTCCGTTATACTTCCAACAACGTCAACGCTTTCGGAATTTTTTTAGAAAATTTTTGTGCGAAATTGAAGAATGTAACCGAAAAAAACGCCGTATCGATCGTAAATCGCAAAATTTTCGGCTTTTTGAAAGATAATCTCCAATATTGCAAAGAATTTCTTCTCTATTGCACGCAATCAGACGTTCGAAACGATTTCTCCAATTTTTTGTCAAATATTTTGACACAATCCTTCAAATTTGATTGTTCCGAAAGTCGTGACGTCGCAAAATTTCTATTGGAATTGATAAACGAGGAAGCGAGAGTACAATACCAAAATTCGTCACATTTATTTGCCGTATTCAAGGGAATAAGCGAAGATCGATCGTCGGTAGTAGGTGCGAAATTTTTACTGGAAAATGAAATTTTCTCATCGATTATGGGTTTTTTGTTGATCAATCCGCAACCGAAAACGCCAGAAATGATTGACATTGACACGCCCAGTAAGTTTATAATGTTGAAGAATTCCTCAAAATGCTGCCTTTATAGATATGAAATAAGATTTGCACGTTGCAATACTTTCTCTAGGAGGCCAAATGAAAAAAATTTATTGGAAAAATAAGGTTTTGCAGTGAAAAAATAAAAATGAAAAAAAAATTCTGGAAATGAATGAAAATTTTGAAGCTTTGTTGTCAGAACTTTTCGGCGAAAATTCTTAATGTATTCCAATGAAATTCAAATGAATTCAATTTTTCAGAGAAATCTCCACCCACACTGATCAATGGCGATCAATCGCCCGAAGTTGTTTCACCCGTTTCGTCAATGGTCGGCTTGCGCAATTATTCGCGACGTTTTTCGTCCAATCAAGCTCGAAATTTTAAAGCTATTTATTCTTTACTAGCCGATTTAATTATCAGATGCAAATTTGACGATTTTACTATCGAAAGAAGTGAATTGGGTGATCATATAAAACATGAAATTACCGAAGAAAAGGAAAATCTCAATCTGGTAATCGAACCACCTGCAGATTTATCGAATTTTGTAAAAAACGCAGATTTATTCCACGATTTCGTGAAGGAAATACTCTGGGCTTATCGGCACGTGGAGGGATGTTCGACTAGTATTGAAGATATGCTTTTGTATCTGGGTGAGTCATTTTTGTGTAATTTTTATCCTTATGATGATTCTAATTTTGATCTGTAGATTTAATAGCTGTCAACAGTTATTTTTAACTTCTAATTTTTGGTTAAATTAAGAACTTGGTTACTAAAATTGTTCATATTCTCAAAAGTCTCAAACCCTTTGTTTCTAAATTGAGTGTCACTTGAAAAGGCAATGTGACTTTTTAGAATACTGTATGTATTCCAGTACAAACATTTTTCTCGAGGCACGGAAAATCATTCCTGCAGGATTTATGTTCGTAGGTACATGTAGTCGTTTTCTTCCTAAAAATTGTGATTTTTCGAGCTTAAAGCTCCAGCCAAGCAATATCAAACACTGCATGCAAGTTTTTGCGCATATTAATTCATGTTATAAAATGTGTAGTGCAATTTTCAATTTAATATGTAAAAAATATCAATTTTCAAAGTTTTGGTTTATCTTATTATGAGGGGATGATTAGTGTTGTTTTCTTAGCACTCGTCTTATTTGGTGGCACGTTTGAATCTGATGCCTTCAAACAGATAAAAAGATTGAATCAAGTGAAATTAACTCATATGTATGCATTTTTACATATACATATGTATGTAATGTATTTTTTCCATTTAAAATAACGGAAAAATTTTCTTCCCATTTGCGAAATTGGATAACTTAAAATTTGTATGAACCAAAAATATCTCTGAACCAGTATTAGAAAGATTGAGTAAAAGGTGCGATTTCTGTGGAAGATCTATAAAGGAAGTTATTGTCGTAAAATTTCCAAGATCGTCACACAGACTAATCGTTATATTCGTCAATTCGATTTTTCAAAATTTTCAGCCTGGTCTAACAACGATTTCTGCCGAATAATCGTCTTCGAAATTCTCTTAGTATGTCAAATCGTTCCATTCCGCGAATTTAAAATTGTTTCGCCCCTTTTATGCCGCATGTTAATCTCCGAACAAGATGCAAATTTTCAAAAACGTCTGCTTTTTTTGCCGCTGAATCGACAAAAAGCTCAAACGACGCTCGTCAAATCTTTTCTAGATGGTGTTTATCGCCAGACCTGCGACGGTCCGTTCGATATCAAAGGTTTATTGTACGCCATAAAATCCAACCACCAAAACGACGACGGTCGGCGCGCTTACGCTTGCGTTAAATTGTTGTCCAACGCGTCCAATAAATGTCTTTTAGTCAAAAACGCCTTGAATCAACGACAAGACGACTGGTTGTGGGCCGTGCAATGGTTGCGCGAAAAAATGACCGAAGTCGGCGCCGGTGGCGGCTGTAAAATAGAAGAAACGGGAACTAGGAAGTCATTGCGGTTGCGCGGAGCGGGTGGTAGCACATCGACGACGATAGGCGCCCCATCGACGTCGCGACAGTTGTTCACGAGTTGCAGGAAACCAAACAGTGAGGATTTTAGATACATATAACCCGATTTTTGATTATATTGTATGCCTTTTATTCCTCGTCTTTTTTTCTTCACCTTCTCTCTTTTTTAGGTTCCTGTACTTCATTTTTCCTTTCTTTCATTTTCGTATATCTTTTTGTTATCCTTTTTCCCGTTGGTGTTCTTTCTTTTTCTCTCTTATTTTGGTTATAGTAGTATGTTATGCTTTTCTCTCATTTCTTTTTTTGTTTCCATTTTCTTTCTTCTGTCCTTTTTTCCTTTCATTTCCTCCCTCTCTCTCTCTCTCTTCGTTCATCCTTTCCTTCTTTGTTGTCCATCGTCTTTTGTTGCCTTTGCTTTTTTATGTTTTCTTTCCTATCGTGTTTTTTGTTATTTTCTTTTATTCACTCTTGTAATTTTCTTCTTCCCTCGTTTCTTTTTTAGCGTATAATCACTTTTTGTTTTCTCTATCGTTTTGTGCGTTATCTTTACTTTCTTCAGTTTTCGCCGTTCCTTTCTCTTTTTTCTTTTTGCCTGTAGTGTTTTCTCTCAATGGGTGAGTTTCTCGAAGACAGTTTTATTAACTCAATTTTATCGCCAAACCGAGTTGAAATTTTATCGTTTTTTCCCCTTTTTCTTTTTATTCGCTATTCCAAGATCATTTTTCCTTTCAATTTTTATTTCCCTTTTCTTTTCTCTGATCCTTCTCCTTCGTTCCACTTCTTCTCCCAGCTTCCTATATTTTCTTGTGTTCATTCTTTTTCACTTTGTTTTCATTTCATTTTTTTCTTTCTGTTTCCACTTCATTTTTTGTTTTCCTTTTTTCCCAGACTTTTTATTTTTCTCTTCTCTAGACTTCTAGCATTTTAATTTAGTTGCTTTCTGTTTTCTGTAGTTTAATTTTTCATCAAGTTGCAACTTTCAAGTTTTTCCGTTTTAGCCACTTTATTACCGGCCAACGTTTCGAACGACGATATTTCGTCCACTAGTTTTCGCCGTACGGTTAGCGCACAAATTACTCTGGATGAAGCGGAAGCTCTACTTTCAGAGATGACGACAGCTCGTGGTACTCTTAGTGTCGCTACGCCAACGTCGCCTTTCCCACCGCCTTTATCGTCGCCGATCAACGTGCCCGAGGCTTCGAATTTCGTAGTAGTAGAAGTTGGGCCTCAGATTTCGTCAAAGACGACGACTAAAAGGGAACAGGAAGTTGTAAATTATAGCAGTTCTAATGGTACGGGTAAAAAGAATGACGGTAATGAAAAATCGCCGACGGTCGATAAGTCGACTCAAAAGTCGTCGCAGGCGAAATTTTTTTGATTTGTATGACTAAATCTCTTTCTAAAATACGTTGTCTTTTTGCGTTATTTTTTTCGTTAATTATTTTCTATATTTGTATAATGACACTTAGGTACCTATATTTCGCGAATATTTTAATGTGACTTCGACGTACAAAACGCTCTCAAGATAAAAAAAAATTTCGGAAATGAGATTTAATTGAGAATATTTGTATATTTCCGAAAATTTATTGAAATTTTTGAAATATGGCGTTGACGACGTATGTCGATTTTTTTGTTTCTCGCCAAAAAGATTTAATCTTTACTTTCATGTGTTTTCTTGTTTTTTTGATTTTGATTTTCATATAATAAATTTTTTATACTGATTGCTCTCTATCCTAACTCTAGTTTGTCCGCCATTTCCATACTGTGTTATTCGCAAATTGAAAACTCGACGAAATCTTTTATTTGTTTTAGGGAAACAAAAGCGGGTGTTGGATGAAGAATTGTTTATTAATTCCTGACCAAGAAGTAATTTCAGGTGAGCTGAACAGTATTGTCAATGAGCAAGTTCACTTGTCGCTATTCATGAATATTGCATATTCCCAAAATTCCGAGTGAAATAGTAAATTCAATCGTTTATTTATGCGAAGTTCATTCTTATTTCCTTGTCCGATTCGAAACAAGTGTCATGCCTCGTTTGAAAAGCACATGCGTTGCTTCTCATTGATCTGAGCCCGGGACTTATCTCAATTTCTGTGGACCCTTTTTTATTGTAAATAGGATTTTTGCGCTTCTAAAAGCTAGTTTATCAGTCCTCATATTCATAACTTTCATGAATTCAGTGCTTTTTACCGAGCCCGAGAAAAATCTACAAGAAGCAATGCTTTATATTCCATCGTGTTCTTTAAGAGCGAATTGGAAGTCTTTGTCTTTATTTGTCCGAGTTTTTTATTCCAAAAGTGACCCTAGAAAATCACGACTTTAATAATTTTCTGATTTTTCAGCATGAACATCTACGAATTGTTACGTTATTTATTGTCGTTAATTTTTTCACTTATTTTATTGGTCAAATCGTTATTGTTGAAATTTTACGATTTTAAACGGAAATTCGAGCACAATTTATCGCTTTCCATTCGCCGTTTGTTACCGCGACCGAAAAAGATCAAATTGGACGTCATTCCTCGGCATTTGAGTTTTATTTTAGGCGAAGAAAACGTTAGCTTAGAGAGTGTATGCAAATTAGTGGAATATTGTCGTCGGTACAACGTGAACAACGTGACGATTTATAGTCCGTACGGTCAGCAATTCGAAAGTGAAGATAAATTAGAAACTTTGATCATTAAACTACGTCGAACTGTGAGCGATCGAGTCGATTTACGAGTAAATAGACGAAAAATTGATGGTTTTGACGATTGCATTCCGACAGATCGTCAAATTCTTAACGTTTATCTATTGAATAATAAAGCTGGACGCCATGCCATCATCGAAGCGGCAAAGGAGATATGCAAATCAGGTTAGAAACTCTGATCGCACTAATCTGTAGAAGTTTATGTAAGATGAAAATCGCTGTTTATGAACAGTAACAATTTTTGTTTGAGCATTCTTATCGACTTACGGCACTTATATAACAGTAATACAGTGAATTTTTTAAATAATTTTGTGTTCATGATTTTATATTCAAATGATATATAAAATTTTTCAAATTCCCGAGTTTTGTACGTAAATTTTGAATTCACCTACTCCCTGGAAATAAGTATTGGAAAGGTGCAATGTGGTCTGAGAGCTTCACAATCATAAATATTTTAGTTATTAAAACACACAGCGTCACATGCCATAATTTCAGCTGCATTGGAGATTACACATCCAATACAGAAGACTGATTCGCAGATTTTTTCATTTATGTCTTTGAAAATCATATCACGTAGGTTAATGTCACTGTAAGTGATAAATACTGAAAAAAATTAATGTAGTTTTTAAGTCAATTCTAATTATCAAACCATAGAAATTTTGAGCAATTTTCAAAACAGCGACCAGTTATAGCATATGTAATGGTTTAAGTATGTGGGTGGCATTGTGCCTGGGTTCTAGCTACAAGTAGTGTTATCATCCTCCTGCGTTTCCACTTTGACGAGAAGATCAGTAAATTTTTTGATCCAATTCAGTTGATCTGTGAGTGATGAAATATCATTGAATTCGAGACGTAATTGTTGCAAGATATTCAAATTTTTTGTCGCAATAGGATCCTGCGTCTATTTATTAAAATCGAATGTCATTTTTGGTAATACGGTCGAAGATTTATTGTAAGGCACTGAAAGCAAGGGTCCTTTCTGTCAACATAGGTTGATGCGCTCATGAATCGTGAGGGGTTGATGTTGCCGTCGACTTTGATCAATGGATTTCGATTTTTTCTTGTTCTTTCATTGTTTCAGTCAGCTTATAATTTTGTCTAATTCCATTACAGTTTACACGTGAGAACATGATATTACATAAAATTGACAATGCAGAACGAATATAAGAACCTTCATTGAGTTGATGACACAACTTGATTAGGTTACGAGAATAAAAATGGAACTTTGCGTAAGTTGTTTGTAACAAAGGAGCACGTGGCATTGACTTACGATAGATGTTAAGTTCACTGACATAAGAATTCACGACTTTGAACAATGAATCTGGTAGCTCACGTGATTTACGCAACCCCTTTGGCATCCCCAGGACCCCAAGAACAGGATAATTTGAGTCGGCTACTTCTGAATCCATATTTGAAGGACTCATAGCTTCTACATTTGTTGCTTGCATAGTCTCATCGTGATTTTCTCTGCAATCATCAACATTATCGACCTGAATGGGAAAATTGTCTTGCTCTTCTGCATCTTGAATCACACCAACAAATACTTGAGGTGAAGATTGTTCCAACGTCTGAGTGGAACAAGTTTGCATCTGTTTCTCATAATCTGAAATTGGATCATAAGAACTTGGGCTTGAGTTCAATGTCTGAGTGAAATCAGCCTTCTGTTCAATATTCATAACTCTACTAATTGTCTCATTGACTTGTTCTAGCTCCACTTTTTGAATGGAACCAGTTCTTACCTCACCAGGAGTTTGATCATCAATAACTTGCATTCCGTCGAACAATTCGCTCATTTCTGTTTCCAGCTCCTGAGCTACTCCATCGTTGATTATATCCATCTCGTCTAACAACATATCTTCGTCATTGTTAGAGTCTAAAGTTTATTCAGACTCCACTTTGACTGACTGATCAATGTGGGGACTTGAAATTTGTTGATTTCTCTCCATAGTTTCATCTACATTTCGCTCTGGAAAAGACTTAAGGCTCTTCTAGTCTTTGTATGTAATGGCCAGGGTGACCATTTATCGATAACCTTTTTGCAAAGCTCAGAGGCAAAACTTTGTGATGCCTCTGGCCAGCAACGATTCTCACTTGTAAGCAAAAAGTATACACCTAGATCAAGAACCTGTGTAACAATGATTGACATTTCAACTTGATTCCTGAAACTACAGATGTTTTGCTCCAGAGACCAATAATAGTCCCACATCTGTGTTTCCTGCTCTTGGGCTGTTTCGAAAAATAAGGAGAATATATTATTCAAAGATTGACATGGCAAATGCTTTGAGACATCACGATGTCCATACACGGAAGGAAAACCACCATTTTCTTCAGGTTGTCCTTCGTAAAAGTACCCAACATCGAATACCGACTTCGACTTTTTCACAACCTTACCTGGCAACCAAACATTGTGGTAACTATTGCATGCTCCTAGTCCATACACAAATTTAGCTTTGGCCGAGTCAGTCAAAATTTTGTAGAGACACCATAACCTTCCTTGAAAAATATGTGATATGGCACAATAATTGTAAACAACTCAGAGAGAGTGGTAAATACAATTGAATGAGGCATGTAGACTGGAATATATTCGTCTGCCAAATCAGAGTAACTTACCTCTCTGTACCCAATTGGAATTGTAGACACAATACGAATACCACTGATGAGTATTTGACGTAATTCCAACATCTTTTCATCAGATTCAAAGGTATTTTTGACCATGATCAAGTTGTCAATGTCTAAATTTGGGATGCCAGGGGTACGATTGATTCGAAGTTCAAAAATTGATCGCCAGTCATTTTCGTCAGCAATTGGGGCTTTTTCACTGGGCAACCGTAAATCTAATAATGAACAAAGTTGTGGGGAAAAATACACAGAAAAAGCAGGTTGAGAATTGCATACAACATCCTAGATTTGTTAAGATTTTGCAGGACATAAACAAGAATTCAAAATTTGTAGGAATTGGAGTCTTCACAGATTACCAGTGTGGAGTAATGAAGCATCATTTTCTTTTAATTTTGTGCAATAGGCACCTGCTTTGTTGATAGTTCTCAAATTATTTCTTGTTCTTGTGCTCAACTTATATTTGGCAGTTGTGTATGGTAAAAGGTGTTGAATGTTGACCAGGACGATTCGGTCATTATCAAAGAGTTTCACAGCAGGAAAATTCTCTTGAAGATTCAGAAATTGATGACGTACTTCCTCTGGGCACTGCACAATTCCACAGTTAAAATACTGTCTGTCGTGTAGAATAATGACTACTGGATCTCCCACACGCCCACCATTTGGTGTAATTATCCATCTTTGATAGTTGTAATCCTCAAGAAGTTCATCAGATTGTTGATTATTTTTATTTTCTACTTTAGAGTGAGTACACTCTTTTCGAGGTTCTCCTGAGCAATCCTTTATTTCCTTTTCTTCATTATCTTTTTTTCTGTTGAAATATAATCGCAACTGATTCACATGAACTGTTCTATCTGGTGCTGCTGAATTAAATGATCGAATAACATAGTTTGTTGGAGATTTTCGAACCACTATTTTGTAGGGTTCAACCCAGTATGGCGATAGTTTACCATCAACTCCTTTTGCTCTTCCGTGGTTGATCAACCACACCGTTTGACCCACACTGTACTCAATTTCTTTTGCTTTTTTTATCATAGTAATGTTTTTGATTAGCTTGCGATTTAATTAATGTTTGATTAGCCAAATCCTGAGCTGAAACTAACCGGTTTTTTACAATATTTACATCCCATGGACCATTAGTGTTTGGATCAATCGTAGTTCTGAGTTCCTGATCAATGGGAAAGACTGGTTTTCATCCAGATATGAGTTCAAATGGGGTAATGTTAGTTGATGCATGCACTGAAGTATTGTAGGCAAACACTACATATGGTAGCATTCGATCCCACTCTTCTCCATGAGCACACATGCTGCTAACATAGAAATCAAGGTACGATTGAATCTTTCCACAAATCCATCAGTTGCTGGGTGATAAGGGACAGTGAGGAGTTTGGCTACATTTAGTAATTTGCTCAACTCGACCACTACAGTACCTGCAAATTCTTTACCTTGATCTGTAAGAATCGCCTTAGGGGCACCATACAACAAAATGACGTTTTCTATTAGAAATTTCGCAATGGTTTCTGCTTTCATGTTTTCCAAAGCTTGAGCTATAACCCATGTTGATGAATATTCACTACATACCACAACATATTTATAGTTGTTTACAGTCTTTCGAAGTCGAAGTATGTTCATGGGGATCAGATTGAACATCTTACCTGCTGGGATATTGCAAAGTGGCGATTTATTCTGTCTACCTTTTTTGACAGCTTGGCAAATTTTGCACGAATTAACCCAGTTCTGGACATCTGACCATACAGACTGCCACCAGTATTTACTTTGAATTTTGAGTAAGGTTTTCACCATACCCATGTGACAACCAAAAATTGAGTCACTAAAATATTCCAAGATCGTGCTCCTATTTTTCAAAGGAACAACTAACTGCCATTCCTCTTCATTGCCCAGAAGGCACTGGTAAAGTTGTTCATCTTCTGCCACTACAAAACCACAGGAATCGTCAGCTATCTTTGCGGCTCTAACTGTTCATCAACAGGCAGTTCACAATATACAAGAAAGCACATCAAATCTCCACAGAATGGATCATCCCATTGATCAAGACCCCAGGTTTTAGGAAAATCAGACTCGAACTTTGTGAGGTCCGATTTATCTACAACATGCTGAGCTACATGTGCAGCATTGCTGACAGTAATCCATGAAAAATTTGATTCAGATTGTACGTTAGAACTTTCCTTCGAACTCAAATTTTGTTTGGGTTCCAAGTACTCAACAAAATTTAAACATTGATCTACATATGCGGCAGTTTCACTTGCTGGATGAGCTGGACGACGTGACAGTCCATCAGCATTCAAATTATTTGTACCCTTCCGATGGTAAAGAGTGAAGTTATACATTCCAAGATCATGTTACCATCATAAAATTTTATCATTGTTACCATTATACTTCCGCAAAGCAAAAACTGAAGAACTATCAAATACTAAATCAAACTCACGACTGAAGATATAAGGACGAAAAACATTTGTTATAGCCCAGTGGGCAGCTAGCATCTCTTTCTCATTGATATGCCATTTTCTTTTTTGATCAGAGAGTATTCTACTAGCATGAACTACCGCCTATTCTTCAGTTTCGTCTTGCTGTGCCAATACAGCGCCAATTCCTCTGTCGCTGGCATCAGTGTAGATAGCGAAACGTTTCTTAAGACCAGGATAACGAAGAGTAGGGTAAGATAGAGCTTCAGACTTAAGACTATTGAATGTTTCAGTACACTTGTCCATTCAAAGAAACTTGTTGCCGCTTTTCCTCAGGTCTATGAGGAGAGCCGCCTTTTGTGAAAAATTGAAAAGGAAGCGTCAATAGTATTGAATAAATCCGAGAAAAGACGACAGTTCTTCTTTGTTTTGGGGCGCAGGCCATTGCTGTATGCGATCGATTTTACTGGGATTGGGCTTTATACCTTCTGGCTGAATGATGTGGCCTAGGAAAAGTGGTTTCCGTCGACCAAAATGACATTTCCCAAATTTTAAAATTAAGCCAGCTTGTTTTAATCTATCAAAAACTTCTCGTAAATGCATCAGATGTTCACGAAATGAATTGGAACACACAATGATGTCATCAAGATACGCCATGCAAAAATTCCAACAGTGCCGGCCGAGGACAATGTCCATTAATTGCTGAAATGTTGAGGGTGCACTACAAAGACCAAAGGGCATAACTGTAAATTCAAAAAGCCCTTTTCTAGGTAACGAATGCCGTCTTTTCTTTACTGTCTTCCTCCAACTCCACTTGCCAATATCCATGAGAAAGGTCTAGTCTTGAGAAAAGTTTTGCATTTCCCAAAGCATCAAGAGTCTCATCAATTGAAAAAACCGGATTTTTTTCCAACATCGCCACGAGTTCCTCAATTTGCTTTTTGTTCAATATACAGTTTCAGCGGAGGATTCGAATCTCTCACGAAGATATGTCCTATGGCGACATCCATTTGTTGAAAAATTCTCAGCCTCATCCACGGACTACCGGCTGCTCGGCTCGTACACAGGCGCCTGTGCAGAACTCATATTTACTCCCTCTGGAATCGGGTGCGATCCGTAAACTGTGGCAACTATATTGCCACCTCTCTGGACTCGGACAGAAACATTTCTCTCTTCTAACGGAAACAAAGTTCCAATTTCAAGTCCCTTTGTGCACTGAAAGGGCTCCTCTCCAAAATTCATCAACATGACAGGGATGCGTTTACCCCTGACCTCTACAAGCGAGTTTGTGCTATAACAAGTCAATTGTTCCGATAGTAAAGTTCTACTCTCCATTTCACTGATGTTTCCCTCTGTACGCTTGTCTACTGATCCATATGTATACAAGATGCTGTTTGGAGGTATTTGAACATCAGCTTCACATGTAACCAAGCACAGGAACGATTTAGAGAAATCTTTCATAACAAAAGGAAACTGAATTTCATTGTTATTTTATGTGAAAAGGTGGACGAGTCTTATAGGTACATCAACGAGAATTTTTCCATCTTCCATAACTTCTGCTCCCAGTAGAATTTCGTATGGTAAAGAGTCAACTAAGAGAAATGACATTTGAAATGTTTGAAAATATTTCCACTAACGAGAGTAACACTTGTAAAAAATTTCGCCCATTACTGGTATAGAATGAACAGATAAGCTTCTTATCATTGCAATAGTTGTTGACTTGAGGACAAGATCTTCACCCAAACTTTGTAAGTGTGAAAATAAATCCTTCCTCATTATGTTGCATAGATTTCCATTGTCAACGAGTGTATAGCATTTTATCTTATTTGTACCAATGTGTACATAAATGTTTGCATGTTGCCTAAAATTGGCATTCATCACACCTGAATTTTGTTCAGTTGAGAAAGACCCAAAAGATGCACTATTACTCGGTCCAGGTGCTGTCAGTCTCCCACCTGCACTTACAGTGTCTCTTCGTGGAATTTGGTTTTGACGTCGCAAGGTGTTCGGGCATTGAAAAGCTCTGTGCCCAAATCCAGTGCATAGGTAGCATCTGACCTTCACGCTGACACCTTGGTCAGATAGATTCAGACAATCTTTTTGATAATGCCCCATTCTATTACAGGTAAAACACTGAACGCGCCGGGCATTATTGAGAATAGGTCGATCCTGTGATTGCTGACCCTGAGGAGGATTCCCATATTTGAAGGGTTTCCTTGCACCAAAAAGAATCGCTTGAGATGAATTACGTGAATCAGTTTGAGCTATAAGTGCAGCTTGAAAACCTTTCGTACTGGAAATGCGCGAATTACGTGGCTCAGCCAATTGTCTCAAAGACATTTCGTTTTCAGCATAGTTTAGTTTTTCAAGTGAAGAACATTATTTTTGTTTTTTTTTAGTTTCATCAAGTGAAGAACATCATTTTTGTTTTAAAAGTTTTAGACGAAGATTTCCATCAGTCAAGGCTTCGATAAAGATGTTGATGAATTCCGATTCGTCAAATCCTGGGCGCTTGTTGATGTAAGCTCGTCTGACTTTTGAAAACGGCGACACAGTTCATTTTTTAAACGATCGAAATGTTGTGGAGGAACGAGTTTAGAAATTAGTTCTTGTTTGAGTTTCAACCAGTCTTTTCAATAATCAAGTTGCAACGAGTCCAAAACAAATGCAGCTCGACCCTTAGTTAAAGTGAAGACTAGCCAACACTTATATTCATCCGACCAATCAGAGATATAAGCAGTTCTTTCTAATTTGGCAAACCACTCTAAGAACTCCTCCGAAGATGAGCCATCACAACATTTGAATTGTCTAGGAACTTTGAAATTACTTTTCTCTGCGGGATTAGATACCATACTCTTTGAAAAAGATGAGATATAGTTTTCATTTTCCACATCCTTTTCCAAAGCTACAGGAGATGAAGCTGAGCAAAAATTTGCTCTGAACAAACCCAAATCCTCAGGTTTTTCTCCAACTACTTCTTTTCCAAATTTTTGATTTGCAAATAAAGCTTGGATATTCCTGATTGATTCACCTTGTACATCTAGATGTTTGTGAATAGTCGAGATATGTATGTTGATCTTTCTTAGAAAACAAATCATTGCAGAGAGCACCAAGTTTACCCAAAGAACCGCGCATTTCCTTCATCTGTGACTCGAAATTTTGTTTCAATTCGGCAAAACTGGCGATGATCTCTGATTTACCTGACCTTTCCACCACATTTGTCAGATCTTCTATCTGAATCTGCATAGTTATTTTGTGATCAAAGAATGACTGTTTAAGTTGGCTCAACGTTGTTTGGTTCAATTCTGTGGACTCTTTTAGAGCAGATATATCACACATTACACTTGCGCACCTCAACTCCAGATTTCTAATCGAATTACAAAGAAGGACTCTGTTGTTCTCGGATAAAATTGCACGATTTTCAGATGCAATCTCTTCAACACCATGAGTTAAAACGGCATGATTATTTCCCAACTCTTCACTGGAATCGGATTCAAACTCTGACAGATTAAGGTAAACTTGAGAAAATACAGGAATCAAATTCTGTTTCTTTCCGTCCTCTATCTCATTATCCACAGGTAGTTTAAAATAGAAAGCCTCGACATGCTTCGCCTTTGTACTCTTTCTGACCTTTCTGAGACTTTCTACGACAAAATTTTGTAATGTCATGAACAAAGCCCCAGGGTCTTTCACGTCGAAAACCAAACCATACTCATTAGAGATCTTAAAGAACCAGGGCGAGTCTAACGGACATTTTATTAACTCGAGAAAGAAATTTTCGTAAGTTAATTTCAAATAAACGTATAAATTCAAATTATGAACACAGTTGATACACGGACTGAAATTGTTTTACGTGGAAAAAATAGGGGAATTAGGGAACAATAGGAAAATGTGGTGTAGACAATATGGAAAAACGAAGTTGAGAAAAAAAAGAGCTAGAGCAGATGACCTATGACATTTGTTGTCATATTATGCCCCGATTTGTTACATTATACGTTATATCGTTGCTCGCCTTCCCAGATTGCCCCCCATGTAATGGTTGGGTAGGGCTCAGATCCACAGCCTACCGCGTATCCACAGCCTACTGCACATCAGCAGCCTACTGCCCATTAGCAGCCTTAGACAGATCCGCAGCCAAAAAATATAGTATGTATTCATATCTGTTTCATTGCAGGAACAAATGCATGAGGTACGGGTCGAAATTTACTTTTAAAACAAAAAAATTACGCATTGCTTGGATCCTGAAAGACTACACGCGATTTCTTACCAACCAAATGACGCATAAAACGCAAAAAAACGGATTTCATTCATCAAAAATTGAGAAATATGTGGCTGTAAAAGCTGGGCGTTGAAGTCGTTCACTCGTTAACCGATTTTTTTAATTTTGAATTCAAAACAGCGTTTGCTTCACCAAAGTCCATTTTTGTACGCAATAAGAGGCGAATTTGGCAAATAAGAAAAGTGGAACTTTCTCTGGTATTTTTTTTGTAATACAGAAGCATTTATGTGTGTGTGTATGTTGAGTATGTGTGTGGTCACTTTAATGTGTTTATTATATTTTCTGTTGTTCCAGAATGATATAGATTTATTACGGGTCAAATTCCACTTTCCTTATCTGCCAAATTCGCCTCTTATTGCGTACAAAAATGGACTTTTGGTGAAGCAAACGCTGCTTTGAATTAAAAATTTAAAAAATCGGTGAACAAGTGAACGAGTTCAACGCGCAGCTTTTATAGCCACATATTTTTCAATTTTTGATGAATGAAATCCGTTGTTTTGGGTTTTATGCGTCATTTGGTTGGTAAGAAATCGCGTGTAGTCTTTCAGGATCCAAACAATGCGTAATTTTTTTGTTTTAAAAGTAAATTTCGGCCCGCACCTCATGCGTTTATGTTCCTGCAATGAAACAGATATGAATACGTACTATATTTTTTGGCTGCGGATCTGACTAAGGCTGCTAATGTGCAGTAGGCTGCGGATGTGCAGTAGGTTGCGGATCTGCATCCCAATCGTGATGGTTTAGGTATGTGGGTGGTATTGTGCCTGGGTTCTAGCTACAAGTAGCGTTATGAGTTTGGTCTATAGATGTTCCTGACCTCCCTCCTAGCACACACACACTGGTCTAATGTGCAGCATATTTACTAAAGAAAACGACTAACTCGTACATACACAAAATTGACCTACTGAACGAAAACAAAAAGAAATATGCATCCAAAATATTCAGCATAATATAAACAAAATAGGTGATATGAAACAATAACAAAGACGAAGAAAAATAAGCTTATATTACAACAGAAATATAAGTACAAACGAAATTATAAACATTGGAAAAAGATGAATAAATGCAATTAATAAAAACATGGGTGGTGCAAAAATGTACAGGGTGTCTCAAATATCTTACACATACAAATGTAGGGCTGCTGCTAAGAAACAAAAATGTTTTACCAAGCGTTTCGACTAATCTTGCATAATTTTTGATAATTTATAGCGTAAAATGTGTAGAACAGAATAGAGTATCGTTGAGATGCATACTTTAACAAATAATGAAGGAATTAGCATCAGAAGACCATGGCATCATACCTTGAGTAAAATACAGCTCATTCATTCGTAATGGTGATTTTGACCGAAAATTAGCCATAAGACAAAATTGACAATTGCACGTAGTGAGCATTTTTATCATTCCGTGCTGTAATAAAGAAGTACGTACGAAATGCTCGTTTTGCGCTTATATTTCCGTATGGCCACAGTAATCTTGTATCGAAAAGAACAGTAATTGAAAACTCATTTTTAGTTGGACTGTACTTATTTTGAAATTACCGGTGCATTGATCCTGTAAAAGTAGATTCAAAACGGAAAAAACTATAGATTATTACTGTTATCGATGAAAAAAAAATTTTCTCGTCCATGAGCGGCAAAAAAGCAAGTGAAAATTTCCTTCAATAACATGGTTAAATGGTCAAAAATGTTTAGGTGCAAGGTGTCGACACGATTCTATCCAAAATTTGAGTCTTGCCGTTGTCATGAAGAAATTCGGCATTTTTTGTGCAGTATAAAGTCTTCCACCGCGCGGGAGATGCGTGCCAAGTTGAACTCATCCTGTTTGGTTGTAGATTCTTTATAAATAAATCAGCTATAGAAAGCGGACGCATATTCATACATTTGCTCAAAGAATATTACATTTGGAACTGGAAAAATATCAAAAAGGCACGTTTTTGTCATTTTTTCAGGGTCTATAGTTATTCGGCTACTGTCTCGATTTCTTTATTGAATAATTGATTTTTCATTTTTATTTAATTACCCTTATATTTACTCAAAATCTGGCATGTGCAATTCGGAATTCCATCATGCAGAATACACTGCCTTCAAAATGATAAATCTAAAATTAACTGCGTTTAATTAGCTACGATTGTCACACTTACAAACCGTGATTCCTATCTCCTAATTTGCATAACTGAGTATTAGGTCGCTCCCTAACGATGTCATACAAAGCCGTTAAGGAATGGACAATTTTTGATCCAGCCAATTATGTCATGCCAAAATTTATGAAAGCACAAATATTGCTTTGTCAAGCTGTTGCGAGTGTATTTTTTCATATACCGGAAAAAGTCTTAGAGAGACATGCTGAATCAATTCAGTGGCTGAAATGATAGGGTAGCTGAATCAACTCGGTGACCGAATCGACACACAATCATTTTCCGTTATTTAGAAAACAGATTGAATAGGTTCAATCATTCATAAAATTATTCGTACAATCTGTTACAATAATATCTTCACACAGTGCACCGTTGCGAAGAATTGTGGCCATTGTAATTTTTTTAGCTGCTTCAAGAAAGTTATTATTTCGTTCTACATTAGCGTCCGAAATTCGTTTTTCCATTTTTTCTCATCGATGATAACATAATGCCATCAATTTTATTTTAGGCAGTATCGGAAAGAGTAATGACTCGATCGAGCGATTAGAAAAATTATTAGCCGAAAAGTACAACGTTTACGAAACGGATTTTGTCATCATTATCGGCGGCATACCTAGCGTTTTAGGCTACCCGCCGCTGGCCCTACGAGTGGCCGAACTTTATTTCGCGCCGCAGAGCGTCGGCCACGAAAATTTCAGCGAATTGACCTTCATTTCTTGTCTACAAACTTTTAGTCGCAGAAATCGACGATTCGGGAAATGATGTACATATTATGATCAATTAAAATCGGTGATCTTTGAAAATTTGGTTTGAATAGAAGTTCGTTATTATTGTGAAATATCGCGTAAAAAACGAAGCAGGTCTGATGTCGACGAAATTGCGCATTCGCTGTCGAATTCTAATCTTTTGATTCTGTTTCGCCCGACAGATCTACTGTCTTTGGTTTTTGCCGATAAAGTGAGATGCAGCGTCACTTTTTGTTACCATTTTATTACGGGGTCGTTAGTTTAATTAATTTTGTGGATGGCAGGGGGCGTTAATCGTATTCGTAACGTCTCGGTAACTAAGCGAAAAATGAAATAAATTTCTTCTTTCAAATAAAACTCTAGATTGTACATTGATAATCTGAAAATATTGAGATTTTGACATTCTATAGTCTGTTTTTCTTGAAATGCTTCCAAATAATGAAAGTGGAAAGCAAGTAGTATTTCAGATTTTTGCGATTTTCTGATAAACAAAATATGCAGGATTGAAAATTTGTGAGCTTACTGAACTAACTTTTAGCAATTTTTCGAGTGAAAAATTTTACAGTAAGAACTTTATGTAAACGATTTTGACGACAGTACTGATTTGTGTCACTTTTCTATTTGGAAGCATTTTATAGAAAAACAGACTATATGTACATAGAATACGGACGACGAACTTTTTGAAACATACGCAGAAAGAGACTTTATTTTTTTCCGGATTGTAGTGCACATCCGGAAAAGAAAATGCTCACATTCTTCGCTGCTGCATTCAAGTCCGAATCCTGCTCGAAAGTTTTTGTACCGACCAAAAGTAAGAAAATTTCAACTCTGGAAAAGTAAAAATACCATAACTTCCTGGATTACGTGCAGTGCGTGACCTGATTTTCGCTCGAACTATCAAAGTTTTTGAAAAATAGAATTCCCACCGGCTAAAATCCTCACTAACGCCTGTAAACAGCGTAAGGAAATTTTTACAGTAAGCATGAGCGAAGAAAACTTTACAACTATATTAATTTTAAAGTGTGCGTAACACGGCAGTGTAAGGCATGACATCGTTCAGTCGACTACGACTGTTCACGGCAGAAGAGAAAAAATCGAAATTTCACGAATATCTAGGGGAGCAGCCATCCAGTTCAGCAAATCACTGTTGTCAGCGATGGTGACTTGAGAGTGGCGAGATGTGATATTTTGAAATAGTGTACACGTTCGGGCGTTTTGTCGTTTTCCCATCGTCGAACAAACCTGAGCTGGTCTAGCCAAGCTACAGTAACCTAAACATTGACTTATAATCTAGAATGCAAAACCGAATTGCAGTGAGACTACTTTCTGCAAGATCACCGCGACGGTTTCACCCCTATTCAGCGAGACTCATTTCAGTGATTCTCAGAACAGATTCCCGAAATCTCGAATTTTCAAAAGATTTATCTTTAGAACGGAAAAATGGACATTGGGCGAAGTAGACATGCTGGTGCATGGCCCATCTGCTTTTCTACTTCGATCTTGTGCGCCGTTTTCTGACATTGTGGCTTTATAGCATGACATTACATGACATTCATGACATTGCAGCTTTTATTCTGGTTTATTTATTATTAACATATCTACATGCATGTTTTTTGTTTCTTTTTCCTTTATAGACTTATTCCCTTTTATATTCTTGTTTTGAGCCACTTTTTGTTCTTTCTGTTTAATTTTCCCAGGTATTGTTTTTTTACCTACTTTTTATTACATTATTTTACTTCTCGTTTTTTTATTATATTGTTTTTTATTGTGCCTTTAATGCTTAATCATTTTATTCATTTGATTTTGTTTTCTATATTTCATTAATTCAATTTTTTGCAAGCTACATGCAAAACAATTTTTTTAAAAACGGGAATCTTTATGATAATTTTTTTTTGTTTTCTTTCAAACGTTTTGCAAAAATTCTGACGGATACTTTTTCGTGATTTTGGAATAGTCCGTTCGGGCATATCTATCGCAATTGCAGCACAGGAGCACGTGACTTAGATGGTCAAATGCAACTGTGTGCGTTTGCTCTAGCGCATAAAACTTTTTACTAGTCGCTGTATTGAGATTCGCTCTTTTCAGAATCGCTGTTTTCAGACTTCGCTGTTTTGAGATCTCGCTGTTCTGAGAAGCGCTCTTTTGAGACTTTGCTGTATAGATAATCGCTGTTTTGAAACTTCGCTGTAATGAAAATGGCTGTATTGAGACTTCGCTCTAATGAGAAATGCTCTTTTGAGTCTCGCTTTTGTGTATTTCGCTGTATTGGGGACACGCCATTGCGAAGTCCGATAACCTAAAAAATGTTGTGTCAAATTTGACATATGTTGTTCAATTCTTTAAGCTGATTATCTCAATCAAAATCATTTTTCACGCTGTTATGAGCATGTTAACTTGCGAAAATTTGCATGAAACTGGAAAAATGGTTGATCTTGCATTTTCGTGTACATATCTGTCAAGTTCTACATACAATAGTTTGTTCGATTTTTTAAAAATGATAGTGCATATGTCGTGCTACATTTTTATGAACAAAAGAACTGAGAAATTTAAAGATTTACCAGTTAGAATTTTGCACAGTAACCCAAATAGGTTCGGGCCGAGCTCAAAATGTTGTCGGCATAAAGAGCCACTATATGACCTTCAATGACCCAAAATTAAGGAAAATATAAATACCGTTTATAAAGCTATAATGCTTCAAAGTACGTCACTTGATTATGCATAACATTGCAATTTTCCTTGAACTATTGAACTTGGGGTTGACAAAATTTGCATTTCTGCATATTAAGTTTTCATCCAGCTTTGGCAAAACGGCTGAGGATGATGTCTAAGCGTTCTAGCATTTTAGTATGTGATTCCGCAAAAACTAATACGTCATCGAGGTAGACGAGACAGGTGTTCCATTGTAATCCAGAAAGGATAACATCCATTAGCTGTTGAAATGTAGCAGGGGCGTTTGTGAGGCCAAATGGGAGGAAATTAAATTGGTATTGCCCTGCTGAGCAGTTAAAGGCTGTTTTCTCTCTGTCACTTTATGCGATGGAGATGGAGTAATATGCATGACTGGTCCAGGGATGTGAAGTATTTCATGCCACGCAGGGTGTCTAGGATTTCATCAATGCGGGGTGATGGCTTTTTTGATTACTTTATTCAGGCCTCGAAAATCGATGCATAAGCGATGTCCACCATCTTTTTTGGGGACAAGGGCTGTATTTTTACACCAAGGGGAATTGCTCTGGCTAATTATGCCAGCTGCCTCGAGTTGTTCAACTTCTGCTTTAATGATTTGCTTTTCTTTTGGAGATGTCCGGAAAAGGTGTCTGTGGATGGGTTTGCAACCGTTTGTGTCAATGTTGTGGGAAACAAGTGTCATCCGACCCATGTCCATTTTGGAGTTGGCATATAGGGTGGGGTATTTCGATAAGAACCGTAGTAGTTGATTTTTCTGTTTCGGTCAGGTTGCTTGGGGTTAAATTGGCATTCTCTTTTAACCATGGGAAAGTAGTAGAAAGGGGTAATTGGGTAGATGAGTTTTCTTTTGGTAGGAAACACGAAACAGCGTTGATGCATGTGCCAGGATAGAGGGTTTGAGGGGTGTCCTGAGTGGTTAAAACAGAAATGTGGATACAACTGTTTTGATTCTGTAAAATGCAAGCAGTGAAATGAACTTTAGAATTTTGTCTGTCCTTGGGGGTAAATTTGATATGGTCAATACGGAGGTAGGTTTTGGGTAGGGGGACGGTTAATTCAGTAATAGTGCGAGGTGGTATAGTTCCAATTTTTCATCCAAATAGGTTCTACCGCGGGTCCACAGGGGGCTATATTCTAGGCCTTTGAAAGTGAGTATGACATCGCCAAATTTTACTTGGGACTTTTGGTTGTTTATGGTATATTCCGAAAATCGGCTCAGGAAACTTTTCCCCAGGAGTACATCAGCTGTGAAATCTTTCTGAACATGTACCATGATTGTTTCTTGTGTGGATTGGGCCGTTACTGTCACAAAGGTTGTTCCTATGATGGGAAGATTGTTTGCTGCTTTTGCTTGGACTAGCGGGGGTTTCATGTCAAGCTGTAGGACTTCAGCAGTAGGGGAATCAATCAGGGAGTAAACAGCACCAGTGTCAATCATGCCTTTGGTGAATAGCTTCCCGCTCAATGTAATAGGGATATGCGGGGTATGCTTCTCGAGTATGGCTGGGGGGATCCTTTGGAATGGATTGGTGTATCTGGTTTATAAGTTCGGTTGCAGGAGTCCTTGGTGTATCCACATCAACAATGACGTATTTCTGTTGAGTTTGGGCTCCAGGACGATTTGCTAATTCTAAGAGGGCATGACCGAATGAGGGAGGGTTGGTGTTGGGTAACTGCCTACTGTGTAAAGGCAGTTGGTATGCATGTTCACTGGCCATGTGGTGTTTAGGGCAATGGAGATATTTTCGAAAAACAACGAAGGAGTAAAAGATACTGGCTAGGACAACAATGATAACGGCTAGATTGATGAGTATTTGCAAAGGGCCTTTTAGTAAATTATTTAACCCGTCTGTGAGGCTTTGTGTGGTGCCTGTTATGACGTGTTCTATGCCTCGACTGGCACCAGAAAGTGTGTTGCCGATTGCTTGACCACTGCCTGAAATCATGGTGTACACTGTATCAGAATTAAGTGACATTTGGGCGGCGTAATTAACTAGCTTGTTAACAATTCTTTCGAGGATGTGGGTTTTGTACATGTATTGCTTCAAGAAGAGTAAGTTTGTCGATATTGTTGCAAGTTGGTCTTGGAAGATTGGTGGGGTATTGAAGTGGAAAAAGGAGAAATTTTGATTCCATACTATTTCTAAGGGAAGGTCTGTGACATGTGGGGATCCAGTTTCACTGACCCATGTGGTAATTTGTTTGTAAAGGGCAACATGTGTGTGATGACAGTCGACAGTTTGGGAGAAAGGGGTCAAATCATTTCCTCCAGGGTTTGAAAACATAATGTCATTCCCTACAAGGATAGGTAGAAGTTTGTAGCAGGTCCCATTGATTTTGTGATTGTAAAAGACTTTTGATGCGTTTAAGGGCACACTGTTGCTATTTGCTCACTGCTTACCCATACAGTAATTAGGGGGAACTGACCAATCAGAAACACGCTAACTTCGCTCACACAAAGCGTGAAGTAACATTTACCTTGAGATGGGATTGCAAGCGATGGAAAAATAAGTTTACTGTATGGCGTTTCGCCCATCGCAAGGATAGAAAATTTTCTTAACTACGTTTTAACTATATTATAGCGATATCGCGCCTAGTGAAGAAGTCCAAATTTTTAATTTCTGTCCATCTTCATCCCGGTTTTCTGTAATATTAACGTTTCTTTGGGGATTTCAATCTAATTTATTGCTGGTCTGCATCTGCCCGACTGATTTTGTTTGAAAATTCTCTTAAAATTTTTGATTTTTGAAAATCTCAATTTTTTTTGCTCTCTTTATCATCCGTCGCTTTGCTAGTAAGCAGAGTAAAATGGCTGTTTTGAATTTTGCGCTAATTAACGTTTTCCACTTTAAACTAGTGAAAAATTACCATTCCAAAAAAAAATTAGAATTGCTACAGTAAGCTAACGTGTCGCATGGTGATATCGCGCCATCGCTATATACTCGCTGCCTTCGCTCGCGCGAAGCGAGGACAGCTTCGCGCGAAAAGTGAAGTAAGCCCTAAAATTTCGTGCGAAAATAAATCTTACAGCATAATTTGTGGATACCAATTGAAGACAGTACTATTTTTTCAGTTACATTTCCAGGTTACGAAACATCGGATTACGACGCATCAATCTCCGTACGATTTATTATCCAAAAGTAACCTGTGATAATCACAAATATGAGCTATACAGTATCTATTTACATGCACGTTAATTGTACTTTCGGCGCCTTTCAAAAATTCGATCTCCGCGCTCGCAATTCTATTACATGGTTTGATTCAGAGATTATAATACTACCATACGAACAAGCTTTTAGTAAACGAAAAAAATTAGAAAGGCGTAAAATGCGATAAAATACAAAAAGCAAAAAAATCCTCAAAAGCAGTGCATAAAATGGAAATAGGCTTCGTTGTGCGGCCGCTTGTCCAAATTTATTATTGTATACTCCGATCCTAGAACAAATACTTTTTTTATCGAATTTCTGATTAAGCAACAAAAGCTTCAAATCATTCTAATAAATATATAACTCCAGGCTATACGTGGACAAAGGGCGTAGGGAGGTAAACTCTCCTATTTGAAATCCTGAGCATCCCCTCTTGCTCCGAAAGAACCGTGAAATTCCTCCCTCTGAACTTTTTCGAAGACAGTTTTTTGATAATTTTTTTGCGTATTTTGTATCAAAAATACGCTTGCGGAGCCTCTTCTTTTTTTTTGCTCACCCAACCTCCACCCCCTCGACAAAAAGTTCGACGACCCCTGCTGGAAAATTTTTGTCGTGCATGTCTGCCCTAGACTACACCAGTTTCGTTTGAATGACACGAGAGAACACTCGATACAGTCATTGAAAATGTATCAGTTTTCTTCAAAATCTTTCCAGTTAAAAAATTATGTATTTTCAGGAATCAATTGTTGAGACACAAAGAGGTTCCCGCCGGATGACACATTGTAGCAGTCACTCACTCCCGTCAATAATGAAGTAGCCACTTTGAGGCGATTTCACAGAAACTTCTCCGTCGCGTGTAACTTCGATAACGCCGTAAATGACGAGATATTTCTAAGGAGCGAAGAAAAGTCAAATTATTCAAAAAATACACAAATTATTTGGAAAACTAACAACGTTGACGTCATTTCTGCCCCTCATCGTATAGCCGGGCCTCAATTTAACGAAACCGCTCGTTTTTTGGTCGGAATCGACGTAAGAGATTTTGAATTTGTCAACTTTACGTGACGGGCCGCCGGCTTCGTTGAACCATGTCACAGAAGCTGTAAGAAAAAATAATGATTTCAAACTTGGTTAACGTGAGTAAAATAAAAATCAAGCGAACAGCTGTTTCGAAAAATTCCCGTGGGAAAGTGACTTGATTGATTCATGAAGGACAAGGCAACCATTTTTGTATTTTTCGAGCGGGGTAAAACATAAAATTACTCTATTCGGACCAAATTGTATACCAATAAACTATAGCAAATATTATGAACAAACTTTTGACTACATAAGGTGTTGAAATAACATTATCCAAGTTCGTCTAAATAATTCTTAGGTGGAGACATGATGTTGCCGCTTCTTTGAAAATCATAACTAAAATACATACAGTGTGGCTCAAAAGTTTAGACGCACTTTGTAAGGTTCGATTTCCCCGAAAAAAATGATCAACTTTGAACCAAGTTTCTTCAATAAATACTTAACCGACTACGACATGCTTGGTGTCATTCGGTACCTTATTCAACCGAAAACTACGATACAACTTTTTTATCTTTTCGTGAGCAATTTTCGACTATTAAATATGTTTTTCAAATATTTTCCCGATAAAATTCATGCTTTCGACTCCCTGAACTGAATTAATTTTTTTATCACGATTCCAATGGTGCAAGCATTATGATCGTAGCTAAAAAATTGAAAGAAATCTACTCGATTTACCAAAAGCAAGGAAGATTGCTCGTATATCAGTTGATATTCGTCTTTTATTTGTTTATTTCTGCAAATCATACCTGTAATTGGGGGGACCCCCCCCCCCAACTTGGCCAACCATATACCCACCCCCCCAGTTTGGAAAAAATTGGCAAAAAAATGCCCTTTTGGGAAAAATTTCGACCTTTTTCGACCCCCCCCCCCCCCAACTGGTCGGACCTCTTACAGGAATGCAGTGGAAATATATTCATGCTCCTGTGTACATCTTCATCTAGATAAAATTAAATGTGACTAATCTAGTTGTGATACAAATCGATTTTTTGTTTCTATCCATTTTTCTACATTTATTTATTTATTTATTGTCTATGCTTTGATTTTTTCATTGGAAAACAGGGAAATGCATTCGGCGCAGAAGAATCAGGGACGTTGGAGTTTCAGGCTTTGAGAAATCGAGAATTTCCCGTTCAATTTTTCAACTACGAATGCACAATTAGGATTAGCGTAGAAAACTAATGAAGGTTGATGAGTGAAAAGCATAAATTAAATCATAAAAGTGTCGAAAAACATCATTAATGGTAGAAAATTGCTCACGAAAAGATAAAAAAAAGTTGTACCGTGGTTCTATCATTTAATAGGGAACCGCAATAACAAATTCGGTAACAACATACACCACTTTGTAGAAAAATGAATGAGCTATCGAATGGTACCAAGCATGCACGCACATAGGGGATAGTAGGGTAAACCATCCTACCTGAGGCACCAGACACCCCCTCTGGCACGAAATTCGAAAAGCTTCGTCAAACACATCCCTGAACCATACATGTAACGGGGCCCTAAGGTCAGGGGGGTCGGGCGACTTTTTTGGGGCCGCGGGTCACTGATTCGACAAATTGTAGGGGGAGGGGTCTCTGAAGAAAACAAATTTAATTTTTTAACCAGAAAAGTCCAAAAAACGGTTCAAAAATAATTTTTCTCTAAAAAACCTGTAAAAAATGTATTCATGGCGCGGAGCGCCGAGAAAACTGACATTTTTGTTCAGAAATCGACATTTTTCATTAAAAAATTGACATTTTTCAGTATTTTTCCAACCAAAGGTACGGGGATCTCTGTAACTACCATATGGCTAGTCATAGGATTGAAAAATCTAGGGGGTTCCTATAGCACTTCCCCCTAATTACATGAATGCCCTGAACTTTTTAAAGACAGTTTTTGATTATTTTTATGCATGTTATGTATGATAAACATGCTTACGGAGCCTTTTTTGGTCCACCCATCCTTCCTTACCCTTCTCGATGAAAAATCAGGGACCACCCGCTTGGAAAATTCTTGCCGTGCATGTCTGTAACTAAGCACGGCTTAATCGGTTAAATATTTGTTGAATAAACTTAATTCAAAGTTGATCAATTTCTTCGAAAATCGAATTTTATAAAGTGCGTCTGAATTTTTGAGCTGCACTGTATATGTACGCAGTGAATCCACAACTTGTCTTGGCCCGAGTATCTGCGGTAGAGTTCTTACTTGAGATCTGTCAGTTATCTTTGAATTTTTTTGCACCATCCTATCCGGAAACTATAGAAATTAAATTTCGAAAAATTGATGCTTCGTGTGTACCCGACTTTACAAGATGAAGAATTAATGTTTTCAATGCTTTTCTATAACATGTAATCGTCGTTTTCATATTTCGAAGCAGTGAAGCCATCGAAATTCATCGTCGAGTGTGAAAAACACTCAATTCGACGAACTTGCATTTTTTAGGTGCACGCACACATAGGCGCAAAATTTAGAACTTTGCACTTTCGCAAATTGAATATACAGGGACGTGACTCACCACTATTGTACGAATCTTCAACGCCGCTTTTTAACTTTTCGGCCCTCTTTTCCGCTTTACGGACGGCCAACTCGAAATCAGTTTTGGGCACTTGAAACAGGAAATTAAAGAGCAATATAATTAAACAACGAAAAAGTATGTCTTGGCGAACTTTTAGCAAGTCCCATGGATCGTAGTTCATACTGGGTCGGTTTAAAATATTGACCATATTTTTTGTAAAACCCTTCCTCTGTGACTTCGACTTTATCCGCACCAATCAATTCTTCTGAAAGAATGAAATATGGAAACAAAAGCATGCAAAGCAATATTTCCACGATTTTTTTCCTTTAAATTCACGTATGAACCAAATTTTTTGTCGATTCTTATTTTGTTGTAAATCGAATTTACAACATTCAAAAATTTTTATGTGAAGAATGAGAATCGCTGTCTCTTTTCATACAATCACTCACTTTGCCCGTTTTCCGTAAATTTGTAAATTAGCTTAGCGCCGCCGGGCATGGCTTCAACTCTACGTCGCCGAGAACGTCGGCATCCGGGAGTAAAATTCGCCGAATTGGGAACAACTACAAGTATAAACGAATAAACAAAACATAGTTCTTTTAGTTTATTGCAATAGGATCTATACATCAACACGTGAATTTTCCGACAAACACAAGACGCCCTTGTTACAATATGAATTGGCATCTATAGAAGGATTGAAAAAATAGTGTGGCCAAAATTCGGCAGCCAATCAGTAAGACAGAATGAGTAAAACCCTCTAAAATCTAACCTTGAAACTCTGATTGGTTTAGTAAATTTTCATAATGTGAGGCTCGTAGAAGAAACTAAACATCTTAAAAAATTTGCGTTGAGGGCGAGAACTAATTTTTACCGCCAAATTTATCCTATTAGGTAAAATCACAACTGCACACAAGCAATCGGGAATCAGAAAGAGACTTAGTTTTCTTATCAGACTTTTAAAAAAGTAACTAATGATCAATTACGAATTGGTACTTGAGATGAAGTTATTTCTGAATACCGAGTTTAAACCTTTTTTATTCTAATATCTTATAGAAGGAACGCGCTTTCAAAATTTCTAACAAGAGATTAATTGATTTTTAAATTAAAATTAGATTCTTGGAAATTTCAAGCTCATAATAACTTTGAAATGAATTTAATTTACTATTGCATTATAATATACCAAGCTTAGGTGTCGGCAAAAAAATTCGTTCATGCGTGTCGTTAACTTGCCGGACGTATATCGTCGATTCATCTTCGTCGCTCGAATCTGTCAAACTCAATGGTAAATCCGCTGCGGATACTTTATCTCGCGTTTCATGTATGGCGTCACCAGTATCAGAATCACTGAACAAAGACGACGCTCCGATCGCCGACCTGGTTTCCCGCAATCGATTCCTCGCTATCAGCGATCTTTCACGTTTCTTTTGTGATTTTTCGACAATATTTGATTTTGAAACTAAAACTGGCGACGTTTGTTTTAATTGAATTTCAGATTCGCGAGTCTGCCGCTTGGAGGATTTTTGTAATTTTTGTGGAAGAATCTCATGTATTCTATTTCCGGTAATTTCCGATTTTTCGCCACTGTTCGACGATTTCTCGGTAATAATTGATTTCGAGATGAGAACGGACGACGTTCGCCTTAATTGCGTGCCAGACTGGCGATTTTTTTGTTGTGATAATTCTCGCAGATCTCGCTGAACGGGGTCATGTATTTGATTTCCCGTTATAACTGATTTTTCACTTTTTGTCCGAGATTTTTCGATAACATTTGATTCCGAAGCGTGAACTGGCGACGCTTGCCGAAATTGGATGTCAGACTTGCGATTTGATGATGACTCTTGCAAAATCTGTCGATCAGTGTCTTGCATTTGATTTCTCGTTATCGCTGATTTTTCGCCTATGTTGTGCGATTTTTCAATAATATTTGATTTTGAGACAACATGCAACGTTTGCCTATTGTAGATTTCAGATTCGAAATTTGGCTGCTTTGAAGTTTTTTGTATTTCTTGTCGAACTAATGCCAGCGATTGATCATTGCTGTTGTCCGATGAGGACGTACCCGACGAATCGACGTGGACGGGCGGCGAAGGCTGCGTCGCTATCGGCAGAAGTTCCGTCGCTATCGGCGAAGGTTCCGTCGCTATCGGCGAAGCTCCCGTCGCTATCGGCGAAGCTCTATTGCCGACGAACGTACAATTTTCATCGATTTTATCGGAACCAATGCGAGTAGCTTCCTTCCGCAAATTTTTCCGTTTACAACTATGCGATGGTGTAGAATGAACTAGGCTGAAAAAGAGACGAATGTTCAAGAAAAGTCGCTAGTCAAAAAATTGAGAATTAGGAGCGAAAATTGATTATCGTCCAAATTTTTCCACGTAAAAGAGCTAATTCTACTCTTCTTAGGTTAAGAAAGTTTTCTTCAAAAAGTAAAGTCATTCCAGACCAGTATTGAGAAAAAACATATCAAAAGCTTACTTTATAAACGTGAGGCTCTTTTCGTGATTATAATCTTTCATAGGCTTGGGTTTCTTCCTTAAATAAATGAAAAAATTTTACCCTGATCAGACATGTGTGGCAAGAATTTTCTAGGGGAGGGTCCTGAGACTTTTGATCGAGGAGTGGCGATGAGTGAGCAGAAAAAAGAGCTCCACAAGCATGTTTATATCATATTAGCATGCAGAAAGGTAATAAGAAAAACAGTCTTCAAAAAAGTTCAGGGGGAATCGTATGAAGATTTATCCGGGCCAGGGAGGTTTCCAGGATCTCAGCTAGGAGGGTTTACGCGCCCGCGTTATGTGGCTGGCGTGTCGCTGCGCCCCTAAGCGTAAGATATTTCGTTGTCAAAAACAAATGTTCTATATTTAAGTAACTCGAATCCCCACAATCAATAAACACTAGATAGTCATTGTCTAACCAAAGTTGATTATTCCTGCAAAGATCTTGGCGTATTTATCAGCAGCGATTTATCTCATAGAGTACACTGCGCTAACATCATTGCTAAAGCGTCAAAAATAGCAAATATGATTCACAGAGCTTTCATTTCAAACGATCAAACATTGAAAACTAAGGCCTTTACTAGCTATGTTAGACCAATCTTGGAATATGCATCTGTTGTATGGAACCCATATCTAGTAGTTGATATTCAGAAAATCGAGAATATTCAACGTAAATTTACAAAGAAAATACCCTCCGATAAAACTTTGTCCTATCAGGAGTGGTTATAACTGCTGAAATTAGACAGACTGGAAGTCCGTCGATTGAATAGTGATGCTATCTTCACATATAAGATAATCAAAGAATCATTTTTACCCTATGATGAATTTTTTGCACTCCACCCCCATCTTCTGCTCGTTCTAGCCAACGGCATCTATTATACATTCCCAAATACAATCTTGATTGTAGAAAAAATTCATTTGCAATTCGAAGTGCAAAATTATGGAATTATCTTCCAGAAAAAGTTAAGGCTGCAACCTCGGTTGTAGCTCCTAAAAGGTATTTAACAGAAATTAATTTTGATGTTTTTTAAAGGGGCGTATGTAAGCGCGTCACCGCCTGTCGTCTCTTGTTCTTACAATTTTCTTGCGTTTGATTACTAATTCATGTTCGTGTTACTTATATTTCTCCATGACATTTGTTTTATCATTTTGTAAGTTCTAAGTAAATAAACTAAACTAAACTAATATGTATAAGGTGAACGCCCGTCCGGTTAACCTCCTTCCAATAGCCCACTAAGCATAAGCGTTTATTATAAGATGAAACACAGGAATACCGATGTGATCTAATATGTGAGCCTTATTATTCTGTGTGTGATTGAAAACGTTTTCAAAATGATTAATCTGTTATGTGGGCTTCTACTGCGTTTTTGAATAATTTGTTGAAAAAACATTGTTTTTTTAATACCACATTCGTTTACAAACTTTTTAGTTTTGGCTAGTTGAAATTCGAATGTGCCTGTAAAATTTTGACTCCAAAAGATAATTGGCCTGTGGAGAAAAAAATCCTGGACTGTAAGAATAAAAATTCAATCATATGATACAATTATCAAGCAAGAAACCTACGTACGCTTATAAAGAGGCCCATGAAACAGAAATTTTTCAAACAGACGACGCACTTTTTGGAATTTAGTTCTTAGCTTTTCCGGGAAATGGACGAAAATATGTTACTTATTCGGATTAGCGGCAATTGTCTTCGATCCATTCATGTCCACATGTTCATTGTTTTTCTTGTTTTGCGAAACCGGCAAGCTTATTTGGCTGGTTGTTGAACCGATAACCGAGCTGCCCACTCCTTCAGATGTGGTGACGTACGAATTGATCTGAGAATGTGAGAAAGTTCATATTTTTCACGTAATATTATCGGCAACTAAAATAATTTCGAAAATATTTTTACATAACTTGTCTCAAAATTCTTGACGTTAGGTTATGGTTAACAAGAACACTGAATATGTGTACGGTTGAACACGGGTGAAGGCTTATGTATGTGTGTCTTGGGTATCAGGGACAGTCGAACGTTAAACCGAACGTACCATACATGTGCACGGCCAGTCAGCCTGAGGGGATAAACTGGGATTACGAAAACCAATGCAGAGAGCACTAAAACGAACAAAATCCTTCGGCAGTAACCATACATGTCGTGGGAGGGGTTTGGGCCATGGAGGGAATTGACGTCCAGCAGATTTGACCCCGCCAGCAAAGATTGAGAAGATGACGAACGAAAATGAGCAAGAGAGAGGAGAAGCTTCTCATAAAAATGAATATGATGCTGTAGCATAACAATATTTCTAAACAAAGCATACTTGATTCCAAAGAAGTAACATAAACTTCATAAAGTGTTGTATAAGCGAATAATTTCACATACCTGACCAATATAGGTTAAAGAATATACTACTTGGATGTTAGAAGATCTTTCTTTTCGTTATCAAGAATGAAAAAAATTTATATTCCACCCCCTGTCCTAGCTGATCCCAAGCACAATTTCTGTGCAGTGCATGTATGGTAGTAACTCTGGGTTGAAAAGACTGGTAGCCAGAGTTTTTTCCGCATGTCTCCATCGGCACCGTGCGGAAATGAACCAAATTTTTTTCCGTACACGAAAATTTTTCCCGTTCGAAGTTGAAATCATGTGACAAATGTGTAAAAAGATCAAAAATTGTGGATTGCCAGGAAAATCTTTCTAATTATCTGTTTTTCTAGTTCAAAAACATTAGTTTAGATTGATTTGGCATAATTAATAGTTGTTGCTGTCATATGTGTGATTAGAGCTGAAGGCATGGCCGTGCGCAAGGGGGGGGGGGGGCGGGGGGGCGGCCGCCCCCCCCCCATTGAGGCAGTAACTCTAAACCGAAAAGATGCGTTTTGGTGGACTTTAAAAGGTCAAAATCTCATAATTTTCCGGCGCTTCGCGCCGGTCATGGGTATAATTATAACTATATTCTATCAGGCGCGGCCGTTAGCATATCTACTTCGACTTACTAATTAATGCTCAACAGTTTCTATCAATCAAGTTAGATCGTTTCATTTTCTAATCGTTTACAGTCAATTATGTCGCCGAAAATAGAGATTTTTCATCATGTCTCTCAATTTTTTCCCTCGATGATTGGAATTTTTTAAACGTTTGCAATCTGAACTTTTGCGTTTATTGAAGGTGGAAATTGAAGACATCACTCTAGAACGCGATTTCAAAACATTTGTTCACGAATTATCTGTTGGAGAGATTTATTTTTCAGCGTTTTAGAATACAAAAACCCAAAAATTTTTCCGGCGCTTGGCGCCGGAATGGAAGGCAAATTACGCTTCATCAGTTTGATTTTAATTTATTTCCCAACGTTATGAAGGTTCATTTTCCAGCGTTTTAGAAAGTGAAAATCAAAAAATTTTTCCGGCGCGAAGCGCCGGACAAATAAAGTGTTTTAGAAACGTTTTAGAAAGTGAAAATCAAAAAACTTTTCCGGCGCTCCGCGCCGGACCTTTCTATAGAACACCAATATATTCTTCATGAGCTCATTTTGACTAACATAACCAGAATTTTCTCAATTTTTTTCCTCATTTTTGCAGGTTTCTGACTACAAATACAACAAAATGCTTGGGTATGCTCCTAAAATGCATAAAAAAGCAACCGTAGCCACATTATAAGCGTTTTTAAAAATGTGGAAAATTTTTGGAAAATGAGGAAAAAAATTTTGGTTCCGGTTCTCATGTGGAAAAAATCTTCGAGGAAAAAAAACGATGATGCACACAGTATATCCGCGTAAGATCAACATTTCTGGGGCTATTCAGTGAAAAAATCTAGTCCGCCCCCCCCCATGAAAAAATCCTGCGCACGGCCCTGGCTGAAGGTTTACAGATTTCGATTGATTTTTCAATTAAAATATTTTTTTTATATTCTAGAGCGCTGGAAAATGTATGTTTCCAACCCTTATCCCTGAAACAAAAGCTTTACATTTTCAGCCGAAAATCGTGTATTAATCTTTTCTCGATGACAAAATTTGTGTTCAGAAACTTCAAGCGAGAGAAAGAATTCATGAAGGAAGACTAATAAAAAATCTCTATTCGCAACAAAATCCACACCGAATACTGAAGATTAGCGATTGATGAATGAATGAGATGAGGAACTTCAAATCATGAAAACCAAGCACGTTTAACTTTTCCGGTGCGCATCAGCGCTTCTGAAAAGTTGGAAAATGAATTCTAGAGACAATTTGTAATACTCTCGGTTTAGATTTCCCCTAGAAAGATGATGGTATTAAATAAATGTACGAAGGACAGTAGGAAGAATCATTTTATATTATTAAATTTTATTTTTTTATAATTTATATTCACCGTGAAAATTTCAATTGTCGCTATATTTTCAAAGAAAGCATAGAATTTTACTTACTGTAGTAGAGGCGTAGCAGATTCCTGGAAACAATCCAGGATAACTGAGAAATGAACCTAAACCTTTTTCTGGCTGTGCCGGCGCTCCGCGCCGGAAAAATTGAGATTTTGACCCTCTAAATTGCACCTTTTCATATGCTATCGGTAGAAACGTCCGAAAAAAATTTCAGTTCTGTGCGGAAAATGCCTCAAAAAATTTTGTCACACAGCCCAAAAAAGTCCGAACTGGGCGGAAAAAACACTGCCGGTAGCAACTCACATTATGGTTAAAAAAGTGCGCACTGTAATTCTTATCTGCCCAAAATCCATGAGTAGTAAATGAGCATCCTAATTGACGGAGACAATAAATACAGAAAATTTTCGCAGCCGGTATGTTATTTCAAAAAAATTATGTAAATTGATCGGGAATTTGAATCTTTTCATCAGCCACTGCACTTATGTAAAAATTATGAGACAAAAATATGCACAGTTCATTATGTAATTCTCACATTTGAGTTCGAATCATCATCAGTCATTGGCATTCTCTCGTCGCTCTCCATAAAATCGCCCGTGCGAGTAGACATTTTATGGCGTTGGAGAATTGCGGAATAGTCTATCGATCCAACAGTCGTCATGCAATTGGGCGTTTGTTTTTTGTTTGATTTCGATGTTTGATCGTTGAGATCGCGATTTCTGGCGGACAAAGGCTTCCTGGCTTCGCAGACTATGTAATCTTAAAATCGAAAAAGATTAAAATCTGAATCTAATTCTCGCCATGGTTACTTTGGTGTCGCACTAAAGAATAATCAGTTTTCGAGCTTACTGGATAATTTCATCAAAAATACAGATATTTTCAATTTTACAATGCTCAATAACAGATTTAGGGCCAAATAACAGAAGGCAGAGCAAGAGTCGGTAGGAATAAATGCAGGATCAATCTTGGACTACGCTCGGCTTCTTATAAATTCTCAATTTTTGAATCCGGGACTATTGAAAGTTTCAAATTCTCATTAAAAATTTTCCGAATGAATTCTGCCGAAAAAAAATCCTTAATCGCCCAAATTTTTCATTTCTAATGAAAATAACGCTCAAACTCACGAATTTTCGCTTATAAATAGCACTTCAAAATGTAGCATCTCAATTTTTGACAGAATAACGGCTATCCAAATTTTGTAAAAACACCTCTCACCCCAAGCAAAGTGATTTGCGTAGATTTTTTTCTTTATTTGCTATATCTCACAGCGTTGTGAATCAGGAGAAATTTTTGGAAGAAAGCCTTTTGGCATCACGGAAGGTAAAATTAAGTAATTCTGGAGCATTTTTGCAAATAGGGAGAAAAAATTAGCAAAGTTGCGGAAACTTGTGCCAAAACTTACTTCCGGTCAGAGCAGGATTTGGAGTAAACAAAGCAAATGTCCACAGCTCCTTATATTTAATGCAGTGTTGTCAACACATTTTTTCTGTGGTCGATTGCTTCTAGCATATACGAAGATACACTGCCTCATCAAAGAACAATCTTGGAAACACCACATGAATAATAGTTATCATAAAAAAAATCGAATACTCTGGTTCTAATTTTACTTAGATCACTCTACGATTACTCGTTCTACACTTATTCTACTTTCTGTGATATATCACGGTGGAGTAAGCTGGGAGAAGATGAAAATACTCTACGACCTCTCCTGGATTATTTTTTGCATAGGGTTGCAGTACTGACTTTTTCCATATTTTTTTCTCTTTTTGCTCCATGTGATAAATCACGACAAATTTTTCGCTGTTTTTGCTCCACATATGCACTTTTTCTACTCCGTGAATGCTCCCAAATGACTTGCTCAACCTTCTGTGATAACAAAAATTTCACTCCCCAAGAATTGCTCACTTTTTGCTCCAAATTTACTCAAGCATTATTTTAAATTTAATTATTCCAACTTACACGATTCGACGCTTATTCTAGTATACGTTTAGCAAATGATGAGCAATTATTAATCGAATCGTACTTACTTTCATTATTAGCACCGCAAACACGACTTTCTGTAATGACTGCTAATTTTCGACGGTCCGAAGACTGCTCGTCTGAAAACAATTAAGTCCAAGCCAAAAACGGAATAAATCTGAGTGTAAATGATTTTTAAGCACTGTTTTTTCAGCGCGGCGCTAATAAAGTTGGGCCTGAGCTAATGAAAATTTTAGTCGAGCCAAGAAAAATTAACAAAGTGAAGAAAATTAGCGGATGCGCTAATGGGTATGCCGCAAAAACAGCAGTGTTCTCAAAACATGGAAAATCAATTATTTTACAAAATTTGGGCAACTAATTCGACTCTTGGGAAATGGATGAAACGGTGTTTGTGAATGTACTTATCATTACGAGTGATGACACGAAGTATTCCGGTCCAGGATGTCACCACACAGACTGCATACCATTCGATGATAACGGTGGAGAAGAAAAACATGCTTCATCTTCATCGGTGCTCAATCGATCGACGATGTGGGTGCGCTGTTTGGCTGAACAGAAAAAATTAATGAAAAAGTTGCAGTTAACACAGATTAGTACTTTACAGGAAATATTCGCCGAAGATTTAACTAACATTGACGAAACTTCCTTTTCCTTTTTACTGTTCACTTTCCGTGCATCCTTAGCGTTCACTGAAAAATAAACAGCCTAATGCGCACGAAATTAAAATTTCCAGTCGAAAAACAATCTAGTTGAATATGGGTGCTTACTGGGCGATGGAAATTTGAATTCATTTGCTTCATTATCCAGACCTTTCGAACGCTATAAGTACAACAGTATACAATCTCCAGGGAATGTTTGATCAGATTGACGAAATCAAATTCTATCGTGTGAGCATGACTTACACGACGTCTTTTGTCTTGCAGGAGTTTCTCCTTTTCTAATTCTATTAGACGTAATTTTTCCTCGGCCTTACGTTTAATTGATGGTAATTTGCCTTAAATGATGTACGATAGAAGGCCTGATCAATAATGGGAATAAAACCATTATTCGAGCAAAGAAAATAAAGAAATTCAAACAAATTATATAATTCAGGGGATTATTTTTTGTCCGGCAACAAAACAGGAAATTTGTTTGGAAAACAAAAGAAAACAATAATTGATGATTCATGCGTACTGAAAAATAAGCGGATGGCAATCACTATAAGAATTGAGGAGCTTACTGAAACTAATCGTATTATCGGATAAACTCGTGTTATCATTGATTCTTTTTTTGTGCCGCAATGGTGGACGAGGACTGATATCCGGAATTTGCTAGAAAAAATATTCGATGAAGCGTAATCACAGATTGACCAAACGTATCAAAAGTGTTTTTTGACCAAACGTATCAAAAGTACCGCTTAACGAAATTAGATACTCAAAACTCACATACTGACAACTAAGAAACCTATGGGTTTGATAATAGAATTAGTCATAAGAACTTTGTGATTCACTGACTGCATAAATGATTATTACGATATCGATAATAGAACATATGCATTGTACTCAAGAATCACTCACCTTCCGCCGAACAGGAACCACCATTATTTGTAATACCCAATCAAAAGCGAGAAACTGCAGCCCTGAACAATTAGAAATAATTAGTTACACACGTAGCGAGATAATGAAAGAAAAAAACGGAAAAAAACATGTATAACAAACAAGACATGAATGGATGAATCCGACATGAGAAAGATAACGAACAACATTTTGCTTGTCACAGGCTTTTCACCTGAGGCCCTTAAAATCGAAAATTTAGGTAGGGTTAAAGTCGTAAATTGTAAGGGTAGTATTTGACATATGCCCAGCGCCGTACCGCGACCTTTTTTTGCTCCCTACTTTATTGCGGTGGGGGTGGTCTGAGTACTTCCACCACAAAACAACTCTCACTTACAAAAATGAATAATGCCCCTGCTTTACACTTTTATAGTCAAAAAAGCTTTACTATTTCCCCCCCCCCCCCATTTTCCAGCTCCCAATCATGCAACATGGATGTACTAATTATACGCAGAGAATGGTTGGATTTTCAAGATTGTCGTGTCAACTGATTCCTGTACATTTCAAGAATCGGGCACAACATACTTTTGGAAAGATTATTTGGACCAACATCATCAGGAGTATGTGCACATTCCATAACTAATAAGGGTTGCAACAGTGCTTCCAATTGGAAGTGCTGATGCCAAATGTGGCTTTAGTATTATTAATCACATTTGATTATGAATCACGAGTTTGAAACTGGGTACCACTCCTACACTCATGTCCATCCGCGTCAACGGACCTCGGATGTCTCAGCTCGTAGCAGGAAAGTATGCCGCAGCTTGGGTGGAGGAACACAACCATATGCGCACAGAAGACCCGATGCAGAAGCTGCAAAAAGGAAAGCAGGACGAAGAGGAAGAAGTTTAAGAACATAATGTTTTACTTCCCAAGGGGCGATTTTTTGATAAATCACATATTTACATAATCCATTATTATTTACATAACTCATTATTTGATCTCCCAATTTGAATATAAAATGATTTTCTACGAGTATTATATATACAAATGTGCTGATATCCTTTCGTAAAAATCGCTACATGGCACAGAAGTTCCATACTTTCCTATTATCATCTGCTCAGTAAATGTGTCAAAAAGACCAGTGAGTAATTCCTCTCAAGCACACATTGTGCAACTTTTCTCGAATTACTGTACCCTACTGAGGAGAGGATGAGGTCTATCAAAATTTTTTGCTATAGCGACATGTTTTTACCGGGCGGGTAAATGAATTTCCAAATCTAAGACCGGGGTAATACCCCCCATGGGGTGCTCTGCTTTTCACGCGGCCTAAGTTGCGCAGAGCAATCTTGGCATGCAAAACTAAAAACTGACCAGAGTAAAATGAATGGAAAATTATAGACTGCTTAAATAAAATGTCGAACAACGCGCTTACATCAGCGCTAAAACTTAATACAAGATCGGTTTTCGACCTTTTTTAATTCTAGTCATTTATAATATTGAGAGATCTAGTACCACTACCTGCAGTACTATTTTGTAAACTAGTTCAAAAAGTAGAGGCCAACCGGGTCAAATTTTCAAATAGCGACGAAGTTCAAAATTTGTGGTATACAGGGTTATTGTTTGGAGTCCAATTTTTACTTCCGGCCGGAGGTTCGACGTATAATATTAAGCCCGCTATGCAGGTTGAAAGGACATTTGTTTGGTCTATACTTTTCACAATAATGTAATTAGAAAATATATGTCATTTCGATCCGAGATTATTTGTATCCCAATCCAATGCCTTGAATGGTAGGATAAACATGACTTGAGAATATTCACACTACAATTGTATGACTGTATGTATAGTATTATTTTTTAATAAATGCTTGTAATTTAGAATATTGCAAAAATTAGCGCTTCTGTCAGAAAGACAGACTATAGTTTAGTGAATTTTGGTACTGTATGATTCAGTAGAAAGACTGTTTTTTTCCCCCCAAATGGTGCTTTTTCGGTAAAACAATTTTCAGCTGCATTCCTGATGAGGAAAGAAAATTCTGGGACTTGGACATTAGAAAAAATACATTTTGGTGTTTTTTAGAAGGTACAATTGTCAAAATTTTCAGAACTATTTTTTTCCTAAATCACTCTGAAACTGTTTTTTAACATTAGCCGATATTTTGAACGCGTATTAGTGCCTACCTAAGTCACCAAAACAATTAATTTAGTTGAAGTGACTTAACTATACGAAATAGAAAAAAAACGTATTTTAATGATAATAAATCAATCGATATTCTAATGCGCGCACACATTTAACGCTTGAGTCGAATTTGATATAGTTTGCTCACAAAAAAAAATTAGACGCTATATCTTTTGTAAAGTGTATTCCGAGCATACAGAATGACATCCAAACCATCAATGAAATTTAATAATATGATTAAGTTTAATATTTTGAATTGATTGTTACAGTAAGGTTTTTAATTTTCTTGGCATGAAATTTTAGCATATAAATGGGACAACAATAAGAAAATTTAATACAGATAATGTTCAATGACTGCATACTGTAAGTTCAGGGTTTTTCCTCACCGGTCGTTCCGCATCTTGCGGAAATCGGCCAGAAAAATTTCAGCACCGCCATTAAAGACCACTAAAAACATTGAAAAGTTTCCGTTCCGTGCGGAAAACTCGGCTAAATTTTATAAGTGGGTTCCCGGCCTTTTGCCTAATTACTGTATATGAGTTTTTAATTTTGAGCATGGATTTCTATGACTAGTGAGTAGACATTTATGTTTCCTTTAAAATTTCCCTTAGGCTTAGGCGTAGGGCGCAGCGCGGAGCACATAGGCGGGCGCGAGGCGCCCGTCCTGTTGAGGCCCTTCGAAATGATGTTGTTAGTTAAAATAGTATCAAGGGTCTTAAAGGAATAGTGTTCATACTTTCTGCTGAAATTGTGCAGTGGTATACGCATCAAGTCTACACGCTGGTGGACCAGGTTCGATTCTTCAAGTTGGGTAGGATTTTTCTGTAGTGACAAGGAGTATGTGACATGAGTGCCTAATTTTATGCAAATGTGTTCCTAGATGCCAAGAGCCCTTGGATTTTCGAACTGATCTGGATAGCTGGCATCATGAGGAGTCGGAAAATGCCAGTTTGGATTATAATTGGGAAGGGGGCCGACTTGTAAAAAAGTTGAATGAATGAATGATTTTTATTACTTGTCGGAGTGAACGCAAAATTACAATACAAAGTATGGTTAGACGAGAACGAGGAAATAATTAATAAACATGTAAGATAAATTTTAGAAGTTTCAAACGATTAAATTAAAGATCGAAAATAGGGATACAAGGTCGAGAGAACGCGCTATGGTAAACAATTTAATGACAAGTAAAAGAAAGCGCAGATTACATTTCTGTAACAGGCTAACTCGCTTCCACAACACAATCTGAAAAATCAATTTTGGCAATTTTCATTTTGAATGTGTGTAAATTGGATTCCGAAATTCCGAAAACTGTCCAAAAATTTTCTGCACAGTGCCGAAAAAATCCCTGTGTAAGTTGATAGAAAGAGCTTTTGAATGACTCCTTAATTGACTTCGCTACGAAGTAGAAAAAAAATCCAACAAAAAAATTAATGTGAATCAATCGATAGCAGATATGCACAGCAAGAATTTTTCAGGGGGGAGGGTTCTTGAACTTTTTATCCAGGGGGTAGAGGGGTGGGCGAGCAAAAAAAACAAAAAAATTCTGAAAGCTTGTTTTTCATACAGAATATGCACAAAAACCACCAAAAAATCTGTCTTAAAAAAGTTCAGGGGGGTGTTTGACGATTTTTTGAGGACAGAGGGATGGTCAGGGTCTGAGGTATGGGGGTTTAGCCCCCTACCACCCTCCTATGTGCATGTATGATCGATAGTCTATGTATTCATCAAGCACGCAAGTGAGACTAAGACTGTATATAAATGAGTCGAATGTGCTGTAGTTAGCTGACAGACCAATTTGAAAAAATGAAAATTGGGGCGCATCTCAGATGCCTATGTGTGATTTTAAACTACAGTGTAATAATCTATTAATTTATAGCCCCCTTATCAATATCGGTATATACTTTGAAAGTGTCTGCTATTTCAGCTTTTCTGTACATGATGCATTCATAATACCTGTAAGACGTCCGAAAAGTCGGGGGGAAAAGCCCAACATTTCGGAGTGGGGGTCCCGAAATGACACAAATTTTTGTTTTTTGAAGGGGGGGGGGGGTTCCCGAACACTGTTTTTTTTCTCAAATCGTGCTTTTTTGGGGGGAAAATCGGAAAACGGAGAAAAATTTTGGGCTCTTTCCCCATTTGGGGAAAAAATTTTGGGGAGCGGATACAGAAAAGATGCATTTTGGTGAATAGGTAATAATTCAAAATTTTCCGGCGCTTCGCGTTGGTTATAACCTTAATTATCATTATTATTTATTACCTAGCTCAGGCGCGGCTTTTAGCATGTCTACCTTCATTTATCACTTAATCTATAATAGTTTTCATCATCTTGAACGTCTTATCTCATGTTTTAATTGGTAATCTTCAATATTTTATCATGATATTTAACGAAAATTCGCATTTTTTCCTTTTGAGAAAGATCAATACGTCAAGTCTCTAGCTATTTGATGCGATTATTCCTTTGCTAACGTAAAATCAATGTAAAAGCTTGATAGAAACATCCTTCGGAAATTTATACTCTTCTTACTCATATATTTTTGAGCAAGTTCATGGGAGTTTACACATAAATTAGAGGTTTTAAAAATTTTTCAAGTAAAATTATAGAAATTACTAGGGATGGGCCGGATATCCGGATCCGCGGATATCCGCCTAAATTTTAGGATCCGGATCCGCTAAACGAGATTTTTTAGGATCCGGATCAGTGTTTTTTTTTGTACTCGGTCCATTTGTACTGGTATACAAACCGACCTCTCAAAAACCGTTTGTACTCTTTCAGAATCAGAACCACAGAAATGTTGATAAATTCCTGGAGAACTGTATTGTTAACAACATGCTTCACCCGCTCCTGTAGAACACCAATATATTTTTCATGAGTTCATTTTGACTAATATAACTAGAATTTTCGCAATTTTTTCCTCATTTTTGCAGATTTCTGACTCCAAATACAACAAAATGCTTGGGTACTTATGCTCCTAAAATGCATAAAAAAGCATCCGTAGCCACATTATAAACGTTTTTGAAAATGAGGAAAAAATTTTGGGTCCGGTTCTCATGTGAAAAATATCTTCGAGGAAAAAAACGGTGGGTTGGGGCCACCGTTTTTTTTTTCCTCAAATGGGGTCTTTTGAGGGAAAAAAATTTCGGAATGAGGAAAAAAATTTTGGGTATGGTTCTCATTGTGGAAAAAATTTTGGGGAACTCTAAACCGAAAAGATGCGTTTTGGTAGACTTTAAAAGGTCAAAATCTAAAAATTTCCCGGCGCCTAGCGCCGGTCATGGCTATAATTATAACTATATTCTATCAGGCGCGGCCGTTAGCATATCTACTTCGACTTACTAATTAATGCTCAACAGTTTCTATCAATCAAGTTAGCTCGTTTCATTTTCTAATCGTTTGCAGTCAATTATGTCGCCGAAAATAGAGATTTTTCATCAAGTCTCTCAATTTTTTATTTCGATGATTGGAATTTTTTAAACGTTTGCAATCTGAACTCTTGCGTTTATTGAAGGTGGAAATTGAACTTGAAGACATTACTCTAGAACGCGATTTTAAAACATTTGTTCACGAATTATCTGTTGGAGAGATTTATTTTTCAGCGTTTTAAAATACAAAAACCCGAAAATTTTTCCGGCGCTACGCGCCGGAATGGGAAGCAAATTTTACTTCATCAGTCTGATTTTAATTTATTTCCCAACGTTATGAAAGTTCATTTTCCAGCGTTTTAGAAAGTGAAAATCGAAAAATTTTTCCGGCGCTTCGCGCCGGACCAAGAACTAAATAAAATTAGATGATTCTAATCGGAATCACAGAAATGTTGATAGCAGAAAAATTCATGAGAACTCTATCGTTAACTTGCTTTATCCGCTCCTATAGAAGACCAATATATTCTTCAAGAGCTCATTTTGATCAACATAACCAGAATTTTCTCAATTTTTTTCCTCATTTTTTTGCAGGTTTCTGACTACAAATACAACAAAATGCTTGGGTATGCACCTAAAATGCATAAAAAAGCATCCGTAGCCACATTGCGTTTTTAAAAATGTGGAAAATTTTTGGAAAACGAGGAAAAAAATTTTGGGTCCGGTTCTCATGTGGAAAAAATCTTCGAGGAAAAAAAACGGTGGTTGGGGCGGTCCCCCCCCCCACCAATCGCAGGCATGGTAGGGTGGTTGGCAAGGCTTTTGGTTTTTTTCCGATTGAAAAAATTTTTTTTGATTAAAAAATTTTTCATTAGAAAAACACAAAAAAAATTTGGAGTGAGCCGCTGAAAATTTATCTTTGCAATCAAATATTTTCTTCAAGTTGCCCATTGCAAACCTGGCCTGTGCAAATAAAACCCTGCATCATTCATTCAAGATTTTCGTATCACTGAAAGATGTTGATCGAGATACAGTATAATTCAATTGACATTTCGAATATCAGAATATATTTCTAAATGGACTAACTTAGATACTGCGAATATAAAGAATAGTGGTGATCAGGAGACTGTGCTACATGTTGACTGTGCTGATGACTGGACGTCATCGATTCGATCGTGATATCATCGTGATCATAACGTAGATAGAAAAAACAGGTTTGTGTTATATCGCAAAAGACTTCGCTATTCGAGTTTTACTGTAGACATGAGTCGGAAAGATTTCAATTTTTTCCATGCCCACACCGGTGTTTTTTTGTGCCAATGCCAAATCATGGTTTTTGGGACAAAATAATTTGAAATGGCACAAAAAATTTTAAGCGTTTGTGCCCATTGGCACAAAAATTTTGGCTGGTCAAGCTTTAAATTTCCTTGATTTTTAGACGTTTTGGGCAGGGTTTTTTTTTGCACACAACAACCAAATTTCGGGCTGTTCAACCAAACTTTTTTTTGTCAAGTTGCACAGTGCAACTTAAGGCCTGACTGCTCTTTTGATTAAGTGATTAAGTTTTCTGTTTGGAGACGCATTTTTATCCGTTCTAAAATGGAAAAAAAGTGAAAATTTTCCGGCGCCTCGCGCCGGTTTCAATTTATTTATGATCTTTTATTTTTTTCTAGTGCGCGGTTACAAAAGTTCATTCCACATGGTGCTTATAGGTTCTAATTATCAACATATTATGGATAAATGTTTGATCCTGTATTGTTTGTTGACGAATTTGATGAAAACTAACATTTTTCCCGGTCATTTTCAAAAAATTTTTTTGCCATCTTCATAAAATTTTCGACCTTCATGTGATTAAAACATTTTGAATCATACCTGTACTTGGGGGGTTGGGAGGACCCCCCCCCCCCAACTTGGCCAACCCTGTACCCAAAATCATTTACCCCAACCCCCCCCCCCCAGTTTGAAAAAAATTAAAAAGATTCGCAAAAAAGTGTATGTTTTTTGGCCTTTTTTGCATACCTGTACTTGGGGGTGGGGTTGGGGGGGAACCCCCCCCCCCCCAACTTGGCCAACCCAGTACCCAAAATCATTTACCCCCCCAGTTGGGAAAAAATTAAAAAAATTTGCCAAAAAGTGTATGTTTTTTGGCCTTTTTTGGGAAAAATTTCGACTTTTCCCTACCCCCCCCCCAAAATTTCGGATTTACCCCCCCCCCCCCAACTGGTCGGAGGTCTTACAGGTTTTTTGGGAAAAATTTCGACTTTTTTCAACCCCCCCCCCAAAAAAATTTCGGATTTACCCCCCCCCCCCCCCCAACTGGTCGGAGCATACCTGTAAGACCTCCGACCAGTTGGGGGGGTAAATCCGAAATTTTGGGGGGGGGGGAGGGTAGGAAAAAGTCGAAATTTTTTCCAAAAAGGGCCAAAAAAACATACACTTTTTTGAAAATTTTTTCCAAACTGGGGGGGGGGTTTGGGGGGAAATGATTTTGGGTACAGGGTTGGACAAGTTGGGGGGTTCCCCCCAAACCCCCCCCCAAGTACAGGTATGGGTCGGAGGTCTTACAGGTATGTTTTGAATGTAGACATTTTTTGCTGAGTGAAAGATCCAAATTCTTAGTCGCTTGTCTAGTTTATGAATTTTAGTTTGTCCGACTGAAAATTCATTAAATTCACTCAGAAATCAAACCTTCTGTCTGGGATATAAATTGTGAAAAGAATCATTTTCCAGCGTTCTGGAGTGTATATTGAAATCCAGAAAAAATTTTCAGCGCTACGCGCCAAACACATTGCTCTGCTCTAATCTAGTCATATTAATTTATTCATTTTCTCCGCAAAACTCAGGAAATTGGGTTTTAAATGCCTATAACCGACGCGGATCGAATGAAATACAAGAAAACTAGTTTGCGATCGTTTTTCCGATAATTTAAGCAAATTTATCGATTTTAGAGTGAGCAACCAAAAATTTACCTGTGCAACCAAATTTTTTTCCCAAGTTGCACATTCCAACCTGTCCTGTACAAAAAAACCCTGTTTGCACTATAATGTGGAAAAAAATCTGGAATGTGAAAAAAATTTTTGAGGTCTTTCCACAAATGTGTAAAATGATTTGTGGTTTTCATATTGAAAAGATGCATTTTGGTGCATTTTAGGAGGTCCAAATCTCAAAATTTTTCGGCGCTTCGCGCCGGTTATAACTTTAATAATGATTATTCTTTATTACCAAGCTCAGGCGCGGCTTCCTTCCTCCCTAAATTAAAAAAAAAATTTCAGCAATATCATTGTATCTATAGAAAGAAGACGAAAGAAATTTATTAAATGCGAATAAATACACGAGTAAATGCGACTAATACAGAAAAGCTCATGGACGTGACAAAATCACGTGCGAATTGAGCTTTAAAAAACGACTCAATTTAGACCGAAAACAGGGCATGTTGTTCGAATGAATGATATCATTGGGTAGGGAATTCCGAACATCAATATTTCGCGAGCAAAAATCATGTTTTAAAGCGTTAGAGTTATATTTCGATTTATACAATTAAATAAGTTAGAGGCGCTATAATTGAATGGACTCAAAGTGAAAAATAAGCCCGGTGGAATAACTTTAAATTTCAAAATTAAGAACATGTAAGATAGGTCGATACACGTACATCTAAATGCAAGGTCATCAAGGCCAGATTTGTTGAGGCGCTCCTTATAGCTTAAATCTTTATATCCAAAAAGTCTTTTTGTAAACCTTCGTTGAACTTTTTCTACCAATTTAGTATCCCCAACCAGACAAGGATTCCAGAGTGGTGAACCATATTCCAGGATAGGGAGAACATAGGATTTAAAACTCAATTCATTGAAGTTAGAGTGAAAACATTTTGAAATCAAATTTGCCACCCTAGATGCTTTTTTAACCACATAATTACAATGGGCAGTTGCTGACAATTTTTCATTGAACATAACACCAAGATCCTTCATCTCTGAAACAGTAGGAATCAGAAAATCGTTTATATAATACTCAACTTTGGGGTTATTACTCCCAAGATGCAAAACAGAACATTTTTCCAGAGAAATACATAATTGCCGTTTCAATGACCATTCATAAACTTTGACAAGATCGCCTTGTAGTACTTCAGCATTTTCTGTAGCATTGAATATTTTCACGTCATCAGTAAAAAGATAAATTTCACTGCTAATACCATCAAATATATCATTTATGAAAATTAGGAACAATGTTGGTCCCAATACACTACCCTGAGGAACCCCACTAGTAACCTTAATTGGATTAGAGAAGCAATTGCCAATTTTTACCTGTTGAGTCCTATTAAATAAAAAACCATGTAACCATCTCAATAAAAAACCAGATATGCCATAGGAAGCTAATTTTCCAAACAGTTTTTCATGAGGAACAGTATCAACAAATGCTTTCTGAAAATCGATATAAATTGAATCTGTTGCTACTTTTTTATCCAAATTTTTAGCCCATAATGTTTTACAACTTAAAAGCTGAAGGACACAAGATTTTTTCTTTCTAAGTCCAAATTGTCTATCATTCAGAAAATTATTTGACTCAAAATAAGCCATCATGTCTACATTTATAATACTTTCCATAACCTTACATGAGACACAACATGAAGAAACTGGTCTATAATTTTCTACCTTTGCTGGGTCCTTTTTTCTGAAAATAGGTACCAGTGGTACCATACCACGTTTGATGTTTTCCAAATATCTGGTAATTGTCCAGTTCTAAATGAAATTTCAAAAATTGTTCTCAAAGGTTCTGCCAAAACTAGATATAATTTTTTCAGGAAAAAGGCACACAAACCATCAGGACCAAGAGACAGTGTAGGCTTCAAATATTTTAGAGTCAATAGGACTCTTAAGAAATCAAATTTGATTGATAAATCTTTATTAAACTGCTTTTGAGAATATTCAGGGATTTTTTTATTGTCCAAGATAAATACTGATCCAAAATATTGGTTGAATGTTTCACTTTTCATTTTATCATCAGTTATATCAGACTCACCAGAAACAATAACAGAGATAGTGTGTCTCAACTGAGTTTTATTATTGATAAATCTATAAAAATCCTTGATTGAATTCGATTTTAGCAAACATTCTTCCTTTCTTGCATAATATTTGATCATTGCAGTTTTCAAGACTTTGGAATTGTGTTTCAGTCTATTTTTGTTAGCATAACTACGATTTTTAACATAATTTTTCCACAAGTTTTTCTTTATTGATTTTAATTTCAAAAGATACTTTGGCAATCTAGAGGTTTTTGAGAATTTTTTCTTTTTGGGAACAAATTCCAGTATTAATTTCTTCATTAGTTCTAAAAAGACAAGATAGAAGTCATTAACAGTAATGCATTGTTCAAAAAAATCTGTCCAATCGACTTTTGCCAAATAGATTTGAAGAGATTCATAATCAGCTTTCCTGAAATCAAATTTATCATCATAAATGATTTTATCCTTGATTCTAACATTGATACTAAAATTTACAGTACAATGGTCACTCATAAAAAAATTTTCCCCTGTGGTGCAATTATTCACAAGACCAGGGAAATTACAGAATACTAAATCCAGAAAATTATAGCCACAAGTTGGTTTCATAACAAATTGCTCAAAACCGTTTCTTTTCAAACAATTGTGTAGTGGAAGGGCAAAATTGTCAATATGGGAAGAATATCCATACTGTTTCAAAGATGGTAGATTAAAATCTCCAAGAATTATACATTTGGAATTATCTGCAACACAAAATTCAAAAAGCAATATTACCCATAAGTTCAATGTCATATCTGGGTGGTCTATAACAGAGTATGCATTTAAGTTTGACACCAGTCAAAATAATTTCAAAAGTTTCAACATCGGGTAGAGATTTCTCTTGGGGTATTTTAGACATTTTAACCTTTAAATTTTTTCGATGTACAGCAGCAACGCAACCTCCATTCTGACCTTTTCTATCACAGCATAATACTTCATAATCGGCGTCAACACAAATGAGAGCATCTGGGATCTCATCAGATAACCATGTTTCAGTTATGAAAATAATGTCAAATTTTAAGGACACCAGTAAGTCATGGAATTCTATAAACTTATTTACAATGCTACGGGCATTGAATAAAGTACATTTTAGTTTTTTTGATTGAATACAATTTCCATTTTTAGCTATCAAGAATTCTGATTCAGATCCAGGGGCTACTCACGCTGTATAAATACGAGGCTTTTGAATTAGAATACCACGTGTATAGTCGATTTTCCAATTATGATCACCTGATTTATATTTATCATCAAGTTCTTTACATAAACGCCGACCCTGCTCTCTTTCTGCGAAAGTTAAATCTGGCCTTGCACGTATGCGGCTATTGCGATCAACTTCGTCCCATTGGTTTTTGTTCACAGCTTTGATCAACTCGCTCTTTGCTGTCGAGGAAGTTCATTTAACTTTAACGATACGTGGTAATTTAATATTACCGAGTAAATGTAAATCAAAGTAAGTTGCTTTTCCTTGTTGGTTGGTTGATTTCCCTGCAGTTGCATCACAATTCCCAAATTAAATAATTATATTTACATATCTTTCGTCAAACATTGAATTTAGACACTAATCCAAGCACAAACTAACTGAAAATAAGTCGTCTTTAAATTATTTTGATTTTCTTTTTATTCAGTAAATTCTAAAGAAATGTTAGAAAATTCCCCCCTTTTTGAAAATCCTGGATACGGGTATGCTCCATACCTGGACAATAGGTTCAACTGGATGCAACTCGGTACCAGATGAGGCGACCTTGGTAAAAAGATGACTTGATTCTCAGCACCAGATCATGTTTTGTGTATGAACCGATTTTAACCGAAAAAATGCAATCAAGAATTGAAAGGTTAACCAAGAAGTCAAGGAATCGGCCAATAAACCAGAGAATCAACTAACCAACCAATCAGTCAGGGAATCAGTGAACCAATCAGTCACAGTGAACCAACCAATCAGTAAATCAATCAACAAACCAGGGAATCAATGAACAATCAATCAGGGAAACAATCAACCATGGAATCAACCAATCAACCAGAAAATCAATGAAGCAACCAACTAACCAATCAGGGAAACAACCAAAGAATCAACCAACCAACCCGGGAATCAACCAAGCAACCAATCAGGAAAACAACCAGCCAATCAATCAGCGGATCAGCCAACCAACCAGAGAATCAATGAATAAACCAACTAACCAATAATCGATGCACCAATCAAGTAGCCAATCGGGGTACCAGCCAATCAATCAGGGAAACAACCAACCAGGAAACCAACCAACCAATCAGGGAATCAATGAACCAACCAACCAGGGAATCAACCAACCAATCAGGGAAACAACCAACCAACCAATGAGGAAATCAATCAATGCACCAGAGGATCAGCCAACCAACCAGAGAATCAACGAACCAACCAACTATAACTAATCGAGGCATCAATCAACTAGTCAATCAAGGAATCAACCAACCAGGGAATCAATGAAGCAACCAACCAATCAGGGAAAGCACCAACCAACCAGGATATCAGCCAGCCAACCGGAGAATCAATGAACCAACCAATCAAGGAATCAACCAACCAAGTAATCAACTAAGCAACCATGGGTCAAGAAATCAATCAACTAACCACTAATCTGGGAATAAACCAAAATCCAACTGCAGAGGAAATCAACCAACCAACAAGGAAAAGCAACTTACTTTGCTTTACTTGTTGGTTGGTCGATTCACTAGGTGAATTAATGTAATAGTAGTAATTATAATTTGCAGGTAATTTCTTAACCGACTGTTTAGTTGAATCAGCCAACTTAGCAGCTAGTTGGTAAATTACCAACCGAATCACAGCGTCAATGAACAAGCTGATAAGAAAACCAATCTCAACTAACCAACTGATCAACTCAAGAATCAAGCCATCAGCCAAAAAGGGAGTCAATCAAACATCAAGGAAACGAAACCAATAAATTAAGTAATTAACCATCATGATCATCAACCACCAATAGAATCCAGTGAAGCATTTATACATGACTTAGTGGTTATATAATTATTTAAGCATATACCTGTAAGAGATTCGATCAGTTATAGAGGGGGTAAACCCCAAATTATCGGTTGGGGTACCCATAATTTTGGAAGGTCCACAAAAAAACCCAAAATTCCGAAAATTTTTCCAAAAAAGGCTACACTCTAATTTTTTCAAATTTTTCCGAGTTAGGGGGGTCCGAACATTTGGGTATAGGGTTCTACCAAGTTGGGACCTTCTAATTACAGGTATGTGCGAAGCAGACGAGTATATATTTTTTATCTGATGATTTTTTTTTGCTTCGCATGGTTGGATCATCACTTCGCAAACTGGGCCATTGAGCAGTATATTTTTTGGATTGAAATTTTTGATTGGTAAACCATTGATTTTGATCCTCATGAATTCGTCAGAGTGCACGAGGCTTGATCCGAAGCTACTAGTATATACAATTATATTCATTAATTCGGCACGAAGCGCCCGGGAAATTTCGCGTTTTCAACCCCTAAAATAACAAAATCAAGGAAATTTAGCCTTAGATCAGTCAAAAAGTTTGTTCCAATTGGCACAAAAGCCCAAATTTTTTTTGCGCCAAAAAGCATGTCTTGGCACAAAAAAAACACTGGGAGCGAGATCGGTCATCAATTCGATTGGTCGAAAAATTTCAGTCTAGTCCTTCCTAACCGTGAGTCCAAGCCTAAGCCAGAAAATTTGCCAGAACAACTAAAAAATCAATAAATTTTTCGACCAGTCAAATTGATGACAATTTTAATCGTGCTTTTTGGGGAAAAAACTCGGAAAAGGGAAAAAAATTTGGGCTCGTTCCCCATTTGGGGAAGAAAATTTTGGGAATCGGGTACAGAAAATAATAAACTACTAAAATAATAAAAAGATAATAAACCATGAAGTAGACATAAAATTGAGTGATTTCTGCACCATTACACATTCCCAGACCCAGTCAAGTGATAATTGGAAGTTAAAAGCAAATATTCCAAGGACTGATATTGAGAAATACTTCTTTACGAATAGTGTTATTCCTATCTGGAATAAGCTTCCTGAATCGATAATAACATCTAGAAATAGTAAAATTTTTCGCTCTAAATTGGATAAGTTCAATTTTGGTCACCTGTAAGAGCTATACCTTTTTGACCAAGCACACCATATTCGTTAATGTACTGCATATTTATTCCGTATTTAATAAACTTATTTGTTCATTTTTTATTATATTCTCCTAACATTGCTTAGTGCCGTTGCGAATAAAATCATCATCATCAGAAAAGATGCATTTTGGTGTAATTTGCTCCTCAAAACTTTTCGGCGCTTGGCGCCGGTTATAACTTTAATTATTATCATTATGTATTGCCTAGCTGAGCCGCGGCTTTTAGCATGTATATCTTCATTTATCACATAATCTATAATATTTTTGATCCTCTTAAACGTATTATCTCATGTTTTAATTGGTAATCTTCAATATTTCATCCTGATATTTAAAGAAGATTCGCATTTTTTCCTTGACACAGTTTTTGAGAAAAATCAAGATACATTAAGTCTCTCAGCTTTTTGAAGCGATTATTTCTTTCCTAACGTAAAATCAACTCAAAAGCTCGATATCCCACTCAAAATAAACAGGGAAAGTTCAGAATTGACATTCATTAATCAGTCATTGACAGTCTATAAATTTGCTTTGCTATTACTAACATACTGTTAGACGAAAAATTGCTCGCGTTCGGCACAAAAAAAGAGTAGTCAAAACAATGTTCATTGACTATATAGGGGCAAAGCGCAGAGAAAATTGTTCGTTTTCAGCCTCTAAATCGTCAAAAAATCAAGAAAAGTTCGCTTTTTAATGAGCAAAAAAAAATTTGACATTCCAAATCTTGTGTGCCAAAAACTATGTTTCAGCTCAAGAAGCTCTATTTAATCTGTAATTTCTATTCTATCACTGACCGATAATATTTAAAACGTTTTTCAGGCTGGTTTTATTCTAATTTTTTGTCACTTTATGATGTTTTTTTCTGCACAGTGCAGACTTTTTAGGCTTCGTGCAGAATTTTTTTTGTGATTTCTCTACTGGTACAGAATTTTTTATATGTTTGATCACATCGGTTACAGAAAAGATGCATTTTGGAAGGTCATAATCTCAAATTTTTTAGCGCCGGTTATAACTTTAATAATCATAATTATTTATTTCCTAGCTCAGGCGCGGCTTCTAACATGTCTACCTTCACTTATCATTTAATTTTTAATAGTTTTCATCATCTTAAACGTAGTATCTCATGTTTTAATTGGTAATCTTTAATATTTTATCTTGATATTTAATGAAGATTCACATTTTTTCCTTGACAAATTTTTTGAGAAAGATCAATACGTCAAGTCTGCAAACTTTTTGAAGCGATTATTCCTTTCTTAACGTAAAATCAATCCAAAAGCTTCATGGTAGTAGTTTTCGGAAATTTCTACTCTTCTTACTCATATCTTTTCGGCAAAGTTCGTGAGAGTTTGCGAATAAATTACTGGTTTTAGAATTTTTCAAATACAAAATTTTAGACATTACGACTTTTGGACACAAAATTCGACAGAAAATCGATTTTCCAGCGTCGCAGAATGTCAATTCCCAAAAAAGTTTTCTGGCGCTACGCCGGAAAGATTAATATCTTTTTTGGGCTCTCACTTGTCATCATAGAGAACTTGACCGTCGATTTCTCATGTAATTCAAAGTCATTATGCTCTTGGATAGTTTGCTGGAAAATTTGTTCCACAGTGCTTGTAGATTAGACTTCGATCAAACTCAAAAAGGTCAAATGTTTCTTCAATTTTAATGAATTAACGCCTCTAAAAAAGCAGGTTTGAAAAAGCTCAAAAATACATAAATAAAGCATCTAAGAGCATTTCCAAGCGAAAAACGACTTGGGGAAAATGGGGAAACAAATTTTCACCCCTTCCCCCGTTTAGGGAAAAGGCCCGGAGGAAAAACAGTCGTAACAGAAGAAAAACGCAGTGCAGAAACTTTTTTTTTGCTTTTCTGCACTGTGCAGAAAGCTCTGTGCAGAAAAAAACACTGCTTTATGATTATAATTCGCCTTTTTGTCGCGCCAATAATAACTCCTTGAAGTCAAAATCGTACGCAACTTCCGTACGTCATGTACATATCTTACTTGTTGGAAAACATCAATAATTCAACAGTCGCTAAGGCGCATAAGCACTGAAAAAAGTTTTTGAAAAAATAAAAAATAGTGTCCGTCACATAATTTTTTGCGTGAGTGTTGGATGATCAAAGATATACTTCATTTAAGGTAGCCGCAATTAAAAAAATCAGCATTATCATGACATTCAAAGATGACTCATGTTCGGCGATACAACTGCGCAAACTTATGGATAATTTCTATCACAAAGAGTAAGTTGTTTTTTAGAGCTGTATCGGTTACCCTAACGCATTAAAGTAATATGTTGAACTTTTCAATCCTCTCCTATGTTCAATATATAATAAGTTCACTTTTATTAGGATCTTGCTTTTTCGAACTTTGTGGTCAGTCGTTGTATCGTGCGTTATTTTCATTTCGACGTCATTCTTATGTTCTATATTATTAGAGCTGACGTTTTTTCATCCGATTACATTCTTAGAAAGTAAGGCGTCCGAATAGCATATATTGCTTCGTAACTGAAATTTGTATTTGTACTTAAACCCATTTCGTTCATTTCTCCAACGAGTTGGCGAAAATATAATTTGCATACTTTTTAGATGTGTTTTCAACACATTTTGATGCACTAAATGCTTTCTTGGTCGTGATTTTATCGACCACCTGTTTCCCCGTGGTTTTTACACGTTTGAAGAATTTTTCATGTAAGAATATGAATTTCAGTTCTTGTCATGTTTTCAAAATTGTCTTTTGAAAGGTTCCTCGCGAAAATTCCAAATGAAGACAGATGGGTCGTGGATTTTGCTGTATTTTTTGACTAATTTAGTAGCCGATTTGATATTTTTGCTTTCTATATTGGCAAACTTGAGGTTAAGATATCGTTTTTACTTATTCGTTTATTTTGAGGTGACAATGTTTCACATTTTTTTAGTTATAGCTTGTCGTTGGACGCAAAATATGTCTCTTATTACTTTATAGCCGTCTTAAGTATTTACTCATCTGCCGAGTATTTCTATTCGGGCGCCTTCATTTTGAACTTTCCGGATTATGTAGTAAAGTAGTCGGAAAATTGTATACATTCTTATTATCTGTTTTCTTTTTCAGAAGCCCAAATTTCATCTTTTCACGGAAAATTCGGAGCGAATTTTTCTTTATTTGTTCCGGAGCGGTTGGAAGGCATTTGTCGCAGTTCTTTTCAGTTACTTTATTTTTGGTGAGTTGTACTAACAATTGCATTTTGCGTTTATACTTCGAGAGAAAATTTTAGGTCATTATCTCGTGGATGCTTCCGTGAAGAGTTTTCTACCCGAGTATGCTACAGTAATTCAATCTTCGAAATCATTCAATTAAACAACAAATTCTTTGGAAAGTGCTTTTACTTGTTTTCCTTCGGCTTAAGAACCGACTACTAAATCCTGGGTGCTTTTCTTAGTGCATATTCACAAATCATGAATATATTATGATCATTTTTCAATCTTCAAATTTTCAGTGACTTTTCAACTTCACATGGACGTAAGCAATGTAAAAAATTCTGCCGTAATGTACAACATTCATTGGAACAAAAATTTTAAGTATACAATCTCACTAGTAATATATTCGAATACATTTTCATATTAGGCTATTTGATTGGCTTGTCATAACTGAATCATCTATGTGGGTTAGTTATTACTACTCGTGTATGGTGTCATGTTTTCAATTTTTCTATTGCAGTACAGTTGGAAATTTACAAATTAGCCCCTTCAGCATTTCGAATGCAATTTCCATCACCTGGCTGACCTTAGTATGTTTTGTATTGACCGTTTTCCGTCGAAAATTCATGGAGTGTGCCTTCAATATATGGTTGTGTCAAGTAAAACTGAATTGATATAATGTTCGGGTCGTCTCTTGAATGTTTTTCAATCCCTTATTCAGCCTTATAAGTTTGAGATTCCGTCGCCGGATGTTCATAAAATCACTGCTTTGGACGATGAATTATTTGTACCAAGTATTTCGGACGCCATGGCCTGTGATGAAATTGAATTGATCCAAGTAAGCTTGAATAATAAACTTGACTTAACGCATTTAATTTCCGATCAAACTAAAATGCCCCGTCTTGATCGGAATTGAAATTAATTTGTCTAATATTAGTTCTTTTGAAATTTTTCAATTTCATTTCTTGAAGAATCGCGTAATTAGAACTGATGATTAACCAAAGTTTCTAGTATTCATGCGTATGTATAGCAGCCAATTTCCTCATCTCTTCGCTGTGGTCAGAAATTTATTGTGTATGGTATAGCTAAAAGTTCCCCGTTTTCCAGTATTTAGCTTTTTGGGACTTCAGTCGACTGACGCGTATTGACAAAGTCCGAGTACATCAAGTATTTTTGGTTAGTCGTCCCGGTATGCATTTTGCGTCGCTATCATTGATTGTTTGATTTTGAAATTCACGTTTTTATTTGCACAGGTGGCCATCCTAGACCGTGGAATGCTTTGAGAAACGAATGTTCAAGATTGATAGAAAATTTTCTTAACACGTTGTCGGATCTGAATTCCAAATTAGCCTTGCGTTGGGAAGCAGCCTTCAGTCTCAAAGATTTATCGGAATCAACGAAGATGGACATTCTACGTAAAGTAGATTCCAAAAAGAGTTCGTTACGAGATTTAGAGAAGCTTCTGGCCGAAACGAACGTGTTCCGTCATGTTCAGTTGCTTAAATGGATTATTGAGGGTAGAATAATTGAATTGGTCTATAATTTTAAGTTCTGAATTTTATTCGAACAGATTAGTGTTTTAAAAAATTATTATAGTGCTTGGCAAAGACGTGTTCTTGCAGTTTTCCATGTCCTTGATGCTTCTTCTCGAACTTTATTTTTCCGTTTTCTCTAATTTTTGCGCCGTTTTTTAGGTTTAGGTAACATTTTATGCGTCGCCTATACTGAGGATCGTTTAGGCGTTGTCCAAATTGACTTACCAAACGTTTTGGGACTCTTTTGCGACTCTTACCTGCAATTGGAGAAATTCGGGCGATTATCGACGACACAATATATTGACACGTCAAAACGACGTTTAATCGACACTAGTCGTGTGACGTTAAAAACCGAGTTGATCAAAAGTTTGCGGTGTATCAAGTCTACTTACGGCGAAAATTTATGGTCAGTGAACGCTTCAGCTCAAATTTTTTGATTATGGAACGTAATCGAATTTTGCTTTTGAGAAACTCTGGAAATGTAGCTGTTTATTGGAAGCCAAATCGAAAATTTTCCGTTGACAAAGTGTTCTCTGATGTGCTCTGCAAACTGCATCATGGGAATATGAGTGCCCCTTCAATTTTGGAGAAGCTGACATAGTTGCTAGTCGATTTTGAGGCAAAAATGGCGTGAAAGCTGAGCTGCTTGATTTTTTTGCGCTTCACGTACTTAATCTGTCAAGTCTCCAAAGCAGACTTTTCTATGCTTCAACGGCGTTGAGTATATATGAAAGTTTTGACTAAATTTATACTGCCACAAAACTGTTTATTGTAACTATAAGTCAATCAATCTCTGCTATCAGTAACAACTGTATACCTTGTTGAGTTGTTGAGAAGGACAAACTTTTGAGTTTTGACCGTTTGTAGTTTTATTAGTGAGGGCAACAGTGCTCCAGAGTCAACTTGTTGCACATTAATCAGGGTGGCCACCAACCGGGAATTAACCGGGAATTTTTTTTCGAACCGGGAAAACCGGGAATTTTGTGGCAAATGAAATATTTTTCGTGCAAAAGTACACAAAAATGAGAAAAAAATTTCGCCGCTTCGCGGCAATTTTTTTTTCTTTTTGTACTTTTTTATACATACTTATTAACTTATGGTAGTATATAAGTTGAATTAATCAATACTTTCAGCATTTTTACTTTTTCACAAGCATCGTCCGCGTATCGTGTCATCATGAATTCATTTATTGATGAAAATTCATGTCATTTCTACTGATTACTATTTTATATACTTTTCAAGTTTTGTATTATTCATTCTGAAAATATCAGTCGATGGTTACACCGCTAAGCGGCCAATAAATGATCCAGTTTTGCTCAAATACCTGACTGTAGATTAATATTATTCGAACTTTTTACTCGCCGAATGTTTTAAAATTTTAACCTTACCACATTCATCTCTCATTGAACATAATTATCAGGAAAATCAATGTTCTGTCTACCATATTCCATTGCGCACCTAGCCATAGCGGTTAGAGTCAGAGGAGTATCTCCGGACTGAGCTTCAGGGCAGGATTTACTGTCAAATAATTTGGAACGAAAGATCAACTATAACCGAAAATTACCAGCGGAAAGGCAGAAATCCGTTACATACAATTTGAACCAACTGTCGTCAGCCATGATTTTAGAACAGTCTTATTACTGCGTTGAATTTATAAGTAAAATAAATAATTAACTAGGAAAACACAGAGTTTTACAACTTGGCCATTTTATCCTGACTCAATGATGACAGTAGTAAAGTAAAAATCAGAAAAATGAATTATTGTCTAGAAATTTAGCAAATTCCAATAAAGAACAAATGCCATTTAATGCACAAAAGTTGTTCATAAATTGTATATTCTACTCATTAGTTCTAGGGTTTATTCCAAAAACTGGGAGCATGCACACGTTAATAAACATCGTAGCGTGGGAATTTATGTCTTGATTTTTAATCATAATAGTTAACCAAAAATCGAAATTTTAAGATTTCAGGCCAAAAAGTGTATTTTATTGCTTTCTGGAGGATCAAAATTTAAAATTTGTTGGCTCTTCGCGCCTGCAATGACCATAAGTTTTTATGTTCATTAGAGTTAAGCTGAAACGCGGCCATCAGCTATTCTTGAATCATACATGTGACGGAGCCCCGAGATCCATGGGATCAACCGACTTTTTTAGTTCGGAGGATCATCGATTTCCCATAAAACTCGGTCGTCCCTGAAGAAAAAAAATTGATTTTTCAAAAATGATCATTTTTAATTTAAAAATTGATATTCTTGAGTATTTTTCTGACCAAAATTATGGTGGTTGCTATGACTACCATATGGCTGGTCGCATGATTGAAGTCCTGCGAGAGAATCAGACAACAGCTATGTAGCCGACGATTTTTGGGGGTTCCTATCATATGCAATTGGGGGCAAGTGCTATTGGAACGCCCCCTCGGATATCGTCGGCCATGTGACTAGCCATTGGGCGACCCCCCACCAGGATTTGCCAATCCTATGGCTAGCCATATGGTAGTCATTGGAACCCCTAATACTTTTGGTCGGAAAAATAGCCAAAAATGTCAGTTTTCTCGGCGCTTCGCGCCATAAATACATTTTTACTTGTGTTTTTAAACAAAAATTACTATTTTTTGAACTGTTTTTCTTTACTTTTTTGGCCGGAGAATCGATTTTTTCGCTTCAAGGACCCCTTCCCTAAAATTTTGGGTAATCATTGACCCCCAGCCCCAAAAAAGTCGCCTAACCTCCCCCCAAACGTCGGGGCTCCGTTACATGTATGGTTTCTATGGCACTTCCCCTAATTATATCTATGTTTTGACTAGAGTGCTTGCATGCACATACTGTCGCATTTTACATATATTAGAGTTAGTAAAGCTCGACGCTTCATTCGGAAACACATATACCACTGAAAAATTTGAATTTTTCGATTGTGATGTGTGTGAGATAGTTATTTTTTCTCCTTACTTTCATTCACCTTATAGCATCATTTTTCTTCAGCTGAAAACCTAACTGGGAGTCATGGTTTTTTTCCACACAGTGCGGATTTTTTTGGTGTCGTGCGGAAAATTTTTGGAAAGTTTTCCGCGCGGAACGGAAAATTTTTAATGTTTTAGTGGTTTTTAACGGTAGTGCGAAAATTTTGCTGGCCGATTTCCGCAAGATGCGGAACGACCGGTGCGGAAAAAAAACCCTGCGAGGAGCATACAAATTATAGCTAGAATGCAAAAAAGGTTTGAATAAAAATTATGGGATAAGCTTCTACTAGTATATTCGAAAATTTTGTGGTAACCCTCTTAGCAATGACAGATCTTTCTCTGAACAAATATTAGTTTGTTAGATGAAACTTATACCTATTTGAAAAACCGGGAAAATTCTAAAACATAACCGGGAAAACCGGGAGAAAACCGGTAATTTCATTTTGAAAAACCGGCGGCCACCCTGATTAATAGTGTAGATTGAATCTCCCGAAGATACGTATATTAGAAATGCATTCATTCTCTCGTATCTCCGTATTTGACTGACTTGTAGAAGCTTTTGTTCTCCTCCCCTCGTTAAGTCGTGATCACGGCCTTGAATCGCGGCTGTTAGAAGATTTTAGTGGTTATCAGTCATTTCAATTTTTTCTTTACAGGAATGTCGATCTGAAAGACGAGCATAAAACATTAATGCGAAGTTTTTGACGAAAAGGATTGTATTTGTTACTTGTGCGTTCAGTTGCGACTGTTCTATTTGCCGGTTTCTGAAATAGCTATGTAAATATATGAAAATGATTCCAGTCGTAATAAAGTTCGAATGTTCTTCCACCCACAAAATTATGGCAAATGTTGCGGCTTTTTCGTTTTTCATCTTTGCTTGTTCGACAGGGAACCTTCGCTCCATATAAATGCTTGTATAGTTGGAAAATTTTTATTCTGCTTTGGTTCAGCGAGAACCATATTGGTTGCCATTAGGACATTCCATTCCCCGTGAATCATACTTGCTTATCATAGCGTAGTTTATTAAATGAAAAAAATTCTTGACGTGGAGATCTCATACTTGAAGGGCGAATCCCAAAAGGATGCTTAAAGCGGAATATATCTACAGTGTGCCATTATAAAATTCAATAATATAATAAACAAGAAATTAGAGGGAAAGAGAAACGGAGAAAAAGGATGAAGCAAATAGAAAATGAAATGGCACTAGGAAACAAAAAGGAATATAAATTGTATAATGTATGACAATTTAAGAAGCAGAACACGAATAAACAACAAAAGTTTCTTAAAATACAAGAAAGTAAAAGTGAGATACAACAATCTCAGCCGAAAACTTCGAGACGTGTTCACAAATTAACTGAAAGCTTTTCTATTAGAACATTGTTTGCCAGTATGATCGAGACATCATAAATGAGTAAATATCATAATGAATTCCAGTGACAAACCAAAATCACTGTTATTATCAAAGTACCAAAGACTTATTTTTGATATTCAGGCAGTTAGATTTTGACATTTGATATAATAACCATTTTTGATATTGATATTTTGATACTATGCACATGGATATATCAAACTTAGCTATTTGCATCAATCCATTACGAGTCTTTTCATGTGGATTTTCTGATTTGCGCAGCAAGCCGCATTAAAAATATTTGCACCAGTTCAAGAGATGTCTAAAATTTTCGCTTTTTTGGATACTCAGTAATACTTTTAATTAAATCTGTTAATCGCTCAATCGCTCTCTTGAACTTCGCTCTATTGAGTCTCGATCTCTTGAACTTCGCTTTTGTGGGGAAACCACGGCGTGGACTGAAATGCCTAGCACGGTCAGAATTTTATGTCTGCCTCTTACAAAATGCCTTTATAAGGCTTTTACAAGGGACTTTTTTCCTGAAGAATGCAGGCTCACAAATTTTTAGTCTTATGGGTAAGTTGGTTTAGCAGAAATGGTAAAAATATGAAATAGGAGGTACTTGCTTTCTATTCTTGATTTTCGCAAGCGTTTATAGAAAAAAGACTATGCTATGTAATTTGCGTCAACATAGGACAGCACAATGATCTTGATACCCAAGATCCTGCATTACTATATAGTTTATTTTTTATAAAATGCTTGTAAGTAAAAAAGTGATAAAAATTAGAACTGTTGTCGACATCGCTCGCACACAGCTTTTATAGTAGAACTTTCTGCTCGAAAAATTTTTTAAGGTTAGTTGAGAAATAAAACTGGAAGGCAGGGTTATTTCTTATTGCATATATTGTCATTCTCCAATTTACTAGCATTTTACAGACGTGACTGTTTAGCAGAAAATCGTAAAAATATGGGATAATATTAGCTTTCTACTGATTTACAGGCATTTCAAGAAGACTACGTATTCTCTTTCAGGAATGAATTACATTTAATAATAATTTTACTGTAGTTTATAATAATAATGTCAATATTTTACTGTAGTTTATAATTTAATATTTTTTTATTCAACTCCGATGATATATTTTAAAGCTTTCATCTTGTGTGACATTACATCCAATCTTTGTAGTATCATCTCGACTCGTAGATCTTTATTTTTTATTATAACTTCTACTAACATCGGCGGCCATGACAGCACACCAAAGTCGTAAATTTTCCAATAAACATCATGTATCGACGGCGGCGACTCGTAATAAAAATACCGAAGACGGTGCTGTGGCGGTCTTTTCGTTGTGCGACGCCTGTTACGACAAGGACGTGGCCAAAAGGGGAACTGCGACCGATGACCAACTCAGTATGAAAGAAATTGTGCTGCTCATTAGCCATTTGCTCAAAATGGATGAAACTCAAACGGGCGACGTTCATTGTATGTGCGACCAATGTTTGGGTGAGTCGTTCAAAATGATGCAGTTTGTTACAGTATCTCATTGCAATATGCTTGATTTTCGCCATATGCCATATCAAATCCACCTGAATATTTAAACAGTGTAAAATTCTCATATCCACTGTTCCTTGACTTGTTGGGGGACGGAAATCTACAATGGTTCATCGAACTATCTAGGCTCTTGAATATCAATAGTTGGAAAACCACCGCGGTTCATGCAAAAAGCTTGAAGAGTTTGGAAAGCATTATGCTCAAAACTCAACAGTAGATAACATACTTTTTTGCCAAAAATGGTGGCTTACTGTATGGGGATATTCTCATGTGAGCAATTCCCAAGTGAACAATTCCCAAGTGAGCGATTCCCAATTGAGCGAATTCTCAAGCGAGCACATTTCCAATTCAACGATTCTGATGTGAGCGAATTCCCAACTGAGCGATTCCCGTGTGAGCGATTCCCAATTGAGCGATTCCCAATTGAGCGATTCCCATGTGAGCGATTCTCAATTGAGCAAATTCTCTTGTGAGCGCATTCCCAATTTAACGATTCTGATGTGAGCGAATTCCCAAATGAGCGAATTCCCAATTGAGCGATTCTCATGTGAGCGATTCCCAATTGAGCGAATTCCCAAATTAGCGAATTCCCAAATGAGCGGATTCCCAATTGGGCGATTCCAAAGGAGCGATCGAGAATGTAATAAAACTTTTTTCATATTTTCTTTCTTTACCTTACATTTTTCATTAAGTGTATTTCTTTTTTCTTCCGTTTTTGCGTGTATTTTTAATGTTTTCGATTATGTATGTTTTTACATTTTTGTTTCTTGTCTCTGCTTTCTTTTACTTTCGTTTTTCTTTCCATCTATTTTTTCTTTTTTGCTCATGAAACAACAAATTAGTTGTCATTTTTTATAAGCATACTTATACAATTCGACACGCTCTATTTCCTAACTAATTTTATCCTTTGTGATTTTTTCTTCATTACTTTTCATCTTAGTTTTTTGCTTTTTAAACTCTCCTGTTTCTTTCTTTTTTCTTCTTTTTTCACATTTTTTTCTTTCTTGCTGCTTTCTCTACGCTGCTTCTTCTTTCTCGTCACTTTTTTCATGTTTTTTCCTTATTCTAATGCTTTTCCACCTATTTTCACTTATTTTTAAAGTCTACATTTTTGTTGACGCTTCCTTTCTCTTGATGTTTTGTTTCTTCCAGCATTCTTTTGTTTATTTTTTTATGAAGATTTCCCCACTTACAACGATGAAAGACTCAAGCATGTCGAACTGTACAAAAATTATACAGGAGACTACGGCTATTTAAAATGACAACTTGTAATGTGTTGTTTCATGAGCAAAAAGGAAAAAAGTAGATGACCAGAAAACGAAAATGAAAGAAAGCAGAGACAAAAGATGGAAAAGTTGAAACATACATAAACGAAAACATTAACAATACACCCAGAAAACGAAAGGAAGAAGAATAACAATATAAGATAAAGAATTCGCAATCATTCGTTTGGAATCGCCCTATTGGGAATTCGTTCACTTGGGAATTGTTCACTTGGGAATCGCTCACTTGAGAATAGACCCTATAAGCAAGCTATTCGCATGTAAAATTTTTACATTTGCAGACGCGTGAGACAGAATGTCCATCTGAAGCCGAACTTTCAGACGGACACACTGTGACATATCTGCCCTCTCATACCAATTATTTTTCTGACGTGATTATCTTCACAGAAGCCGCCAATCCAATTTCGGTTGGAATACGGCTAGGCATAAGGCGACTAAGTCCAGAATATCATAGAGCTAGGGCATGGAACCCTTTTTTGGAGCAAAAAAATGTCTTTTTGTTTGAATAGAGAGAGCTCATTTTTGAGAAAATATGGTCAAAATTTATAATTTTCAATTGTTCCAATAGTCATGAATATTTTCATGAATTTTTAGTGCTGCTTTTTAAACCATTTTCCCGACTTTTGGGTCTTGGGTTTCAAACATTCCTTGACCACTCTCCCTAAATTTTGGATAATGTGTGACCCCACACGGAGAAAGCGTCCGTGTACCACCCTAGAGCTCCCGGATCCATGGCTTGTATACAAAAAACACGAAGATTTTGAATAAGTTTATTTGCTAAGAAGCCTTCAAAATGTAAAGGGTAACTCTCCTGTAAAATTTTTCATTGAATGCAGATCGTGGATTGAAAAACTTCTTCTATCGGGTTGCTCTTTCTCAATTTCGCTGATACTCAGCCAGTGTTCAATCCTAATTTTCAGGAGTTAATTTTCGATCGCACAAGATGCGTTGCCGTCGTCGGCGATCGAAGTCTGGCCTCGGACCGACGAAAATCGACGAAAATATGACAACTTTCAAAAATTATTACCGAAAAATGAAGGATATTTGCGGCCATTTATCGACCAAAGATCGTACGAATAAGGAAATTATACGAAAAATGCGCAAGAATTTTGCCCACTTGGAAGTAAGCATTATAGTTTTTAATCAAAAACTGTTAATATGTCACTTTTCTGGTCTTAAATAACTGTCAATAACTGTAAAGGTTTCGAATTGCCAAAAAATTTTTGAAAGCAATACTGTATTTTTTGTATACCCTACCTCGCGACGACTTTGATTTTTTACGCCCGATTTAATACACGACTACTGTAACCGTTGAGTTGTGACCATTTGCAGTTATCAGTAGTATTCCTCGTGATTTGCCGGCGTCAAACACCTCTTTACTTATATGTCCCAAAATCAAACTGAAATCTATTTTTCAGAACTCGGAAACTATTCCGAAAAACGAAAAACGAAGCCAGAAAAGCGAAACCATTCTGTTGAAATGACTTTTTCAATGCTGTTTTTTGAAGCATCGCCTTCAATTGAAAATGTTTACTATTGGTGCTATTACAGTGATCTAAATAAATTCTGGATTTTTCACCTAATGTAGTAGAGCGTCAAAGCTAGCTTTTAAGCTCGCAAAAGACTAGATGGTTGAATTTGCATATTTAAATGAAGACTTCGAAAGTGGAAAACTAGATCATTGTAACGGTTTTATAAAATGGATAGGAGCAGATGTCCTTTGGAACTGGTGACCTTACTATTGTGTCTTCTACCAAGTATTAGCAGTGATCGACCGAACGACATGCTTGGTGAGCAATTTTCATCTAGTGTTCATGACAAGAATCGGGCAAGTTACATCGTATGAACAGTAATCTGAGCAGTGGTAACTAATCTTGGTTCGGCATTGATTTATTTATACGAAAATTTGATTCTAAACTGATCCTTCATAGTACCTGGAGTGTAAGAGCATATTGTTAACTAGTTTATTAGAAAATGCCCCGATGGGGCAGAAAAAATGAGAATATACTTGCTTCGACAGTTGCCATGGTAGAAAAAGAAGTGGACTAGATTTTTGAGAACTTGGGTCAAAGCTGGAAAAAATTCACTTCCTTTATATTGGATTTTCATTCTTTCTCAAAAAAATTGTCTATGTCTGTGAAGAAGTATATTCTGCAGCATCGTGCATTTTGTCCTTCAACTGGCATCAACTACAATCAAATTTTTCTATAAGAGAATTATATGCGCATGATTTCAAATGTAAAGAAATGGTAAATCAATAGCATTCTAACTCCCGACCAATTCAAAACTCCTGCCTTTCACACTAGCTGAAAAATAGTGAGGGTTGCATATTATAGTCATTTTCAGAACTACAAAGGAACCTGAGGTTCGTTGCACTAACCCAACATGAGGATAATCTCAACATCGGGATTAAATTGATGATCCTGAGTTTAAGCTATTCACAATGTCCAAATTATTTTCTTCCAATGCACAAATCATACTCACTTCTGGATTAACTAAAACTGAGGTTTAAGTTCGGGTTTGGGAATTGCAGAAATTTTTATATATAGTTGCTTTAGGAATAAGAAAATCATGCGAAAATTTTAGTGCAACCCGACAGCTCGAGCTGGGGATAATCTCGACCTTGAGCTCGTTATGATCCCGATGACATTCAAATTATACCGAACTTGAGATCAAACCGAGTGGCCTTTTTGTTCGAGATTGAGCTTGAGCTCAGACCCCTTTAGTGCAACTGGGATTTGGTTACAGTCATTGGGCACCGATCTGCAAATGGGAGAACAGGGTAAAGCATACAAAAATGCACCTGATTTAGGCCTGCCTATATTAGGAGTGTGCGCAAAATCCCGTACCCGGTTCTCCCCGACTCTACTCGCACTCTCACGGCAACAGTACGACTTTTTTGAAAGCAAGATCGGAGCGACAAAGATGGGTGGAATGGCTTCCCATTTGCAATCCCGCATAAAGCGCTGTTTCTGCAAATTTCAGTTTGAATCCAGAAACTGTGAATGATGCTATTTTGTTCAATAGTTAAATAGAAGAGAATAAATTTGTTTGTACCTTGTAATCAGTAGAACTTACGGAGTGAATTCTATATGATATGTTATATAAAATGAGTGAATGAAACGTATCTTGCACAATCAATTTAGTTCTTAGAAGACTTTGTGCTGTAGCTCTTTTTTCTAAAAAAGCTGAATGGGATTTTATGTGCCACTTTCCCTCTGTTGATTCCTTTTGTTGACACCAAATTCAGTAAAAATGTTTAACACAGTTGGAAGCAAACATGTGTGAGAGGGGACATGGGGAAACTTCCACGAGTGTTTTGAAACTGGAAAAATTTTTTGGTCAACTTTTTCTGAATTTTTTGTCTCAAAAAATTCTAAAACACCAAGGTCCACGCCTGTACCCTCCTAAAAATTTCAGAGATGCACATGCTTGGTTGGAAAGTGTGTTGATGCACTCAGCTGCAGAATATACTTTTTCACAGACATAGACAATTTTTTTGCGAAAGAATGAAAATCCAATATAAAGGAAGTGAATTTTTTCCAACTTTGACGCAAGTTCTCAAAAATCTAGTCCACTTCTTTTTCTACCATGGCAACTGTCGAAGCAAGTATATTCTCCTTTTTTCTGCCCCATCGGGACATTTTCTAATAAACTAGTTCACCTCTTTTTAGTGGGCCTCAACCATGCACGAAAACCTTCATAGAAGCATATTGAAGTTTTAAATTTGGTCATCTTCACGTCAAAAAAACAATAAAAAACCATCTTTTGAAGAAAAAAACAATAAAAAACCACCTATTGAATTCCTCATGGTCTAGAATTCTTCAACCCAAAAAAAATCGCAGGAATACCTTTGTTTACACTCGATATGAATTAGTGTGTAAAGTGATCACATTTATTAAATTCTCAGTGATCGAAAACCCCTCCCAAAGAAAATTTTTTGTGTAAAGTGATCGCATTCAATTCCCAATGGTCGAAAACCCCTTCCACAAAAAAATTACGAAAATAGGCTTGGTTAAATCCAGAATAATTTTTTTGTGTAAAGTGACGCATCCATTGAATTCCCCGCAGTCGAAAACCCCTTCCATAGAAAATCACAAAAATATGCTTGTTTACACCCGGAATAGTTTTATATGTAAGATGATCGCATTCATCAAATTCCCCATGGTCGAAAACCCCTTCCACTGAAAAATCTCGAAAATACGCTTGTTTACTCACGGGATAATTTTTTGTGTAAAGTGATCACATTCATGGAATTCATTGTGGTCGAAAATCCCCTCCACAAGAAAATTACGGCAATACGCATGTTTACACCCTGGATAACTTTTTTGTGTAAAGTGAAGCATCCATTGAATTCCCCGCAGTCGAATACCCCTTCCATAGAAAATCACAAAAATACGCTTGTTTAACCCAGGATAGTTCTTTTATGTAAGATGATCACATTCATCAAATTCCCCGTGGTCGAAAACCCCTTCCACTGAAAAATCACGAAAATACGCTTGTTTACTCACGGGATAATTTTTTGTGTAAAGTGATCACATTTATTGAATTCCTCGTGGTCGAAAACCTCTTCCAGCAAAAAATCACGAAAATACGCTTGTTTACACATTGGATAATTTTTTTGTGTAAAGTGACCATGTCTATTGAATCCCCACGGTCGAAAACTCCCTCCACTGAAAAATTACGGAAATACGCTTGTTTACACCAAGGATAATTTTTTGTGTAAAGTGACCGCGTCCATCAAATTCCCAATGGTCGAAGACCCTAGCAGCCCAAAAATCCCAATAAGGCTACAGGTTCAATTGAAACTGGAAAAAAATTAGTAGTGCATTATGCTGCAAAAAATTATTTTTTTGAACCCATAAGTATTATATAACAAAATTGGGGAATTTGGCGTTTTCCGGGACTTTGAACAACCATATAATTGAATTGAGGCCATATTTCAAAGAAAAAAAAATTCGCATTTGAGATTACACCCCCAAGATGCTTAGGACGAAGTATGGAGGTTGGATATGGCACACCGATTGCTATGCATGGTGGAACTGGGGGGCCTTAAAAAGTGCGTTTTTTACCTGTTTTTGGGGCCCCACCGAGCACCACTTGCAGATAGAGGCGAAATGACAAAAGAAACCCCATAGTTTGCCCCTATGCCCGAAATTATGCAAAAAAAAGCTCTTACCGTTTTGGCTCTAGAGGGGGACATGAAATTTGAGGGCCAAGTATATTATAGGTTGACGCTGTCGCGCCACCTATGATCAAACGTTAATCAAAATTCAGGGTAAGCGTTTTATGACGTATCGAAGCTGGAGTTGTATTCATCTTAACTTGCACATCTGATTTTTGAAGGGCAAACATAGAATCATCGATCACGTTTGTAAAGGCCCATCTATACTTCTTTCGCTAAAAAACATACGGAAGCGATTTTCTCTTCAAGTATTAAAGCGATTTCAGTATATAAAACATCGCGAGGTAGATATTGAAATTTTCGATCGAAAGATACCTAACGCCTTCAACAAGTATCTGTTGAGCGCTTTAAATCAAGCTTTGACGCAAGAAACGTAAGAAACGCAAGATGCTTACAAAATAGCTGATTTCTGCCACACTACGCAAATTTTTTTTGCAAAATATACTTCACTGGATAGAACTCAAGATATTTCTTGCGCACAGAGAAAATGAGGGATTCATGATAGTTGCAATCACTTGCGACAGATTTTCGAGAAAAAAAGTATAGATGGGCCTTAAGCCTTGCGCTCATTTTGAGCAACGCATTTTCAGTGAAAATCTCAAAAAACCTAAATTTAAGACGAACTGGCACCACGAAATTAATTTTGATACTAAGAATGTCGTCACGATTGAATGTGAGAAACTGCAGAGCGTATAAATATTGATGCTTGACATAATTTTTGTCATCGTACCGATAGCCAATGCTATCAGAAATGTATCTTCAGATCTGATAAAGCAGTACAAAAAATTTTGATTGCTGCTCAACGTTCACGACATTGATTGTTTGACAAGTGAGATGACACACGGAATCATGTGCAATTATGCTAATTTTTAATAACATATGGTTATTTTATGCACGTCGTGCTGACTTCAAATTACATTTCTGTTTTTTATGAAACGTTCGCAAATTGAAAAATGACAAAAATTATACACAATCCAATCAATGCAGCGAGGTCGCAAGCAAGCTTTTATTCAAAATTATGAAAGGCTCGTTGACTATTCAATAAATTTTTCTTCAAATATACGATAGATTCCTCGATGATCGCTCTTTTCATCCATTTGGAAATTATCGAAATTGATTTCCTGATATTCAGTTAGGCCACGTTCACCGAAATTTCGATCGTTCCAGTATGAATAGAGCATAGTCCGTTTCTAATAAAGTGCTTATAAATCAGGAATACGTACCACAAAATTGCTTGTATTTCCTGAACGGTTTATGATCAGCCTTCTCAGTAACTTTTCATTTGAGATCCGTCAAACTGTGACATGGCTCGACTCTCCTATGATTCATGCGACATGTCTTTTATCAATATGATGAGAAAATGAAAACCATTTCAAGCATTTCAAAAAAATCAGACGTCATATTTGCTACAGGTTTCGATTTTCTCTTATTTTCATTTTTGTCTTTAAGTTTTCTGCTTGCTCAATTTTTCAACTATATCATAGGTGGCGCGATAGCGTCAACCTATAATATACTTGGCCCCCAAATTTCATGTCCCCCTACCCTAGAACCAAACGGTAAGAGCTAGAACCTTCGGGTTTTTTTCATAATTTCGGGCGGGGTGCCTTTTGTCATTCCACCTCTAACTGGAAGTGGTGCTTGGTGGGGACCCCAAAAACATGCAAAAAACGCACTTTTTAAGGCCCCCCAGTTCCACCATGCCCAGCAATGGGTGTGCCATATCCAGCCTCCATACTTCAACCTAAGCATCTTGAGGGTGCAATCTCAAATGCAATTTTTTAAAATATGGCCTCCATTCAATTATATGGTTGTCCAAAGTCCCGAGAAACGCCAAATTTGACAATTTTGTTATATAGACTTACGGCCTCAAAAAGATAATTTTTTGCAGCATTATGCACTACGGTGCCAAATTTTTGCAGTTTCATTTAAACCAGTAGCGTTATTGGGATTTTTGGTTTAGGGGTTTTCCACCGAAGCGAAATCAATGGACGCGGTCACTTTATGCAAAAAAATCATCATGGATGTAAATGAGGGTACTCCTTTGAATTTTTGGAGGAAGGGGTTTCAAACCATTGGGAATTCGATGAACGTAGTCACTTTACACGAAAAATTATTCCGGCTGCAAAAACGCGTATTTTCGTAATTTTTTGGTGGAAGGGGTTTTCGACTGTGGGAAATTCATTGGATGCGTCACTTTACACAAATAAATTATCCCGGGTGTAATGAAGCGTCTTTCCGTGATTTTTTGGTGGAAACGGGTTTTCGACCGAAGCGAATTCAATTGATGCGGTCGCTTTACACAAAAAATCATTAATGTAAATGAAGGTACTGCCGTGACTTTTTGAAGGAACGGGTTTTCGACCATTGGGAATTCGATGAACGCGGTCATTCTACATGAAAAATTATCTCGGGTGTGAACAAGTGTATTTTCGTGATAATTTAGAGCAAGAAATTTGGACCACGGGGAATTCAATGGATGCGGTCACTTAACACAAAAAAATAATCTCGGGTGTAAATAAGCGCATTTTCGTTATTTTTTGTGGAAAGGGGTTTTCGACCATGGGGAATATATTGAATGCGATCACTTTACACACAAAATTATATTCAGGGTATACAAATGTATTTCTGTGATTTTTAGGGGAAGAGGTTTCTGACTCTGGGGAATTCAATGGACACAGTCAGTTCACACAAAAAAATTGTTCTGTGTGTAAACAAAGGTATTTCTGTGGTTTTTTGGGTTGACCAGCCCCTGACCATGGGGAATTCAATGGACACAGTCACTTCACAAAAAAAATTGTTCGGTGTGTAAACAAAGGTATTTCTGCGGTTTTTTGGGTTTACGGGTTCCTGATCATGGGGAATTCAATGGAAATGGTCACTTTACACTATGTTTACAACGTGTTTTAAGTTCTACGAAGTTTACACATCTTTTACTTTTACCGAAAGTGAGAATTCGTAGCTTTAAGATTGTTTTTTATTGTTTTTTTGATGTGAAGATGACCAAATTTACTTCAATGTGCCTCTACGAAGGTTTTAGTGCATGGTTGAGACGCGCTAAAAAGAGGTGGACTAGTTTATTAGAAAATGCTCCGATAGGGCAGAAAAAAATAAGAATATACTTGCTTGGATAGTTGTCAAGCTAGAAAAAGAAGTGGACTATTTTTGAGATTTGGGGTTAAAGTTGGAAAAAATTCACTTTCGTTATATTGGATTTTCAATCTTTCTCAAAAAAAATTTTCCGTGTCTGTGAAAAAGTATATTCTGCAGACGAGTGCATCAACACGCTTTCCAACCAAACATGTGCATCTCCGGCATTTTGAGGAGGGTGCAGGAGTGGACTTTGGTTTTTTGGCGTTTTTTGAGACAAACAATTCAAAAAAGTTGACCGAAAATTTTTTTTTCATTACAAATTTTCCAGTTTCAAAACCTTTGGGATAGTTTGTACCCCCATGTCCTCCCTCGCACATGTGTGCTTCTAACTGCGTTGAACTTTTTGCTATATTTAATGTCAATAGAACAGGAATCAACTCTGGGAAAGTGATACATGAAACCCCCCTCAGTTTTTTCAGAAAAGGCTACAGCACGAATTCTTCTTGGAAATAAATCGATTGTGCAACATAAGTTTAATTCGCTCATTTTATATAACATATCGTATAGAATTCACTCCGTAAATTCTACTGATTACAAGTTATAATCAAATTTATTCTCCTCTATTTAAATATTCAACAAAATACAACATTTACAGTTTTTGGATTTAAACTGAAATTTGCAGAAAAAGGACTTTTTGCAGGATGGCAGATGGGAAGCAATTTCACCTATACCTGTACCTCCCGTCCTGCTTTAAAAAAAGTCGTACCGTTGCCGTGGGAGTGCGAGTTTAAGTGGGGGAGAACCGGGTACGGGATTTGGCACACACCCCTAATATAGGCACGGCTGAATCCCATTTGCAAATCGGTGCCCAATGACTGGTAGCTCAAGGTAATCTCGAACCAAAAGGCGACTCTCTTTGATCGCAAGTTCGGTATAATTTGAATGTCATCATGGATTATGACGAGCTCAATGTCGAAATTATCCCTAGCTGTAGCTGTAGGGTCGCACTAACATTTTCGCATAATTTTCTTATCCCTAAAGCAAATAAATATAAAAATTTGTGCAATTCCCAAGCTCGAACTTAAACCTCAGCATTAGTTAATTCCGGAGTGAGTATTATTTGTACACTAGAAGAAAATAATTTGGACATTGCGATTAGCTCAAACTCTGGATTATCAATTTAGTCCCAATGTTGAGATTATCTTGATGTTGAGTTAGTCCAATCAACCTCAGGTTTCTTTATAGTTCTAAAATGACTATAATATGCCTCCCTCACCGTTTTTCAGCTAGTGTGAGAGGCAGACCTTTTGAATCGGTTGGGAGTTAAAATGCTACTGCTTTACCATTTCCTTACATTTGAAGTCACGTGCATATAATTTTCATATAAAAAATGTTACTGTAGTTGATGCCAGGGGAAGGACAAAATGTACGATGCTGCAGAATATACTTTTTCACAGACGTGGAAAATTTTTTTTAGAAAGAATGAAAATCCAATATAACAAAAGTGAATTTTTTCAGACTTTAACCCAAGTTCTCAAAAATCTAGTCCATTTCTTTTTCTAGCGGTCACTATCCAAGCAAGCATATTCTTCTTTTTTATGCCCTATCGGGACATTTTCTAATAAACTAGCATTTTTATATCCGTAATAGTATGTAAAACTTAGGCTTGAAAGAAAAATGCGGCAAAAGCGATGCCACCGATTATCGAATTTTCGGCGGCACAAGTGCCAATAAGGGAGAATTCCCGTGGGCCGGTCTGTTCCGCGTCAAACTCAAAAACGATAAAGATTCACGTTGTTCGGGCGTCCTAATAACCGACAACGTCTTTCTGACGGCGGCCCATTGCGTCTGTCGACGCAGTTCGTCGTGCTACGACGCTTCGAAACTCGAAGTGGCTTTTGGTTACAAAAATTTCAATAGAGCGTCGAATAAATTTTCCATTCTGGATTACAAGTGAGTGATGGTTACTGTAAGCTACAATAAAGTAGTGATAGTATGTCTACGAGAAATGTTACGTCTGCAGTTGGCGATATGCAAATCTGCACTCCTGCTGTAAAGTTGGGTTTTTATTCTACAAATGCACATATTTTACTTTCTTACTTTTCAACTTATGTAGCTACAATGAACCGTTGCTTTTCGTATTACTTTTTACACTATTTTTTGTAAATTATGCAATAGTGGTACTGGTGTTACACAGCTTACTAAAATGTTTTACCACCAGATGAATTATTTTGATTTGCTGGGACAAAATAGTTGTTCAGGGTGAAATTAATTGTTTCCAGAAATTTTCGATTCTTTTAATTTGTAAGTTTCATAATGAATTCGTTTTTTCGGATGATTTCGTTGATATTTTACATGTAAATACCCCGATAATTCTACGAATTTCGGGAGAAATCTTATCTCATGTTGGTATTAGATGTCGAAAAATCGGACTTGAGATAGTTAATGCAATAACGACCACAAGATTTTTGAACTACGCAACTAGGAAATCTCAACCAAATCCACGCGTGGAAAGGAAGGAAACTTGGGCACACATAAACATTTTTATCAATTACAGAAACTGCCTTACATCAGAAAACTGCATGTAGAACAATTACTGTAATTAAATTTTAATTTAGAAATTTCTTAAATTTAGAAATCATTTGACTGACTTATTCCTTACATGAAATTCTCATTCTGAAAAAGCGTATTAAAATTCCAGAACCTACAAGATAATAAGCGACAGTGACGTTGGTAGTGCTGGCGATTTCGCTCTTCTGAAGGTGAACATTAGTGACCGTTATGTGAAAAAGCTGGGTCTCAGGCCGATTTGCTTACCCGACAAGGATTACAGTGTCGAATACTCTAAAGATCAGGCTTTCACCGCCATCGGCTGGGGCAGCAGTAAGTTTCAATCCGAACTGGCTGTCAGCATGGTCAACCTTTGATAATTAGACTACATTGTGGCATGGTAAAGGTTATTTATATCACTTTCATTTTGACGCAAATTTTTCAGAATACAGACAATACCATTCAAAAGCATAGTTCTTACTGCGATTCTTCACATTTCTTTCGATACATTTGCGACTCAAAAACTGAACTTTCTTCCAGTGCAGGCATATTTCGATTTTCCGACCAAGTTGCAAAAAGCAAGATTCACCTACGTCAACAACACGGAATGCAGCAGACTTTGGCGATCGAATATCAGTAACCAAATAATTTGTACTGCATCAGACAAAGGTCAAGATATTTGTCAAGTAAATGAACATGTAGTAGAAGGACCCTGATTATTTCAAAACAATTTTAGAAAATTATGGTGTTCATAGTCAAAAAATTACCGTATCGTGAGTTGTGTACATTTTTTTTGAACCGCAACTGTTGGGCTGTAAGAATTACATGAATTAAACCTTACCTACGAGTATGATTCTAATCAACTTGTTATCCTAAATTCCAGAATACTGCAGGTTTAACTAGATAATCGAGCTATTCCTTAAGTAAATTTGTTAATTAACTGCTTGCTTTATACGTGTCGTACTATCTGACTTTGATGCTCATAGGCAGGTGGGGGTTGGGGATTTTGATCCGTAGCGGATTTTTACCGACCCCGAGTACATTTGAGCCTCACCCCATTTTTAATAAAGCTTGAAAAGACAATGAAAGAAAAATAATTACGAGATAAGAGGAGAAATTCGTCATAATGAAAACCCACACGACACTTGATTCTGATGCGACATTTTTCAATCTAGCATAATAGCAACTTTACATTCCTAAATTGGATTGAAAAATTTGTTGCCTGTGCGATGATAGTTCTTTCATTCTTTCTTTCTTCATTAAAAAAGAAGAGAAAATTCGAATCAAGACATGCACGATGTGAAGACTCTATTTTGAGGTATCATCAACTTCTCGCTATATAATGGAATCTACAGGGTAATAGCTAAAATTTCCCGTCTTGTGCCATGTGTTGCACTCGGAATGAAAACTTTTGTCTTTATCACACAATTTTCTGTGCTCCGCATACTTTTAGGGTGACAGTGGAGGGCCTCTGATGATCCAAATCGAAAGTGTCTGGTTTTTGACTGGCGTTGCCATGTCCAACGGCGGCACGTGTGGTGCCGAAGATGAAAGCCCGGCCATGTTCGGCAGCGTATTTTTCTTCAAAGATTGGTTCAAAAGTATCGTAGCTCAATTCAATGGTGCGGGCTGATGATTGATGGAAAATGGAAATTATGAAAAATCAAACAAGATACTCATTAGAAGCTCGTTTTACTTGTTGATACTTGGGTCAGTAAACTAAAATCGTAGAGGTACTTGAATAATAAATTTCCAATTCCATTCGGCATGGGTTCAAGAAGTAATTTGCCTCTGCTACTTGTTTACTGAAATAACTAAATCATTGAAAGATTCAGATATAGCATGATCGCTTTTGCATTCGGAATCACTTGAATACTGAATCAACGTCGCATGACTCATTATCGCAGAATTTTTTATCTTCATCGTGGTGTTAGTAGACGGCTACAGAGACTTACCATGCATTTTTAAACAAAGAACAACTTTCGGTTGGCGCCATATTTTCCTAGTCAACTTATCTATTTGCTAATAGTTGGCTGCACAAACATTTATGAACATAAAAAACGAAAAACAGTACATGGGTAGGATCACATGGACGAACTGTACAAGTAGCTGTCATTTTTTGCAGTAGGCATGAAAAAGCATAAATACTTGCTGTTACATTGGTGCTTCTCATGTTCCGTACTGTTTTACTTGTGAACAACTCCTTTTTTGTTGATATGTTTTTGCGGAAGAGATATCAACTCTCAAGTTTCATCAGCTTCAATTGATGATTTACTCGACCTTGCGGATTTATTGCAATTTAAATATAACCACATACATGTGCTTGGGGTGTTTGGGGGTTTTAACTCCATGCAGACTACCTGCTGACCTCAAGCAGAACTCTGGCTGGCCCCCAGCGAGTCCAAGCACTAATTGATTTTTGAGTTCAACGAACCTTAGAAAGCTTCCAATTTTCACAACGTGGAACTTTCGAGTAATGATCGAAAGCTTAGTGACTATAAGATCATGTCTTGGGAATCCATCAAAAACCCATCCACATGGAAAATCAGTGACTCCTGATGCGAGATCAGTCTCAAGTATGCACGACTTGTGGTGGTATTCTAGACAAATTCCATATCCTCCACCCCGTTTTGCTCGGGTCAGAATCAAATCTGCTGCATTTCAAACCCGATCCCGGATCGTACATTTACTGTTATTTCCAGACATAAAAAACTTCATAGTGAATTTTTCGATACTGATGCTTACTCTCGTTATTTTAATCTTGTTTATTGGACCGAATTTTGGAAATCTCATTTATTCGCGCTCATTCAGATCTGGAGGCTTAAATGAGGTATGGCAATCCAAGGAAACTTAGTACTTCAGTTTCTTAAACTTGCTGTAAAATGAAGATACTGGAATAAAAGATTTTTAAGATGGAAGTTTTGGAATTGTTTTTTGATCAGCATCATTCTATAGCCTGCATGGTGACAAATAGCAATGCGTTACTCATGATAATTCTTTGAGAATGTGGAGTATAGCATTGTTCGTCACACGTCACAACTTCAAGTTAACTTTTTGTGCATCATTGATAGGAATTATAAATGAGGGGTAACGATTTACTATATTTTTGTATCCTCTTGTACCGCAATAGTGCACTTTCAGGCTTCAGGAACGAAGTTCCCTGGCAACAATGATGCAAAAAATGCCAGGAAACAAACAACGAATGTCGCGAACAAAATGCTCCCCTTTTTTCCGTGGGGAGGACGATAAGAAATATATCCTTATGATTGCTTTATTATAAAGGATGTAATAAAATATTTGATAGATATCACACATGATAAGATTTTAGTTCATTTGAATCAAAAAGGCTGTGATGGAAATCCTCAATGGAAATCCTCAATTATTCTTGCAATGTGCATTCGATAGCCCACGCTTTGATTATTCTTAAGGCCCTGTCATACTTCACCGCGCGGTACCGCGCGGCGCCGCGCGGCGCCGGTTGTTCTATTTATACTAAAAAGCGGCGCCGCGCGGTACTGCCTTTGAAGTATGAATAGGTTTTTGTAATTTTTGCGGCGCCGCGCGGCGCCCCATCAGGTTTCAACTAAACCAATACACATTTTTTGAGAAGAGCAAAATCCAAAAGTAAAAAAGCGGCGCCGCGCGGCGCCGCCTGTTAGTATGAATAGGACAACCGGCACCGCGCGGCGCCGCGCGGCGAGGTATGACAAAGCCTTTACAGTAAATTAACAACTTGCCTACGCGGATACCTTTTTTCCCTATTCTTTGTTTATTCTGAAATGACAGATGCAACGATCCTATGGAATCAAGTTAAACACGAAAGAACTAGTGAGTTTATTGTATTACAGTTGTCGAGAAAAAAATTTTTCGTCCATGGGCTGCGATCATAACAACTGAAAATTTATTTTCAATAATGTGGAAATGATGAAAACTTCTTGGAGTTGCACACGGTGTCCATGAATATCTGTCCGAGTCAAAAGTAGATAAGTCTGACTTTTTTCTATGACTTTATCGCATTATTTCATCTCTCCACCTTCCGGAGAAGTCTCACTCCAAATTTTAGGGCGAAGTACACCCTGAGTTTCAGTGAATTTATAATGTTCGCACGAGTGAATTCATTCGATATAGAACTCCACATTTGATTAGTAATCTTTCAACGCAAAGTCTCAATCCAATATGCGCTTTCTATTTCTTGGATGGAGTTCACATTTTGCTTATCCCGTGAGAAGATGACATCAGGCTGATTGAGGATACCATGGGTAGTTTTCAAAGGTTAATGTGGCAGGCGCCACTTATTCATCTACACTACTAAATCTAATTTACTCCACTTCAGTAACTCTTTACGTGATTATGGATACTCAAGCGCACCTCTCACTTCGTCCATTTCCTCACGGGGTGTCAACTTTTCCACCAAACATCGTCATCCTCTATGTGAATTCTAGAGCATTTTCTCGAATAATTTATCTTTCCACATGATGGAGAAATATCAAAACGCCTCCCGAGTACCTGGTAATTGCTAGAAAAATATGTATATATAAAATATGCTAATTAGTATAAACCATGTTCTTTACAAGAATTTAAAAGATCGCACCAGAACGTTCGTCAAATACCTTTCAATTTTGAAAGGTCATTTAAGATTTTTTCACATAGGCACAAATACTCAGGGAAAATTGGATGGCTTTGGTAACAAGTAGACGCCGGAGACGGAGAAATTTGATGGGCATTCAAGACGACGATGACGAATGGTCGTCCGATCCGGAGATCGATGCACTATTGAACGAGGTGCTCAAATTGCAAGTCGACTGTTCGGCGCCGCCGGTACCCGAACGATGGCGAACTCCCGAACAGCCCGATGAGTATACGCCGCAGCTCATCAAGTTGATCTTGAACGTCAGAGATAGGATCAAACAGGTAAATGACAGTATTTTGAAATGACAATTTTCTTAAGCGCGACGAGTAAAAAATCGATGCAATTGGAACCCTTTTCCCTTTGGTGTACAGTTTTAGGTTTTTTCCACTCCTAATCATTTCTCATTTGGTGAGGAAGAGATTCGAAAAATTAAAATTTTTATAGTACAGTCTTATTGACTATAAGACACATCGACTAATTTTTGAAGATTTTCTGAGAACATAATTTAAAAATTTGAATTTAAAATTTGTTGCATAAACCGATAAAAGTTAACAACAAATCGGTTTTACAGTTTTTCATAAAGTGCTTGTAAAATGAAAAATGACAAAAATATTTGCCAACTTGAAAAAATCGCTTACAAAACGCATTAACTGGCGGAATAAACTATCGCACAAACAACTCGATTGCAAATAAAAAAAATCTATTAGGATTTAAACACCAACAAAATATTTTCCACATACAAATAAATTGAGTTGCACTTTTCCTGCAGCGTATCCTATACAAAACATAGAGAGAAAACGCACCCCCTCAAGCTGTGTTTCAGTTCTGTAAGTTGACATTGGTATTGCTGCAGCTTAAGCTAGCCTTAACGATATGTTTTGTGCAGGAATAAAAATAAAAAATAAAAAGTGCATCAAAATTTATCAAGAAGTGTATACAGAAGTCGACACAGTTTTATTCAAATCGAAAGTAGATGAGCACAATGTCGTTTTTATGACTTTGAACTCCTGGTTATCGTGGAAAATTTTTTTGTTTTTGTTACAGTATACAGTTTCTCACTGTGAGAAAAATGCTTGCCAATGATAACCTACTTTTTTGGTAATCGCTGCGCCTGCCAATCCAAAGCAAATGGGCTGTAAAAGACGTGCAAAGGCATATTTTTGCGACACTATCCCACATCGGAGAGCATTCTACAATAATAAACTAATGTCTGTTTTTTTTCAAAATGCTTTCAAATTATAAAATTGGAAAACAAATATTGTCGCACATTTTAATGATTTTCTGCCAAACCATATGCCACATGGGGATGGAAAATGGTGATCGTAATCATTAACCTCAGAAACATTTTTGAAAGCAGTACTTATTTTTTCAATTCAAAACATTTTATAAATAACAGACGATACGTATACAAGTGGTACTGTAATCATAATGAGTCTTATAATCTAATCTAACAAATTCACATTCTCGGTACTTATATACAGAAGTTTGAATATATGGAAGTTTATCCTATAAGGTTACATATGATTGGTACTTGCAGGCCCAAAACGTCCGACTCATGATCCTCATGGAAAAAGCGAATGTCAACGAAACGGACCGCTGCGGCCGTACGGCGCTCATGTACGCCTGCAGTCAGGGCAATAGCGCCACGGCCCAGGCCCTATTAGCCGAAAAAGACTCGCTGGACGTGTTGACCACCGACATGCGCCTCAACACGGCGTTGATGTACGCTTGCGCCGCCGGCTACGACGATTTGGTTTGGATGCTGTTGGATTTCGTGCGTCGACGTTTGGACGGTCAGAGGACCCCAACGTACGACGTTTTGCAAAATTTTATCGACGCCGAAAACGATCGCGGCGAAACAGCCGCCAGTTTGGCCTACGAACATGGGCACATCGACTGTATTCAGGTAGAGTTGTTCATTTGCATGCTCATGCTATGGATCATAGGCATTGAAGGGTGGTCTAAGGACTTGTTTAGTGTTGATTTGATTCGATTTACAAAGTTCCAGTTTTATGTGTCATTTAAAAACTAAAGTACTTGCTTTCCGATTTTGCGATTAACAAGCATTTTAAGAAAAGTAAACTTTATGACACTTTCAGTTTACAAACGATCATTGTAGAAACAAATACATAGAGAGCTGAATAAACCTTGTGCTTTGACACTGTTAATTTGCTTGTTATATCGTACGTTCCGAATGAGGGGGGAAGTTCACTTGTGCATCCCAATTCAGATTTATACGTCCCCAAAGATCCAAAATTCTATGTACAGTGTTGTAGTCTCCTTATTGACCTATCCACTTGCTACTCATACATCGGCAGCAAAGGAATCTAGGGGGCCAACCAAATTTTAACCAAACTTCAATTATCGATAACTCAGTTTGAAAGAGGGATGCAACATTTTAAATCACGTTCTTGAATGGAACCCAACGAGATCCATCTCCAGCGATTGACACCCCTTTTTTGTATTTTAGAAGAAAAAATTTTTGCATGCCTCGAAAAGTCACAACTGTGTGGCTGAGATCAAGCGCTTCCTAGATACGGTCAAAACGTGGGGTCATTAACTCCACAGCTCATATTTACACCGAAATATGCTAGAATAATTAGCAATAGTTAGCAATAGCTTCATTTCAAAAATCAGTATAGAACAGAATGTCTAAACACATGGATTCGATAAATCATTTTAGAAACTGTAATCGGTTTCATTGGACCTGATTGAACAGTTGTATAATTTCCATGAGTTCGATTATGCATTAAGTGTAGATAAATCTACAAAAAATGTGGCAGTGTGACATACACAGATGATGCAACGGTATGAGATATCGCATGAAATTTGATTTATCTGACCGATTTCTTGAGCATCTACTTATCCGTGAGGATTTTCTGTCCTGTTTTACTAAGCTTACGGGCCTTTATCTTTTGAACCATATTTCAAAGTTTATATTTTCTGCTTCCATTGTTTTGTTACCGTGTTATTTTCTACTATTCTGCAGGTTATCAGCAGCTTTGTGACTTTGTGTTCAAAACGCGACAAAACAAGCAGTTTGACTATGTTCATCAGGAAAGCTACGAACAATTTGCTCCGTGGAGTCGATCCAGGCGCTAAGAAATACAAAAATAGGCAAGAAGATCGCCGCAATTCAACGACGGCCGGTTCTTACACCAATTCGTCGAAAAGAAGTTCTTACGATTCCGATTCCGGTAAGATGCGCATGAATAAGTAGTTTATAATAAAGTGGGGACAATCGACATTTCGTACTGTAGCTTCACATATTTTATGACGATCGTTTTTCACGAACAATTTTCAGGTGCGGACACAAAAGACTCTACTCGAAACCATTGCTTGCATCGTTTGACCAGCGCGCTCGCCGAAGTTTTGGAAAAAAAGATCGGCATGCGGAACAGTCGAATTCAAAAGTCCAGATCGATGACCAATTTGAACGGCCAAAAGATTTACGATTTATTGAAGGATTGGGACACTTGATCCTGATGTGATGTAAAATCGTAGACTCGTGGTCACTGTATTATACCAATATTTTAAGCGTTACATTGGACTACGACAGACATGCGTCCTATCGTATAATTTTCGAGAAAGTTCATGCCATTTCTGTCGTGTTGAAAACCTAATAATTTCAGGAATCTTTATTGTCTTATTTTCCCAATAAATTTCACTATTTTCAAGATAATTTAACAAAACTAACTGGCAAGAAAATAAGATCAAACAGTTAATTAGAAGCGTATCAACTGAAAATTTGTATTTGATCTCTGTTATTCGGATGAACTTCGAGATTGACATGCGTGTGTCTCTGGAAGCAAACTATCGATTTGACACGCTGGCAAATTCTGGAGATATACATGCCGTTTTAATGATAATAGGGGAAAATCTTCCGAATAATAAACGCAACTGCTTTTTCTCTGGGTCATCACCCATAATGTCAAAGCTTGCTTCATTTTTTGCACATAAAAAACTATCGGAAAATTGAAAGATGTGAAACATAATTTGAATGCTTCATATGTGTTCAAAATCATTTAGCATCTACTCCGAGCAGGACGTAGGTGCGAGTGGTCTCCTACTTCTTTGATAGTAAATATATGCGAAGAAAATACGAAAATAAGAAAAATTATATCTGTTGATTAGAAATAACATTCTTAACAACAATTTCGTGACATCACAGCATGGAAAAGGATTTTATGTCAGCAAAGTGTGCTTCAAATAAGGAGGAATAAATTAATGTATTAATGAGATCAACATAATATTTTGTAATTTCCCTTACAGTAAGCGTTTTCCATGATTATGCATGTGAGACTTTTTTTCTTGGTTTATTAGCTAGTCGTAAACATTTTTGAGATAAACTTCTAAGCACTATCCACCTGTAATAGTTCCCACAAAAGTAGCGTGACTGTAATCTGTTTTGCATATTTTGCATATGCATTTTGCATCTTTGTGAAAAAGCTTTTCATATGATTTCAAAAATATTTTTTTGGTTAATAAATGTGCTAAATAATCTGGTCCCTCGATTTGGATACTTATTGTGGCCATTGACGATATATTTCAAGAGAAAGTTTCTAGAACGATCATCGCGAAAAACTGATGAATATGTTGGGTCATTCTTCAATGAAACTTGGGTATGTAGAACAACAGAGAGTGAATGTATTGAATACGTATGCAACTCCAGCATTACAGTAAATAAATCTAGTATGACTAATGATAACAATCCTAATTGGCATATTTCAGATACAGTAATAAGTTTTCTTATAACAGTTCATCGCATAACGACCTCTCCAATAATGCTTTGCGTTCGAATTTAATTTTTTCATTGTGAAAATCTGGCCACTTTCGAAGTCAAATTTTTTCTTCATAATATGTGCAAAAAATGCCCCGAACATTACTGTAGAACGAAGAATCTAAAAAAGTCGCTTTTCTTGCTCCTCCGCGTCATTTTTTTCCTATCACGAAATTTACACAACACATTAGCCTGCTGCGTTCACATACATTCGAGTGTCATACCCTCTATCTCTCTTTCATATTCTCGTTGACTTTTCCACGTCATTTCGCAGCGGTCGTCTCCTTTTTCAAAGCAAACTTCTCCACCTTCAATGCTGTCCTACAGAGTGAACTAATTTGCATATTAAGTTTGTGCAACGATATTGATAAAAATGGGGGATTTTGTACGAGCCATGGTTTTTTGTACATGATAACATTATTATACTATTCTCAGTTTTCAAGCTACATTCGTGCGTCTCCTTTGAAGGAAAATTGAAAAATATTCATTAATGTCGTCGAGATATGTTAATCTCTGTATAATCTTAATTATAGTCTGTTTTTCTTGAAATACGTGTAAATATGAAGAATGGAAAGCAAGTACTGTTTCGCATGTGTACCATTTTATAATAAACTATATGTCGCATAGGACTGGAAAATCTTTACTATTTTTGAATAAAAAACTGCGGTAAAAGCTTTGGTAGACGACTTCGAGGGCGATACTTTATTGTCATTTTCCAATTTACAAGCATTTTATAAAAACAGACTATAGTATAATTGTTCAGTTATAAAGGATAATAAATCAGGTAACAAGTTGTCTCCTTCAATTATATATCATATTATTTTGATAATCTTGAGAAGAAAAGTGATTCAACAAACCGTATATCGACATGGGAGAATGAGCATTTCACACATAAGTTATCCTACCACTACAAATTTTTTTCTTGTACACGTAGGGAATTCGATATCAAACGTTAGATCTTGTCGAAATGAATAAAAAAAATAAATAACCCAAATTTCTGACGTAACTACGGGAATTTAGAGTTTGGTCGGAATCTGGTTAATCTTCCCGAGAGTGTCCATGCTGCTCATTTAACCTTCATACTATGGTATCATATAGTTTTCGGTATTCCATGGTCTGTTTTTTATAAAATGCTTGTAAACTTACAGCGTCATTGTACACTAAGTTTTTACAGTAGATATTCTTCAAACAATTCTTGAAGGTTAGTCGGGTATGCTCCGAAATTTTCAGCCCTATGTGACATGTAGTTCAACAGAAAAAAAAATTTAGAATACTTGTTTTTCACTGTTATTTTTTACGAGTATCTCAATAAAAACAGACTATAGAAGTCTGGAGAAGAATAGAAAAGGATTTTTATGTTTTTCTAGGGCATAATTCATACTGCTACGGCAAGATTCACGAATTGTGTCGTTTTCGAGGACTTCAATCCAGTGTCCCCTTTTCATGAAACCTGAAAATCAGTCAGTATATATTTCTAATTTCTATGAAAATGATTTCTTGCCTGTTTATTATAGCTCTGATTGTGAACATCTTTGATACTGACTAGATGCTGACTGAGTAAAATTCGTAAGCTGACTGTAGATACACACTTTGGATTGCTACAGTAAAAGCTAATTTTGAAAAACTGTTGTATCATGTTTTTGAGAAGTCACAATCGGCGACAAGTTGATATGATGATTACATTTTTCGCCTCGTATTAAAAAATGGATTCTTTTGAATCATCTGCACAACAGAAATCTTACTCTTGAAGACGGATTTCGAAAAATAAACAAAAATATCAAGATTAATTACGAGAAGACTTTGATGGAAAATTGACATTGATAATGATTGAAAAAGAATTAGTTAGAAATAAAAGAAGAAACATTTAAACGTAAAAAAAGAAAATATGAAAGTGAGTAAGCAAAAAATAGACTGTAAAACACACTCGAGGAATTCTCAACCAGTTCTGATCTGTTCCAAATTCTATTCCCCGAGAAAGTCCGATTTTAATTACGATCTTTGCCTCCCATGCCTCATCTTCTCCCGTAATTTCCTCTTTATTTTCCAAGCATTTTATCCACAAAAACAAATGTCAACATTGACGTTTCGTGTGGGTCGTCCTTATTCGAAGTCTTTTGGATACGAGATAAATTAATCACAGCCGCATTCGAACACTAGAAAGTTGACATTTGCGGAAATTTCTTAAAGCAGAATTTGAGAGGCTGTAAAAGATATTTCATCCATATAAGTTTACCTACATATTTTCAGCATCTTGCTTTTGTATCCAACTCCATGATTTGAACTCTGACTTATACAGCACTGATAAATGCAAATATGTAGCAGTTTTTTTAACTATAAAATTTTCAATCTTGATCTCAGCAGTATTCTGTCATCATAGAATCATGGAGGGTAACGTTTGGTCGTCCGACCCACACTTGGACGCCATGTGCAGCATGGTGTTGAAAGTAAGAGCAAATTATGAAGAAGATTTCGTACCGAAAGAGAAGCTGACGAAATATTTTGAGCCGGATTCTTTCGATGAAAAACCGCCGATTATAAAGGCATTGCTAACCGACGAACCCACGGATGTTCAGGTACACTGTCGGCGGTGGTTTGAATTTAGGAATTCAAATAGATTGAGCTCTGTTGAATTTGAGTAGACTATATCAAATGCCTAGTAGTTCAAGTTTGGCAAACTGTAGATTGAGTTGAGTGTTATGTTACTCGTCCTCAGCTCCCAGATTTCGCTGTACGTTTTTGACTACAGCTCATTGAGGACCCGAATGCAGAAGATGCTAGAAAAAACACTCTCTCAGGTTGACTGTTTCAATCAGGACTATAATTTGAGAAAAGGAGATGTCAGCACACGATGCAGATTTAATCTCTGCCTATAGTTTCCTTTTCATTCCGAGGTTCGTTTGAAAATAAATGGACTATAGGTAGCTGTGATAGTGAATTCTCTCTACGTTTCATCAACTTCGAATGTGATAGATAGAAAGCTAAAGTATTTGAATAATTAACTATTTTTAATTTGCATTACGATCAATGAACAGTACTTTTTTACCGTTTTCTCACATCAAAGAGCCTTAGTAATGATTGGTCAAACAAGTAGAATTGCATACTAATTGAGTTTAATATCTAGTCTGTTTTTCATAAAATGATTGTAAATTGAGAAGTCGCCTACACAAAGCTTTTACTGTAGGATTTTTTACTCAAAAAACTGTAAGATTTAGTTCAAAAAGCTGAAAAATTTCCAGTTCTGCGCATCACATGATTCAGTAGAAATGGTAAAAATATGAAATATTAATAATTTCCCACTCTTGATATTTACGGGCATTCCAAGAAAGTCAGACAATAGTCATTTCATATTTTATAGAACATTGAACACCTGAAATCCGCTATTTGGAGTAATGATAAATGTTGGCATGCACTTTAAAGCACGTAAAAACTTATCGTTTATTTTGATAGACAGTCATGTGTGGGTCAAAAACTATAAAACTTAGTTAACTATACTCCATTCATTTTCAACTGAGAAATAAGATGGCCGGGTACGCAGGTTGTTTATTATTTGCATGAACATATTTTTTCTTCAAGGCGCTCATTTGGAAAATACCATGAGTTTTTTCAAAAATCATCGGATTTGGGAAGATTTCAGGCTTTTGCATGCAGAAAGTCGCGCCTGAATAATTCATGTCATCTAAGAAATGGTACTGATAATACAGTCAGATGAAGAAAATCAGAATAAAAAAAACAAGCAGAAAATGCAAATCGGCGCGTTTCTCAACAATGTCATCAAAATTTATCTAGAGCGTTTCATCAAAGAGACTTAGCTGGGCTGCCAACTTAAGCTGTATCTAACTGTATATGTTATACCATTGCTGTTGAACTGCATCTAAACTGCACCCCAATAATAATGTTATAAGATGCAGAGTTAAGCTAATTCACGAAAAAGTAATATTTCAACAGAAAACCAGAATGCAGGCAAACCTGATTCTTCATGGAGTATTCAAGATATAACTTGAACCGCTTGATCTTCTTACAACTATTTTTCACTAGAAGAATAAAAAATAGTATGTAAAGAATCGCGCCTGGACAATAGAACGCCGGATATTAGGCTTAGGCTTAGGCTAAAGCTTAGGCTTAGGCTTAGGCTTAGGCTTAGGCTTAGGCTTAGGCTTAGGCTTAGGCTTAGGCTTAGGCTAAGGCTTAGGCTTAGGCTTAGGCTTAGGCTTAGGCTTAGGCTTAGGCTCAGGCTTAGGCTTAGGCTTAGGCTTAGGCTTAGGCTTAGGCTTAGGCTTAGGCTTAGGCTTAGGCTTAGGCTTAGGCTTAGGCTTAGGCTTAGGCTTAGGCTTAGGCTTAGGCTTAGGCTTAGGCTTAGGCTTAGGCTTAGGCTCAGGCTCAGGCTTAGGCTTAGGCTTAGGCTTAGGCTTAGGCTTAGGCTTAGGCTTAGGCTTAGGCTTAGGCTTGGGCTTAGGCTTAGGCTTAGGCTTAGGCTTAGGCTTAGACACTAGAAAACGGACGGCGCTCTAATGTCCAGGCGCTCTAATGTCCGGGAGCCGTAGAAAATATAGTATATGCACAGTAAAAAACCTCATAATCTATTGTTTCCAAATGAGCCTCCGCGCAGAAAGATATTCGTGCTAAATAATAATAAACAATCTGGATATACGGACACGTTTTTCTCGAGTTGACTGAAGCAGTTAGGAGAGCAAGAAAAAATATTTTGGCTTACGATGCAGGTGTATTGTCTGCTCACGGACTTCTATTGATTATTTTGCTTTTCGAGGCTCATTTGGAAATTAATAGACTATACTTCTTTGATATATACGAGCTCATAATTCAGGCTAAAAATGTGAAACGGATGCTGGTCCAAGGCGCCGATATGAACGAAAAAGACAACGAGGGCGTCACGCCCCTTATGTTGGCCTGCCTCCGCGGTTGCAGGTCGACGGTACACTTACTTTTAGCTCAAGGTCCTTCGAAAATCGACGTCAGAAATGTCGACAATGCCCAAAGAACGGCCCTCATGTTCGCTTGCGCCGCTGGGCACGATGCCGTGGTTCAGGCTTTGCTCGAATTTATGAAGCAAAATTTCACTTTTGAAGAAGTTCAGGTAACTCCATGGTTTGGTCATTAATCCGTCTTGGAATTAATGACTAAACCATGAAGTTTTTTATGACAAAAACGAAAATGCTAAATAATCGAAACTGTTATTGACTGCCAACTTGCAACGGTGCTTTGCGTTCAAAGAACTAGACTGGTAGCTTTGAGAAGTATAGAATTTCGGCCTATATACTCAGCTGCCAACAAGGTGTTTGGTAAGAAGTAAAATTAGATAGCAGGAATAGGGTTGGATAGTAAAGGCTAACGAGGGAAAGTCCCCAAGTATTCTGAAATCGTGCGTGTCAAAGTGCACGGTAGCCCCGGGCAACTTGAGTTACACTGACCGTTTTTCCCCATGGGCCTTCTTACACTAAAATTTGCATAAATGCGCTGAACACTATACATAATCTCAGGAATCATGGCAGATTTGTACATGGAAAATCGCATTTGATAAAGTTCGCCGACATAAGAGGAGTTTCTTATAGGAAGGCAATATAATCTCGCTCGCCATTTTCGATCTGCTGGTCCTTGATTTTCATCAAAAGTTCAGAACTGTGTATTTGATAATCTATTAGAATTGAACTCTTCTTCCAATGGGTATCATTTGAAAGGTCACAATTATCATTTCTCAGCATCATATTTTTTCTTTGCCGAGATCGGGTGTAGGCGAACAATATAGACCACATTTATGTATACTGTTGTGATAATATATCCCATGGGAAAAATATTAGTGTAACATCTTTTTGCATGCCTATAAGCTAACGAATGCATAATTTATTACAAATATTTGGAAATTAAAACAAAAGACTTCCTTTTATCGTAAGACAGCGACTCTTGCAGGCATACATGCACAGCATACAAATTCTGTTGGGGGTCATCCAGGACAGGGGGTGGAATACAAATTTTTTTTCGTTCTCGATAATGAAAAAAAAGTCTGAGATAGGTCTTCTATCATTCAAGCAGCATATTCTTCAACTTATATTAGTCAGATATGTTAAATTATTTGCTTAGACTGCACTGTTAGAAAGTTTTAATGTTACTTTTTTGGTATCAAGTATGCTTCGTTTAGAACAATTGTTGAACTACAGCATCATTCCCATTTTTATGACAACTTTCTGTTCTCTCTTGATCATTTTCCTTCGTCATCTTCTCTATCATTGCTGGGGTGGTCAAATCTGCTGGGGGTCAGCAAGAATCTGATGGGGGTCGATCAAAGTCTGCTAGGGTCAACCCCCCCCCAACCCCCCACGTGCATGTATGCTTACAGGGCTCTGGTTTAACAAGACTATGAGGTGAGACGTTGTTCATGATTGCTTCTATTGACAAACTGTTGATAAACATAATTAAATAATAATGCAACCAAATAAACCACCAAAAAGCTGTATGCATGAAAAAGTCACAATTATGAGGTAAAAGTTGAGAAAGAGTAGCATTCAAAAGTGCTCCTTCGCTTTCTACAATTATGCAAATATTTCCATGCTAGAAATGTCGAAGCTGCATGACACCAAAGTTATTTAGGAAGGTACAGAGTGTGCTACTTAATGAGCTTCAAATGCACGTATCCCACAGGTTCTCCAGTAACTTCTTGATCAGTCAGATTATTGTAAGCTAAGATACTGTAGCCGCCTGAAAAACTAGGTGTATAATCTGTTATCTGGAAGTGAAACTGGAATAGCAGCAAGTAGTTTTTTATTTTTATATTTGCCGCTAAATTTTCTGACAGACGTTTAAAAAATTTTGAGATCTTTATTTTAAAAATTTTGACATTACTTTTGTCATTCATTAATTTACTAACATTTTATAAAAAAACAACAGAAAACATTTCGGAGTGGAGAAAGATCATCTGTTTGGACACCCCATAAATATATGCTACAGTATGTCAATTTTTCACATTCCTAGAACTTTCTGGATGCGGAAGACATTAGCAAACAAACGGCCGCCGGTTTAGCTCTCGAAAACGGCAACATCGACTGTTTGAATGTGCTAAGTTACTACTTCAAGTATTGTCAAGATGAAGAGGAGAAAAATGGCAAACTGGGAGCTAGGTTGGGCAAAACCGCCAAATCTTTTCTAAATCGAGCCGCATCGACCAAATCCTCTTCGTTCAATAGACTAGGGTATCCAGCAAACGAAGGTATGCGTCGTTTTCAATAGACGAACATTTCACAAAAAAATACTATAGTGAGACTATTAACCGGGTTCAATTAGTCAGCCACACACAGCGTCAAGCCACAGTTTAGTGCCAACTGCTCATTTCTGTATGGGATCAAACTGCTTGTCTCCAACCCCAATGTTTATTTTTCGCTCTGTCAGCTCGTTTAATGAGCATAAACCATCGACTTTTCGTTTCCACGAGCTGCGGATACGTGGACTGTTTTTTCGATGAAATCGCTTCCTGTAAAATTCACTTTTGATCAACAAAGTTGGTTTGACGCAGTTAGGAAGGGATTTTCAAATCAGGAAAGTGGATGAAATTTGTGCGTGTTGCAGATACAATTTAGCGGCATTATTGATGCGAAACTCAACAGTAAAGTAGGAAATTAAAAGCTAATCAGCAAAATGGTTCTTACTTAAAGCTATTTAAATTTTACGACTCAGTAATCATCAGTTCAAGAAATGTGAGCAGTGAAAAAAATTGCTCTTCTAAAGATCACTGAGAAAATTTTACTGCTAAAAATAAACTGATTCTGCTTAAAGTCGCTCAAGTCAATTGAAAGATTAATTTGAAAGTAAGTCAGTGTGTCTGATATAGGAGACTTTCTAGACTCCAAAATTATATCCAGAATAAACCCAACCTGTAACTCATCATTCTTCGAACATTTGTTCTAAATTTTTCCGACAACTTTTTGTGTACCGTCTTCTAATAAACTGTTGTTATGAATTTTCTCCGTTAGAAAAGCGCGAAAAGTTGGGTCTTTCACACAGTTCAAAAACGTACTACTCAAGGTACAACTACACTCCATTCAATTTGAAATGATCGATGCAGTGGTCGGCTTTTCAGCAAACGCAGCCTTACTAGAGATCAGAAAATCAATTTCGATAATCTTGAAATGATTGAAAAGAGTGATCATCAAGAACCATGCATCATGAAGGAGAAATTTGTTGATTAGATTTAAAGGGCCTTCTATAATTTTGAATACAAGTTTTGCTGCGATCATTTCAAAATAAATGGAGTATAGCTGTACAAAATATAAAATTCCAAAAACTTCAAATCAAGAAAAAAATGGCACAATGATCCACAACGATTTAGTTTTTGAATTTCGCTCCACTCGATTTGCTGTTCAACAGCATAATCCCCAAGAACTGAAGCAATTCTTCCGTTTTATGTCTAAGATTCAATCGAAGTTCTCATTTCTGTCTTCACGATTTGTATTTCTGAAACGATTCATCAGTTGTAATGCCTTCCGTCTGATAGTAACACAATATGAAATTGTTCGCTGTTGTTTACCCATTTACTTTGAATTGACAATCGCAGCAACAATCAAAAAAGTAGTAGATTCAATTGGCACGAAATTTTCAATAGGCGAAAACTGTGCACTTTTCACGACGAGAGAATCATGAAAACAACTCGGTCATTCTTATCAACCTTTTATTTAGATAGAACTACTAAAAAAATTCGATAATTTGGTTAGACTTTTAAATGAAATGAAAAGTTTGTTTGATGTTGCCGTCGATGAAAAAAATTTTCTTACTGAACAGTAATCAGCTTACAGCTTTTTCCACGTCAAACTTGCTTTAGTCGGTTCGACGTCTGTCATTTCAAAGAATAGACTACAATCAGTGTGGGTTCAATCCTATTCAGCGAAACACGCAACAGCGAAACTCAAAATAGTGAGACTCAATACAGGGAAGCATTGATACAGCCATTCTCAAAACAGCGAAGTCTCAGAACATACTCTCAAAATAGTGAATTTTCAAAAAAGTTATCTTTAGAATGGAAAATGGAGATTAGACCTATTTAGTCCTCCATTTTAATCTGGTGGATGCTGGTTGTCAAACATTTTGGCACGAATCGCCAGATTTCTGACATTATGGCTCTAAAAGCATGTGTTTTTTATTCTGCTTTGTTCATTATTAACATATCTACAGGCGTGTTTTATGTTTATTTTTTCCCTTATTGACTTATTTTCTTTTATATTCTTCTTATTTTGGACCACTTTTTGTTCTTTTCGTTTAATTTTTTCAGGTCGTGTACTTTTGTTCTATTTGTTACCAACTTTTTATTACATTATTTTACTTTTCGTTTCTTTATTATTTGTTTTTTGTTTTGCTTTTACTGCTTAATTATTTTATTTTATTCATTTAATTTTATTTGCTTATTTCGTTTTGTTTTATTGATTTCATTAATTTATTTTTTTGCAATTAAGCCTCGTACAAAACAGTTTTAATCGGGAAACCTTATAATAATTTTTTGTTTTTTTCTTTCAAACGGTGTGCAAAAATATTTTTCTGGCAGATAATTTTTTTTGTGATTTTGTGCATACCTACCGCAACTGCAGCACAAAAGCATAATGCAACTAAAAATAGACTATCTCGACTAGCAAAAATGGTTCTAATATTCCTAATTTGTATATTTATTATAAGAATGATGTGTGCGCTCACTCTAATGCATAGAACTCTTTACTATTGGCCCTATTGAGATTCCCTCTTTGGACAATCGTTATTTTGAGACTTCCCTGTTCTGAGACTTCGCTGTTTTGAGAAACGCTGTATTGAGACTTCGCTGTAATGAGAATCACTGTTTTGATACTTCGCTGTTTTGAGAAACGCTGCATTGCGACTTCGCTCTAATGAGAATCGTTGTTTTGAGACTTCGCTGTTTTGAGTCTCACTATTTTGAGTTTCGCTGTTCTGTGTTCCGATGTATTGGGGACACGCCATCAGCGTAACTTCATAAGTGAAATTTCTATATAGAAACCGAAGATGAGTGGTTCTCTTCACTTTTCATGATTCAAACAGTGTTCACATGTTTGAAGAAAATCTGCAATTAGTCTTCAATGAATGGCCCAAAAAACTCGAAACTTTTCACATGCAGGTGTGAATTCCATGGCACGAATGACTTCATCGCTGAAGAATGTGGTTTAACTAGTTCAACTCGTTTTATAATTTCAATAACGAGCGTAGTTTCTCAGTAAACCCAAAGCATTGCGGGATTTTATGCTTGTTGAGTCACATAAGACACTTCCAGATATCCCCTGTCTGGATATTTGGAAGGGTCTTATGAAAAAACAAGAGTGAAAACCTTGGAAGACTTTAGTTGACTTTATAATCATCGTTTCCAACCATTACACCTTTTTACCTTGTAGATAGCTCACGTTCCCACAAAAGCAAAAATTTAGTTGTCAATGATATCCCGATCAGATCCAGATCGTGGCAAGACGTATCTATCGATGCCAAAAACGTCGAACATCAAGCAATGTCGACCTACAGGAGTCACGTGACTTTGGGTTTCGATTCGGAGTCTCAGCCAAATGTTGCTGCGATTGTCATTCCCGATATCGATTCTTACCGTAAAAAAATCAACCTGTCGTCCAATTCACTGGATTCGCTGACCAGCTCGAACGATAGCCGTTTATTTTTACTGGACCCTAGCAAAAAAGGGAAACGTCCAGCTAACAAATTTTCATTATTTTCTAAGACGATGAAACGTTTGGTGAAGAGCGGGGGCGGAGATCGTGACGGCAAAAAAAGGTCTCAATGCTATTCGACCGGTGTCCAGGCCGAGAGAAATGACGGCGGCCCGTCTCGGCAGAACGAAAACGGAATTAGCAGCGAAGACGTCGAGGATGTTTTCGATAGCGATTCGTCGTCATTTTCGTCGAATGATACCGAAACTTTCAACTTGAATTTCGAAAAGTGATTTTGACTGATATCGAAGTTTAGACTAAAATCATACTGTATCTGTTTTCTAGATTTGTGAATAATATAGCATTTCCGAAATACTGTGAATTACTTCCGCATAGTCTCAAATAATTAACCACGATGAAAATTATGAAAGGCTGTAACGGTTCATTGGTTAGGAAGAGGAAGGCGTGGTAGTAGCTGCTCTACCACCGACTGCACAGCCCTGCGTCGCCTGTTGCGAGTACAGCATCTGTCACAAAAATCCAGGTCTGGGTCCATGACATGGATGCGCAACGAACAAGCCTAGGGGTTCAGAGAAAGATGCCGAGTTGCTTTGGAGAATAATATTTTCAATCAACCCTTGCCGCACGCAAAGTTCGAAATCACCCGAATTTTTTATGGTATATCATAAAACTGTGAATATTTCTTCATTTCTTCATCCCTGGCGCGCCGTACCATCTAACTTATACGTTGATATTGTCAATTATGTCCATTTATCACGTAAAACAATCAAGTACAAAAGTGTAGAACTTTTGCTATAGCTCTATTCTAGTAACTGTGGAGTTGACAATTGAGTATGACTCACCAGGAAAGCATTAGGGGAGCGAGATCTGTCATCAATTTGATTGGTGAAAAAATTTCATACCTTCAATTTGATTGGCCGAAAAGTTGTAGTCTACTCCTTCCTAACCGTGAGTCCAAGCCTAAGCCCAGGCCCAGGCCTAGGCCTAAACCTAAGACTAAACCTAATCCTAAGCCTAAGCCTAAAGCGTAAACCTAAGCCTAAGCCTGAGTCTGAGTCTAAGCCTAAGCCAGAAAATTTGCCAGGAACAACTGTAAAAATCAATAAATTTTTTCGACTGATCAAAATGATGACAGATCTCGCTTTCGCAATGCTTTCTTGGCTCACCAGTTGTTTCCTCAAATGGAATCTTTTGAGGAAAAAAATTGAAGGAAATGAGGAAAAATATTTTCGGTATGGTTCTCATTGCGGAAAAAAGTTTTGGGAGTTCAGAACAAAGAAAATGCATTTTTGTGAACATTAAGTGGGTAAAAATCTTGAAATTTTCGCGGCGCTTTTTGCGCCGGTGTCATTGGCTAACCAGCAGGGTTGGCAAGGCTTTGGTTTTTTGGTTTTTGGTTTTTTTGGTTTTTTAAAAAAACCAAAAAATTGGAAAATCTCTGGTTTTTTGGTTTTTTTGGTTTTTTTCAAAAATCATTGGGAAACTGTTTTTTCACATTAGTTGATCTTCTAGGCATGTATTGGTGTCTATCTAAATCAACAAAACAATTAACTTAGTTGAATTGACTTCACTATAAAGTAGAAAAAAGTCGTATTTTTATGATACATTTCGTACACAAAAGATGTAATATAAATCAATCGATATCCTTTGTATCCATCTTGCAACCACACATTCAGTACATGAGTCAACTTTGCTATAATTTGCTCACAAAAAAGTAGACACTAAATCTTTCCTGGAGTGTACTCCGACCATACGGGGTGACATCCATTGACCTGATCCATATCATCTTCAAAAAAAATATACTGAATCTATTGTTACGGTAAGCTTTTTAATTTTCTTAGCTTGAAATTTCAAAATATAGATGAGACAACAATAATAAAATTTTATGCAGATCAGTTAAGCATACTGTAGGTTGACAAAGAGAGGAGCTTATGAGTGGTTCATTTTTATGGGACTTGACGTCGCTACTAAGTAGAAAAAATCATACAAAAATATGTATCTATCATGCAAGCGAGAATAGTATATATATATAATAAGACCCATTTGCTGTAGTTATAGCTCGCAGACAGGTTTGAGAAGCAAAAATTTGGAAACATCTGAAATGTCTATGTGTGACCTTCAACTGCAGTTTGTAATATTAATAACATATGTAATAATCTATCAATTTAAAACCCTCTTATCGAAAACGGTAGACCTAAAAATTGTCATTTCAACTTCTCTGAGCATATGTTTGTATATATGTGATGCATTGATACAATCCTGTAGTTGATTTCTTTTGAGTTTTGATTACGTACATTGTGTATTGTATATTTCTCTTTATTTGTAATTTTTCTTCTTTTCCTTGAATTTGCCCCTTACAAATCGCATGCTCTGTTCCATTTTTACTTTCCTTGTGTTCTTCACTCATGGTTCCTTTTTTATGTGCCCACTATTACTGTATTTCTATTGCTAAATAGGGATTTCCTATAGCATAAAATAATGACACTTCTGATAAGATTAATACTTCTAGCTGCCATTTTACGGCTCTCTAACTAATCTTAGATGATACAGAGAGCTTCCAGCAGTTTTTTACATAGTTATTTTGATGTACCAAACATTCTAAAGAATTAAACCAGAAAAAAACCACTAAAAAACCATAGAAAAACCAAAAAAACCATTAAAAAACCATAAAAAACCATTAAAAAACCAAAAAACCAAAAAGTCGAAATTTCAAAGGTTTGGTTTTTGCCAACCCTGCTAACCAGCAGCGTTTTTTGTGCACGGACATTTGTGCCAATTGGCACAAGAAACCAAAAAAATTTGTGCCAATGACACAAAAATTTTTTTTCACTAGAAACATACTGAAACTGAAAACCAGGCTTTTTTTGCACAAACCAAATTTCGGGCTGTGCAACCAGTTTTCTTCTGCCAAGTTGCACAGTGCCACTTGAGGCCTGACTGCCCTTTGATTAGTTTATAGACTTTTCTGTCCGGAGATGCATTTTTATGCGTTCTAAAATAGGAAAAAGTGAAAATATTCCGGTGCTTCGCGCCGGGTTTCAATTCATTTATAATTTCTTATTGGGGGGTTGGGGGGGGACCCTCTGACGGGCAACCATGTACCCAACCGCCCCCAACACCCCAGACTTGAAAAAATTGGCAATAATGTGCCTTTTTTGGCCTTTTTGGGAAAAATTTTGACTTTTTTTGACCCCCTCCCCCAAAATTTCCGATTTACCCCCCCCCCCCCCCCAACTGATCGGACCTCTTACAGGCAGTGTTTTTTTTGTACTCGGTCCATTTGTACTGGTACAAACGACCTCTCAAAAACCGTTTGTACTCCAAAATTTGCCAAAAATTGCTGAAAAGAGCATTCATTGTTATAAAATGCAACAAACATGCTGTGAAATATGAATACGTTGGCTATTTCCACGAGACACATAAGAAGGCTACAAATTCAGACACATAAAACACTTGATCATGAGACACATAACATGCACCAGTGAAATACACCACAAAAAGCTTTTATTATTATGCCACAGCTGCTAGTTTGTCGTTTTCGATGTGGACGCATAACAAACAAGTCCTACAAAGTCCATTGATACTGAATACTGACAGCGGTTGAGTAACAAAAAAATTTTTTGTCCAAAAATTTTCGTTTGTACTGGTACAAACGAAGCCCAAATTTTCGTTTGTACTCTGGACCGTTTCGTTTGTAAAGTACAAAAAAAACACTGCTTACAGGTATGTTCTAATTATCAACATATTATGGATAAATATTTGCTCCTCTATTGTTTTTTGACGAATTTGATGAAAACTAACATTTTTCTCGGTCATTTTCCCAAAAATTTTTTGCGATCTTCTTAAAAATTCTGAGTTTCCTGTGATTAAAACATTTTGAGTGTAAGACAGTATACTAGAAATTCTTCCCGGTTGAAAGATCTAATCCTTGGTCGCTTGCCTAGTTTTTTAATTTTAGTTGGTCCGACTGAAAATTCGTTAAATTCACTGAGAGATCAAACCTTCTGTCTGGGAAATAAAAGGTGGAAAGATTCATTGTCTAGCGTTCCCTGCCATTTAGACATGATGCGGATCCGCCCTGATGGCAGATGCGGATCGGCCTAACATATCCGCCAAAAAAATTCCCGACTCTCGACCGAAAAATTGGCAAAAAATACCCGCCATCCGTCATGCATATCCGTACTTGGAAAAGGTGGATTCCGCATCCGCCTTTTAGACAATATCCATCATCCGCATGCGAGATTCCGTCGATTAGTCATATCCAAAAATACGGTGGTTGTGCCAAAACCATCGTTGTTTCCTTGAAGATTTTTTTCACATGAGAACCGAACCCAAAATTTGTTTCTACATTTCCAAAAATTTTTAAAAACGTTTATAACGTGGCCACGGACGCTTTTTATTCTACATTTTAAGAGTATACCCAAACATTCTGATGTTCAGTAACCTGCAAAAACTTTCTCCGGCCGAAAATCGACGAAAAATACTTATTTTTTGGTGGGAAATGACTTGTTTGGAGAGAAAATCAGTCAAAAACGCGAAAATAATGCCCAGAACTATTTTTTCCACATTGTGGAAAAATCTGAAATGTGGAAAACGGAGCCTCGAGGTCTGGAGGGGGTTGGGCGACTTTTTTGGGGCCGGGGGTCAGTAATTCCCAAAATTTTGGGGAGAGGGGTCTCTCAAGGAAAAAATGTTCGATTTTTTCACGAAAAATAGTTCAAAAAATAGTAATTTTTCCCTAAAAAGACCAAAAAATGTATCCATGGCGCGGAGCGCCAAGAAAATTCACATTTTATAGCATTTGTCGTTCAAAAATTGACATTTTTGATAAAAAAAAATTGACATTTTTCAGTATTTTTCCGACCAAAAGTATGGGGGTCCCTACGGCTACCATATGGCTAGCCATTGGATTAGAAAATTCTGGGGGGCAGTCGCCCAATGGCTATGGTCGACGATTTCTGGGGGGGGGTTCCCATAGCACTTCCCCCCAAATTACATGTATGTTTTGAGGTCTTTCCACAAAATGTGGAAAGAAAATTTGGGGTTTTGAAATAGAAAAGATGCATTTTGGTGCATTTTAGAAGGTCCAAATCTCAAAATTTTCAAACAATAAAAAAAGGTCATAAAAGTCAAATTTTCCGGCGCTTCGCATTATGAATACATTTTTACGTTTTTTAGACAAAAATTGCTATTTTTTGAACCGCCTTTCTAACTTTTTTGGTGAAAACGTCCTATTTTTTCTTCAGAGACACCTCACCTAAAATTTTAGGTAATCAGTGACCCCCGGCCCTAAAAAGTCGCCTGAACCCCTCCAAACCTCGGGCCCCCGTTACATGTTTGAACGGAAAGGGTACTTTGCCCTGCGTATCTGGCTCCGCCGGGCACTCATAATCATAGCCTAAGCCTAAGAAGTAAGTAAGGGAAATGCCCGTCCGGTTAATCCCCTTCCAATAACCCACTATGCGTGAAGTTTTATAAAAGTTGTAAGATTCATGTGAACCAGACTCAGGAATACCATTAATACGTCTAATTTAAATCGTAGAAATATCAATATGAAACGAAATGAAAAATATTTATTGCTATTGCCAGGCCTGTAGGCAGGGAAGGTTGGAGGGGGCGCATGCCTCCCGAAATGTTTCGAGTGTTAAAAAAAGCAGAGTTTTTTAGATTTGGTTTTTTGGCTTTTATTTTACAGTAAATTGAGTGAAAAATATGCGCCCCTGAAAAAAATGGCTATAGGCTTGGCCATTACGATAAACAAAATGAAAGGAAAATACAAAACGGAATAATTATAATGTCATATAAATAATATTTTTAATTAGTCGAGTCGCAAGGATATAGAAAAATTTTCAAAATAGACGAAACTAAGCAATAGGGCGCAAAGGCTGCCTAAAAGATAACATATTACGTGCACCCCCGAATTAGATTTTGAAATTCATAAGTTTTATCTTTTCTTTAAATGTGTGCTAATTGGGAGGATTAACGGTACCAGATGATAGAGAGTTCGATGTACAAATATAACGGTTGAAAAAGTCAAACTGGCAAACAGTGGCATGAACTGACATTAATGTCAGTCTTAAATCATGATTACGGCGCGTATTATTGTCGTTCATACAGAAAAGGTCGTCAGGATTTAAACATGTTTTCTTTTAAATTATGTTTGCATGGAGCAAAGAGGGGAATGTAATCTACGGGTTTCAAGCTTACATAAACCTTATTTGACAGACTACCCCATGGGGAGGGGTATGAGGGGGGTATTACCCCTGCCTAAAGTCCTAAAAATTGATCACTAGTTGCCTAATTTTGAGACAAAATGACGTGTTAAGTGGGCTTTATAGCTACACTACCCCTGCGAAGTTTCAACTTTACCCCTACCTGGAAAATCTGACCTTGGGGACCTCTGTGATTTTCCCCGGATTTATGACGAAAAATACTCCGAGTAAATTTATGCTGACATATTTCGATGTAATGATTAACGAACGTCTTTTTTAATTTTCGATATAACAATAGTAGCGGAATTTCCGAGAAATTATGTTACGCTATCAATCGTTGTAGGACTCCGATTGTTTCGTTTATTAGTACAATGTGACCGTTTTTTCGCCTTTTTGCAGGTTACTTACTCAGAAAATTCCAGAATATTTGGATATACTCCTGAAATGCATTAGCATCTGTGGCCACATAATAAACGTTTTTAAAAATGTGAAAAACTTTTGAATAAAGTGGTCAAAAAACTTTTGTATATGGTTCACATGTAGAAAAAATCTTCCAAGAAAAAACGGTGGTCAAAACATGGTTTTTGCTACAAAAAAAATTAGAATGACACAAAAAAATTTGGTGGTTTATGCTATTTTTTGGAATTCGAAAATTACATAATGGTATACTACAATTTTTCACGAAAACTTATTTCTCGGTGGGCTTTCCTATCCATTTCTATGTATATTCTATCTAACCGTTTAAGAAATTGAAAATTGTCTCGAACATATAGTCATTATTGATGAGCCAATTGATTGTTACGTAAATGAGCGGACGAATGAACTCTGCTGTCTCGTTTATTGTGGTTATATTCCATAAAATGCTGATTTTGTATTTATAATTCATGCCCAGAGGTGGGTGCTATTGAAAAAAAACAAACATACTTCAGACTATAGTGTACTTCGATTTTTGACAGAATTGGGTGTGATTGAGTTTGATTGAAATATTTGATTTTTTGATTTGATTTGACGTTGATTTACTAGTAGAAAACGAATGTAGAGAAGAAGATAAAATGTATTACGGTGGAAAAAATATAACAGAAGGTGAAAGTGTGCGAATTGACGCGATTAAAAAATTTCAACACAGCGTTAATACAAAATGAAAAACTAACAGTAACGAAAATTCAATTACTTTAGGGAGTATATATATGTTACAAAGTGTGATGAACGAACGCACCCCCCCCCCCCCCATGAAACGTACGTGATTTTGTCCTTAAAAGATAATGGACTGCAGGAATTGATAGCATCGAAAGTATGTTTGCTTCATACATTAATATACGTGTTAGAAAAATCATAAAACCTCAAATTTGTTTTTTGCTTCTGCAGTAATGAGAAAGTCGTCTTGGCGACGATTGTTGTTTAGTATTGAAAAAATATTTTCATAAATACCAGTATGATCCTTAATAGCTCTAAACATTGAATAAAAGGCTACGGATAGTCTACGGGCTTTGAGTCGTTCTTGAGGAAGAGCTTCTAGACATTTATCATAGGAAAGGCCAGATTTCTAACCAAATTATCTCCCGGTGAACTTCATTTGACATTTTCTATGAGCCAAATGTTTGATTGATCATCCCCAAAATTTCTTTGCTCATAAAAATAATTGTCATGATTCAATTTTTATAACTTAGAAAATGTGTCCACCCGATTTCCGTGCTTTGAATTCAAAGATTACGGTTTTAGTTAAATAAGTCGTATAACTTTTTTAGTGTTATATTTCAGATAATACGAATGGAATCGCCATCTTCACCATCGGTTTTATCGGGCGATTATTGGCAACGGAAATTAGCTGAACTGATGATTTACGCGGCCAACAATCCGTTACAATTTTTGTTCAACGTTCTAATTATTTTATCACCATTTTTCGCCATCAGCGCGTTTCTATCCTGGAAATTGATGAGAGCGATCGATAAAGAGCAGAAAGAAAATAAATTTAAAGTTAAACGAGGTGTCAATATAGCTAAAATTCGACGCGGCACCAAAAAGGATTCTTAAATTGATTGATCTAACCGTGTAAGAAATTGAACATGTAGTCATTATTAATGAGCCATGACGGCTAAAATTGATTGTTCCGTAAATGAGCGGATGAATGAACTCTGCTGTCTCATTTATTGTGGTTATTTTCTCTGAAAATCTCATAAAATGCTGATTTTCAATTTTTTATTCATGCCCAGAGGTTTGCTGCTATTGAAAAAAACAGTCACAATAGTTTTTTACAAAAGTTTGTTTCTCTAAATTTCTTGACCTCATCATCAAATTTTCAGGTTTACTGAAATCGTAAATCAATGATCATTCAATCTTTGAAAAGCTTGGAATGACAAAAATACTAATACTTGATTAAGCCTGAATTTATGAAATTCTTGCCGAGTTTTACCGTGCTTGACTGATTGTTTTTCAAATTATATATATTTTTGCACAATCGTGATGAGCATTTGTCTGTTGTTTGCGTTGTGATTCTGCTCGTTATCTGTATATGATTATATTGTTTGAATATAGCTTTAAAATTCGTTAAGTTGTTCAATTCCGCTACTTTTTGTAGGCATTTTTTGCAAAAATGCAATAAAATATCGTTTTCTAGCAATTTTGTGTGTATAGCATTGATAGGACATGAACAGTTTAGTACAACTTGAAAATCGTTTGGATTTCCGTCGCAGTTCAGACCTTTTTCTGACTTCATAGCGAAGGCAGGATTTTCGTAAATGACTGACCTGGGGAATATAGTAAGATTTACAATCTGTTGTTCGAAGAACTCTCGAATAGGAAGATGGGATTTACGTTTTGGAGCGTTTTCAACTATAGCATGGTTTTAATGAAATGCTTGTAAATAATCGAAAAATGATCAAAGTTAATACTGACGCCAAAATCATTCACAAAGGACTTTTACTATAGAAATTTTTATCCAAAGGATTTTAAGTTGAATTTTTGCAAATTCTTAGTCCCATATAACATAATGATTCGGCGCAAAACCGTAAAAACATGAAATTGTGCTTGCTTTCCACTGTTATTATTTACAAGCTTTTCAATAAAAATGGACTAGATAGGAAACTACTCTACAACAGTTTTTATCAAAGCACAAAAACGTTGCTTTTGTACGAACATTAATGTTGTAACGTACCTGCTAAAGCAGTACTGTAAACATGTAGCATACTGTATGTAATAGACATTTATTAGATATTATTTTATTTTCACATTTTATCGTCTCAAGGATGTCTGGGATTCACACCCAAACATTCCTACAAAATTACGTGAAGTACTTTATTTTGATCCGTTCACACCCCGGTAGCCCAATTAAGATGCCCTAATTAATTTGCACAAACGGCAGCTGTTCCCCTAGAACCTACACTAAACTACACATTCCACAGCTACCGTAATCCCCAGTAAAAATCGTAAACAACACCTGCACACAGTAAAATGCGTAGAAGCCCCGCCGTACAGTAGTCTCAAGTGTAACAGTAGCGGCGGCCCCACAAAACGTGTGTATACAGAGAAACCGATACAGGAAGCATGCACAGAAGCACAAAGGTGTGGCCAAGCCCACCGTAGAAAGCAAGCAAAGCACAGAAAGCATACGGTACCAGAAAAGCATTAGAGAGGCGTAATTAAAAAAGCATAAAAAGCGTAGCCGGGAACGACGATTGGCGGAAGAAGATGGACAGAAGCTCGACCTCCCGCAGCGCCCAGGGAGTGGCCAAAATCGCCGTATAAAAGAAGAAGCAAAGCGTGATTTTGATCTTTATTCTGGTTCTTATTCTTGTGGTTGTTTCCGTTTGACTTCCGCGCTCGCCCCGTCTTTATACATTTGCAAGCGGCCGACTATTCGAAAGCACTTAAACCGAGGCCCCCGTCCGTATTTTAATTCGAAGCGCGTTTATCGTCGATGTTCAAGCGACCGTCGATCCCCGTTGTTTTATTGTAATCGTACGCCCGTGCCCCCGTCCCGTTAACTGCCCCGCCGTATCGACCAATTGGTCCAAGTAAAGTACCTCACAGAAATCTGGTCGTTACATATTTTGGTGACCGTACCGTTACGTTAACCAGTGGAACTCCCTGCCCCCAGTTAGGTGTACTCTTATCCGGGCATTTAGAAGCATTAGATAATACAGTAGTAATCATTTCCTACAGTAAGACACTACTCGTAGAAAGCAAACTGGAAATCCCCTCCAACGAGACATTAAGCGATACATTTAAACGAATACAGCGTGAAGCAAAAATTGAAGCATTTAAGCAGAAATCCCATCGTAAACCAAGAATGACCCACCAAACGCAAGATCATTTAGGAGAAATCGTTAGAGAACAGATAAACGATTTGTTTTCAGAACATTTTCGTACCCTACGCACACAATTGAATCAGAATACAGTAAACCCTACCCTAATAGACGATCTAAGAACATCAAACATTCGTAATAACATGGCAAACAATTTCTACGCGAAACCTACAGTATTCACGGGCGGCGTGACCCAACATTTTGGTGAATGGAACAAAAGATTAGAACAATTCATGGCACTCCAAGGCATGAAAGATACAGACGTACAGTTAAAGTTGGCATGTTTAGAAATTCATTTAGGAGGAGCCGCGTTAGCAAAATTCAAAAGTTTAGCAAATTCCGAAAACCCTCCCCACACATACGAGCAGTATAAAGTCGCATTACAGACATTTTTCCCAAACAATAGAGATAATGAGCTACATCAACAATTCTTACGCGAAAGAAAACAAAAGCGATCAGAAACAGTAACAGAATTCTTATTCGATCTAGAACATCTCACAACCCTCCCCTACCCTAACTTTAACACAGACGCACGAGAAATGATCATAAAACCCCTCTTTGTAGAAGGCATGCAAAACGAAATCAGGGAAGCAATTAAGTATAGAAGGTTCGCAACTCTAAAAGAAATGTCAGACGAAGCAGCTTACATTGAACAGCAAATTTTTAGAAACGAGTTAAAATCTAACGTCCTTCCCTTCATACCCCCAAAACCCGAACCCATCTTTTCCCTAACCAAAAACACAGACCAACAGGATCTTTTGCATCAGCTAGAACAACAAGTAAAAGATTTACAGTTGCAGATCAAACAAAAACCTCAACCCCCACAACAGAGCAGCTACAACAATTTCAGTAACAATACTTTCAGCAGGAATAATGCTTACAGGAACAATACCACCCCAAGCAACCCACATGCTTCCAGTGTGGACAAATCGGGCACGTAGCTCGCAATTGTAAATCAGTAGGCACCCAAAATCATGTGAAATCTGTTTCCGTAATAATCACAGTACACGTGATTGTAAAAGCCGATGCATCCACTGTTCCCAAACAGGACATAGATCAGATAACTGCCTTTCGAAACCCTACTCAAATTTTCAATGTTTTATATGCAAGCAGAGAGGTCATACAAGCAGATATTGTCCAAATCAGCAGAGTCGTAACATTCAAAATTGCATTGAGTACAGGCAACCCCAACCCCTCATGGACATTGACGACCCCGCATTTTACTCAAAATTACCCGCCATAACTAACGGCCCTCAGACTACTTTAGGAACTATCATGCCCAACACCCATCGCCGTAGCGACGAATACGTCCTTGATCTGGACGTACCCAATTGGTGCACCATGTCACCACCCCCCACGCCTGAAGCCGCAAAAATCGAAAAATCGCCGCCCACCATCCCCGTAGGCTACAAGATCCCCCGCAAGCAAGACACTACGCCGCCCACCGCCCCCGAAACCCCGTCAAAAACAGGCCGCAATTTGTTATCCCTTCTCCATAGCCTGACCCCTGAACCCTACAAATTTCGCCCCCGCCAAACGCTTCTACCAACCCCCGCAAGTAAGCAAGTCCAAACCCCGTCCCATAACTCAACTTCTAAAGTTTTACAGAACGTTCAGATTGCAAACCGGCCACCCCCCCAGCGCAAAACCGCAAAACGACAACACCAAAAGCCCCAACACCAAACCGGCCACAACGAAAACATACAGTGCCCCGCCGCCTCCACTAAAACATTTTATTGGCCAATGTTTTGTATTTTTCTTTGTATAATAATCCCCACATCGTGTAGTGCCCAATTTCAGATGTGTGGAACTTCATTGAGCGGTCACTCAGTCAGCATACCAAAACTTGTATCATGCATGCCCCCTTCCACAGTAGACAAACCCGTACAAACATTCGGAAAAATCTATATCCCCTCCACTAAGCCCCACATTACAGACGCATACAAATGCAGTGTTCGCAAACGCAAAATTTGTACTAATACAGGATTTTTTGGATCAAAAGGTATTGTCTTCGACCAAACCGAAATGCAAAATCTAACCCCACATGTTTGTAAGGCAATCGTTATAGACAAAGAACACAACGGTCAAAAATTATACGAAACCCAACCAGGATTTTGGTCAACAAATAACTCCCTAAGCGTAGAATACACATGGTGTTGTACAGACCATTGTACCTCGGTCACTAACGTCATCATAGAAATAGGACAAATAGCATCTTGGAATGGAAAATCTATGACAGGTACATTAGGCGACCTAGGGTCATGCAAACCGACATCAGGTCATTGTGTCACAGCGGACGGATCCATTATCTGGAATGAAACAGCATTTGAAAACTTATGCCCCTTCGAATACAAAAACACGCATCCCATAAAACTCATGCGAACCCACATGATAATAGAAGAGCTACAAGGTGCATTCTCGGTTAAAAACACACTCTTTTCAAACCCCAATTGCCCAGAAATCCAAGACAGCATTCTAACCGAACAAGGCATTATTGTACAATTAGACAAAAGCACACCACATCGTAACGCATTTTTAACCCCAAAAACCAACGAAACCCATACTACACTATACGATTTTGATGATTTTGAACCCATCAATGCAAAACTAAACTATCTAGCAGACAAAATACAGGAATTCGAAATTCAAAATTTCAAAAATGTATGGAATGAATTATGCAGACAGGCACAGCGTCACCTTGATCTCGTATGGCAAATTTTACGTCTTGATGCAACCCTTGGAGCCCGTGCATTCCTACAGCGAACGGACATAATAGCAGAATTCACAGGAGAAGCCCTCACAGTCTGGCCCTGTAAACAAGTAAATGCATCTAAAATCTTTTACAACCACAAAATCAACCAAACATGCTACAAACTTTTGCCCATCCTCGTAGGAACCAAAATCATGTTTTCAAATCCAGGAGGCAACGATTTGACCCCTTTTTCGCAAACCGTTGACTGCCATCACATGCATGTAGCCCTTTACAAACAGAATAATACATGGGTCAGTGAAACAGGATCCCCGCATGTCACAAATTTACCTTTAGAAATCGTTTGGAACCAAAATTTCTCCCTTTTCCATTTTAATACACCCGCCATTTTTCATGATCAACTTGCAACTATTTCAACCAACTTACTCTTTTTGAAACAATACATTTACAAAACTCACACACTCGAAAACATTGTCAAAAAACTCGTCAATTACACCGCCCAAATGTCTCTCAATTCCGATACAGTTTACAACATGATCTCAGGCACTGGCCAAGCACTCGGAAATACACTCTCTGGCGCTGGTCAAGGCATAGAACATGTAATAACCGGTACCACCCAAAGTCTCACGGACGGATTAAACAATTTACTCAAAGGACCCCTGCAAATCATTATCAATCTCGCCGTTATTACTGTAGTTATTGCAGGCGTCTTTTATTCCTTTCTCGTTCTTCGAAAATATTTCCCCTCTGCAAAGCATCATGCCACAAATGAACATGCATACGAAATACCATCAAACAACAGACATTTACATGAGACCATTCCCCCATCATTCGGCCATGCTCTCTTAGAATTAGCTAATCGTCGTGGGGCACAAACACAACAGAAATATGTCCTTGTCGATATTGATACCCCCCGAACTCCTGCAATCGAACTCATTAATCAAATTCAGCAATCTGCATCAAATAAGCCACCCCAAAACGTACCTGAGAAACATACCCGTCATATTCCAATTACACTTAATGGCAAATTAATGACAAAAGGCATGATTGACACTGGTGCAGTTTACTCACTCATTGATTCCCGAATCGCTCAAATCCTACAGTTAGACATGAAACCCCCGCTAGTCCAAGCAAAAGCAGCAAATAATCTCCCGATTCACTTTCTAGGGACCACTTTTGTCACAGTGACAGCCCAAACAATCCAGGAAACAATCATGGTCCATGTCCAAAAAGATTGCACAGCAGACATCCTTCTAGGCAAAAACTTTCTCAGTCGATTTTCAGAATACACTATCAACAATCAAAAATCACAGGTCAAATTTGGCAATGTTATACTACCCTGTGATGGCCTAGAATATAGCCCTCTTTCAACTCGTGGTGGAACTTATTTGGATGAGAAATTAGAATTACCACCCCGTACAGTAACCGAATTTACTGTCCCCTTGCCCAAATCGTACTTACAGGTCAAACAGCTTGAATTCACCCCAAAACCCAAACAGAATCCCAAAGTCCATTTCGCAGCTTGTATCTCTGAAAACCAAAACAGTCGCATACGCATATCCGTCCTAAACACACAAGAAACAGCTCAAATTCTTTACCCTGGAACATGCATTGGTACAGTCTCATGTTACATCCCAAAACAAAATGCTCCCGCTAATCTAACCCCTTCAACACAAAACCAGCCCAACCGTTTTGATACATTCACATGGTTAAAAGAAAATGTCAATTTAACCTCCAGTGACCTCACAGAAGCAGAAAAAACGCAACTCCTACGCGCCCTATCGAAGTACCCTACATTATATGCTAAATCCAAAATGGACGTAGGCAGAACCACCCTCGTTTCACATACAATTGACACCAATGGCTCCCAACCCATACGTAGACAACTTTATCGGACTTCCCCAAAAGAAAAGCAAATCATACAAGCAGAAGTTGAGCAACTCGCAAAAGCAGGTGTCATAAGCCAAAGCAATTCCCCATGGTGTACCAACACAGTTTTAGTTCCCAAAAAAGATGGAGGCCATCGTTTATGCATTGATTTTAGAGGCCTCAACAAAGTCACCAAAAAAGATACCTACCCCTTGCCCCGGATAGACGAAATTCTAGACACCCTCCGTGGAATGAAATATTTCACCTCCCTTGACCAATCCAATGCATACTATTCCATTCCCATAGCACAAGCAGACAGAGAAAAAACGGCCTTTAATTGCTCAGCTGGCCAGTATCAATTCAATTACCTCCCCTTTGGACTCACCAATGCCCCAGCCACATTCCAAAGGTTAATGGATGTTATTCTTTCGGGTCTGCAATGGAACACATGCCTTGTATATCTCGATGATGTTTTGGTATTCGCAGACTCCCATGCCCAAATGCTGGAGCGTTTAGACACTATTCTTGCCCGATTCTCACAAGCAGGCCTTAAGCTAAACATACAAAAATGCAAATTCTGCCAGCCCCAAGTCCAATACTTAGGCCACGTCATTTCTCAGCAAGGAATCTCACCCGACCCCCATAAGGTACAGGCCATCTATGACATACCCACACCCAAAACCTCAAAAGAAGTTAAGTCATTCCTCGGCCTACCCTCGTATTATCGCAGATTCATCCCAAATTGCTCTCAAGTTCCTAGCCCACTCACATCGCTACTCAAAAAGAATTCAGAATTTTTCTGGGGCCCCGAACAGCAAAACGCATTCACTAAGCTAAAAGAATTACTCATTCATGCCCCAATACTCCAGCATCCCGATTTCACAAAACCGTTTATCCTGCAAACTGACGCCTCCAAACTCGGAATCGGCGCCATTCTCAGTCAGCTAGATAGTAAAGGTCAGGACCGCCCCATTGCTTTTGGAAGCCGAACACTAAAACCCGCAGAACGCAACTACCCGATCACTGAGCTGGAAACCCTTGCAGTAGTCGAATTTGTCAAGTATTTCCGCCCTTATCTTTTCCAGCAACATGTTATTGTACACACTGACCACACAGCAGTTCAGGCAGTCCTACAAAAGGAAAACCCGTCCCCTCGCATTGCCCGTTGGGGATTAGCCCTCTCCGGTATTCAGCTAGACATTCGACCCAAGAAAGGCACTGCTAACCGCAATGCAGATGCAGTCTCTCGATTCCCCTCACAGACAGCAAAGCAATCCTTTGATATTGAGCAATTAGAAACCCGCCCCGAAATATCAACTATCAATTCAGTTTTGGAAGCCGAAGCAACTGAACAAGAAGAGCAACAGAAAAACTTTGCCGAACTCCAACGCACTGATCCAACTGTCAAAAGTATTTTAGCAAAAATCGCCCAAAAACACCCCCTTACCCTTATCAAATTCGCAGTACATCAAAACATTCTCTTCCGTATAGTCGACAAACAGGCAAAACTATACATTCCCAAGTCGCAAGTCCAGCATCTCATCGCCTCACATCATGACAGCAAATTCACAGGTCATTTTGCGGCCCGGAAAACTTTACACTTGCTCAGACAGAAATATTTTTGGCCCCAAATGAGCCGTGATATCAAACATTACTGCAAAACTTGCCACCCATGCCAGACACAGAAAGCCCTTAGGCACAAAGTACATGCAAATTTGGTACCAATTCAGCCGACTGGCCCATTTGATAGAGTCAGTGTACTGAAGACGGCAACCGATTCATTGTCGTTTTCATCGATTATTTCACAAAGTATGTAGAGGCATTCCCGACCCCTGACATCACCGCAGCCACTATTGCCAAGTTATTCGTAACCAAAATTGTTTGTCGTCATGGGTCCCCAAAAATCATCCATTGTGATCGTGGCACCGATTTCGTATCCGATCTTTTCTCACGGATCACCAGTTTATGCAATACTCAGAAAATTCACACTACCCCATATCATCCCATTGCCAATGGAGAAGTTGAGCGTTGCAACCAAACCTTAGCCACCCGTATCCGCATGTACATCAATTCAAATCACACTGATTGGGATACTTATCTCCCGTATGCCGTCTTTTCGATCAACATCCATAAAAATGATAGCACATCATATCCCCCATTTGAATTACTCCATGGTAGGCAAGCTAATCTGCCGTCAGACGCAGCCTTAAACTTTTTTCCCACGTCCTACATGGTTGATCTAGACGATTACGCCCTTCGTGTAAAATCGCATTTCACACACGCACTCTCAACCGTGCAGAAAAGTTTGCAAAAAGCCCAAGCCCAATATACCCATCAGTATAACAAGCATGCTCAGAACATACACTACAAGGCAGGTGATCTTATTCTCTACAAGAATCATTCGTGTAAACAAGGGTTGACTCCGAAATTCCTCCCTCGCCAAAACGGCCCCTATACAGTTACAAATTTCATGTACCCCAACGTTACACTTAAACACCCCCATAAGAATATTACATTTACGGTGCATGTAAACGAGACAACACCTTTCTACCCTCGAACAGCAACTATCGAATCTACCCACACCCCTCCTCAACCTCGAAAGCCTTGAACGAGGACGTTCAACTCCGGAAGGAGGGAAATGTAACGTACCTGCTAAAGCAGTACTGTAAACATGTAGCATACTGTATGTAATAGACATTTGTTAGATATTATTTTATTTTCACATTTTATCGTCTCAAGGATGTCTGGGATTCACACCCAAACATTCCTACAAAATTACGTGAAGTACTTTATTTTGATCCGTTCACACCCCGGTAGCCCAATTAAGATGCCCTAATTAATTTGCACAAACGGCAGCTGTTCCCCTAGAACCTACACTAAACTACACATTCCACAGCTACCGTAATCCCCAGTAAAAATCGTAAACAACACCTGCACACAGTAAAATGCGTAGAAGCCCCGCCGTACAGTAGTCTCAAGTGTAACAGTAGCGGCGGCCCCACAAAACGTGTGTATACAGAGAAACCGATACAGGAAGCATGCACAGAAGCACAAAGGTGTGGCCAAGCCCACCGTAGAAAGCAAGCAAAGCACAGAAAGCATACGGTACCAGAAAAGCATTAGAGAGGCGTAATTAAAAAAGCATAAAAAGCGTAGCCGGGAACGACGATTGGCGGAAGAAGATGGACAGAAGCTCGACCTCCCGCAGCGCCCAGGGAGTGGCCAAAATCGCCGTATAAAAGAAGAAGCAAAGCGTGATTTTGATCTTTATTCTGGTTCTTATTCTTGTGGTTGTTTCCGTTTGACTTCCGCGCTCGCCCCGTCTTTATACATTTGCAAGCGGCCGACTATTCGAAAGCACTTAAACCGAGGCCCCCGTCCGTATTTTAATTCGAAGCGCGTTTATCGTCGACGTTCAAGCGACCGTCGATCCCCGTTGTTTTATTGTAATCGTACGCCCGTGCCCCCTTCCCGTTAACTGCCCCGCCGTATCGACCAATTGGTCCAAGTAAAGTACCTCACAGAAATCTGGTCGTTACAATGTGATTGATCTACAAATATAATTTACATTTTATATTTCGAACTGCTACTCTTATTCTGTGAAAATCATTACTGATTTTGAAATAATGTCTTGGATCTACTGAGAAATTTTACCAGTAGCGCTAAAAGATTGCTATTCGAACATATAGTCTGTTTTTCTTGAAATGCTTCCAAATAATGAAAGTGGAAAGCAAGTAGTATTTCAGATTTTTGCGATTTTCTGATGAACAAAATATCATGTAGGGCTGGAAATTTTTGAGCATACTGGCCTGACTTTTAGCGATTTTTCGAGTGAAAAATTTTACAGTAAGAACTTAGTGTGAAGAATTTTGACGACAGTACTGCTTTGTGTCACTTTTGAATCTGGAAGCATTTTATAAAAAACAAACTATAGGTCTCATGCACGTCAAAAGTTATGCAAACAAAACGCTTTTTTATACAATTTGCCCGTAAGTATTATTTCTTGCTTGAAATGGATTTTTGACCATTTGCTTATCCAAAAGGTTCCTTTGCAGTGTCTGCTGTTTTAGATAAAAAGTCACTTTAATACCTGGATCTCTAGTCTTTTTTAAATAAAACACTTACAAATTGAAAACTGACAAAATATATAGTCTGTTTCATATAAAATTCTTGCGCAGTGAAAATTGACAAAAATTAGCCCTATCGTTGAAATCACAAACTTTTGACTTTGAATTTTTTATTCAAAAAATAGTTACAGGCTAGCTAGCTGAGTATGTTCACAAGTTTTGACATACAGGTTAACTGAAATCTTAAAAACCTGAAATAGTACTTGTTTTCCACTCATTGGAATCATTTGAAAAAGAAAAACATAGTCAAAGTTGCTTACAGAAGTCTTTTACAGTAGATTTTTTTAACTCAAAAATAGTCAAAGATTGGTCAAGTATGCTCACAATTCTCAATCCTATGTGACACACGATTTTTAGTCAAAAACTGTCAAAATATGAAATTCCACTTTCGGAATATTTTCAATAAAAACTGATTATAGTCAATTTATTTTGGACAGATGCTGCGAGCAGATGAAAACAAGTTCAATTAAAACAGTAAAGGCTCATTTATACCTCATTTTTTAGACGGAACGGAACGGATCGTCAATAGCTCGAAATGTTCAGCCTGAAAATAAACTTTCGGTCGGAAAAAATAACTGCAATTTTGCTGAAAACGACCGACGGTAACCTCCAACCGAACTAAACGGAACAAAAATTCCCCCTCCGTTCGATTACTTTCCGTCGATTGCATTCCGTTCCGTTCTGTTGCGTCGAAAAAGGCAAGTATAATGAGTCTCGAGCTCGTTGAATCTGACCGACTGATTATTTTTTGAAATAACTGCTTAGCCGAGTGCACTTTAGGTGTCGACATTCTACCCCAAATCAAAAATTACTAAGCTGAAGAAAGCCTTTTAGTCTGTTTTTTATGGAGTGCTTCCAAATAATGAATCTTGAAAGCAAGTACTATTTAATATTTTCGGTATTTTCTGCCGAGCCGTGTGTGATACAGAACTGAAAATTTGTGACAAACCTCAACTAATTCTCAAAATTTTTTGAGTAAAAAATTATACGGTAAAAGCTTCATTGTACAGGATTTTCGAGTCATCTAATATATGTGTCATTTTTTATTTTAGAAGCCTTTTATAAAAAACAGACACTGTGTACGCCAAATGACATCTACTCTTAACCACAAAAAGTCCTGGAAATCACAAAACTGTAGATTGAGTGAACTTCGAAATGCATGGCTTTGGAAATACCACGCTTATTTAAATAAATTTAGATAGAATATCATATTGCACAAAAGGTTATCGCGATAATGTAGAATAAAACTGAAAATGTTTATAGTGTGATAGGTAAAAAACACGCATTAAAAAATTTTTTTAGTTGAATCATTGCAATTAAAATTTCAATTTCTTCTTGAAGGTTTGCTCGTGTTGTTTCAACTCAGTTCTCAAAAAGTAAATTCATGATTGAATTTTTAATGAAAATAACTCACATCTATCGCACGTCAACAATGCAAAAAAGATTTGGCGCCATTCCAGCCGTCATATTAAATCGTTGATGGTCGAAAAGGTATGCAAATATTTTTCTCATAAAAGTCGCAACTTTCAAAAAGCTGTCAGTCTGGCGGATTTTTCATCTCTTTTCTTTTACTCCTATATTGAAACATATTGTATCAAAATTAAACCCTCGAGTCGGATACCCGGCACGAATATGCTTCGAACGTCGATTCTACTATTTTTCGTCGCTTTTACCGTTTCGACGTTCGCCGATGAAGAAGCACCCGCCGCCGTCCATGGTCCAGCGGATAATAATCGTCTTAAACGTCACCATGGCGGTCATCACGGCGGATTCCACGGTCACCACAATCATCACGGTGGTCATTGGTGGGGTATGAATCCGTTTCCTTGGTCACGACCGGTAATCGCTCCTCTGGCCAGCCCGATTTTAGGCGCCCAACCGGCTTTGGCCGCTAATCCCTTAGCGTTCCCAGCTTCGATGTACGATTACGGACGCCGGTGTTGTCTGAGACAGTTCGTCGGATGTCCGTCGCCCTTATGCTCGTCGTTCGCCGCGCAATATTTCGACGAATCCAGGCAATGTTGCTACAGGCGGTGAGTTTAAGAAATTTGCCGTGAAACTCTCGGGCGGCTGGCTACAGCAAAAAATTCGGCCTTTTTTCAATCGGCTACTGTGGTATCTTTGTGTTGCTGTTTTTCTTAAAATGCTCCCAAATAATGAATCCGGAAAGCAAGTAATATCAGCATTTTCTGCCAAGCCGTGCGTCGTATGAAACTGAACTTGTGACAACGTTCAAACTAACACCCAAAAATTTTTTGAGTAGAAAGTTATCCACAAAGATTTTCAAATCACCCCATAATTTTTTCATATTAGAAGCACTTTTGAAAAAACAAGCTATAGAACATTGATATTAAGTAGCTGTTGTGGAACAGACTCAAGCATCTGTGTCAGTGAGTATCGAGCACTTTGCGGCTGCTGTGGAAACTTTCGGTCTGCAGTCGCAGCAGTCACCGCCCCATTTCGTTTACCGCCACTGTGGCAGATTTTAGTCTTGTCAGTGTAGAATAGTGATCTTCTGTGAATCGTCTTATTCCAGGAGATATTGTGCCATTCCAGACTTAGTCCTGAACACTGAACATTTGAGTCTTGCAGCCACCTGCACATTTCTGTCTTCTAGCCTCACTAGAACATTTCAGTTTTTTGCGGAAAATCAACGAGACACCGCATAAACCGTTGGACAGCTACTCGTTTCAGTCTCTTGGCCACTAATTCTCTAGCAGCTGCAGTTTTCCGGCTCAAATGATTTTCCACGATGCTGCGATCCCATGAAATCATAGTTGTTTTTTATAAAATGCTTCCACATTGAAAAATGACAAATCAGCGCTGTCCTCAGAATCACTGACAACACAAACCTTTTACAGTAAGATTTTTCAGTCAAATTCTCACATTTTCAGTCCTATGCCGGTTCTGCAGAAAATCTTAAATATTAAATACTACTTGCTTGCTACGTTGAAGAAAATCGGAAAAAACTAGTAAGCTTATTACTGTAATCGATGAAGAAAAAATTTTCTTGTCAGTGAGCGACTCGTTTAGCGACCTGGTCAAGTAATACAATTTCTCGAATTACATTCAAATGTTGACACAGTTCTATCCAAGTCATGTATATGTTTTTTCTATGATGGCTTTCCCGCTGTCATGAAGTTTAGCGTTTTTTTACCTCAATGAAAAGTGCGTATCAAACACTGAAAAGTGGACTCAATTCGTCCCGTTGTGAGCATTTCATCTATTGCACGGATTCTTGCATCACGGTTTTAAATCTCGATTCACCAAAACCTGAGCATTTCAGTTATTCATATTCAGTGATATTGACAGGCACAAAATTGGACATTTCCTTCAAACTGATAAGAAGTTTGCTCCAAAAGCAAGCCTCGGAATGCAAAAAATGCAAAAAAATCACAAGTGAAGCAAGCCATACGTGTTCTTTTTTCATGTTTCCTGACTTTTACATACAGTAAAAAACACGGCCACGTAGGCAGTTATTTGCATGTTAACTCGTTGCACGCCTTTTGTTGCCGCATTACAGTCACCTACTGATGCACAATAGATTCTACTTTGCGAACATCAGCCCAAAGATTGCTCGCACTGTATTTGAGAAGTGTATCTACAAAAGAACCGGATTTGTGCATTCCGTACCACGCATCTCTGTTTCCATTCTTCGTAGATTTTCGAGCTGTAACTACCCGCTCTGCGCACCTTCCGTTGCGGTGAAGATCTACGATTTCGGCCGCGATTGTTGTCGACGACGTGCCGTCGGCTGCCATAGGCCGTTGTGTTCGGTCGATGCTTACAGTTACTACGACGAATACCGCCGCTGTTGTTACAAACGCGTCGCCGGTTGTTTTCACCGACCGTTGTGTGGCGCCACTGCTTTGCCTTTTTACGACATCGGCAACGATTGTTGTTATAGACGAATTTCTGGTAAGGACGGGTTCAGTGTGCTGTTCGTGCAGTTTGCGTTGCAGGTCGCTGCAGCGTAGCATCTTGCAGCTGCAGTAACAGACTATCACGAGGAGCTTCTTCGCACCTAACGGATTTCGACCTAACATTTAGCAAGCGTGTCTGAAATGAATGGTCCTTGCTGAGTTAGTCCAGCAAGTTTGCGTTAGTTGCAGCGTCCTAGCAGGCGTGCCTAGGAGTCGCAGCACATTTGACCGTAGCTCCTGCTTTTTTTTTGAAGGTTGCCATCGTCCACTGTGTGGTCGCCGCCATCACCGTCATCGTCATCACAGGCACCAGAACGTTCGTGCTAAACGCCACGCTTGCTCTGTAGCATGGGGCTGCAACGGCCACGACGATGATTATTACTCGATGGGCTCTAGCAGCAGCAGCCGTAGTCGCAAAAGCAGCTCGCAAGATGATTTCTGGGAATCTACCGAAATTTTGGCCCTAGCTCGCGTCCGTAACGCCACGCGGCAAGAAGTCATTCAATCTGCGGTTGTTACTATAGATCAAGAAAATAGTGAAAGCTAGTCAACGGTTTTATGTCGATGTTGAGTTTTTCATAGTTTATTAAAATGCATTGTGCCGTCGCCGTATGACGGACGTCCTTCGTCTACTTCAGTGTACTGCTCAATTGCGGCCTGACCAGTGTGCTGTGCACAAGCCAATCAACACGGTAGAAAATCTAATCATTTTCACATTTATTCATGTTGGGTACTGAGCAAGAGGGGCTTTCGGAATTCGATAACTGTTGTAGTTGAACCCCATAACTATAGTCTGTTTTTTATGAAATGCTTCCAAATAGAAAAGTGACACGAATTGGTGCTGTCTTCAAAATCGTTTACATGAAGTTCTTTTTGTAAAATCTTCCCTAAAAATTGCTGAAGGTCAGGTCAGTATGCTCACAAATTTCCAGTCCTACGTGATATTTTGTTCATCAGAAAATCGCAAAAATCTGAAATACTACTTGCTTTCCACTTTCATTATTTGGAAGCATTTTAAGAAAAACAGATCATTGTTTCCTGAATTTGTTTTTGATATTAGTTCTGAGCATCAGTGGGTGTGTCAAAAAGCCCTGCGGAATTATGACTTGCTTCACATGCAGGAGATTCTGGCTAAATTCAATCAGTGACGTTGAAGCTGATCATAAAATTTCTGACCGTCTTTCCCGTTGTCTAAATTTGGAAATGAAAATCAATTCGGTTGTTATCCGTAATTGAGGGAATAAGCAGAAATCACAATACTGACTTCAGCAAATATGCTTCAAAATGTATCGACAACATTGTGTGCGCAGAATGATCTTTTAAACTAAAGGATAATCGAGACAATGGTTCTTCGAATACAGTTGGCCTGCATAACTCATAAAAACGTCGTTTACTGTAAATTATAAGCGCAGGTCTGGATTAGCTCAATGTACGGGACTCCCGAATGATGAACAAAACAAGGATCAACGATTTTTTCGATGAAACGACGAATTTCAGCGAACGATTCAATTGCGACGGATTGCGATGAATGATCATTTTCTAAAAAGATATCCTAAGAGATCAATTGCTCAGGAACACTTGAAATCTGACGTGTTTCGTCGTGGCCAGACTTCGCTCCCAGTTTTATTTCATCAAAAATCAATTATCGCGTATGTAATAAAAATGACTCTTTCGGTTTTATTAGCACGCGATTTCAAAGAGCCCCGAGTTGGTAGAATCCTCCGGGGATTATAAATTTTGACGAAAAATCCCGCAAACTTCAACGTCTACAGTAGAAAGCAGAGTCCCAGTTACTGTACATGTGTGTATCAAATACACGTCGGATAGATTGATGCCCTATGCTTTTTTCTGCCACCAATTACAATCATCTCTAGCAGAGCTTATTTGCATATCTTGTAAGCAGCAACGCCCATTTATTATTTATCATTTCGGTATCCATTAAAAAAGAAAGTAATTAAGACGAAAAATGAAAAGGTCTTTCTTACTGTAGCGGAAGCAGCACACTTTGAACATAATAAAAACGAAATGCTCGTGCTTCTCGCAGTCATTTTCTCTCCTTGCGCATATGTGAGCTTTTTCGGAAATTAGAATATTTCGAGCGATAAAAAATTTGGATCATCTTCTATTTGATCGGTCAAATTTTCGATCCAACATCAAATTCGGACGCAAGATAATATGTACACGAATCGAAAACGCCAACGGAACGTCAAAAAGTGAGAAGCAGCCTGTGGAGATATGTGTCACTTGGTTATGAATGAAAAATGCTCGGGATCACGATTTGGCGTGCCAGGCGCTTTTCACTCAAATATCTCCAAATATAGAATAGAAGAGCGAGATAAGGATGTTTTGGGCTGCTGCTGGTTCGGGAGATGAGGAATGTGGCGGGGCAGCGAGGCGTACACTAAAATGTAGAACGGGACACGCGAATTTCGTGACCACTGAGTGGAAAAAAGTGCGTGACTTGTTGAACGAGATGCGTGACTGATAGGTCTGGTACCACCTTAGTATATTGGTTCGCGTGTGACCAACGAGGGCGGTTTCTCTGAACAAATTCTGGATCAGAATATTCGCTAGATTTTTTTAGAATTGGCTAACTTTGTCATCAACGCTGTTGTAGCTGGAAATTGGAATTTTCACTTTCATTCGAGTGAAGTCTGACATCCTCATTTTCAGGTTACACGAAATTCTATTTTCAGATGCAGCACAGTGATCAGATTTTCTGGTAATATCCCAAAACTATTATAATTCATAATTTCGATCTATGCGGGTATGTGTGATTTTATCTATGGGAATACTGCATTGAAAACTACTAATTTTTGGAAACATACAGGAATAATCCCCTCTTTACTTTGACTGTGAATAATAAAATAGCAGATGTATCACGACGATGAGCTCAATTAGCTGCACTCTGAAAAGAAATAGTTTTATAGTCAACCTTTATGGAGATAGTTCCATCAGTTTTTTTAGATTTTTTAAATAAGCGTTCAGTAAAATTCAATTTTAAATTTCCATACTATTCCGTGTCTTTACGGTTTCCTTTTGAATTATGTGTCATACAGGATTGGAAATTTGTGAGCACGCTCAATATACCTATGAGCATTCTTTGAGTTAAAAATTCTTGAATGAAATTTGATGTCACAATTTCGACTGTTGTTATTTTTTAATTTCAAACCATATTATAAAGAACAGACTATACCTGATGAAATAAGTATCAACTAACCCAGAATTCTCTCGGCAATCAAATGCTAAAAATGTACCATCGCAGATATAATAGATCGATGAATTACCAAATATTAGATTTTCTTATGAGTATAATATATTACTGGAATATAAATCATACACTTTCAAAGGCCTAATTTACACCGCATTGATAACATTAATGGAGCTTTGTAGCATCTTTATGAAAGAACACATGAAGCAACACATTCACGCAAATCCTTGACTGTAAATATGAATTTCTTGGCAAACTAGATCCGCGACAATCAAACTCGTACAAGGCTTGATTACTCGGCACAAATCTGTAGCTTTTGCCAGGAAATGTCTCTAAACATAGTCTGTTTTTCTTGACGTGTTTGTAAATAATAGATCTGGAAGGCACTATTTAATATTTTTACTATTTTCTGCTGAACCATATGTCATGTAAGTCTGGAAATTTTTAAGCGTACTCAACTAGCGTTTAAAATTCTTTGGGTAAAAAATTCTACAGTAAAAGCTTCAAATAAACGATTTTGACGGAATTGCAAATTTTTGTCATTTTTCTATTTACAAGTGTTTTATAAAAACAAACTGCAGCAAAAATAGCGCATCTCTGCTTGTAATGCTTAGGATTGCCGAGAATTTGCCTGTTCAAGTTTTATAAATTTATGCACTATGTTTTTGAATAAAAAAGACCAAATACCGAAATTTCTCATTTACACATCAAAGATCTGGCTGAGATACTGCACCTAAGAAGTTAAACTACTGGTCCAAAATAGTCCATGTAATTAGAACAATTGCACAAAGTCTGAAACACCTTCACTCGTCATCAACAACATCAGATAAATGAAATATTTATCTCAAGTAGCCTGATTTATTTTCATCGTTAAAATGAGGTTTCAAAAGGAATCATATTATAGGTTAAATAACCGAATCACAAACTGAGACCTTTTATTCATTCTTGGGATTCTTTTTTTTCGAAAAAAATTTTACTTTTGGATTAATAATTTTTATTGGAATGTACATAAAATGGCAATTTTTTGCAGCTCTCAGTGAAGCATCTAAAAAAGGAAATAGGAATCATGTCATGAATTGATATGTCTTTGTATATAATTTCAATCCGTAGCAGTTTGCAAAGCAACAGAAAAGATTTTTGGGTTTCAGAATTGCCCTCATTTCATCGTTATTCATATATCGAAATGAAAGGACAAGCTTTGATCAAACATGAGGTTTGGAGAAAATTGAGTCTCTGTCGAACATCCGGGTGATGTTTTAACGAATTCTTAACTTTATTTGATTTTAAATTAAGGACGCAGTAGACATGGATTTCACAGAGGTGTGCTTATTGCAGACCAGGAAATCATGTAATCTTTGAAGAAGTTATTGTGGAGGAAGCTCAATCGTGTGTTTTGAATAGAACTTGGACTGCTGCTTCGCTCCCCCATTTCAGAATTAATATACCGTGGTAAATTTACTGATCCGCTTAGTCATCAACTAGCATTTACAATTTAGAGGAAGTTGATAATTATAGTCCGTTTTCTCGAAATGTTTGTAAATAATAACAGTTATAAGCAAGTATTATCACGTATTTTTACGATTTGCTATTGAACATAGAGAAAATTTGCGAGCTTAATTGTAATTTAACAATTTTTCCAAAAGATTTTGACGAAAATACTAATTTTTCTCATTTTTCCATTTAGTAGCGTTTTAAAAAAACACACTGTAGTTAAGCTGATTTGGAAATCTACTGCCCATTTATTTTGAAATGACAGACGTAGCGATAACCAAAGTAGAATTTTAGTTGACATGAATTTTTCACGGAGGGTACAACTTTTACTGTAGTGAAAACATTGAATTTTTTATGACAAGGTGAGGCAGCTTATCGACATTTTGCTTTGAAAGTAACTTACTTTCATGTGACCACCGCATCAGTCATCTCAGAATAAAGAGACTATAGCATTTCTGTGAAACCTGATCCTGGATGTTTTAACTTTCTATGACTTCTTAAGATCAAGTTCAAAACTTCAAAAGCCTTTTTCCACTGTCGAAAGTATATGCCATTAGCCTTTCTATGCAAAGCTTACGTTTATATCAAGTTAATTAATAAGGAGATTACTGACGATTTTACCGATTCGAAAAAACGTCAATACCCTTCAATGATTATCCTGAATGAATTTTGGTTAGTTTTATATCAGATGCTTCAAAAATTCCTTAGCGGCACATTCTTCCCGGTTTTCTTAAATTTTTTTCCGCCTTGAATTTGCAACCACTACGTCCAAACACGTCTACGGACAGATAAACATAGTATCTTCAGGACCATCACGAATTTTCACATGCCATAACTAAGGTCGATATGTTCCATGAAAGCACGTCAACGTTTTCGGAAACGAATTCGCGTAGAAATTTTGCTGAACTTCAGAAGGAATGAATCAGTTCAAAAATTTTCCTTATCTTTCTATATTATTTTCAGAAGCCAGAAAGAACCTGGTAATCGGAGCCGTGATTTGCCGTCATACCGGACTTTAGATCAACAGCAGCAGCAGCATCAACATCCGTCTAGCAATCCAAGTAAAAGGCACCGCGAACGATTGAACAGCGAATTAGAGGCTGTCGCTAATTTATTGCCTTACGATCCAACTGTGATCAGTCGACTAGACAAATTATCAGTGCTAAGATTAGCCGTATCGTATTTGAGAACGAAAGCTTTGTTTCATAGTAAGATTCGAAGAAAATATTTAGGAGGATTGGCGTTGGCCAGCTAGCAATATGAGCAACAATTGTCCATGAATTGTAGAAGTTAGATCGAGTTTCTGACAGAAAATATTTGTTCAAAATATGACTGGACGATTATGATCTCAGGTTCATAGAAAAAACAGGTATTGTAAGTTTTCCAAGAATTCAAGTTCGAGAATGTGTGAGAACGAAAAGCTTATCAAATGTCCACAGCTCAGAGATCTGTTTGTGAGGCGTACGTAGAGAAGAGGATCAATTATCAGAATTTCACAAACTCTTGCAAGGAATTTATTGAGTGCTCTGGAAAAATTCTCTTCCGCAATTATCTGTGTATTGATAATAAACATATTGTGGCCTGGCGACAAAGATGAGTTCACACATTCATTCCTCTGAAAGTGAATGATCAAATGGGAAAGATAGTAACCGCGATAAAATAATCTATAGTGTCATTTTTTATTTCTTTGAAGGTTACTTATTCCATATTGTCATGGATCGAGTGAATACAAGCAAAAATATAATTTTCAATTGTTTCTTCTGTTATCAATTAGCTTTTTATTACACATTTTGAAACTTTTCTTCAATGAACCGAATTTCATTACTTTAAGTGCAGCACTAGTTTTCGAGAATTACTCCAAAATTACAAAAAAATTCATTAAACATCTCCGGTTTTAGTTGCCTGACTTTTTTTCAGACACACAACATTTAAGGAATTGAATAGTTAGAAATTCAGGTTTTCCTCCGGTCACCAATAATACCACTATAAGGCCGAAGATTTCGGCGTAAATTAGTTACAGTAATGAAAAGCTGCCGTTTATTTTTCAACCTCATTTGACCTCTCATTGTTGCGGAACACGTGTCAATAGTGGCGCCCACTTGCCGATACTAAAAAGTGCCAATTTGACACCCTTCTATTATGACTGGTGCGAATAAGTGCTGGAAATACAATACGCCAATTCTCGTACAATTTTTTCACCATTTAAGCCATGAACTACAGTAAGACGAAAATATATTTGATTGCGCCTACAGTAATCATCGGCAAATGGGCTTCGATCACGAAACATTGTTTGCTGTAATGAAGGATATTAATTACAGAAAAAAGAGTAATCGAAAGAAGAAATAAAACGAGCTTTCGGGTAGGTTAAAAAATTAACATCAAACTATAAAAAGACATAAGATGCATCGTGTCTCAAATGTTATAGGTGAAGGAATCATTAAAATGTAGATCATTGTATCGTGGAAGAAATTTGAAAATGATTGATATTTGGTTGCTGAACATGATTGTTGAAAATAATTTCCATTAGCAGTTTGTGATAAACTTATGACGATGATAATTAGGATCATCACATCTGAATCATGAGCGGATGATTATTATAATTCTAGGAAACGTGACAAAACTAACTGGGCAAACTAAGCATATTTTTCACATTATATGAGCCTTCAGGGTGATTAATAAACAACCAATGTTTCACTAAAGGTATCGTGTTTTCCAGTAGAAATACTCAAAAACGTAAAAAACGCCCTTGAATAACGGAAAGGGACGTTTCGGCGTCGCCAAACTTTTTTCTTTTTTTAAAGTTTTTCTTTCGTTTCTTTGCTTTATTTATTTTTCCATCTCATTCCTTCTCTATCTTATATTTTTCTTTGCATTTTTTGTTGTCGGGAAACGACTGCAAAAACTTTAACGTGAATCCATGATTTTAATATATTTTGTCGGATACTTTTCTGTACAGAAATAAAACTGCTCTACCTATTTAGTCCGTTTTTCATAAAATGCTTGTAAAATGAAAATTGAGAAAAATTATCACTGCCGTTGAAATCGCTCACACAAACTTTTGACTATGAAATTTTTTACGCACAAAACAGCTAAAAGTTGGTTGAATTTGCTCTCAGGTTTTCGGCGCTGTGTGGCATACGGTTTAGCTGAAAATCTTGAAAGTCTCAAATAGTGCTTCCTCTCCACTCTCATTCTTTGGAAGCATTTCAAGAAAAAAGACTATAATTAGCAATTTTTTATTTGTTGCACTTTATGCATATGAGAAAGCATTGCCAAGCGAGAACTATTATCAATTTGATTGGTCGAAAAAATTTGACGATTTTTTTAGTTTTATTCTGGAAAATTTTCTGGCTCAGACTTGTTCATGGGATTAGGCTTAGACTCACACTCAGAATTAGACTAATGCTTAGGTTTAAACTTGGGCTTAGGTTTATACTTGGGCTTATAGTCTGTTTTTTATAAAATGCTTCCAAATAGAAAAGTGACACAAATCAGCACTGTCGTCAAAATCGTTTACATAAATTTCTTACTGTACAATTTTTTACTCGAAAAATTGGTGAAGGTAAGGTCAGCATGCTCACAAATTTCCAGTCCTACATGATATATTGTTCATCAGAAAATCAAAAAAAAAACTGAAATACTACTTGCTTTCCACTTTCATTATTTGGAAGCATTTCAAGAAAAACCGACTATAGATTTATACTTAGGCATAAGCTCAATCTTAGACTTACGGTTAGGATGCAGTAAATTACATTTTTTCGGCCAATCAAATTGGTGACACATTTTTTCGACCGATCAAATTGATGACAGTTTTCGCTCTGCACTATTTTCTATGCATATGCTTTCCGTAGCATCACTTTCGACATTTTTAGTGGAAAAACGTTTTTTCCTTTTCTGCAACCATTTTTTACTTTTGCAACTCTTTTCCTGCCTCTGCTTTTTCTTTCTCTTATTAGTAGTACATTTTATTCTTTCTTTATATACTCTTTTACACAACTACTAAAACCTCAAAAAGCGACTGAGAAGTAATACTGATTTTTTATGATTTTCTTTTTGCATATGAAATTATATAATGTCAGGCTCTGAAATGGCTGGTGCAGAAACGTCCTTGACCGCCGAATAACTGTTACATAGGATTTACAAATATGTAATACTTACCAATTCTCATATGATATGCATGCCAAGAGTCCAATGTCTCAACCGTACATTGGCAGCAAAAAAGTATCTGAGACTGGCTGGTCTAACAGATTTTGCATAAATTTAACCCTCTCGTAGCAAAATCAATAATAGCGATAAAACACTAAAAGTAACGTTTTTGAGTAGATCTCAATGAGAACCATCAATCGATACCTAATGTGCTACTTTTTAGCGCCAAAATTTTTTTGTCATCCGGGAAAATTCTACTGAGTCACGTGCATATTTTTTGCTTTTTTTATCCCGATTAGTGAAAATGTCTAAAACGATGAAATTTTGCGTTAGAAACTCTACTTGAAATTTAGTCTTACTATATTTCAGGAATGGTTTGAGCAGCACCGAATTTCATTAACTCAGGTTCGTAGCCGTCAAGATTTGACTTGCGTAAAATTCGTGAACTTTTCACTGAATCATTTCCGCGTATAACACTGCCCATAACGTTGCAAAATGCATGAATGAAACTCAACTTTCTGAAAGTCATGTGTCATGTGCAAAGGACACTGAATCTCTGATTGAATAAACAGTTGTAAATCAACCTGGGTTTTTGGGTCGCTTTACGTCACATGACATATGCTTTCAGGTTATTGTGCACTTTTTACGAAAAGTTACCAATCGTCAAAAAATTACAGCATTTGCATTCCAATTATTCTCAAATTTTTTAGCGATTCGGATTCGGATTACTGTAATATTTTAACATTCGCAGACATTATTTAGTCGAATGCTTATGCAAAAAACTGATCAAAATCTATCATATACGTAAGACAGCAGCTGAAATCCATGTTTAGTTATTTCGTCCTTCGTCATTAATTGCTAATGAACTGATTTTTTCCTCAAAATGGCTTTTCTCAGAAACAAATCAATCACTGTGCGAATGGAGAAAACAGGAAATAATCCGTTGCACATTCTCGACTGGAAATTCTGAGCAAAAAACGATAATTAAGATCTATTAACCTGTTTTTCAGCTTTTCTTCAAAGCATCATATCTTACAACGAAATGGTCCCTTGTAGCACTTTGACGTCGATGACCAATAATACATACTACTTGACGACCGGTGGCCAAATGTTGACCAATCCGCACTTTCAGTCACAAAATCCAATTTTTGTAGCTATGGACGACGGCCAAAGAATATCGTATTTGTTAGGCACTAGTGAAGAAGACTATAATCTGAAAGCATTGGGTGGATTCATAATGGTGATCAGTAGGGACGGTGAAATAATCTACTGTACGCCAAATATCGAAATGTATTTGGGCTTTCACCAGGTAAAGTTTTGTTGTTTGTTTTTCTTAAGCGCTCTTAAGCGCTCGTTTCTCGTTCTGTTTTGTTTTGCTCTGCCTCGTATTCTATTATCTCATTTTGTTTTATTTTTTGTTTATAGTCATTTCATTTTTCAATCTCGCATTTTATTGCTTTAATCGGTTTCACTTTGTTTTAATTTAACGTGTGTTATTTTTTCATTTGTTTTCTACTGCTAATTCAATTTATCCGTGTTTTGCTCCGGTTTTTTCGCTGTCTTATATTGTCTTTTTGTTTTGTTTTGTTTTGTTTTGTTTTGTTTTGTTTTGTTTCTTGCTTATGTTTTGTTTTGTGTTTTGTTTTGTTTTGTGTTTTGTTTTGTGTTTTGTTTTGTTTTGTGTTTTGTTTTGTTTTGTGTTTTGTTTTGTTTTGTTTTGTTTTGTTTTGTTTTGTTTTGTTTTGTTTTGTTTTGTTTTGTTTTGTTTTGTTTTGTTTTGTTTTGTTTTGTTTTGTTTTGTTTTGTTTTGTTTTGTTTTGTTTTGTTTTGTTTTGTTTTGTTTTGTTTTGTTTTGTTTTGTTTTGTTTTGTTTTGTTTTGTTTTGTTTTGTTTTGTTTTGTTTTGTTTTGTTTTGTTTTGTTTTGTTTTGTTTTGTTTTGTTTTGTTTTGTTTTGTTTTGTTTTGTTTTGTTTTGTTTTGTTTTGTTTTGTTTTGTTTTGTTTTGTTTTGTTTTGTTTTGTTTTGTTTTGTTTTGTTTTGTTTTGTTTTGTTTTGTTTTGTTTTGTTTTGTTTTGTTTTGTTTTGTTTTCTTTTGTTTTGTTTTGTTTTGTTTTTTGCTTATGTTTTTTGCTTCGTTTTTGCTTAGTTTTGCTTCATTTTGATTAGTTGTGTTCGGTGGGATTTGTTTCTAATTCATTTCATTTGATTCAACGAGCTCCGGTTTTGCCACTTCCTGTTTTTTCATTGAATGTCATTTTTCTCTGACTGTTTTGCATATGGTCTTTTTTATTCCTGTACTTCTCTAATCACTTTCTTTATTCTCTTGATTTTTTATGTTCCTCAAATGAATACATTTAAACTTTTTCCTCATTATAGTTCTATCTTTGCGGTATCATTTTTTAGTCTGACATTCTGCATCAACCAATTTTCGAAATGGTTCATTCCGAAGATCGAGAAGAAGTTAAGCGTCTACTCCACGGGAACATATCCGAAAGTCATCGAAGTCGACTTCACGGATTTTTCAATTCTGATCAATACATAGACGAACGACAAATAAGCGCTAGATTTCGATGCTTCCTTGATAACACATGCGGATTTCTGGTAATTTGCACAAAATAAATGAAAAAAGCGAAGATCTCACTAGACAAAAAGTCATACTAAAGTATGTATTATCGTGGTACAGATTATCAGTATTACGGTAAACTAAGTGAACCTTAGGAAATAATTCACGATTAAATTCGTTTCTCAGAGTTTTATTGGAATTGAAATATTTTCTTAGAGAATTCATATCAAAGGCAGAATTTTATTCACCGAGCCTTGTCAATTTTCGCCATACTATTGGGCCATGTACGGATTCACCGGCGGTTCGGTCGTGGCCTTAATGTGCACACCCTACGTTTTGCCCATGTACGCTGAATGCCCCAACGGCGACCAATTTTTGCGCAGTAAACACAGTTTGGACTTTCGAATTTCGTCCATGGATTCGAATATGACCTCAGTTTTGGAACATAATTCGACAGAGACGTCGGGCGATTGGGCGACGGCCTCTTTGGAGTCTCACGCGTCGTTTTATTCGTTCATTTATCCGCCGGATTTGCCGTTAGTGGGCGAGGCTCATAGGCAAGGTGAAAAGAGTGACCACGATTTTTGGAGGCGGGAAATGGACTCACCTATCATAACTCCGAATGAATAGAGTTGTCCTTAAGGCTTTTTCCGTTGAAATATAGTAACCTTTGAGCATCTTTTTCTTGGACCACCGTTTTTTGTGTTGATTTTCCATTTAAACTTGAAAATCAATAAACACACTTCGCATGCTTTAGATAAATTGAACAGATTCTGCAGAAAACCTTCGGTTTCTGTGATATATATAGTCTGTTTTTTATAAAATGCTTCCAGATACAAAAGTGACACAAATCAGTACTGTCGTCGAAATCGTTCATTGCAAAATTTTTCTCTCTCATTGCAAAATTTTTCTCTCGAAAAATCGCTAAAGGTTAGGACAGTATGCTCACAAATTTCCAGTCCTACATGATATTTTGTTTATCAGAAAATCGCAAAAATGTGAAATACTACTTGCTTTCCACTTTCATTATTTGGAAGCATTTCAAGAAAAATAGACTCTTATAGTTGTTTATTCTGTCTCAGCCAGAATATACGCTTAGGAGATGAATTGACTTGTGCCATGACAACAGAGTAATTTCGGCATTGCATACAAAAGCCGATTTCTATTTTTAGGCAGATCGTAGTTTCGGACTGTTCTGCATAAGCGTTGTCAATTTTTTGTCTTGTCTAAAAAATTCCATTATTTCGGCGTGATTTTTAACTTTTGTCTTTTTATTTATTTTCTTTCCAGTTCGTCGACAAACTTTTTCGAGATCAGGGTCTCTCCACTACACTTTTCAGAAACTATCTATCCCGTCAAATGTATCGTAAATTCCCAGTGTACGTGGGAGCTAGTCAGCCACGTGTTTGCCTATCAGAATCCCTTTTCAACATCCTCGCCAATTTACTAACCATGTTATGTCCGAAAAATGTCATACGCCTTTTTTCAGTGATAAAACAAGGAATATCGGGAATTTTAGTCTACAGGGTCATTTCGGCTGTGACCGGAAAATGTTATTGGCTACAGTCGAGTTGTAGATTGCAGAACAAGAACGGAAAATCGGAGAGCATCATTTGCAGTCACAGGATTTTAACGTAAGTTGTTCCGAAGGAATTTATATGCTGCTTTTCATGAATGCTTGTAAATTGAAAAATAACAAAAAAATTTACACTAACAAAAACCGTTAAACACAAGGCTTTTACTTTAGATTTTTTGCTCAAAAATTGAGAAGTGTAGTTCATTATACTGACAAGGTTCTAGTTCTCTATGATATAAGTTCAATAGAAGATTTCAAAAACATGAAATAGCACTTGCTTATTATTTACAAGCATTTCAAGAAAACAGACTATAGTTCCAGATGAATTGTCACGTTCACTTATTTTCTGACATTTATTTTTTCTCATCTTCCGAGCTACGGAATGAGGAGAAATAACTGGATTTTTATTTTAAAAAATATACTCCGCTCATTTTAAAATGATCGATGCAGCGGTTCTATGAAAGTAAGTTCAACACGGAAAAACTAGTAAAGCTTATTACTGTAATGAATAAAGAAAATTTCTGGCCTATGAGCGATATGCAGAACAGCTGAAAACTTCGTTAACAGGTTAAAATTTTCCAGTAGTAACACTCAGGTTTCAAACAAAATTCTATCGATATCAAAAGCTCATGAGCATTGTGATCTTTTCATGATTGTGGCGTTCCTATCGTCAAAGTGAAATTGAGCGTTTTTCTGCAGTCTAAAATTTTCCACTCCGTAAAAATTGAGTATCAAATTCAACTAGCTTTTCTGTTTGTTGCTACGTCAATCATTTTCAAGTAAATGGGTTATAGTCGATTTGTTATCCAAATCAGCTATGAGAATCGCAACATAGAGAAATATTTTTGCAAATGAAAAAACCTACAATGCACAAGGACATCCTTTTCTTCTAAGATGATCCTATATGCTGTATTTTTTCTCTGCTTAAACGCCGTTTGACGTTCCAACTCTCAAATAGAAAAGATTGGAATAACGATCAACTGACACTTAGTAGTTTCTATTCAATATGATGTTATGGCCAAAGACAAAAAATTGAAGATATGGTTTAATATTCATATGAAACCAAGTCGTTTAGAACACACCGCTAGAAATTTTGTCATTGAGTAATCCAACTTTTCTGGGTTGATTTCGATGTTGAACTTCCACAAATTCGGATTCGAAAAGATTCAAAATTCGACCCACTTTTTTGTAGGGAATGTGAGGGTCTCGCTCTTTTGGATGAAAAGAGGACTTTGCACGTCAGAACACCGACATGGCCGACGTTACACAGGAGCCAAAGCGACCCCACATTTTTGGACCAGACCACTTACCTATCGCCGACGCCGTGTACCGGCGATCATCTGTCCGAAGCGTCCGTCGTCCACCAAAATTTGGACGCACGATTTTTCTTGGCTGATCGATCGCAATACCCATCGACTTTACAAAACATAGATTCTAACGACTTTTCCGCCAGTTCGACGAAAATTGAACGCTATTGCGAAATGACCGGTGATTTTAGTGATGAGGCTCAATGTTGCCTCAATAGTAATGCGATTTTCAAGATACCGTACGACTACAGTCACAATAGGACGATTAGCATATTGTAGAAAATAAATGAATTTATTGTCCGTCTGAAACACCGAGTTGACAAGTATTCAGTTCAGAAGTAAAGCAATAGGTGCTGAAAAATTACAGTAATAATACAACATGTTTTAAAGGCTTCGAGTTTTCCTAGATGGTTCATTTCGGCATATATTTACACATTAAAGTCGTATTGTCGCAGAAATGACCCAATGTGTTACAATAAAACTTTTTTTTTCACCTGAAATATTGACAAATGACAGTATTAACATTGTACATGCTGTAATACTACACTGCTACTATCGTACGATACTATAGTCTGTTTTTCTTGAATTGCTTCCAAACAAAAAGTGTGGAAAGCAAGTACTATTTCAGACTTTTAAGATTTTCCGCTAAACCGTATGTCATACGGCGCCGAAAACCTGTGAACCTGGAAATTTTCCACTCTACTCAACTAACCTTTAGCTATTTTTCAAATAAAAAATTCCGTGGTCAAAAGTTTGCGTAAACAATTTCAAGGACGGTGCCAATTTTTGTCAATTTTTACTTTACAAGCATTTTATAAAAAACAGACCATAGTGCCAATACAGTATATTTCTCTTGAAATGCTTCCGAATAAAAAAATGGAAAGAAAATATTATTTTATATACACGATGTGTTGTTGAACTATATTTTATTCGGACTGGAAATTCTACCACTCTACTCAGGCGATCTTTAACAATTATTTGAGTAAAAAAATCCTTTCTATGGAATTGGTGCAATTGCATTTTCTACTTGTTTTTGCGCAATACTACTACTAATACTAATACTATTCAGTTTCGAATGAGCACCGAAATGCAAAAATATCAAAAAAATCCGAAAGAATCTGAAAAAAGGGCTCTTTTATTATTCATTATTTATATGAGCATATTTTTTCGTTCCGCCACTTGTTTAGAAAAAACGGAGTACAGATGGTAAAATGATGTTTACACCAATTTCTCATACTCCATTTTCCATTAGATTATGTACATCTGGTGTAATTTTGTATTCAAGTTCAAAGTTTTACTGCATCCGATGAGGATATGCCAATAAGGCAGATATTACGAATGTGATGTCGAGCTGCAGCAGATGCCTTTGCAGGCAAAACAATACTTTACTCGCAAGAAGAGTCTTCCCCAGTCTTTGACGACAATTTGAATATTTCTTGACGAAATTACTGCAGAGCATTCTCAAATGCATATCCATGAAAAAGGCTACAACTTTTTGGATACAAAATTTTTTTGGATTTTTTTGATACAACAAAAATTATCAAGTTCATGAAAATGAAGACAAAATCGCGAATCACCGTTTGCTACTACGTGTCCAAAAAGTTGCGGCCTTTTTCATAAATTTCACGATCTGCTATATCGGACTGGGAGTTTTCCACACAACTCAGGCGACCTTCAAAACCTTGAGTAAAAAATTCTGCGATGAAGCCCTCGTAAAAATGATTTCGACGACACGAGTTTCATCTTTCAATTCAAATTTCAAAGTAATAGTATTAGTAATAATGTTCATATCGGCGTGACAAAAAATACTGCAAGTTGTGGTCCTCCTACATGACATTCTGGTCCCCCATGGTGGAACACGGAACATTTAGACTTTTGATTCGACAACTCCATGAAATATCGATTTGAAGCAGAATTTTTATGACATCGAAACTACAGTAAACTGGTTGAAAATTCCCAGATTACTTGCGGCCCACTCTGCTTCATCTTGGCACCGACCACTTATTACTGTACTTGTCAAGGCGTGTCTCCAATACAGCGAAACACACAACAGCAAAACTCAAAATAGCGAAACTCAGAACAGCGTTTCTCAAAACAGCAATTCTCATTACAGCGAAGTCTCAAAACAGCGATTTTCGTTACAGCGAAGTCTCAATACAGCGATTGTCAAAACAGCGAAGTCTCAAAAGAGCGAATCTCAATACAGTGAATAGTAAAAAGTTTTATGCATTACGCACAGATAATTTTTATAGTAAATATGCAAATTAGGTATATTAAAATCGTTTTTGCTAGTTGAGATATTTTTAGTTGCATTTGGCATCTATTTTTACTTGCATTTGGCATCTAAGTTTTACATGCTTTTGTGCTGCAGTTGCGGTAGGCATGCACGAACGGATCATTCCAAAATAACAAAAAATATCTGTAAGACGAACATTTTTGCAAAACGTTTGAAAGAAAACAAAAACAAAAAATTATCATAAATCAAATTAATCCAATAATCAGTAAAGGCAGAACAAAAATCAAATAATAAACGAAAAGTAAATAATGTAACAAAAAGTGGCTCAGATTAAGAATATAGAAAATGAGTCAATGAAGGAAAAAATAAAAAAACATGCACGTAGATATGTTAATAATAAACTAACCAGAATAAACAGCTGTATATCGTGAAATCACATGCTATAAAGCTATAATGTCGAAAAGCTGGTAATGGTGCCAAAATATGTGACAACCAGCATCGAAATCGAGGACCAAATAGGCATGCACCGAACCGTCTACCCCGCCCAATCTCCATTATAAAGATGAGTTTGTTGAAAATTCGTCATTTTGAGAATCTGTTCTGAGACTTCACTGTTTTGAGAATCGCTGTATTGAGACCTCGCTGTATTCATAATCGCTGTATTGAGTCTCGTTATTTTGAGTTTCACTGAATAGGGCTGAAACCCATGTCAACAGTTCAGTAGTAAAAGCATAAGCCCATATACTATGTAAACGGGATATGCTACAAAATGACCCAAGCCTTGATCATGGTACGAATGAGAACTTTGAAGCTCAAGAATCAGCATAGCTCATGAAGCAGTATAGACGATGTAAACCTGAGACAACGAACTGTGCAGTCATCAAGGGCGCACCATGCATAGAATCTGTTGCATAATTACACGTGACATCCTGCAAACTTTATATAGACTATGAAAAACGAGTTAAACAAATAGTTAAACATAAATAAACAAAAATGTATAATAGCCAAAAGGGCTAAGAATCGTCGTCGTCTTCCGTTTGATCGATGCTAATGGAGACGGCTTGATTGACGATTTGCCGGGTGCCGTTACGAGGTGCAGCGGGAACGGCGACAATTGCGGGCGAGGGGCTTTCTTCCGAACTGCTACTACTGCTACTGTACGAGCTGGAGCTGCTGTACGAACTGCTGCTGCTGCTGTACGAGCTGGAACTGTAGCTATCGTCGCAACCCCAACGACCGCCGCAAGCGTGACGTTTAGCACGGTGGCCGTGGTGGCGCCCATGGCGATGACGTCTGCAGAGGGGTCTGTGGCAACCTGTGAAGAACATGGCGTCATTCCATCCAGAGCAGAAATATACTATACTCACCAGAAATACGTCTATAGCAGCAATCCCCACCGTAATCATAAAAAGGCAAAAGGGATGCGGCGCATAAGGGACGATAGTAGCAGCCGGCGACTCGTCGATAACAGCAATGACGGAATTCGTCGTAATAACTGAACATACCCAACGAGCACGAGGGACGGTGACATCCAACGGCCCGCCGGCGACAGCAATCGCGGCCGAAATCGTAAATGTTGACCGAAACGGAAGCAGAGCACAACGGATAGTTGCATCCGGCGAAACTGAAAAATACATTTGTGTGGATCCTGGCACTGCTCAATTGCGAACATTGTGTGGATCCTGCCACTGCTTGCCACTACTCGACCTGCCACTACTCAATTGTAAATCCTGCCACTACTCAATTGTAAATCCTGCCACTACTCAATTGTAAATCCTGCCACTACTCAATTGTGAATCCTGCCACTACTCAATTGTGAATCCTGCCACTACTCAATTGTGAATCCTGCCACTACTCAATTGTAAATCCTGCCACTGTAAATCCTGCCACTACTCAATTGTAAATCCTGCCACTACTCAATTGTAAATCCTGCCACTACTCAATTGTAAATCCTGCCACTACTCAATTGTAAATCCTGCCACTGTAAATCCTGCCACTACTCAATTGTAAATCCTGCCACTACTCAATTGTGAATCCTGCCACTACTCAATTGTGAATCCTGCCACTACTCAATTGTGAATCCTGCCACTACTCATGAATCCTGCCACTACTCAATTGTGAATCCTGCCACTACTCAATTGTGAATCCTGCCACTACTCAATTGTGAATCCTGCCACTACTCAATCGTGAATCCTGTCTGCCTGCATGTGAATCTTGCTGTGAATCCAAATACTCTGTGCCAATCCCGCTTGTGAGTCCTACGAGTACTTGCAAATCCTGCTACTACTCAATTGTGAACCTGGTACATGTGAATCCTATTCTGGTACGCAATTGTGAACCTGGTACATGTGAATCCTATTCTGGTACGCAATTGTGAATCCTAATCCCGGTACTCAACTGATCTCCCTGCTCAATTCTGAATGCTCCTGAAATTTGAATCCAGAACACCTACCTTCTGTAGCAGCATTGTCTCGCTTCGTCATAATACTGCAAGCCGAACGACGAACACATAGGCGACGGGCATCCGACGAACGGTCTCAAACAACACCGACGCGCTTGGTCGTAGAAAGCGGCCGGGTAGCCTAGAGGATTGGCGGCGACGGCGCCGGCGCCCATATACGGACTAGCCAAAGGAGCGACCACGGGACTAGAATAGAGCCACGGATCCAAGCCCCAACCGCCTCGGCCCCACCAATGCCCGCCGTGGTGGTGACCGTGGAAACCGCCATGGTGTCCATGACCGCCGTGTCCTCCGTGACGTTTTTGACGTGCGGCCGTTGCTTGTTCATCTTGATTTTCGCCGAAAATGCAAACGGGTGCCAAGATTAGCATAAAAACGAAGGCGGACGGTATTGACCGGTGGTCGTACATGATTAATGTGAGCAAAAGTTTATAATGATGTAACGAATGAATGGAACGACGATCGGACGAAGAAGTGATGACTTCGACTCAAACTCGAGCCTTTTATGAAAAGAAAATTTGCATGAAATGAAAAGGGAAGAAAATTTCCACGCGTCCGTAAAATCGTAAGTTTTGAATGAAACATGGACGAAAATAGGAAGAAAAAACGCCTTGAATCGCATAATGAAAAATTCGTGTTTATTTATTGTTGTTGATCCAAAAATTTGGAAAGTTTTGAAAGACGGAGCAAAAATCACGTGAAAATCAACAAAGATCAGGAAAAAACAGAAACGGATCAAGTAGAGGAAATGATGAAAAAATAAATATAAACACATGTGATTAATCACAGGAAAAACTTTGAGCCAGTAGAATAGAAACAATTGCAAAAATAACCTGTCCAAAAAACGTCGGGTAAGCAAAAACGAGCGGAAATTGAACTGATCATGCGAGACTACAAATCGTGTTTTTAATTTCTATTGAAAATTTTTTTCTGATATGATTTCACCGATCATTTTCTTCAGAGCACATTATTTTGTGGGATAAATATTCGTCAGCTTGGCAACCATGGATTTTGTGTCAGATGATCATCTTCCCAATGCTAGTTTTGTTGAATTTTTGATCGGCATATAGTCGATATACTGGTTAAAAATCATCTAGAATTGACATGTTGCAATGATCAGAGTGAAATTTTTCTAAAATTCTATATAGAAATCACTATAATATTATTTTATTTGTATGAAATTTTCACAGATTGATTGAGAAGCTTTGCTACATAATTACCAATCATTTAACCTTCCGCCAATTTTTTTGAAGATTGAGGAACGAAGATAAGTACGTATAAACTTGAAGATTTAATTTGGAAGACAATTCAAAAAGAAGATTTACTCTCTCATCGAATTATGTATCTTAATTGATTTTAACTAAAATTTTATGAAATATTGAGATCACAATGTCAAAATTTTAAAAACTTTCGTCAATTATGCTGCTAATAAATTCATATTTCTCTGAGCTGATGGACGCAACTATTCAAATTTTCAACAATTTTCAAAATTAATCCAAAAATTCTTGATTCATTGGCTTTCTAGATAGTGGAGCAGAATTTACAGTTGCCCATGTAATTCACGCTGGGAAGCAAAAAAAAGTGAAAAAATAAACAAAATCATTTTTAATTTCAAAAAACCGATCAAGATGCTTCCGGAATTCGGCTCGATATCTGACTGAGCTCCGAGATCTAGGTGATAAGGTTACTTTTTTATATATGTGGTTAATGATCGTCCAAAACTCGAGAATGTCACCAATATTTTCAGTGACAAAGCAATTTCCAGAACGAGTAATGTGAGCTTGGAATTCATTGTTTTTTTTATTTTTCGTAACTGTGGATTGTATTCTCTTCTATTCAGCTACGGATGCAATTGTTAAATATGAGTTTTTAAAGTTCAAATGCTAACACGAGCTTCCATTTTTTTGGTGGTTTGCGGTGCCAAGACTACTCTGGTACCGTGTCGTGGATTTAATTTGTGTTCGAAATTCATGGACTAATCGAGGCGATTTCACACGAAGCAATTGATACACCATTTTTGGCATATTCCTGAACAATCAATGCATTAAAGAAGCATAAGAAATTTATTGTAACCTTCAATTTTTATGTGTGATTCAAAATTTTCGCAGGTGTGCATGTATCAAAGCGGAATATTGTTGATTACTCATTGTTTGAAAAAACGGCTGCATATTTTTAGGTAATTACAGTTGAACCTGAGTGTACGATATTTCAAATAGAGAAACTTCAGCAGATCCGCTACATGTTATATAAGATCTGAGCTGACATCATATTAGATAAAAATACTATCAGTACCTTGAAGTTGATTTGGTGTGAACAATACGGCATTTGGTTGGACGGCAGCGAAAATTTTCAGAAATTTCTCCACAATAAGAAAAATATAAAACAATATTAGCTTTCCAATTTTATGGTTAAAAATTTTGCGAAAAACTAAGTATAGTGCTCACTCGACACCTTCAATATTAGCAAACGTATCAATAAACAGGAGGCATGATTCTCAAAATTCTGTGATAGCAACGTAATGATAACTGCATCTCTGGGAAAGAAGAATTTAGCACTATGTAAAAATATTTTTTTATGATCCTAATGATCATTGAGGTTCAAAAAAAGAAGATTCAAAAAGGATTTGCTGACTCTTACTCTAAAGAAGAAGTCCCTTTAAATTTCCGCATTCATAGAATCCATTAGAACCTGGCCCAAAAACCTAAATAATATGCTGGTTCTATTAGAGGCTGGGTGCTACTTTTGAAAATTTTCAGAATCCAAACATTACATAAAAGCTTTCTTTTTGAGGATAAAGAAAATTTTTTTCCATTGAGTCCACCTCAGATGAAATCGCTACCAATATGAGCGCTGATTCTTGTTGCAAAATTCCATAGAGTGCTATTCAGAGTAATAGAACCCGCGATGTCAATAAGAGAGCGGATTCTATCAACATTTTCAACTCTTTGGTGCGGGTTCTATTGGAATGCCGGTTTTGTTAAAATAGATACTTAGGTTGCACACTGTCTTCTTTGAACTTGTTCAGGAGTTTTACCCCATATCTCCAGTATTTGTATTTTCACGACTCCATTTTGAGACAGATACAACCGCAAGAACGAAGCTAATTTTATCGATAGGCTTACTACTTTTTTATTTTATGACTAATGCACTAAAAAACATGCATCTTTTGAACGTTAATGAATCTTTTTTCCATCGCACCAGTATTTTGGCACAGTTGAATTTAAATTATAATCTTAGAAAAACAAATTTTCCTCAGTCTTATATTGCCGATTAACAAATTTTCGCTCAGCTAAATCATTGTTGAGGTGTTTTATATGATGCAGTCTAAAAAAGTTCCATTGCAGGTCCAATCCAACGTCCACAAGTTCAGCCAACCTTTTCGCGGATGTTGGCTCAGCCAAAATGGACACTAGGGCATCTAGCAATCCGAAATCCACACTCAATTGTAGGCTGCTCGCTCTTGGACGTAACGGAACATAACCGCGTCGAAGCTAGGAAACGGTATGCCCCTTCTTGAAATGTAAACCTTTCAATCATACCCATACTATACTTTTGCGTTGTTTACAGTTAAATTAGTAAAATTTGCAGTTGCAGCTGCAAAAAGAGTAATGCGAACAACAAAGTTCTGATGAATAGGAAGACTTGACAATTTAAAAAAGTCAAAAGGAAATTTTTGGGGCTGGAAGTGCAGGTTGACAGATGGAATAGGAAAAATAATTAATGCAGTTAACTCAGATTGTTAACTTTCGGAATAGCTAATTACCAGATATTTACAATTAAAAGATGCGAATAGTTTGCTGCCGTACTAAGTGCTATAGAAGCTAAAAAATATTAAACCAAATATCACCAAGCATTCAAAAATGATACGTCCAAGAGTGAAAATCAGTCTTATGAGGCATTGTAAGGATGAAATAGTTTTTCATAAGGACAATAGTGAAGTTATCAGCACAGAGTTTAAGCAAGGTTTGTTACTTTATCGATATTCTCAGAAGCACCCGTTCTGCTGCCTAACACTAGCTAAATCAACTCAGCAATGTTAACATTAATCAACTTATATTCTTCAGCTTATGGTGATATGATATCTCAGCTCAGTATGGTTTTAAAAATGGTTTTCTATTGTTGCTAAAAGTCACAACTCGGTTGAATGGAATAGCTTCTCAATTGACGACATCATAAACTGAGGGGCAGGAGTTGAAACCCAAAAAAAAATCAGATCTTGATGAAAAACTCGATTAAATAAGCAAGTACACAACTGATGCTCATCGTTTAATCCTAGAATCACAGACAATCAAGGAAAAACCAGGAGGATAATTCGACAAAGTACTTCAAATCCATTTTGTAAAATTTTAAAACTTCGAATTAATACTTATCGACACAATATTTTGTGGTGGTCATGACTAACAATAAAAATTATTTCCCAACCAGTTCAACCAATGGTTTGGCTAGTGCAATGCTGAATTTGGTCAAGTCACATAGCAATGCGCAAACTTCGGACTAGGTGCAATTTAAGTTTTCTACTTCAGTTTATTCGTTAAAATCAGGCGTAAAACATTTAAAATTTCGAAGTAGCAAGAATTTGAACACGAGATCATTCAAGCACGAATACATTTTAAGAAATTCGTCAATATCATCAAGTAAAAATATTATAATATAAACGATAATGAAAAAGTATCACAATAACAAATAAAAATATATACAACAGTAAGTGGTGCCTCGTGATCAGTGCACTGGCAAGGGCAATGCGTGCTGAATTTTCCAATTTAGTGTTTCATTCGCAAGCCAATTTTCCGTCGAAACTGCTCAGTGCGATACCGAAAGCCTGCAGTGCACACATCGGATAAGTGAAATCCATGGTGAAAATTTCGTCGTTGACTCGGCCGAACTGCATGACGATAAAATCAGCTGCGAAAAGGCAAAAAAATAAACAGATCGAGTAACAAATTATTTTACCAAAAATGCCTGAACTAATGATGTGGGTGCGCACTTGACTCTCATGATTTCGATTTCATGAAACGTCGCATACCGAGGGGTCAATGTGAATCTTTTCAAAATTTTGTTTGGATAGAAAAAGTAAAAGGTGGTTTTTAAATTATATTTCATTCATTTTGAAATGATCGATGCAGCGGTCCGGTTTCGACAAACGCAACCTTACTAAAGATCAGGAAATCAATTTCGATAATCTCAAAATGGTTGAAAAGAGTCATCATCAAGAACTCTGTTTCATGAAGGAAAAATTGATTTAATAAAACTAACGAGCAATCTTCAATGTGAAATCAACAGAAAACCCCAAAGTGAATCAAATTGTGTCCGTATTCACTTATGAATATAGTTCCATGTTGAAAAGTACAATATGCATCTGCCACTATATTTGAAATCAACTCACGATCTGTCTCGTGAACGATTTGAAAATTTTTCACAGACGCCTGCGTTACACGGCCTTGAAAATTGAGGACGTAAGATTGCGTATCTGAAAATAAAATTTGACTCTGAGGTTTAAATCGAAATAAATAAAAACAAGAATCATGCCTTCGTTCCAAATGGGGGTTTTATTCTTCATTTCAACAATGTCGTCACATCGACGACTTTTCCATTTTTCTATTATGCTGTCCCTTTCCTGTGAATACGAGGAAAAGCGAGAATACGCACAATTATCGATCCACCTTTTTCCGCATTTATACTGTATCTTACCGTAATTGGTTTCAATTCCGCCCGTTTGTAAGTTTTAGGGTCGAGGATACTTGGCAGAAGTATTGTCATCTTACGAGGACCTTTGAATCCAAGTAAATTGGTGTCCTAGAAAAGAAAACCAGAATGGCGAAAAAAATTTCTTAAAAATTCATGTATGAAAAAAACATATGCGAATTTTAGCCTGAAAATAGCCTCCAGAAAAAATAATCTTTTGACATTTTATGCTCTATACTATCTGCAGTAGTATCCTTCATCAGTAGTATCACAGTATGATCATTAATTTTAGGAAAATAGCAAGGTAAAAAAATAAACCAACCAAACGTACATAAATAACAGCAGCCAATTCTTGCCGAACTCCTTCGCCTATAACGTGACTTTTCTTGGGGTTTTGGCCTCCGTCATATAAGATGAAATGCGTGCCAAGGACGTTCGACCTGATTTGTGAAAAACGATGATATAGTTTAATGTCTGTGATAATTCAGAGACTCGATATCGACAAAATTAAATGAATTTGTGAGCACCGATTACTACAGACATGCCTTCATTAGTAAAAATTCTGTAGACTAATTAAGGAAATTTCATATCGAAGGCAAACTTTACAGTTCATAAAATTTTTTCTATAACAGTCTATGCATTCTGGAACGACATAGGCAGCGAAGCGTTGAAAGTATGTCCAATGCGGAAAAAGTAGTTATAGCCTGTTTTTCGTTAGACCATTCTGGAACCTTTCATACTTGGAAAAATTCATAAAAAATTCCGCATTCATTTTAAAACATTCATTTTTAATCAAGTAGACCGAAAATTTAAAACTCACCTCAGTTTCCCAATGAACGAATGTCCGCACCGGCTAAGGTCCGTAGGATCGATGGACAATAAATAATTCGAAGTGGCACTTTTCTTCCTTTTCCTGGCCGCCAATAAAAATACCTTGGTAGAACAAAAGAACGAAATTGACTTGAACAGGGAGTCGGAAAAAATTTTTCTACCCGCTTCAGTTCATCTTTCTCCAAATGCAAAAAATACGTGGGATAAATGCCGCGATCGACGCCCTTTTTATCCCGCGTTATCCGGCATTTGTACGTGACGCCCCTGGGCGCCGGTCTAGTGACGAATTGTTCCAAATTTTCGATTATATCCGAAATGTTGACTCCGGGGTTGAATAGAAGGCTTGAAAACTGAAAAGGTGAGGAGAGAATTTTGAAAAGCTTGAAAATTTCGACGACGCGTTCTCGTGTTCGACTCCCGAAACTTCCCCAGCGGGTAGTTTATGAACGTTTTGAATTTCTTGACGTGTGACCCTTGAGCAGCAATAAGTATCAGTAGTCTGATCGCAAAACATCATTTTCTGGAACTGTTGTTTGACTTTGATCTATATCACATCTGGTTCAGACTATTCTGTGTTGATCAGCCACTGAATCGTTTCAGTCCTCAGATTTTTACATAGAGTATCGGCCCAGGCAGCGTATCGTTTCAGCCATCCATGTCATTCTAGCCACTACGCCAGATAATTTGGATTAATTTCGTAGCTAATTTTATGATTTAGGATCAGAAATTTTTTGCGGACGACATTAATCGAAGTAGAAAAATATATTAGTGCTTTATGTGCTGCTGCGATATTCGACGCTATGTTTCATAAAATGGTTCTAAACTTGGAACTTATAAGAGTAAACAATGCCTTTTGAATCATTCACGCAAGCCACTGAACAATTTTTAATCCGAAAAACTCTGTAAAACGATATGGCTCGGCTCACAGAGCTCTATTTTTATAACTAAAAAATTATAATTCTTGACTTGCAGGCAAACAACGTAATGTAGAATTTATTAATTTTGTACATTTTACGAGTTTCTCACGCAAGTTCAATTTTCAGCAGAATGCTGATTGTATTACGGCCTTCTGTCTGGTAATCCCAATCCCAGCAGTGACCATGGCTAACTTATCGAAATTATAATTAGACGGGCAATAATTATGTATTTAAAATGATCGTAAAAGTCATATATTCGGCTAAAACATGATCGAACAAGTCAATTTTGAGTTTCGGGTTTATTTCATTCTTGCATGCAAATTAGAGCATTAGAAAACATATTATTCGTGCGAGCAAGTCATCATTAGACTATGTACACACCATGCTGTCTACCATTAGTTTTCTAACTACATAATATGCAAATGTCAGGAAATTACGTTGGTAATTAGGTGAAAAGCTAATTATTTGGATGTAAAAATGATGGTCGTATCGGAGCAGTGGCTGTAAGACACTACTGGCTAAATCGTCATGGACGGTTGAAACGAAAGGCGCTGAATCTATACGATTCATATTTACACGGAAAAAGGAAGACTTGAAAAATTATGCACGCTCGTAGGACAAACGAAGCTTTTCCAAAATCCTTCAAATATATGATCGCAATTAAGGAAAAAAGTTCAAAGTTGATTTCAATCCATTTTTGAGTCGAGTGGAAAATATTGACAGTGAATATAACTGTAACTGTGGGGGGAGCATGCATGAAATTATCACGTATGAAGGCACAGTTGACAGAATAGGAAGCGAAAGTTCTTTCACTCTCTAAGTTACACTTTACTGAATGGCTTCAAATTTCGTTACCACCACTTTATGACCCCTTTGAAATAAGGATTCGTCTCGCTTACTTCACTTCCGTTCGCTTTTTGGTCAGTTGAAGGAATGGTAGACATGGTCACAGATTGCCTCATATTCGTATTATTTAGGGCCGACGAATACGAAGGAGGCATGTCCACGGGAGTGTCTAATAGGAGGAGGTCGGCGGCGCCGCTGGATGCTGGGCCTGTACAATGAAAAATATTGTGTGAGCACCAAACGATAGAAAAAACGAATGAAAAAATAATCGCTTGAAAAACAAATCCTGAAGCACCGAAGTTACCAGCACTCGTGGCAGGATTCGCCGATACGGGTAAAGCGTCCATTGACGAATCGAAGCCATGGTCGCATGAGTTCCACTGTTGCTGAGATGGACGGTTGGGAATGGCGCCTGTGACAAACAGAAAGCTTTGTTCGCATAACATTTTTTGATCTTATATGAAGTTATCTTACCACTGACTTTTATGGTACAGGTTTGCCAAAAATCGGGGGTTTTGATGAGCATGGTACACATTTCACAAGTTCCAGTTTTCAAAAATTCGCTTCTACTCTTAGGCGCGAATACACAGTATCCAAGCAGAACATTGATATCACAATTTCATACGTTGACCATACATGCATGTGGGGAGGGGGTTGCTTTGGGTCTAGACCCCCGCAAATCACCCTTTACCCCCAGCAGATTTGGTCTGATCCCAAGCGAAGGACGCTTTTTAATATTAAATTCGAAATGTCTTCGATTTGCTCGGAAAATTGTGTTCCCTCACCCCCAGCGGATTTTTCGTCTTGTGCATGTATGGTGTTGACATAGAAAGCAGGATGCATTATGATTATCTCCTCAAACTGTTCGTGTTTTGGTTACTTTGTTCGGTAAAAACAATATTGGTATGTTGTAATTCTTCGTTTCATGATGATCCAGAGCAGTGAAGATTCTCTCATGATGGATCAGACTGAACGTTCGCAAAAGTCGAGGTAACAGATTAGGGATAATCCATTAAACAGCAAACCAACGGGCTGAGAGATCTGTGAATTCAAAACCGGATATTGTCCGTACACTTGAATTGGGAATGATTACCATTGTTTGTATCTACTTGATTATACATCTTATTGATTTGCTAGAATGCATGTAATCATCAGATTGTAGTGTTGTACTGTTCGGTGACCATGAGTTCAGGATTTCGGTGAGTTGACGATTGTTTATCTGCAATGTTGATTATATCACAAGTAGAAATTGATTTGTATAACGAAATACTTTCAGGAACTTCTGCGAATTATATGCATGAATGCTTCAAAAATGAAGATTACGGTAACAAAAGTTCGTTTACATAATGCATAATTATGACATCAATATTACAGACGTTTTTACTTGGTTCTTTTGTATATTTCCACATTCCTCGCTGTTCCCAAGGTTTCCACTATTATGTGATCTCCGTCAGTTCGCAAGACAACAAATTCTCGTTGTGTGATTATTATTCCAAACGGTACCGAAAGCCTCCGAAGGCGCGAGAAAAAATCCATTCACAAAAATGACGTCATTTTGTGCTGAATTTTTGCGAATCCATTACCGCAATGTTTTTATAATGTGGGAAGAATTTTTGTGTTTTTATGACTCATTCAGATTGCTTTTGGAAATTTATTATACCAGTCAAAAGTTGAGGCTGCTTGAATTTGCAGAAAAAGTCGGAAAATTGATTTATTCGTAGTTTCGTCGTTTACTCAAAAAAAGAGAATACACATACGAAAATTGAACTTTTTTCGTCTCAAGAAATATCGGAAACAAGGTTCAGTTCAATAAGCGCAACATTGCAGTTCTCACGAGGGAACTTTTTACGATGAACAGGTTATACTGCATTCAATAGCCCAAAACGAGCTGTTTCAAGTGCCGTTTTTTCAAGTGGGCCTTAATTACGCCAAATTTGTGTAAAACTAAAGGCCCATCTATACTTTTTTCTCGAAAATCTGTCGCAAGTGATTGCAACGATCAAAATCGAGTGAATCCCTCATTTTCTCTGTGCGCAAGAAAGATCTTGATGAGTTCTATCCAGTGAAGTATACTTTGCAAAAAAATTTGCATGGTCTTGCAGAAATCAGTTATTTTGTAAGCATCTTGCGTTTCTTACGTTTCTTGCGTCAAAGCTGGATTTAAAGCGCACATTAGATACTTGTTGAACGTGTTGGTTATCGTTCAATCGGAAATTTCAATATCTACCTTGCGATGTATTATACACTGAAATTGCTTCAATACTTGGAGAGCAAATCGCTTGCGTATGTTTTTTAGCGAAAAAAGTATAGATAGGCCTTAACGTGCAGATAAACTCGCATATGCCTGATATCAGCATCAAAAACTGAAACTAACACGCGAAATATTGTATTTGACAGGGTGTGCATCGAGATCTAAAATTAACTTCGGATGCTCGTAAACCGACCTCATGTTGCTACCATACATGCACAGCATAGAAATTCCGCGGGGGGTCAGCCAGGAAAGGGGGTGGAATACAAATTTTTTTCATTCTTGATAATGAAAAGAAAGGTCCAGAAAGTCTTCTAACATCCAAGCAGCATATTCTTCAACGTTTATTAGTCAGATATGTGAAACTATTTGCTTAGACAGCACTTTTTAAAGTTTCCATGTTACTTTTTTGGAATCAAGTATGATTTGTTTAGAAAAATTGTCAAACTACAACGTCATTTCCATTTTTATGACGACTTTTTTTCTCTCTTGCTCATTTTCCTTCGTCATCTTCTCAATCATTTCTGGAAAAGTGAAATCTCCTGGGGGTCAGCAAGAATCTGCTGGGGGTCAATAAAAATCTGCTGGGGGTCAAAACCCCCCCCAAACCCCCCACGTGCATGTATGGTTGCTACTAATCTAGTGCTGTTCAAACTTTACTGAAATTCGGCCTCATATATATCCAAGAATACTACAGGTGAAAAGTGAACATTACTGTTCGCGACTAAAGGGACATTAATCCTCCCTATTCGGTTTATCGAATGCACTATAACAGGAATGATGTTAGAGTCTTCACCGAAAACCGTTCTCTTGTTAGAAATATTTATTGAGTGAATATAATGACTGCTTAGAATTTGGATAGTTGTAACAAAACTCAGTCTGCTAAAGACAATCGGTTGTTTAGGATTTCAGAGTTTCTACCGAAAAATAAATAAGAGGCATAAAGTTTTAGCCTGAAAAGTGGTCGGAGCATAGAACAATTGAGTTGAATTCCATTCTGAAAATCCCTGAAATATAATTAAATGAAAGTCTACGTCCTTCTTCCCATTTTTTCCCAAAAAATATTAAAAGTTTTCTGACGAAAACCATATTTTGACACTGGCAAGAAACTGGAAAGACGGCCTTGCATGGGAACCATCGATCAACAACTTTGCGGAAAGTTTTTCTACGTGTATCGAACTGTTGGATTTAACGCCCAAAAATGTCATACAACTAGTTGCGGATTTTTTTTACTTTGATCTTGAACGATATGCTGAATCGTTTATAAAGTGAAGTGGAATTCATAAGAAAAGTTTAGTGTAGCGCTTTTAGAAAGTTCCAGAAAAGACACCATGATGAAGGGTATAATTTTCGTCCTAATTTGCATAAAGGCTCTTTCGGCCTTATGGTTGGAAAAGAATCGCCCTGGAGCATTGCCTTTTCTGTCCACTCAAGTTTCCAACGCCAAATCTGGCATTGCGGGTGGTTATTCAATCTACGATTTGGGTCAGCCGGATAAATACGAAGATTTGGAGCACTTGATCCAATTGTCTTTGGATTACGTTCAAGGTCAAGATCAGGGAAATTTCTCCAATCCGAACGTATCAAAATACAAGGTTCAAAAATTAATTTCCATCAAAGAAGCTATATATCAAGTAGTCAGCGGGTTCAATTACAAAGCCATCTTTACTGTGGGCGAACGAGACTGTTCTCGGAATGAAGTGAGAGACTCTAGTTACACATGTTATGACTCAGGCATTATGGAAATTTCGCCAATCAAAATCTTTATTTATTTAGAAATATGACAAAGGTGATGAGGTCGGATTGAACCAGATTTGTTACTCTTACTGGTACTCTCTAAAAATTCTTGCTTTCCTGTGCGGGGTTAGAAGCTGAACAGCTACACTACGTATCAATTACTGAACGCTGAACTGTGGTGAAAGGAATCACGAATACCTGACACCAGCATGAGCTACATTGAATGGCTTTTCAAGATGCTCAATTTTTTTGTATTTTGAAGGAGCCATACATACTCGCGATTTGGTCACAAATTCATGAATTACAAGATGATATTTCATAAAAAATTTTACTATTCTCCAAATCGAAAATCTGATACTGCAAATCAAAGACACAAGCTTAACTTTGTACCTATAGTTCCCTAGCAAAAGGATTTAATCATTATGAAAATATCTGAAACTCAGGGAAAATCAAACACTACCAACTCGCCCCGCCAATATCACGGATGCCGAATCAACCAAAATGGTCAGTACGGTAAATGCTACTTCAAAATGTACAGCCAATCGTGGACAGGTCATCTGGAGGTCAACGAACACACGTGCGTCGAAGCCACCAAACAAGAAGCCACTTGATGAGAGTCTTGGAGCAGTGAAATCAATGTCATATTTTCTCTGCATTTGTCCGTATCTATGCAAATTTTTTCCGAATGAGCTACAGAAATAAAAAGCTGCTCATGCAAAATGATAAATGTTGTTTCAAACTGCCAGAAAAGAGGTCAATTTTTTCTCAGATTGACTTTAGCAGTTAGGACTGCAATTTAAAAACAAGAAAATGTTGGCTTTCGATGCGCGGTCATTTCCTGTTTTCTAGATTTTTGGGTATTCCGAAGCTCATTTGACATTTCAGTGGATTGAATTCAATAGAATTGAATAGCACTTGATTTGCCATGAGCTTAATTGGCAGACTTTTGTTATTATGTATTAAAAATGAAAATGCATCTATAGCCCATGTACTTTGAAATGATAGACACGCCAAGAACCGAAAAGTATGTTTAATTTGACACGCAACTTTCACGTAGTAGAAACTTTATACTGTAGAAAAATGCTGAACTACTTCATGACTACGGGGATGCTAAAATTATAAAGAAGCGTGAGTCGACACCTGAATTCTACTCGAGAAATTTTGACCATTTAACCGTATAATTCAAGAAAATTTTCACTTACTGTTCATGGACGAGAAAACGGTTTCCATATATTACAGTGATAAGCTTACTAGTTTTTCTATGTTGAATTTATATACATTTGATCGTTGCATCCGTCGTTTCAGAATAGACTATAGAAATCTGATCTCATTTTTGTCTGTGTACGAGAAACAACAAACTTTCTAGTCGAATTTTTGGTAAACCGGATAATTGCATGTTATGTTTTGGACATGTCACCTTTCCATTAATTTGTCGATTAATTCAATTATCATATTTTGTTTATTGAAGCTCGATTCAATAAAAAATATCGTATATCATAGATAATGAAATCAATCTTTCTCGGAAAAAAGTCTTGCCGGTTATGCAAGCATTGCGCATGATATTAGGAATGAACTCCCTCCTGAATCTCTAGTTTCTATCACCAAAGTCGTCCTTTCTGACAGTATGAAACAACATTTTCGGTTGTGAACTATTAAAGTCGACTCATTGTTTGACGTAAGCAAATTAGGGCAAGAGCAACACTCTCGAACTGAAGTAATGGATTAGTAAAGGAAGGTCATACTTTTGTGTAAAAGTCATTTTTTCACGAGCACATTCCATTTAACCACCTGTTCTAAAAAAATTGTTGGCAAGCACTCAAACGACTTTGTTGCATCTGTTTTTCGTTGTGTAATGAATGCCTCAGCTGTCAGTGCACCTGTATCGAAGTACGCCATACATATAAGATTCTTCTGGCGTATTCAATTGAAATATTGCCCTTTTTCTGGCATCAATCACCATGCTCAGATTAGTATTACCCGTTCTAATTTGCATAGACAGCGCTCGTGCCTTCTGCTTGCAACCGAACAGGCGAGGCGCATTGCCCTCTTTGTCAGTTCAAGCGTCGAACGGCCCTATGATGGGCGGAATTTCGGCCTACGATTTAAGCAAATGCGACAAATATTCAGATTTGCAACATTTGGTTCAAGTGGCGATAGACAACGTACAAGTCAAGGAACAAGCCAACAAGACCCTGTCGAAGCAAGTACCTTTCAAATTTCATAAACTGATCAACATCAAAGAAGCCACGTTCCAAGTTGTCAATGGCCTGAGTTATCAAGTGATTTTTTCTGTGGTCGAAAGAGACTGCAATCCCGTAAGTAGCTAAGATCATCGGCACGTGTGTGATCATTGGCACTGGCTTGAAGGAAAAAAGAAGCTCGAGTGTTTAAGTTTCGATTTTTCAGAGATTACTTATCTACTGTAGTTTCAGTGCACGCAAACTTCCCTAACCGCAGACGCAGTAAATTTTCAGCAATATTTATTTACAGGAAATCGTCACTTTTTTGCTAGCTGAATTGTTTCATTACATGGCCAAAAACTAGTAAATTTTGTACAAATTTCATTAGTTATACTATGGTAGAAATACCGACAACGAATGAAAACTTTGTAGGCTATGCATCATATGTTTTGTTACGGGTCGAATTCGCAATTTGTGCGGAATTTATACGTTTCTACTATTCTGCTAATTTCTGCCTCAATCAATCTGCTGACCCCGGCACACATGCAACTTTGCAATCAATTTTGACATCAAATATGTGACATCTGCTTTATTCAATTCAAAATTACATTGCGTCAAAAAAAGGATGTAGAAAATGTTAGTCTCAATGAGAAAAAACCTTTCATCACAAAGATCTATTTAAGCTTTATTACTACTTGAAATGAGGCAGGATAGAATATAAATGTCATCATAAAATTCAAATTCGGTAAACTAGTTCTCAAATAGCTAATATCTGTTGATGTTCAGAAATGAAAGTCAATCGGCATCATGCACAATGAAAAAAAGATAAAGCAATAGTAAAAAAAGAAAAAAGTTCAACTATAAGAAAGGAGAAATGGCAAAAATCAGAAAGTCAACACAATGAAGAAATTAACGAATGAGTAACAAAGGAGACAACAGAAAAAGTGTATTGGAATTATGATCCCTTTGCATTCAGGTCGTGAACCTTAGACCATAATCTTCAAATATGGGATCCGATCCGAATCGCAACCATAAAATAGAAGAAACGCTGCTAAGAACAAGCAGGTGTAGAAAGGCCATCGTACAGTAAACAGAAGAAATATCGTCAGGTGTCATTACTGAGTACTAATATTCAGCCTACAAAAAACAAATAGATACTATATTGTATACTGTAGCTGTTTTTGTACGTTATATTTTAGACACCACAACTACAGTATGCGTTCCAAGATTGTTTTCATTCTAAATTTTTTTTTCATCTGGCTGACTTCCAACGCCATGCTATTTGTATTCTAAAGGCTTCCACTAGAATATGAATCATAGGTATTTTCAACTCAGAAAAAAGACGAGGACGATGATGACGACGATTTTGGAGCCTCGAAATACGTGTGCTGCGATAACTCGGCTGTCTTGTACCAAGGCTGTCATGCCAAAAAAGGCGGTCAACGCGGAAATTGTTATTTCAAAATTTTGAGTCAACCATCAACCGGCCTTTTGACAGTCAAAGAGTATACTTGCGTCGAATGCGATAGCCCCGAAGTCGCTTAAGATTTTGGCATGGAAATGGCATATTTATATCTTGTCATGCTCTGCCCATATTATTTTAGTATAGCTTAATCCTACGATAATAAACAGGGTGGTAGGCCTTCGTGGCATGAAGCTTGAAATGAAAGTATTCAAAATATCGTTGATGTCAAATGCTTCTCAAGAATTGTTTTGCAAAATCATCTAAAGCAAACATTCACTAAAGCCTAATTCAGAAGTGAAAAATCCTAGGATTTTAATCTCCGACAATCGGCGACTTTAGCCGATTCCTAGGATTTGATCGGTGACATTCGGCAATCCTAAAGAATGAATAGACAGTTTGCAGAAAGCCGAATTCATAATTGAAAAAAATCCTAGGACTTTTGTCGCCCACAATTGGCGACAGTCAGCGACAATCGGCGACAGTTGCCGATTCCTAGGATTTAATCGGCGACAATCGGCGATTTAACTTCTGAATTGGGCTTAACATCCAGGTTCGGTAAAGTGATGTATTCTTTTTTACAAACTCACGACAAAATGTATGAATTCGGATTTAAACTTCGGGGTTCCATACCAACAGTAAGTAACACTAACGAAGATGTATTTTCAAATTCAATTGAATGTTGTTGACATTTAGACGTTAAACAAGTGGTCTATTGTACACAGTTACTGTAGTCGATATATGAAATCATGATACGTGAAACTCGTAGACAAATAAGGTGGTAAACTAAATAGGCTACGGAAAAAATCCAAGCTTTTTTCCAACGCCACGTTTGTTCAAAGAAAGCCAGTAAAATAGAGAATCTGTGACAATGCATCAATGCAGATATACGATGGGTTTCTTTCGAATTATGACGTTGTCTGTCAACATAAAATATCGAAGATTCTAGTGTAAAATCTCTCGAGGGAATTGATGTTAAGTCCAGAGAAAACGTATGTTGAGCGTCTTGGGACCCGGTTCATAGATGCACATCGGTGTTGAGGCCACCTCCTGCCTTTTTAGGCAAAATAAGGTCTTTTTTACGATTTTTTATCATTTTAGTCCATTGTCGGTCTCTGACCCCCTGAAAATATTTGCCGTGCGTGTCTTCCCCAAATGTCTATTTTTAGGATTACACCATTGAAACTACAGTAAAACTTTCTACGACACAAACTTTCACTCTTTCGATCGAAACACAGGTAAATTTGACTCATGGCACTATGTGTCTAGTAAAACTAACCATCTTACCTGCAAAACTATTCGTTGAATAATCTTTACCCGAATAATTGCCGTTTTTGATGGTCGGACGATCGTAGCTGCCGCCGTTTTTTTGCGATTTTTGATTTGTCAGTAATTTTTGTTGCCTAAAAATGTCTGAATCCGTAGCACTGGCCGTCAACGTTCGACCATTGACGCCCAGAACGCCTTTGCGCTGTTGCCTATAATCCGAAGGTAGACTGTCGTCTTCGTCGCTGGAACTGCTGAAAATGGAGAGGTAGAAATTTGCATAAAAGGTGAAAACTTTGGAATAGAAGGACCAGAAGAATTAGCATGCGTATCAGCATATCTAACTTATAGCCGCAGGCCGTGAATGAGGCTTTTGCAGTTGTGAACAGCGATCTGGATTGATTTTCTGTGAAATGAACAGCGCAGATCTATGAAAACTTCACGATGTTGTGCATTGGTTGTGATAGAAAACATCATATAAATGAATAAATGGTATAAATGAATAAAAGTCGATGATAGTCGTTTGTAACTTTCACTGAAAATAAGCCCCATTATTGTTATGGAAAAAGTTTTAGACTGCAATATGCGACGTACAGTGCGGCATAAAAGTTTTCCAAAAATTGATTAACTTTGAAATAAGTTTATTCAATAAATACCTAACAGAGTACGATATGCTTGATACCATTTAGTAGCTCATTCATTTTGCTATAAAGAGGAGTATATTGTCGGCTAATTAAGCTACGATACAATCTTTTCTCATTTTTTTGTGAGCTATTTTCCACTATTAATGACGTTTGTAGAAAAATTTTCTTCTGGCACTTATGCTTTCGACTCATCGAGCTTACTTTACTATGCTGATTCCAATGACGCAAGAATTGTGCTCGTAGCCAAAAAATTTAATTTTCCAAAACCGAAGGTTGCTGATATTTATGTTTGTATTGCTGCAAATATAGTTATGCTTAGAATCTGAATCTTAGAAATAAAAAGGTTAGAATATTAGAACTATTACAATCGGATTCGAACCAATTCTAGTGGTTGTAAATTGTGATATAATATTTTAATCATGACTAACAAACTTTTATTATGCTTGAAGTATTCTAAGTAAATTGACATCCCGCGTAGAAAAACCAGATAAGTTGAAGTTTCAGGTCTTGGGAACTCGAATGTATTTCGTTCAATTTCTTAGCTATGGTCATAAGTCTTGGACTGTTGGGATCAGCATAAAAAGTAGTTAAGTCAAGTGAGTCAAATGCATAAATGTCTTCTAAAACTTTTCAAAAAACGTTATTAATAGTCAAAAATTGCCCAAAAAATTAGAAAAGGTTGTATCGTAGCTCTATGTCATTCGACATTCGAGACATAAAACAAAGTCGTTAAAAATATACCCCACTTTGCAGCAAAATGAATGAGCTACCGAATGGTACCTAGCATATTGTAATCAGTCAAGTATTTGTTGAATAAACTCAATTCAAAATTGATCAATTTTTTTCGGAAAATCAAACTTTACGAAGTGCGTCTAAACTTTTGAGCCGCATGTTAGTTGCATAACTGACGAGGACTTTCTATCATATTCAATAATTCTTGCAAAATAATATTTCATAGCATAGTGGACTTAAAAATTTCACGACGATTGAAACATAGTTAGCAACAAAAAAAGAGAGGGTGCTTTCTTACCTTGGGTGGAAGGAAGTTATCATTTTCATTTCCGGAAATCTTAATCCGGTGGTAGTATCCTTAGTAATCTGGTAATTGTAACCTTGGCATATGAAAACAGAAACAAGAAAAATGCTTAATTTTGAGTTACTGTTCAAGAATTTTTTGATTCAACCCTGCATAATTGCCGTAATATAGGATCATCAAACCAAAATAATCTAAACCAAGAAAGGTCTGAGTAGTCCTCATGCTCGGATTCTTATCTAATCGAGATCAAATTGGAAGACTCTAAAACAATGGCTCAATTTTCTTTGATTCTAGTTCAGAAGGCTGCTTTTGGAGTTCTCTCAAACTTCCCATACGCAATCTAGACCAATAACTCTTTCAGTTTCTTCAGTATCATTAGCATTATTTCTATACTAAATATTCAAAAGTGCACAAACATGCAGTAAGGCAAGCGAGACGAGCCGTCCTCATGCGGCGTGCCTCTCGATGACCTTTCATCAGGCGCCGCCGCCGTCCCGTTCATTGACATTCTATTCGGGCTTGGGCCATTGCTTCCGTGAGCCGTCGAACCGTCCAACTGGTCCGGGTCGCCTTCGTTCAAAACTAAATTCGAATAACCCTGTAAAAAGCATAGAAAAGAAAAGTCATAAGATCGACCGCGACTTCTGTCCGAAAACGAACGACAATTTCGAACGTGCCTGTAAAGCGTGTCGGCCTTTGACTGCGCCTTGCCTGGCGCCGCCGCCCATCAAAGGTCGAGTGGAATCGTCGCGGGGCGGAGCGTCGTTGCGGACGATCATGCCTGAACCGCCGCGTTTTTGCCGCTGTTGTTCGGCGAGTAATTTTTTCTAAAATTCGGCATTATGTCCCAACACGAGCTTTTGAAAATTTTTAATAACAACTTATCTTGAGATACTATGAGTATAAGAATAATGAACGGTCAGAATGGTTGTATTTTTTTCTATGGTAGTCTGTTTGATGCAGATTCGTGTCCTTAACCTTATGTATACTGTAGATGTCTACGGTAGCTACCTCAGAATGTGAAAACATACAGTAAACCATAATTTTTAATATTGGTTTTGATATTTTGCTTGCATCCACAAAGTTTGATTGCTCTATGATTTCCAATTATGCCAACCTGTAATTATCTTTTATCTGACTGCTGTAATTATTGATGTCCTTGATTCTGAGCAAAATTGATACAGAATGAGTCAGCAAAGTGCCAAATTTTTATTATAAATCGGACACTGATCGCTATATGAAAACAGCTAAGAGCATGGAACTCACTATCAACCTCTGTGAAGTTTTTAGCATTCACTTTGTTCGCAATTCTGTGAGGATTTACGTAAAATAATTACCAGTATACATACAGTGACAAAAAAGCGTGCATTTTGGCCCCCTCTGTATTCCAGTAAAAGTTTTCGAAAACTTTTAATTTCAGAAGATTCGAAATTATGATCGAGGTAAACTCTGATATTATTACAGTTTACTCGTAGACTCGTAGTCATAGGAGCGTTACCTTAAATTGTGAAAATTTACAAGAAGTGGAGCGTGGAAACCAAACCTAGAGTTGTCTTATCTAGTCCGTGAACATCAGTTATGGACGCAAAACATAAAGTTTGGCAATGCTAACATTGGATAGAAAGCCAAAACCTTATACTCATTTTTCGGTTGAACTATCAAACAGACTGCAATTTGGATTACTTGCTCCGTAAGAGCGTGAAGAATTATTATCGCCAGTCACAGTTCAGCTATTGTAGCACAGTTTTAACCTTCTTGTTAGTCTTCGGAAGCATATTTCATTGGAGGAAAGGATTCTTTCATGATAAATACCTGCATTTCTTGGTATTAAAGTTGAAACTACAAGAACATAGTGTGCTCATATTTGGAATAAGAAAATATGTAAGATGGAAAAAACGATGATAAGAGAGTTGTAAGTTCAAGTTTCAACTTCGAGCTAATTTTAAGTTCAAGGAGCGTAATAGTGCGCAGAAAAAAAAACAAAATGACACGAATTGCAAAGTAGAGATAAGACAAGCATCAGAAGAAAAAATGAAAAGAATTCAGGTAAAATGCACGATGAAAATGAACTAGGAGAAAAAGAGTGACAGAAACCTTGGATGCAAAAGACGGACTGATCCTCTGCCGTTCAATGCCAAAATTCAGAATTTAAATGCAATAAGAAAATGATACCAATTATTAGTCAAACAAATATCAAGGGGTTTTCACAAAGAAGCTCTAAATTGACGCAGCTCGGGCATACAAAATGAGGCAAAATCAATTCGAATCAATAGCGTTTTTTATCAAGAATATACGGAAATTCATTTTCATTTCCTTCATCAAGCTATTCTACAAAAACTAAAAACATTTCTAGCATGTTTCGCTAAACAGACGGACGGGAAAAATAATTCGTAAGAAAGAGATGGATAATTAAGCCGAATTACTGTAGTTAGCGGCTCTAATTACTTAAAAATGTTCCTTCGAGAATTGATGTCGCTGGTTGGCTTTCCGACCTTCATTTGCATACTTAATGCTAATGAGTCAAGAATTCAAAGGCATTGCCTGCGCTGCTGCACTGGGATTAGCTTTACAGCGACAAAATAGGGGACAAAATCAAGCGAGGATTGTTATCCTGCAAGCTAATTTTAATGAGCAAAAATGAGAAGCATAAAAAACGTTCATGAATGTAGGAGCGAAAATCGAAGTGGGAATCTTGAATAGTAGTAGAACGACGACTCTCCTAAACAAAATACAAGACTTTTGGGATAATTTGTCTACCACGTTACGATGAACTTTCAGACAGTCAAAAGCGTTCTGAAAATAGCGAATGTCAGAGTTGGCGTAAATGAGGCAACTACTCAGAGAAAATTATTAGATTTTGTAGCTCGAAAAAGGGTTCCCTACAGTTGAAGGTTCCCATGTGTAAATTCTGAAATGAGGCATGTCACTGCATTGGGCAAATCACACTCACATTCAGATATGATGGCGGAAGGTCGCCAAGTGTAAATTCCGAATATTTATGTGATATAGCGTATTCGGTAGTCTTGACATGTCCCACTATGCCAACCGTCCTGTTATACCATCTAATGTTATAAATAAAAAAGCTTAAAAATGATAATCCATACACGCCACTTTTGTGAAACTAGCATAACTCGAAGACTTTGGCGAATATGAAAATCAAGGATCACAATTTTGTAAGTGGATAAGGTCCCTCAAATCAATGCTATCTCGATAAGTGTCTGAACTGTTGATAAAGCTACTCAAGTGGCAAGATGATCATTTCAGATATTATTTTTTAGAATTCTTTGTACAAATAAGTTTTAGTTGGACAAAAATCAAAATTTAATTGACTTTGGCCAAATGGACAGTGGAGTATTGAAATTTGGGAGTGTTTCAATTATAAACGGCGGGAGAAGAAACGGCCAGGTCATCGAATGAATGACAATGCAAAAGATTGGCGCAATAGAATAAACAAATGCTTAGATACTTTTTTGGACTGGCTACAACAATCAAGTTATGTAATCATATTTGCATGCAAAGATCGCTTCTTAGCGATCAGCCGTGTCCGCATAATCATGAAAATCCGGTTGATGATACCTACAGTAGAAAAAAGTTTATTTACGTCAGAGATATGATATTTATTGGTTACCGAGTATATTACCAAAGGTATAATTACAAAAATACAAGGTATAATTACAAAGAAAATATACGTAATATAGTGTATTACCTTTGTAATTTGTTAATACTTATACATAATGATTAAAAAATCTTCGAATCGACATTTTTGGGAAAAACTCGAGAATACAGCTATAACGCATTTGAATAAATGGTTTCTTTTAGAATTCAAATAAAACGAGTCAATTATTAAAATACACTTGTAATTCTATGCTCTGTCAACACTACTCGTGCTATACTCTTCCTATATAACAGTTGGTAAAGTGGGACGGTAGGTTTTGTGGAACGGTATCGACGGTGATTTTACAATTTTCTATATCTGTTATAGTTCCTCAGATCTGGTATAAGTAAACTTTCGATTGTTTATGGGCAAAAATGGTTCATGTAACATTACTCAGGTTACGGCGGGCTATGAAATGCACCATAAAACCTCTGATTTCAGAATTTACACTTGGAGACTCTTCCTCGTGAGTAAAATGAGAATATACAGATTTAATTTGTGATCGTGGAAATATGTTGAGAATAATGGAAATACTGTGCTTTTTGTGTAGTTTTAGAACTTAGAACTATAGATTTTTTTATAAAATGTTTGTAAATTGGAGAATGATCCAAAAGAGTACTGCTGACTATTCACACAGAGCTTCTACTGTAGAATTTTGCAATAAAAAAATTGTCGGAGCATGTTTTGACCAGTTCACAAGTTTGAGAGACAATGTTTTAGCGCCTAATGCTCTGGGACTGGTTTTATCAAAGAGACTTATACTGCAACTGAGCTGCAGCTTAAGCTTTAGCTTGCCGTTAAGGAGCAGCTCAATTGCAGCTTAATTCGTACACACAAAACACATCGAGAAAGTTAAGCTGTAGCTGAACTGTACCTTAACGACAATGCTATAACATACACAGTTAAGCTACAGCTCAAGCTGCAGCCCAGCTGGAGCTTAAGTCTCATTGATGAAACCGGCTCCTACTCCAAATGCATCGACCGGCGTACCAATCGATAGATTCTTTTGAGGCAAGTGCTATTACAATTTGATGTTGATTTCGACCGACTATTGATGGGCAAACCCAAGATTCTTGAGTTCCATTGCTGAAATATGCCGGATCAAAAAATTGACATTAAGCGTGCTGTGATAAGCTAACGGATTAGCATATTGGCTACGTGCAAAGCGTTTCACTCATGATCATGCTTAATTAGCATAAAACTCTTTGATTTACTCGTCGTTCAATAACAGTTGGTAGACTCGATTGTGGTCGATAGTTTCGAAACGGAAGCACATTGTTAATTTTAGTGAATGAAAAAAATTATCGCCGAATAATGGAAGAGAAGGAGAATAATCGTTTCGAGTACAATATTATGCAAATTTTTGGCCAAAAAATCTCGAACGGGAAAATTGTGCGGTAGCGACATTAAACGTTATATGTATAGCATTTCCGACCGCGAGAATGATAAAGCACATTCTTTATTGGGTTCAAGATAAGATTATGCATTCAGAATTGGAGTAGCAGGCACTTGTGCTTACTTGAGCGCGAGATAATTTACTATATGCATAGAAGATTGGGTTCATTTTGGTACGGCTATATAGATGAACCATGTACAGTCTTCTTTGGTACGGTAAAAAACAGGCTTATAACGTTAACAAGCGGAAAAAAGGAGGAATGAAGTTTTGTGGACAAGGCTTAAGAAAAGAAAGAAAGACATAATATTCAACTTCAAATGTATGCATCTGAGGGCTTCCAAAATTTAATTGATAAGCATGGAAGAGATAGCAGAAAAAAATGCGGTCGGGCGAACAAAGCGGAATTAAGAGAAGTGATCGAAACGCACCAAGGAGCCATAGGAAGATACCCTTGGGGAAAAAGAAAGATTGGGAACGGTAGAGTAGCAGTCGTGTGGAAGAATAAGTAAAAACGCTAAAGATAAGAAGTTAGAAAATACGAGAACTGGGTCCAAGGTTGGTATTGAGGATCATGCATACATGTGCATCACACGAAATTCTAGTGAATTTAATACTAGAAAATTTTCTTTAGTATGGAATAGTCCACCTCCAATACCGGTTACAATCTTGATGTGCTATAAAATTTGGAATCACTTTAATGTTTGAACGACATTTTTTTTAACGTATTATTTCAATCGTTTTCACATAGGTTCAGATAGTTTATACAGTTACGATTATAGTAGAACTCTGTATTCATTTTTTCAACTTGTCTTGGTCACCATTCTTAAACGATCTCTTTCTATTCAACAAGCTTTGACTGACTTAAAAAGTCACAAAAGCTCGTAACAAAGATGAAATTAGAATTTTTAAATTTTAAAAGAATGAAGACAGTATTAGAATATTGTGATTTCTCTTTATATTTTCGCTAAGAGTGTTGCATACAGTGAAGTGTATAACTTGTGAAAAATAAGTTATAGGGATTACTATAACATGAAAAACTAAAATGGACACGTTTTATTTTAGTCAATCTCAACGATTTTATACCGATTCACATATTTGAGACACCCACCATTAATGCAGAAAAAATATGCATAAAAAGAGGATTTATATAAATACAGACTTTATTTATATGTTAAATCAAAGCAAGCTTTTTATACTCATTTTCTTGAAGGGTTCAACGTAGCCTAGGTCTGATATGACTACGGTGGAAAATGCCCTATTTGAATTTCGACTGGTATTATCAGAAATTCTATTTACTAACGAAACAATAATTTGGGGCTTGAAATTCGAAATTAGACAACTTAATATTCCTTAGCAACCTGGGCAAAGTTACACTGAGCATCTTCTTTGAACTTTCTTTTCATTTAGTGTGCATGATTAAAACAATTAAAACCCAGTCTGCATTTGAATTCAGACGACAAAATTGGGGGAGTGTTCTGGAGAATTCTCGAAAAATATTTATCCCCTCAGAAAATAACGTACTGTTGGTACTGGTGGATGATTTTCTTGAACAATTGTCTGGGAAAATTTGATTTAAAATTTGATCTACATGGACATTCGAGAAAGGATCTGCGGTTTTCGTTATCAATATAGTAATTGGCGAAGAATGTACACAACTAAAAATTATCATTCACGCAAAAATACATAAAACCGTCAATGATTTTGAAAACTACGGTGCAAAAAAGATTCACAGCTATTCATAAGACGCTCAAATTTTTACCTATTCAAAATCGCAGGTCTTCTCCCCTCCTCAGGATTGTGGAACTTGTTAAAATAATCTAATACAGGAATACAAAATCATTATTTACATAAGGTAAGGGTTTGCTCGTAAGCTTCTCATGAATTCACAATCAGATCTACCATTGTCGGGCTTGGAACAGGCTAGAGGTTGTTAATTGGTATTACGAAAATTATAATAAGTCCAAAACCCCTGATTGTTTGTTCAACTGAGGTGTGCTGATATTTTTATAGTTAAATTAACGCATTGCCCACAGATTATTAGATTTTTAGTACGAATATGGTCTATGGAAAAGAAACAGTTCACAGCAAACCGGCCGCTTGGAGTATCAAATAGAATAAGACCACGAATATACCCAAAAAATGTTCCTTTGTTGGAAAAAATATTTTTACAAAAAAATTGACTTGACGTCAGTACATAAACGGGAGTTATAAATAAAGAATTCGGAAATACAAAATTTACCCTTTTTCAAATTAAAACTTATCTTGCTGACGGTTTTTTATTTCTATGAAACAATCCGCAGCACATAAGACTTGGGAAAAAATAAAATTAGGAAAAGGTTTCACAGAACATCATTATTCGCTCGTTTTTTCAAATATACAGTCTAGACAACGTTTTTTAAAAGCTGTACATAAACGGCAACAAAGATATTTGTTAGAAACAGGCATGGGTTTGGCGCTGGTAATCAAATCAAATCAATTATTACTATAACAAAAACTCACGAAATTGAGTCATTTTTGGTGAAAGCATATACGTACTTAGCCTTACTATACATAATGTACGAGTTATGTGGTAAAAGACTGAACTAACGTCTACAGAATCTGAACTTAGAATTTGTAACGAAAATTAATACTGCTTGATAGGAAAATTAGCTTTTTCGGAAAATGAGTGTTCTGAAAAATTTGTGAAAACAGTCGAGTTTGTATCAACTCCTCTGGTAAAAAAAGAATGTGGAGTTCATAGTGATCTAGATGAAATCTGAAAAAATGCAGACATTCTCCTCTATCCGAATATCCTTGAATAAATTTGACCCACATATTAGCTCAACCCCATGTACTATTTTAACTAAATAACAGTTTCGTAAGAACTACGACTTGAGTTTTTCTCTGAGCATAAATCAGGAAAAAACAAAAACTGATTATATCAATAATAATTATTGAAGGAAAAATACTTTGGATTGTCATTCCGGCAAACCAATTCATTTTTTGTCGAAAATTGATTATTTTTCGGCAGTCGTGCTTTTGAGAGAATAAAAACGTAGTATAATCGTTATTCGCTTGGGAAAGATGAATGTCAAAGAGCGCAAAAGACGTACGAGGAAAAAAGTTTACGAACCTGAACCTTAAATTATGATACGTTCGACAGAAGCTCACTTGAGTTGTCCAACTCTGCATCATACTCAAAAAAACACTACTAAAATATTGCCGCTTTTAGAAATGTAGGCAGCTTAGGCCCAGGTGGCTGTTTTAAATACAGTATTGCAGGAGCTGTGCACCAAGAAATTATCCGAATGAATGAAATATAAAAACTATTTCGATATACTGTGAACAGAATGTTGAAAATCCTTCCCCTTGTGTCAACTGCCTTCGAAGTTCATAAAGTAAATTCAAATAAAATCGTTGAAACATGGATTGTGGAGGAACCTTCAGGTCTATAAATTTGAATTTCCGCGACATCACACAAAAATCATGTCACCCAACAAAAATGTCCCACAAACAAATATACATAGTCTGAAAGCTCACTTGTTTTTCTAGCTTGCTTTGCTGGTAAGGGTCCAGCATTGCTCGTTTTCTTCGTCTGGTGAGTGAGCAAGCAAGCAAGCAAGCAGTTAGTCAGTCAGACGTCTTGCTTTCAATGCAGAATCGATTTTTTCCAATCCAAAAAGCCGACCACCGCAGGGTTTTTGCTTGCTGCTGCCTCTTTTAAGCTTGTTTCGAACGTCGAATATTGGCCAAATATATATTGTTGATGATTATGTATAATGGTATGAAAGCAAGCTTCTTCGGCGATAAGGAAAATTATAAATTTTACCCGGCAAACAATAACCGAACAATAAACATTCTAAACATTCTTGGATAATTTTCTGCAGACCCTGAAACACGACAAATAAAACAAGAATGAACAATTCGTCGCGGGTTTATTGTCTTCCACACTTTGGAAACTAACGTGTACACAGAATGGACGACGGAGAAGCTATGCTGCAGCTAATTATAACAAGCTAAACGTTATCTACCGTTTCTGTTTCCCTCTGTTTCCGCAGGCTACTAAACGCAATGAAATTATTTTATGTAGTCTTTCGGGATCTCGCTCGAACACGAAATTAAATTTCCTAATTAGTGCTTATTGTACGTACGATTTAGAAAAAGCTAGTTTAAGGCTCGGTTCAACTGTATAGTAGAGTACAAAGTCGAGAAAGTTTGTACGAGGTTTTAGGAACTCCGAATGTATTCTAAATTTAAGGATGTAGCAAGACAAAAAATGGTAAGTCATCAAGTTATCCCGAAATCCGTCACTTTCGTAGTGCATTTCATAGTCCATATGAATTAATGTTTACAGAAAAGTTAGCATAACTCAGCTCAACATGCTTGTAGATATACATTATCCTAGGAACACAGTTACGTAGAAAAAATAACATTCGATGATTTTGAACGAGAGTTTATCATGTGCTACCAATCTAATCTTGCCTTGTTTTCGATTATCCTTTTTCTTATTTTAATACGAAAATATTATTTTTTAGCCAAACATATGTTTTTTTACCATTCTTAAGCATGGGCTGAACAGACACTGTGAAGCTGGGACCAGGATTATGACCAAATTTGTGTAAAACAGCTTTCTAAAGGTTATATAAGTGAGTCGTAAACAAACAAAGTCTATATAATATTTTATAATTCACTCCAACAAATACAACAATTATTCTCCGTTTGGCTGCTATTTGAATGAAATTTCCGAGAATTTATTGATCAATAGATACGTAATTTTGGGAAAATTACAACAGACACGCACATCTGAAAAAATTTGATCTAATACATACTCAAAACACTCAAAAACTGTTACTCAAAATGCTCCATTTTCATCAAGACACAAGCTATAAAAAAAGATCTGCTCTACTGCTTGCTGAAATCAAACTGAAATCATCACTGATTACATGTGCAAATTCTCATGTTTCAGTGATCAGGATACTCAATGCAACATTTCAGCGTCCGAAAATCATTTCTATACTGTAACAAAAAGTATTTTATAAACACGATGCAGTGTTCAGCTGCAACGGTGATTCTAAAATTAAAATTTGAATTGAATTGCCGAAAAATCCGCAACGATTTTAATTTTTTTTTTGAGCAAAGAAGTGCGTCAATTGAAATCGTACATTCCACAAGAACAGCAAAAGTCATGAGAAACCGTTAACGTTGACCTCAAGCCTACATTAAAATTGAACTTTAAAAGGCTACATTGGTTAATTAAGGTTGAAGTCGAGCGACTCGGTCCGGATGACCTTATTTTTCCGACATGCTTTGATGCGTACACCTTTCGAAAATGGGAGTAGCTGTGGGAAAAACATCTTTTGCTTTCAAAAGAAGGTCAAACTCAGCATCACAACTCGGCTATATAGATTTTTGCTTTCCGAACCTGATAAATTTTCCCAGAAACCTGCTTCCATGCTTTCCATGGAAACAGAATGAAAGTCGCAGCCACGAAGAAGAACCAGTACGTGCGCAAAAATCACTTTTTCTGTGACGTCTTTTGTTGGAAAGAATATATAACCTGGGAGTCAAATTAAATTTCTGTGCCGTAACAAGTTTCTTCTTCGTCAACGTTCAGGCTCTGGCAACAAAGCTGAATTATTAATTTAAAAAAAACGCTTTTCACAAAAATCAATGCAACGAAACGACTAAGTTGCATGTCAAAAAATTTAGTGAGGTTGAAGAGTCAGGATGAATCCTAAACTGAGACGATCAGTAGATCTAATATGCATTTACCAATGGATTTTTAGAACGCCGATTTTAACTGAAAAAAATGAGGAGGTGGGCTCATTCCATTATGAGGTACGTAGCCGAACAAGTCCTGCTTGTCAGGCAGACGCCAACCTGTGGGATGCAGCATCCACTTGGCCGTAGAAAGCATCCAAAGAGCGCCTCATATAAGATGGGCACTTATATGACCGTGTAGTCCTGTAAAGCCTGCCTTTCCGGCTATAGGAAAAGGAGTAGGTGCGCCCGGAAAAATTTTCGAGAAAAAAAATAGTCAATAGCTACATTTCAGGCTATGATTGGTGAGTGGAAATGAGTAACATCAGGATACACACATTGTTTGGCATGTATTCCTTCGTGACAGATTCAACAATGAAAAAAATTGTTATCCTGTAAAAAATACGAATATGAACACCTACCAGTATAAAAAAATTTTCCCCTAAAAAACCTCAAGCAATGAAAAAAAACTGATAGAATTCCATTGTGTCTATTCAGAATGTAAATGAAATTATCGAATCTGACTCGTCAAGCTTCAATAGGTCAAGTATGATCTTCACACGAGCAGAATACATACACGTGGAGAGTTTGGGAGGGTTTGACTCTCATAAGATCTCAATTAAAGATTAAGTATTTCGGGAAAAAAATCAAAGTTGAATAATATGTTATTTGGGCTGATAGCAGTTTTTTCCTTCGCCATGAAACGGGAAAAAACTTCGCAACCATACCAATACGCGGGTGACCCCATTAGCATTTTTGTGTTGTTCATATGTAACTAAGTAAAGGTCAAAAAGGTAGGAAAAAATTAAAGAGCTGATACACACGTGAGAAAACAAAAAACAAAAATAAAGAAAGGTAAACTAAAATAAAAAAGAAGAAGAAATTACCACAAGGAAAAGTGAAGAAAATCTTAAAGACAAACGAAAAATAAATTCAATAAATATAGAGAAAATACATGAAAATCCAAACGTACGTGTAAAAGAAAAGAAAAAATAGGAACGACAATAAAGAAATGAAGAGAAATACCAGAAACATAAGCGCAAGAAAATCAATATGAAGAAAATATAATAATATGATGAAATTAAATGAAATGCGAAGAAGATACGAATAAAAAAAGGAAAACAAATGTATAGAAACGAAAAGAAATATAAGGAAAACAATATACAGAATAAAAATAAAAAAATGAAGAGAAATATAAACACCAACACCACTCGTACGTCCGAAACCAAAAAGAAATCAAAACAAGAAAAGAGAAATCGCACAGCTAAAAAATCCAAAAGAAAACAAAAGAACAAAAGAACATAGAAGACATAAACTAAAGCAAACGTAATAAAGAACAGAAAGAATATTAAAGAAGGCTAAACAAAAAACAGTATAAAGGAACAAATATTAACAAAATAAAGAAGAATACTAAGTCTTAAATAACAATATATGTAAAATAAACGAGACGAAAAACAACGAAACTTTAACCACATTAGATTACTTTCTTTAAAAAACAGTCTTTAGCGATGTACGGTGATCTTGAGACGCTTACTTATGAAAAAGTTATGAGAATTTTGTGATCAAAATTATCTTTGCTGGGTTGTTGGGTTAGGATGCAGTAGTAACATGATTTTTGAGGGTTGGGTTTGAGGAATGCAATGACCACTTGTGGAATGGAAAGTCATACTTGTAGCTTTTTTAACGCCGACTTGTAACAGGTCTACAAACTTTTTACCCGACGGACCCTAGGTGTAATGTCTGAACTCGTCCATGTGATTCTGCATACCACAGCAGATGTCACGTGAGTGGCGTTCCACTCATAATAGTTGACCAGGAACACTATTGACACTCTAAGTTTCAATTATTTGAAATATTAATCGGAATTTCGCTTCAAAAAAGCCTCAAGAACAAAATGACAAAATAATAACGTTAGTCAACTGGACACAGGCTATCGAATGCACTATAATCCGTTGGATTTCAGAAATTACCCTAGGGGACGCTCTCATAAGTTCAAGTTCCACAAGACATGAATGGATAATCAAAATTTTGATTACTGGCCAATGCTGCTGACAAGTAGCGGAATGAATTACACTTTTATTCCTCACATTTAGAACTACAAGGAGCAATACAAAAAACAGCTCATATTGAAAATTTGTGATGCAAGTGCTCTACATGAATAGAATGTGATGCGCGGCAGTGTTTTCTCAATCAAAAACATAGTCGTACCTTGGCGAAACTTGAGCCTTAGCTTCGCGGCAGCTTAATGGATTTTCTATATAGACAGTTAGCACACAACTATGCTAGTAGCACACATACACACTGTGCTATGCTTTCCATAAAAGTGATTATTGAACATTGTCGGCTTTTTATTCAGTAACTATGGAAACAGGGCTCTTGTATCAAAGTATGCTCAGCGGTGGGTGATTTAAGCAGGAAACATAAATTCGTCACTGTCGGTTTAAGCATGTGCATATAGCATAAAAGCATAAAAGTTCAATAAATACGATTCTTTGCGACGATTCCTCATTCAATTTCCGAGTGACCTAAACTGGACTATGCGATTTGGATGGGAATTAATTAAGAAATACAGCTTGATGTCTATCGACGTAATTATCTCATTTTCAATACCTTTACTGTCGTTTTCGGCATCACCAAACAAAAAAGAAAATCCAAAAAATAGAATGAAAGGAAGAAAAAACACTAGAGAAGGTTCAAAACGCAAACAAAAAACAAAACCATTATTATTCTTTAACATAGAGTCCAACTGTGTTGTACTGATGTTTTCATTCAAACTCGCCATTCCTGTTCCTTCTATGTAGATTGAAGAAAGAGAATCGGACACTCCTCATATGTCATTCAGCATCCAGCAGCTTTAGGATATCTTGCGGGAAGGTACTACATACAGTTTTTCCTATTCACAAACAACATTGTTTCATTTCATGGGATCATTTTCATATTAAATCTAGTCCGTAAAGAAACAATCAGAACATTTCAAGACTAAAACGACGCCATTCTAGCAATCCAAACTGCATACCATGTCCTTGATAAACAACGAAATCAATTAGATCGTATCAAATCTAATCCGACTCATTGATCAAACAGCTTTCAAATAATAAACAAAGAAGTACGTAAAAAATAAATAAATATCGGAAACACGTAAACAAAAAACTCGAAATTTTATAAACGGGACCACTCGCGGTGAAACAATTCAAGAAAAAAGGGTTCTAGAAACGATTTTAGGTGTAACACCCAACGGGAACCCTGTTGATACACTAGTCTGAGTGGCCCAGACATTTGGGAAAATTCTGTAAAAAAATTTTGCATGGAACTTTTTAAGTTACAGTATCCAAAATGACTGTATGCACTGATAATAAGTGCATGAAATTCATACGAGAGTGTGCACCTGCGAAAATCCAAGGTCACGTGACTGTCGTTCACAATGCCGGTTTGTTAATATCAGAATTGAGCAAGAATTGTTCATAAAGCGTGACTAACTACTCATAAATCATGTGATGAAAATTACATGATGTCTATTAAAAAATCTGTCAACGAATCTTCTTGCCAGAGTCTGATTTATCGAAGGCGATCATTTTTGCAAGGATATTTGGCCAACATAGTAAGCCCGGAGCAGATCACCTAAAATTTTTATCACGTGATCTCGGTGTGAATGTGGAACCCCGTACATGCCAATGTGATCATTTTAAGTCACGTGACCATTATTATTTTATCCCCCCGACCGTTATCAATGCCTAAGCCGCCGCTTGGCCGCCGGATTGGTCGACAAACACCGGACGCACCGGATTTCTATGGGCCATTTGGGCGCGTAGGCCGTCACCTGTTCCCCGGACGACGAATGGCAGCTGATTTGGCGGTCGAACGACAAACGGCACAAACCGTCCGGCTGGGCGTCCAAATCGTCCGGCTCGCGAACCGGCGCGAATTGAGCCAAAATGCAGCCCCGCAAGTAACAGCTGCGGGCGCATTGGGAGACGGACCTGGAGAAAGTGACGTTCTCCCAGACGCGGACGCCGTGCAACATGCGCGGTTCCAATTGAGACACTTGGTAGTGGATGAGGCAGCTATCTGGAGAAAAATTAAACGACGATTTTTCGGCACCGAACTATTACAAACTAATCTCATTTAATTGATCTTTCTTCGGAACCCTTGATCTGACGTCTCTAACAATAAACTGGTAATAAAGTTCAATTCATCAAATACCTTAATTACAGTATACTGCACCTGCAATAGACCGCTTGGATTCCTTATATACCCCTATTCAAGCTGAAACTGAAGAATTTTGGAAATAGTTCCACGAATTTCCGGGTTCTCGAAAACTTGAACTTTATAACAAAAGGGTTTTTATGCTTCTTGCATTATTGATTTTCATCATCTGCAAATATCAATTCAATTCTTAGCTGAAAATCAATATCTTCATGGGAGAGTATTTCAGAATAACCAGACCAAACACTTGAGCTTAGACTAATAAGAAATAAGAAGTGTTGAAAAGTTTTTTGATTTTCTAATGAAGAAGTAGTTTTAGATTCAAACTGAAATTTGATCAGAGGATTGCACATACAAGCCCTTGCATATCAATGTTTTGAGGAAAAGTTAGTTTTTCTACGAAGATGTACTTCATGGTGAATATGATCATGTTTTAACGATATTTACGGTTTTATAGCCCGAGTATCAGCCGTGTAGAATTTTTGCTGCAATTTTCTGAGTTACATGTGATATAGAATTTTCTGAGCCCACTTAATTGAATGACATTTTTTTGAAGAAAAACTTCTATATTAAAAGCTTTGTGTGAACAATTTCGGTCACAACGCTAATTTCTGTCACTTTCGAATTTACAAGCAAACAGACTGTAAATGTTATATCAGAAGTTTAATATAAATATATGAAGTTAGGCTTTTGAAAAAAGGAAGTATATTTCCCCTAGGTCAATCTTAACCGTAAGCACTTTGGTAAGCTTACCTCCGTTCACTGCCTGAACCGTCGCCGTTACCGGTTCTGGCCTGTTACTGTGCCCTGAAAGGAAAGAGCTTGTACATGATAAGTCAATGGCCGTTATATGACTCTTCTGGATGAGATGTGTTGGGCTCTGTTTACAACTGTAAGGCACTACTCTGGAGTAAAAATAAATGCCGAAAATTTAGATACAGTTAGAAGTCGAAAACGTTTGATGCTATCACCACTAGACTCACCACGTTTGGAACTCGGATTGAGGTGCTCCCATACACTAGTCATAAGCTATATTCTATTTTTTCCAAGTGAGCCTCGGAAACAAAAAAAAATGCTCATGCAAATAAACAAAATGCGTACGTGGCCGTCATTCTTCTCAGATTGGCTGTAGCAGTTTGAAATACAACATGGAAAAAGAAACGTTTAGCTCCCGATACATACGAATTCCTTAAGAAATCTTTGCATTTCGAGGTTCATGTGAAATTAAATGGACTATAGAACTAAACCCAAGTTCACTACGTTTTGTGGTAGACGACTGTTGATCGCATTATACTCTATCCATGTTCAACTGAGGCTCGGAACACAAAAAAATCAAAAGAAATTCGTGAATAGGAGATGACCATGCATTTCAAGCTAACCTTTTTCCAAGTTGTAGTCCCGAATCCTACAGTCAATCTGAGAATAAAAAGTAGCCGCGTACGTTCATTATTTGCATGAACACATGTTTTCTTTCTGGGGCTCATTTAGAAAAAATGAACTATAGTAATTTGCTTTTTATAAACTGTGAAAGAATAAAAAAGCGTTCGTTGCCTTGAAAAAATATCTGATAGAAAACTTTTCAATTAAGGTCATGGGTGCACGTTTGGATCATGCTCAAACTCACTCACAAAATGGTCGAAATGTTGCAGCTTCATCAATCAAGTGTTATGAGTGATGATAAAATTACAGGAATGTGAAAAGTTCCAAATTGCCACGCCATACTATTTTGATGTACTGTACCAGAATGTACCTGAACTTGTCGTTTGCTTCAATCTCTCCCGAGCACTAATTTCTCGGATTCTATCGATCAGCTGCACGATATCAAAATCGTCCAATTGTTTTAACAATGCTGAAAATGTCCTCAGTTTAGTGTCATTACCATAATTGGTTAGCCGCAACGTTTCTAACGATTCCACCAATTCACCAGAATCTAAAAGTGAAAGACAAACGACATGGTAAAAAATCAGGATTGCTATGCGTAAGCGATAAGCGTAATTTTAGGCAACATTGATAAGCAACCATAAGGAATAGACAGTTACAGTCAGATTTGACCAAAACCAGTGCGTACCTGAATAATCTTCATCGCTGGCCAATTGTTTCAGTGCTTCAATAATGTCACTCAAGAGATCATTTTCGTTGGGCAGCGTAGTTCTACGGGAAGGGCCGTTATCTGCAACTGCAGCTATGTTGGACTGATTTATGGTCGGTGGTTTGATCAATTTCGGCAACAAATCTTTCGGTGCTCAAAGAAATAATAAACGTATAGAAAACTATCGTGTGATTTCCTGTAGTCTTTTTACTGCAGCTTATGCATTGAGCCAAAAACGGCTTCCTAGAAATGACGCTGCTCAGGGCGGTCGTTGTTCCGCAAGTGTCGTTTTTGGAACCGTAGGCGAAAAAGCACACATGTTCTTGGGAGCCTAACTTAGGCCAATAAGTGACAGATGAACACCCGTCTAAATAGCATTGAGCGGCGCATTGCATGACATCGACCCCGACGGTACGGTTGACGTAGTTGAAGTTGAGTCTGGGGTTCACTTGGTGCACTTCCAACGTTATAGTGCAGTCTGAAAATGGTTTCACGCATAATACACATTTGCATAAATGTACTTATCCATGAAAAATCACCTGATCTTAGGAATTAAGAAACTGAACGAATTGATTTTTTCGTCGACATTGTGATATATGAGAATTTTGAAAAACATGTGTGACTCGTCAAAAATCACACCCCATAAATCAAGTTTCACATTACAATATTCAAGATGTCGACGAAAAAATCAATTTACGCATACGCTATTTCAAGATTTCACACATTTAAAGATTTCACATACATTAATTTACAACATTTATGTAATTTTTGCTCTAAACATAGGTCCATGGGCGAGAATCATTAGTGTAAAGCTACTTTGGTAAATTGAGTCAATGAATGCATCAACACATTGATAAGTCTACACAAGGGACGAAAACTGTTGGCTGACAAAGTACTCATCTATGCGTCTTGAATTCGAATTGTTGTTGTCACATAATTTCTTACAAACACGGAATTATGTTTCATATATCACAAGACTAATTTAAAACAGATGTCTGTGGCTCATGGGCAACTTAGTTAAATGTGTACTTACTGTGCGTAGACAACGATCCATCATTTCCCAATGTGAACAACTGTGGTCCACTCCATGACCTCACGGTCACGGATTTTCCCACTACATCGGATGTTGTCGTCCTCGTTTCGTCTCGGTTATCAAGCACTTCTTTATTTAATCTCGGCTTTTCAGCTGCGGCAGCTTCCTGCGGTTCATTTATTCGAGCTGCTCGGGCGCCGTAGGGTATAGGCGGTGGGGTAACAGCTGCAGTAGTCGACGCAGCTGCGGGCGAAGTCACTGCGGCAGATATTACTGCTGTAGAAAGAGTTGGTTGCGTAGCTGCAGTGGTTTCCGCTTGTGGTGATGCACTTTGGATGACAGGTGTTGTCTGGACGGTTGTTTGACTTGCAATACTGGTTGCTTCTGGTGGTTTCACGCTAGGTGGGCCCGTTTGCGTACCTCCGTAAGGTACTGGTAGATTGGTAGGCGCAGTTTCTGTGGGCGGAGCTGCTGGAGTACCCGTGGTCAGTATTAGAGTAGTCTGCGGTGCTGTTGGTACACTTACAGGCGCTGTAGTTTCCACGACGATGATAACTGGCCCAGATGCAGCAGTCGTTGGAGGTGGTGCTGGTGCTGATGTGGCTGCCGGAGCTGCAGTCGTTGTGACAACCTGCACTGGACTTGTTTGTCCAGTTTGGGCGCCACTTGTAGCTGCTGGTTGACCGTACGGATTGGCCGGTTCTGTTGGGGCTGGAGGTATAGCTTCAGTTGGTGAAGGTACAGTAGCTACAGTCTGCTCTTCTGTAGCAGGCTCAGTTGCTACCGTTTGAATCGGCTCGATTTGTGGAGTTATTGATGCGGGAAAAGTTCCCACTGTCACTGGTCCACTGGTCACTGGCACAACGGGTTCCGTCTGAGCAGTTGCTTCTGTTTGAGCTTCAGTTAGACTCGTTGCAGGAGCTTCAGTCTGGAAAGTACCAGGTGCGATAGTTGTTGCTGCTGCAGCAGGTGATGACGGATTGACTGGTGCCGGATAAGCAGACGGAGTTTCTGCTGTTGGTCCGCTAGTTGCTGGTTGTGTAGGTGGTGGTGCTGGCGGGCTAGTTTGGAGAGGTCCAGCAGCAGTTGTCTGAGTTTCAGTTGCAGCTGTTTCGAGACCTTGTGTTGCTGATGTTCCAACTTCGGTCGCAGTTTCAGTAACCTCTGTACCTGCTGTGACTGGTGCAGCACTAGTTCCAGGAACTACAGATTGTGGGTAACCAGCTGGCGCAGTTACAGGTGGAGCTGCGGTACCACTAGTTCCAGCAGGTTGCGTTCCAATCTCTGTCTGTATTGTAGGGTTGGGAGCTTCAGTTTGAGCGGTCTGTGCTGCTGAAGTCTGCTGTTCAGTGATAGGAATTAGTTGTACGGCCGTAGTTGTGATAGCTGCCGTAGCCTCGGTTATGATCAAAACACCGGTTGCGATTTGACCGCCTTCTGTTGCCACAGTTTCGGGCAGAGGCGTAGCTGCTCCTGAGGTTTCAATAAGTGGAGGAATGGACCCCTCCGTCGGTGGTGTCGCCTCTGTGTTGGCGGGCCCACTGGACTGTGTCACAACTTCCGTGGCTACCGTATTGATTTCCGTTGGAGGTGGTGCTGGAGCTTCAGTTACTGGAACTCCATATCCACCACCTGCTGGTGGAGCGGCTGCATTGAAAGCAATCGATTTCTCCAGTGCCTTGGCGATCGGTGGGTTTGTACCTTTCAGTTGGGCTAATGCTTCTGACTTTTCAGCAAAAGACTCTGAAAGAGACAGTCTTTTGATTTTGTAGCAAGTTCAAACGAGATATTGGGGTTCAGAAAACGTTTTAGATCGGGGTTCAGAAAAGTTTTAGATCAATAGTGTGGCTAACATTGGAGTAAAAGGCACCCCTCTAATCCTCTACTTACTGCAAACTATGCATTGAATCAACGTCGTAGTGCTCTTGTCCACTTCGTTCGTTAACTCCAGGGCGTTTCTGGTACAAAATTCTTCACTGTGAAAGGACAATAAACACCGACTGTTGGTTCCTTTGACCGCAGTAGACAAAAAAGTAGCGCCGGAACACTTGCGATCTCTGCACTCACGGGCGCATTCGAGTAAGGTTTTATTACCCATGTCGTCCATTTGCGGAACCATTTCTTCGATGTGAGATTTCGAAGCCAAAAATGATAGAGTAGCTCGACATGCTGGGAAAATTAACAATTGCATTACTTTGAGTATTTTTGATGGTGTGTCCGAATAAATGTTCACATTCATCAAGAAGTAGTCAATGAAACAAAGGAAAATAAATTTAAAAATACACAGAAAAACAAACTTACTGACTGATTGTTTGGTTTCTTTTTCTTGGTTTTCCACAGTAGTATTTGTCAAAGTATCTGAAATTCGATAAATAATAGATGATTCACAAATCGACACTAGTTTAATTCATTTCAAATCGAGATACTTCCCATCAAGCCTTCATGAAAATGATGTAATTTTGGTACAAAAGGAGGCAGAACTTTGGTTTTTAACCCGAAACAAAATCAAACGGGAGTCCCTCCAGGAATCACAAAAAATTCGAGATCTTAAATGCTTCAAAAAATACGCATCACAGGTTTCGACTTATTTTCTATCGAGAAGTTCATGCATTGGCTTCATCCAGGACTTGCATTCAGTTTGAGTGCATATATGTCAATGATCGAATAAAAATAACTATAGCCCATATTTTCAAATGAGATTCGAAACATAGAGAAATAATTTTGTAGATGAGAAATCCGGAATGCACGTGAATTTATTTTTTAATGATGAGCTATAGTCAATAAGGTGTCAGCAAATGTTGGTTACTTTTTCTCTGTCTAAGCAGCTTTTAGCGCTTTAGCTTCAGGTCTCGCTTAGAAAACATAGGGCATAGAAATAATTCCTAAAATTTTAAAGTTGTAAAACATTATTCAGAAAATAGACCTTCATCCAATACAGAGTGAGTCCATTGGAGCAAACCATGATCCCTATAAGTGGAAACAAAAGATGCGAGACAAATTATTGTGCAATTAGAACGCTTTGACTTCGAGTTAATAGAAGCACAAATTTTATTTGACTCGGAAAGAGAAAGCGATGTATGGACCAATCTGAGGCCCAAGGAATGTTTTATCATTAGCCCGATATTGCTTCAACTATCAAATATATCTAAGTAAAGTTCTGCGAAAATACATTTGAGTAAGTTCAAACGATTTCAAAAGTAGTCATGCGATACTTCATTGGTGAGATTATTGAACAAATATATGATTTGTATAGCTTCAGCCGTTTTGAATCAAGCTAAAAGTCTGGATTCATGACGTGCAACCTGTGTCATTTTATGTAGCATTGGAGACTTTCGCTCATCACTGCGTCTAAATTGTAAAATAATTTTGAAAAATTACCCTGCACACATCATTTATTATTAAATTTCCTTACTTTCACTTTCATCTATTTCTTGATGGACGACCGTCGCCTTTGTCACAAATTTTTCTTCTTTGTTGGCCTTATTGTCTCCAGCAGCCACCATTATCGATTTTTCTCCCGAAGTTTTTGTGGCCTCATTTCCGCAACTGATACAACTTATGGACCACGACGTCGAATTATTCATAGTGGAAAAATCGCTCGATTTGCCGCCTCCCTTCCTGTCGCACGTTCTAGGTTCTGTGCTCATGTGACAAAAAGCTTTAAAATTCCTGAGCAATGGGTCGGCCGTCGGCACGTAGATGGCCGAATTGCAGCGACCGCCGGCGATGGTCAAACATTTTTTGACGCATTGGTCGACGCTGCCCACCAAAGCCGTAACGTTGAATGACGAGTTGGCGTCGATGACGAATGGTTTAAAATTGAAGCTCAAATTTTCGCATCGAATTTTCGACTCGGCGTCATTGTCCGACGACGCAAAAACATCAACGAGGTCTGAAAATGTATCAAAACTGCATATTACAGTACACAAATGCTACGGCAGTTCTATGTGCGGAAAAAATTTTAGAAATAAACAATGTCTAGTGACATAAAATTCGTAAGATTCAAAGCTATAGATCTAGTAATTTTTTTTATTTTGTCGAATAGATAATGACGCAAAAATATTTAATATTTCGACTGAAAATGAATGTCACAATAGGAGATGAAAGCCTGACTAACAGTGGGAGTGTCCTGGATTTTAGTTTGATAGCACACTCTCACTTATGATTTTAAAAACTTATGCATACTTGAATATTTTGGTCCTTGGTTGAGGGTATAATTTTCGAAAAATTGATACAGATGGTCGCTATGGGATAATAGGAAAACATTGATCAGTGTCCGTTGTAGAAAAAACTTTTAGACGGTAAATTATTTGAAAACACATGACCACAGAATGTTGCATAGATCAGAATAGGTCACTTGGACTATCCTTGCGAATTTGGCGACATATGTACCTGCCTGTATTGCACATTTTGAGACTCGCTGACCCATTATATTTGTTATGCAGAGTGCCTGAGTGTCACAGTATGACCTGCGATCGCCTCATAACATTTCAGGGATGATGGATTCTGAAAGAGGCTCGCTTGATTTTTACATTAAAAAGTACACATTAAAAATATCGAATAGTAGATCAAGTAAAATGTGTTCCTAAGTGTATTCTACATTATGATCCGCTTTTAAGTTGCGAAAATGTTCGAGGAGCACAATGAAAGCCTGATCTAACTGGAATGTGATATCTAACATATCGATTGACTCATATGGTGCTCACGAAGTGTCGAATATGAGAACGTTATCAGCACATTCAAGTGATGGATGTTTTTCCGTGAAGGATGCTAATTGTTACTGTTTTTGTCATGTTTTTAGAATTGAACTGCTATGACAGTTCGCAGCTGCCCTAAAGTTCTTGTGGCTTTAATGAAGCTTCAAAGCAAACAGTTTTTGGAAATACATCTAACGATGCCCAAAATACAATAACATACCCAATCATAGAAAAAATTGAAAATTCGCCAGGCTCTCTGAGGCATTCCATAACGAGTACAAGGCTCTTACCTGTCTCTTGAGATGATGACGTGGGCGCTACAAGACCTGATTGATTGATGAGATTTTTCGAACGTAAATTCAATTCGCCTAAAATGAGCAAGAAACATTAATAAATAAGACAGCAAAGTTGTGATGCATCACTAAGTCATCTCCGAGACGACAGGTGCATTTAAAAATATTATACATCGTATAGTTATTTTGAATTTAAAAAATGCATTAAGTTTTCAGGGTCTGAATCAGGGTTTTCTTCTCCCGCAATCAAAAAGAAGCAAAGTTGTAGCCTGTTAGGAAACTAATCGTAAAAGAGCAAAGAAAATAGATGTCCCAAAGAATTGAAAATGTTACATAATATACTTTTGGTTGACAATAATTGCTATAGTAAGTTTTTTCCATCCGTTCATGCAGATTCGCAACATTTTCTCTAGAGAATGAGTTTTAGAGCAATAATATCAACTCTATACGCCCTAATTGTACTAGAATAGCCAGTCTGGTTGAAAAGCTATGTTATTGTAGAAGGTGCTCCAGAAGCCGTATGTTAACCCTAGCTAGTGATTCATCTAGCCTAGAAAATTTCTATTTTTAGCATAGTAGCGGCTAGTTAATATGCTGAAAGTCTAGATATGCTACCTTATTAAAACGTAGGGTGTGGGGCTATATGTTAAAAGATAGCAGCTGCTAAGTAGATGGTCCTATAGCACAAGTAAGGTTTCACAATACGACCACTAGATCTTGATATACAAAATAGTCTTAGCCTATGAACTACGTGCTACTTAGATAGACATTTTCGTAGATAGATTAAGCACGAGCTGTGTCGTCATGCAGCAAGAAATAATGTAGCCAAACTTTAACCACTCATAACCTCGTCAAAAATGGAAGCACACCATTTAAATCGTATTTTTGACTACATCTCAACGAGATTTATCGATCAACATTCAATTTGTTGCCTTTTGCATGCGATTCTTGCCGGCTTTAAAAATGCACTATTCAGCCTGACTCAAACACCAATCTGGGTGAGGTAAAACCACAAAATTCACTATTTGCATGGGGTCAGAAAATCACATATGGAAATAATTGAAACTTAAATGTGATTTCGGCTTGCATAATATACAAAAACCTAGACCTACGACCTACATTTGATGCATGAAATTTGTAAAAGTCGATCTTTGGCTTCGAAACGCATAAACATCCTCTTGTTGTCCGAACATTGCTCCTTTTCGTCGAAGAAGAAGGTGCAAGTGCCGTTCTGGTGCGGTAAAAAGGGCGGTTGCCGCGAGAATAATGCCCGGACACAACCCCTACCGTAACACATTTTTGCGCAATGTTCCACCGATTTGGACATAGCAGTCGTCATAAATTTCGTCTCCAGATCGTTTAAATTGGGGGCTTGGATTTGGAAAATCAGATCATGGTTGCAGGCTAGAAAATAATGTGGTCAAAAAAAGGAAACGCATTTTTTGTCAGCAAAATGTGACTCAGAATACTAGTTTGAAAATTTCGTTGAATTATCGTAGTTTTTTCTTCCTTATTGACGTAAGAATAGCCTTAGCTCTGAATGCCTCATTGGTTAGTTTAGTCAGAGAATAAAAAGCTTGTCCACAGGACGAGAAATTTCAGCTAATGTGGTTACTGCTAGCAATCTTTTCTGAACAGTCATCTCTCCAACTGAAAAAAGTTATCTGGTATAAGAGGAAGATTACCTTTTTCACCTTTAGTGCTCAACGATTTGGGCTTCGGTTTACTTTCCACGATTTCCACTTTTTCTTTGAATGCCAAATCGGGCGTTGGGGCGACGCGGAGGTTTGCTAAATTTATTTTGCATGAATTGCATGTTAATTGATTGAAGACTTGAGCTTCTGATAATTTTACCTAATTTGGATTCCGTAACTTTTTTATCTTGATCATCGTCGCCCGTCGAACTTTTTTTGGCGGCGGGTTTTTGGGTAGTTTTAACGATCAAAACTTTCGGTTTTTGCGACGGACTATTGACTGCCGTGGTCAACATTTTAGTAGATTTTCCTTTGTCGGCTAGGGAATGGTGATCCATTTTCAGAAAACAAACTACACCAGGGCCCGGTCGCACAAGCATCTCCTTCCCTTCGGCCAGAGGTTCCCTTCGACCAGATCAGCTCCATCAGTTTTTTCAATTCGAATTTTCCTTTCGAGTTTCAAGAAGTTCCTCTTGCTTACTGAGTTATTCCTCGTCTGAAGTTGGTTGGAGGGACCCATTTTGCAAAGGGGATGTTTGTGCAACTGGGCCAAAAACTTCATGGGGGCTTACTTGATGGGGAACTGTTTTTATTTTCTCGCGAGTGAGAATCATTTTTCGAAGTTTCTATCGATTTTCCGGTTTTGGACTTTGATCCTCTCCTCGGGAATTCCACTGTAGAACCAGCTGAACATGTAAGTAATTTTAAAAGATTGCTCAAGGAGCTGTTGTTGAATTCGGATACATATACTCTTTATCTTGCATGTAATTGAGACCCCCTCCCTGAAATCGTCTATGAAAGGGTGACCCCTAAGATTTGCCAATCATATGGCTGAAATCGTCTAGCCATAGGAACCCCATCTTTTAGGTCGACAAAAAAACTGAAAAATATTAATTTTTTTGGTAGAAAATGATCGTTATTTAACAAAATAACGGTCGAAAACGTCAATTTTTCAGCATTTCACGCCATAAATACATATTTATGTGATTGTCAAGACAAAAATTACTATTTTTGAACCATTTTTCGGAATTTAAGGCGCAAAAATAAAAAAAAATTCCCCTCACTGACCTCCTAAAATTTAAGGCCATGATGACCTAGAAATAGGTCGCATCACCCGCCTCATACCTCGAAGCTCTATTACATGTGTGCCCTTCATCGCTGCATATATTCTATTATTACTGTAGCTGATGCCCCCTTTCTATGCACAACTTTCACTGCGTCCGAAAAAAACCAGATCATGCCAAGTAACCTCTGTATACAAAATCATGTTACAGTTTCGTGAACTGTTTTTTGTTATTGTTACGTTTTATGATGATGTCAGCAAGACAGGAAACATCATGGGTAAAACTTTTTTGGTCCAGCTTAAGCTTAAGAAGACTTCGTTTTCGGTCAATGTTGGCCCTTGAAGCAAAACCAGACATCATTGGCTCTGATTTCTTATACCATAATCAAAGCAGAAACTAAGTTGCTCCCGAGCGTATTATTTTATCAAAATTCAAGAATTGTCGGATGGCTGCTTGACTGGTGTCATAAATATCCTAACGGGTATGTATCAGTGCATAAGATATAAAACTTTTGATCATTCCTCATTGATCACAGACTTGTTTCTTTTGTGGCCTCTTGTGGATAGTGTACTTGTCAAATTCAACATGATAAAAAGCTATTGATATATGGAATGTGATCGAAAAGTCATGAAATAAAGGACAAAAAAGAGGTAGTTCCATGTTTCTACTGAATTTAGTATCAAAAACTACGATATTCGAAATAGACGACGAATTCCCATTTTTAAGTTATGCTTGCTGATTCACTTGCAACCACGAAAAAAGTGTCAACCGTTTTGAAAATTCACTGAACTATTGCTCACTCAAAAAAAGTCATCAAATCTGCCGGAGTAGAAAATTATTCTACAACTGATCTTAAAATTTTCTAATTAACCCTAATTTCGTGCCCATAGTCATCGAAAGATTCTAGTTTTGTTTTATTTATAAAACGACTTCAATTTGACGATTCACCCATTCAGCAGCGCTCGAAACGACAAAAAATGAAATCAACAAACAAAACTCAAAAAAGTAAAATCAGTTGGAGCGGAGACAGACATTTTCTTGTGTCATTTTGATTGAAAATAAAAATGGTGGCAAAAATTCCCAGATAAATTTTTCGGTCCATTTGATGGATTGCTTTTTGCATAAAATTGTGCTGGACGAAATTTCCTAATTTTGTATTGCTGGGACGAAACTGCGCAGAGGAAATAATTAAAGTGATGCTCCTGTAAATTCGGATTTTCAAAAGAAAGACCGGTTTTATAAAAAAAGTGTCGCGCCACAAAAGCTAGATTGCAAAAACTGAATCTCAAGTTGCAATTTTTATACAGTAATTATACCTTTTGAAAGAAATACATATTTTTCGCCTTTACTTAGTCACACAAACCTTGACTTCAAATTTTTCCTAAACCATATTTAACAGTTTCAAAATGAGTAGGATGAACAATAACAAACTATAAAAACTCAAGTCTAACCCGCCCTTGAAAGGTCATCGATTGTTCGCATTGACCTACTTCTGTTATTAGAATACAAAAAATTCGCACAGTTGAAAGACTCTTAAAAGAAAGTTGAACAGCAGGAAAATCAAAAATAAAATAGGAGCAATAAAAAACAACAAAGACGATAATGACTGAAACAGAACGCTACTTCAAAACAAATAAAGTAGTAGATATATATGTATGCATTGGGACAAGATTTGTGATGTCTGATGAAATGAGGGAAAGACAAAAACTAAGAGAGAAATCTGTATAGGCAAAAAGATCGAAAAAGCAACAAATATACTAAACAAGTCAAATTTACGAAAAGCAAGCAAAAACGTGTTGAAAGAAAACAGAAACAGAAACAGAAACAGAAACAGAAACAGAAACAGAAACAGAAACAGAAACAGAAACAGAAACAGAAACAGAAACAGAAACAGAAACAGAAACAGAAACAGAAACAGAAACAGAAACAGAAACAGAAACAGAAACAGAAACAGAAACAGAAACAGAAACAGAAACAGAAACAGAAACAGAAACAGAAACAGAAACAGAAACAGAAACAGAAACAGAAACAGAAACAGAAACAGAAACAGAAACAGAAACAGAAACAGAAACAGAAACAGAAACAGAAACAGAAACAGAAACAGAAACAGAAACAGAAACAGAAACAGAAACAGAAACAGAAACAGAAACAGAAACAAAAACACAAACACAAACACAAACACAAACACAAACACAAACACAAACACAAGCACAAACGGCAGAAAAAAAACGGAAACATAAAAAACTGTAACAAATCAAACACAGAAGTGAAGGCAAACACGAGCAGAAAGTATACCCTCTTTTTCTTGAAATATGCGTCAAAAAAATAAAATTTAAAAGCATGCACATAAACACACTATTACGTTTTTTCTGCTGAGCCATACATCATATAAAATTTATGAGCGTATTCAACTTGGGCGAAAAATCTTACTGTAGAAACTTTGTTTAAACGACTTCGACGAAATCACAGATTTTTGGAATCCTTCAATGTAGAAGTACAATTTATAAAAAACAGACTGCAGGAACAGAAACAGAAACAACAGGTATGTAAATAAAAACAAAAGCAGAACTAGGAAACAGAAACTGAAAGAGAAAGAGAAAAAGAGCAGAAGCAAAAACCGAAAGTAGAAAAGAAATAGGAAACGAAAAAAATAGTGTATAACGCAAAATGCAATAAAAAAGAAAACAGGAATATAAATACGGAATTCATTCCATATGAATTAACCTAGCAAAAACTTGCACGCAAATAAATAAGTAAAGCAGAACTGAAAACAGAAATGAAAAAACAAATATGACTAAAGCACGTGACAAACACAAACACAAGAACATAAACAAAAAATGGAAGCACAAAATAATAGTAAATGGAAGCTAAATGTAATAAGAGGAGCAAAAAGTGAAGCTGCGAAAATATATAAAGAAGAAACTAAAAGCTAAGAGAAAAATAAACAATTTTACATATTTCAAGCAGCTGAATCAAAAATTCAAAAATCAAAAGAAATGCTGATAAAAGTGAAAACTCACGCAATTCCCCCAACGCCGGGCATCGCAAACACTCGGCGACGGCCGGCCGTACGGGATCCAAATGGACGGTGGTTGTCGTCCTGGTCGAACAATTGTAGCCGGGGAAAAAGGCGAACCGGCATTGACCGTGTTGTTCGTCCCGGGAGCCCTCGCCGGGCGCGAACATGGCCGAAAAGCAATAATTATTGGCGTAACATTTGCGGACGCAGTCTTCCATCGTGCGAGCCGTTTTTTCCTGGAAAACGTCCCTTTGGTCCCAACCGTCGACCAACGAGAAGAATATGGCGCTGGGGCATTCTGTATTGAAAAAAATTTTTAAAAACGTAAGCTCTTGAACATTTTTTGTTCACGACAGTTACTGTATGATTCATCAAATATTTGATTAGACTCACAAACTTCCAATTAGTAATAAGTGATGTGCGTGAATTTTGTGACAGTTTGCATCCTTGAGAGAAATATCACTTAAACAGATTGTGGTATAGAATATATGGCACAAAAAATTTGAGCGTAGAATTTATTATGTTCTAAAAATTTGAGCATCTACAGGCAGCGTAGATGTAAGGCTATGTTTGGACCTTGAGTTAACTCAATGACATTCTCAAGGCAGCAAATTCTTTGCAGAAATTTTTATTTAAAATGCCATCTTTTGTTGGCATGCAAAGATTCTTACATACGTTTTCACATAGAATAACGTTTTTCTCAGAATATCCTCAAATTCTTGAATCTATCGTTCTTCACCTGCGCCTCGATGTGGAATAAACAACTGTTGTTCACGTGACTCAGAGAAAATTTTTCAACAAACAAAATACGCAAAATAATTACATCCATTTTGAAGATTCGTGGTCTCGTTTACAGAATGTGTACTATAGTCTGTTAAAGTGGAAATCGACAAAAATTAGCACTGTCGTTGAAATCATGTACACTTTTACAACTTTTGATTATGAAAATGTTTACAGTAAATATAGTTAAAGGTTACTTGACTATGCTCACAAGTTCTAAGCCCTATGTGACATAAAGTTTAGCTGAGAATCTTAAAAATGTAAAATAGTACTTGCTTTCAACTCTTATTATTTGGAGGCATTTCAAGAAAAACACACTATAATCCAAAGATTTTCGCACACTTTTGTGCGCAAATGAGCACAAGTATTTTCTCAGATTTAGAGCTAATATTCATCCCGTGTTTTATTCTGATGTAAAAATCAAAATCGGTGAGTGATCTGAAATCGAAAGCTATAAATTTTCCTTGAATTTTTTGTTTCTACATTGCCTTAGTTTGATAAATACTATATTCGACAATTAACAATGTATCAAAATGTGAATTTATCACTCTAACAGTTTGAACTCTGAACGTGGGGAGCTAAAAAGTGTGCTCGGTCACAATCAGTATGCAAATGAGTAAAATTTGAGGAACTGAAACTTCGAGCAATGTCAAAAAACATCAAGTTTTCTTGAAATCATGACTTTTCTGGGGATATCAGGGGCGTGTACCATGCTAAAAAAGTCTTTCAGAAAATATAGGACGTTACGTCACTCATCATACAAACAGATGGCATAAAATTTGTGGTCCGAATTAAGCCTGCTAAATTAAATTCGAAATCTTTGTCTGCCCATTCTATTCATGGATCATACTCGTTGTCACGCAAGTCATAGTCGAAGTGACCAATCAATACGTCCCAAAGCATTTGAGGTTCCACTAGACCACTAAACCTCCACTATCGTCAGCCGCACTTACTCGCGGATAAGCTATATCCAGCTAATGAGGCGATAAATATGCAAATTAGTATCTCATAATTGGGTATCATCGTTTTGCTCTATTTAATAAACCTGGAATGATGGGAATACGCATAACAAAAACAAACAAGTATGCCAAGAAGTTTTTCTTCGAACAATTGATATTTGGTGATACCCTTAATAAGGATAAGGGGTATGCTGTTACGAAAAACCCCATACATCGGTAATTAATTTTCTTAGTCCTTTTTTACAGTGCCTGAACGCGTAGTCTTGCAAATTTGTGGGAAGAAATAGAAAAATATCACAACGCGGCACCGGCAATAAAGTCTGGTGCCAGAAATCTGGTCCAGGGTTTATCGGTCGAACCCCTCCCACTCTTTTTTCTCATCTCAGGGAACCCCTATTAACAAACGCCTGGATGACGTTGGAACACGGTGTTTTGTATTTGGGTATAAAACTGTTTTGTAGAGAAGTGTTGATCATTTTTCTAGAATATGGAATGTGTATCGCACACTATTTAAAAAGAAAATTTCCGGGTCATTGCTGAAACCCCCTCAAACTAATGTAATTAGAATTGGCGAGCGATTTTCTTTTTTTTCTTTTTTGTTATGCTGGATAAAATTGAAATTTTACTGTTTTTTACTCCTCTTCTAAAAATTGAAGCGTAAATTTTATGATTTCGGACTAAATAGAAAACCTTTTAATAGGAAGTTCCATAGTTTTTCAATTTTACAAACAATTTGAATCATTTTGGCAGAAATACATGGACAAAATATATAAAGAAACAAAAAATACAACTAAACGAAATGAAAGGAGTACGAAAAATGTTTTATACACCTCAACGAACATGTTGATGACTGCTTTTGTTCAACTTGCAACGTTCCTTTGCATTGTCTCCTGAAAATTTCCCGTCCAGCCCGATGCGCGGAAATAATTTTCAAAAAGTCACATTGACCGACTGTTGTTCGGAGTGAACTTCTCAATAAAATGATAAAAAATGCAGGTCAAAAAACATTCTTCATAATTACAGCTCCTATGGTAATTACAGTTTACTTTCATATTCACAAGAACTGCCATTTTGAATATCGATGCATTTCAATAGTGATGCAGGATTCCCAACACGATTCAAAGCATCGTTGATCGTCGATATTGCTTATCACCCAGCCAGGTTTTGAATTGGAAGGGGTGTTTCATGCCCTTCGACTCCCGTCAGCTTCTTTTCTCAAGTGATACATGCGATATATTACAGTCCACAAGTGAAAAATTTTGCGGTCAAGTCATGTGTTAAAGCAGAGAGCACCATTAATGCAACTTTATTCAACCGTTGGATGGCAATTGAAGTAGTTGAAATGATAAGAGTTTCATTTTTATTCATGATGGAAAGTTATTTTTTCATGGTATACATTAATTGGTTGTCGTTCAGTAAGGCGTTTTCCACACATTGTATCTGCTGATCGTAGATCACATGAGACGAAATCCTGCTGAGAAAGCCCCAATTCCTTAAATTCATCGCCAAATACACTTCTTATGTAGGCCGTGGCTCCAGCATCATCTCATGATTTTCTACTAATTTTATTTTTATAAGATTATATCGCTTTTGTCAAAATTCTGTTATTAAAGATATTTGATTAATCAAAAAATTCTGACGAAATATTCAAACTTCATCTCTCATATAATTTCATTTAGTTATTTTCATCAATCGAAATTTTACAGGAGATATTCAACTTCCCCACTACTCTGTTAGAACGTGATTCGATTGCAACCACCCTATGTTTATTCTAGAACGCTTGAGATTTTTTTTTAAAACGTAAATGACCAATTTTCAGTTTCATGCGACGTGCGGTTTAGCAAAATAACAAAGATGTGAAGTAATATCTCCTGTAAAATTTTAATATTTACAAAAAAACTGAAGAAAAAACTATTCACGTCCTCCCAAAGTTTATCCTGTTAACTTATTGAATACACCAATCAGTTTCGAGCAATTATCTGAATATTGAATTTGATTTGCATCGACGAATACGTCTCTTCTATTCTGAATCATACTTAAAAGAGTCTGTCGTATTCGGAAATCGAATTAATCATCATAAATGCGCTGAGCAATGAAACTTTGTCTTTTCATAATCTCAATAAAAACAACAAATATTTAAAAATGTGCGAAATTCTTGGGATTCGGATGGAAAAATTCTTGGCAGCTGTAAAGTTTATATTGAGCCCACAAAATGATCTCATCTTTTTAGATACTCGAAATTTCACCATAGAAACAACAGGTTAGACAACATTTCCGATGTCATAATAATCATTTTTAATATATTCATTACTGTATTTTCAGTGCTTTTCCGGCATGTTCACAACGCAATGCAATGCAGCAAGTGCCACTCAGAATTCAGACCCGGAGACAATGGAATCATCAAACCACTGCAAATTGAAATTCTGGCCCAGGTATCATAAATATACTAGTCGATTTAATAATGTATAGTCTGTTTTTCTTGAAATGCTTCCAAATAATGAAAGCGGGAAGCAAGTTGTATTTCAAATTTTCACGATTTTCTGATAAACAACACATCGTATAAGAGTAGAAATTTGTGAGCATACTGACCTCATCTTTAACAATTTTTCGAGTGAAAAATTTCACCATAAGAGCTCTATGTAGACGATTTTGACGACAGTGCTGATTTGTGTCACTTTTCTATTTGAAAGCATTTTATAAAAAACAGACTATAGCTAACTATTTATTTCCTGCAAGAGACTTCCATTCATTTTGAAATGATCGATGCAGCGAAGTCACAGCCTAACCTTTATTCAAAATTATGGCAGGCTCGATGAATTCTTCGTTCACGGTACACACTCCTCGATGGTCAGTCTTTTCAACTATTTGAAAATTATCGACATTGATTTCCTGATCTTCAGTAGCGCTGCGTTTGCCGAAACTTCGACCGCTGCATCGATCATTTCAAAATAGATGGAGTGTAGTTACCATTTGAAAAGTGTGAATAATCATAATATCAAGCTCTCTAAAGTATGCGAATTTGACTGCATAACATATGACATATCATATATTTCTAAATCTCGATTTTTCGGGTCGTATTCGATGTGCAGAAGTTTGTTAGGTAACGCAATCAATTTTCGACAAGATTTGCAAACGTAAAGCTTCGAAGATTTTCGACGCTCGACCAAAATTCCGGCGTCGGTCTTTGTTTTCTTCGGTTTAAAATTGGTCGAAAATCGGGCTCCGCCCACGAACGGCAGCTCCTTAGCGAAACCCCGTACAAAAATTAGATAGATGAAGAAATTGGACGACGAATTTACGATAGTCAAAACGTTGACCACTTCCCTGGAGAAAGTATAAAGAGCGGGAAAATTTTCGGACAATGTTCGGACGCCGTAAATTTTCTCCATCAAGCTCGTGACCAGACCCCAAGAATTGCATACTAGAAAAAGAATGACGATCACGATGGTTACTGTAGTGGTTTCGCGAAATCGGCCTCTTAAAAATTTTTGGCGCGTTTTCACTGTCCATTTCCTGTATTTGCTGGCCTGATCTAAGACCAAAGCTTCATTAACGTGCGAATTATGTAAGTTTCTCCAAAATGTGAACGTTATAACGCTATTGGATACTAAAAGTACGAAAAAGGGCACGAAAACCATCACGGCTTGGGTCAGCCATAAACTGTACACCGTGGAATAGAATTCGTTATCTTGCAAAGTCGGTACTAAAGTATATTTACCGAATTCCGAACAATGGTCGGAAATTTTGGTTTCGACTTCGAAAAATTTAGGAAAATTGTACAAAACGGAGAAAAAAGTGACGAAAACGACGGACAAAACGGCGGCGCGGATTTTCTTGGGCATGGAGCGATATTTTATCGGATGCAAGACGGCCACGTAACGTTCAACAGTGACGATTACCGTCACGTAAGTGGAGCAGGTTTGGGCTATGTGACTCAGAGGGTATACTGTAGGCACGTAGCTGATCCACAAAGCATACAATTTCCAATTGTCGGTATATTCAGCGATATATTCTATCTGAAAACAATGTTCGGTGTACTGTAGCCAGAAAATTCTACAGTGCGCTATGAGAAACGAAATCCCAATTGGCCAGAGTAGAAATCTCAAATATAAATGGCTATCGCACACTCTGAGCAGTGGTACTCACAGTAACCAACTTTTTGATGTGAGTACTTGAAGCATTCAATAAGTACACTCTTTTAGTGATGTATTGGTGATATTCGTTCATTCCTCCCGAATCTGTGAAAAAATAATCTAGCCATAAAGTTTAGTGACTTCAGTTTAAGCCATCTCAATAACAGTTTATAGATACTCAGACAATTAAATTCAAGCGTGCGATTCTTGGGCAGTTTTGCAATCAAATGTGAAAGAAAAACCTCAGGCCCATGCAGGTAAATTTAATGCAGCACTTTTAGGCTAGCCGTTTTTTAGTCATCACGCAAACTAAGTCGCTCTGAACGTGTTGCAATGTATTAACTAAGTATCAAATGTACTGGATCCTCCATGAAAAGTTTGAAATCGTATTCTCAAGAAAAATTATAGTTTGATATTCCATTCAAAATTTAATAGTTGCATGCCCATTCGACACCATCTCCACAGAGATACAGTCGTGGTTGTACTGATTTTTGATCTGGTTTATCGACTAGAACATACTTTGGACAATATCAGCCTTTCGGATGTAGATCTTGCAGTCCTTCTGATTTGACCATAAAAATGACTGCAGGAACGAAATGAGAAAATAATTGCCCAGTCCACTAAACTCACATTAATTGGTAAAATGATATCACTCTTAAATCGATCAAAATATTGATCACAAAATGTGCAGTCTTCGTGCATCTAATACTTTTGAACACATGGGTCAGGGCTTTTCGTGTTCCTGCGAGGGTATAGTCTGGGTCATAGAAAAATATGGAAAAAGTGCCCTTGGACAACAGGTGATAGGAAGACATCGGTGAAATCGTTCGAATATTGATCAAGTGATTCATAATTACTATCAGGACTTGGAGATAATCTATGCAACAGGACGAAGTTTGCGATAGCGGCCTCCTAAAAAATGGCCATAGCAGTCAACAACTCGAACTGTTGTACAGGGTTAGCATCACTTGCCCGTGACTCACTTGTTTAGGGCAGTTGACTACAGCATGCGGACGGAAACCGCAAGGTCCTGGGTTCGATCACTCGACTACGCTTCATTTTTCTGCAATAACCACCACGAGTAAACCCAACTTGTCCCGTGAAACTACATTTTTCGTTTTTTATTATTTTATCACATTTTGTTTCCGAAAAATTCAAAAAACTTGAAGCCTTTCGAACAAACTTAAAATTCGTAATTCTAAGAAAGCAACGTTTACTTTCCGAATCGGAAGTATTTTTAAAAATTCCAAAAACTTTTGGTGAGTATTTTAGAAAATTTCGAAATATGAAAATTCTACAAATTTTGTAATATATTTCCAACGTGAATTAGTAGCCGCGATGCATGTTCCTCAATAGAATTTCTCAACATTAAGAATATATTGGTCTTAATTCACTTGTCACTTCGACTTGCAAGTAGTGGCACTGAAATTCAAAACAGGTACCCACTTGGGATTTGTGAGCACAGTTCAGCGCGTGTGGCTAGAATGCGAAATTTTCACACGGTATTCAAGAATTTCATCTTACCGAATACAGCATGAAAGCCGTAAGCAATAAACACGTGTCGAAAACAGCTAAAGTGATCAAAAATCCGTGATTCACCGATTTGATTCGCCACTTGCACATAACGTAAATCGTGAATAAATTGCCAACAATACCCAAAAAGGTTACGAAGCTACCGAAAATGGACGTGGCGAAAAACTTGGCCTCGAGCCAACTGTGCTTATGAAAATCGCATGTCCGACTTTTGTTATCATTCTCGAAAAGATCGTACATCGGTGAATAGATAATTTCGAAAATTTTTGACTATATCACGACTGAAAACATTCTAAATTATGTAGCTTTTACACAAAGAGACGAACAAATGACCCTCCGGAACAGTTTGTGAAGTTTTCACTTTTCACAAATTGTGACTTCAATTCCATCGGAGAGCTGGAAATCTATAGAAACTTTTTGAATAATGGTTTTGTTAAGCACTTTTCCTTTATTTCGCGTTCAATGCTTCAAATACAAATTAGGTTCAAGCAAATGATATTAAAGCATCTTGACTGTTAAACACAATAAACAAAAACTTTATAGAGGTTCGTCTTATTCTTATGCAAACCTCTGGGTGGTTCGTTTTTGATCAGGTTGTACGATAGGCTGTACCTTGTGTGTGGAAACGAGAGAATAAAGACTTATAGTCTGTTTTTTAATAAAATGCTTCCAAATAGAAAAGTGACACAAATCAGTATCGTCGTCAAAATCGCTTACATAGAGCTCTTAATGTAAAATTTTTCACTCGGAAAATTGTAAAAGCTTAGTTCAGTATGCTCGCAAATTCCCATTGCTCTATTATATACTGTTTATCAGAAAATCGTAAAAATTTGAAATACTACTTGCTTTCCACATTCATAATTTGGAGGCATTTCAAGAAAAACAGACTATAGAAAAGAAAGCTAACAAAGTTGGACCTAGACACAAAAAGGAACGGGAATTAAGTGAACTTAATTATACTCATGAATCAAGTTAGGAATAATATCCTGGAACTGAAAAAAACATTGTGAACTTTTGTGAACGTTACAGAATTCTGGTTATCGTACCAAGCTATATGTAGCTACCTGGCACCACTATTCTGCGAGATAACATGGATAAAATGGATTGAAAAAAACAGATTCTATCACTCTCACGGTGAAAGATAAAAATGGCTAACAGCCACAATTTCTCACTTTTTTATGACCGATATCCATCCCGGCTTGGTTTATAATTAAGTTAGCAGCACATAGAATAAACAGCTCAGGATAATTTAGAGCTTGATACTCGAGTAGTAAACAACTCACATTGACGCGGGGTCTTGCTGCAAGAGCACTTAAGTGTGCACATTTTTGTGTTTCAGAAAAAAAATTCCAACACAGAAATGTTCAGGCAAAAAAATTGGCCACTTCAGCTGTGAAGGTACTTTTCTATAAGTTTGGATAGCTTTGGAAGCTTAAAGGAAGGGAATTGACAATTTGGAAATAACGACGTTAAGGCGAAAAAGTACAATAAAGGATTTAGTGAGCTAAAAATGAAAATTGAAACATCATCGGTGCACGATGAGTAGAAAAGTAGATAAAGCTAGAAAAATGTCTCGCGAATGTTTTACAGCATAAAAATCATTTTTGATCCGATACCAGGTAGTCCATTTCCCCGAAATTGAAAACCAAATACCATAATTGTGGAGCTTTGGCACTTGTTTTTCCTTATTTTTGCATTTATCGCTTTCAAAACCATCACTCAAACCTTTCTCGATAACGTTAGAATGTGATGCAAGAATGCAGAAAATTAGGATTAAATAATATAAAGCAAAAGAATGAAAACTTTGATTTGCAAGGCGAGTTGAGGGAAACTTCTGTCCTATCGTTCATCTCTAAAAAGACGACTCCCACCTCTTTCCCCGAATGTAAATCCAATAGACGCAAAGTTTGACGAGAACTTTATACTCTAACATGCCCTGACATATTCATCTGGCCTGCTATGCTATTTGAACTTATTTAGCCTCTACGAATTTGGCTAAAGTCCACTTCTTTTTCAAAATACTTCTACATCGACGTAAAATATTTTAGATGAAAATAAGGAGAAAGGGTTCAAATCAATCAGAAAATAAATTTTCCAACAATAATAATTGTCTGTATGCTGTTCAAGGTTCTGAAGTCTATTTTCAAATGAGCAAAATAATCCATAGAAAACAGATAATAAGCAGATAATAAACATAAAATAAAATAATGAACAGACAATAGTAAACAGATAATAAACCTGCTCCGCATGCCAAAGTTAATTGTTCTAATTTTTTGCACAATTAACTATAGTCTATCCATTTTCAGACGAGCCTCGGAAAGAAAAATAATCCGTAGAAATCGATGCGCAGACAATAAACCTACATCGTAAGCCGAAATTTTTTTCTCAATTGATTCGCCCAGCTGCTGCAGCCAACTCGACAAAAAAGTGCAATGCACGCAGGTTGTTTATTATTTGCATGAAAATCTTTTTTTTCGTGCCGATACTCATCTGGAAAAAGATAGACTAAAGAGAAAAATGTCCGTGTGCGCTTGCTGCTTGTTTGTATGAAATTTTTACGCAAGGAGCACACCAGATCTTGTCGAAAGAAATTCAACCTTATCATTCAAAACGTTGTCATGAGATATTCAAAATTAGGGTTCCAACCATACATTTAATTGGGAGAAGTGCCGTGGGAAACCCAACCCCCAAAAAATCGTGGGCCATGTGATCAACCTCCACAAGATTTTCCATCATATGGCTGATGATTCCACCACAGGAATTATGTTTCTTCCAGTCCACAAGTTTTGCACTCAGCCATTTTTATTTAGAGCTATTTGTGAAATTCTTTTTGAGCTATATACTATCATTGAGCAATAAATCAGCGAAAAATCACAAAAAACAGCTTTACTGTCTCTTACTGTGGAAAAATAAAAACAAACCGGGTAAAAAATACAAAACTATCTTGTCCAACAGTTCGTTTTCCGTTCGATGTTCTAAACCCAAGAATCGTGTTTGTCGGACAACAATTTCAGTATCGTACATTCACCGTTCGACGTCTTTTGTCTCATGAGCAGCGTCTCGCGAATACACCCATTGTTCGTCGACATTGGAAAAGAGTCATCAACTGTGGAAACTTGTTCGTTTTCAGCCCTTATCGACAGTTTGGTTGTATCATTATCGTTGCGATTCGTTTGGTTTTCGGTCATACATGTTGACACCTCACGTTGAGTACCATTCGATTGGACTCGTATGTAATCTAAAATGAAAAATTTGAGACCGACTTGTGCGGTTATCGTAAATAAAACTGCAAATCAGACTGAAGAATTTGCAACAAAACGTATGCATATATCGTTGAAAAACATGATTTTTAAGTTTTTAATCTTTCCTTTTTGCTTTTGTTTCATTTTTTCCTTCGTTTTACCATTTTTTGTTTCATCGTTATTATTTTTGCTTTTATATACAAAAAATTTCTTCTGAGAACAACGACAAAGCGAATAATTTTCGAATAACTATGTTCATTGCTGCTTTTATTGTAGCAATATCAACTTTCAACGCTTCTTTATCAACAAACCAACAATTTCTGATTACACGTTTAAAGGAGTGTCAATCGAGAAAAATACAAAATTTCAAAATGTTCAATAGTTTTTTAAGCCGAGAAAAAATTCATCTGATTCTACAAAATGGATAATCGATGTTTTTTGTTGTGGGATGTCCTTCGTGGAACATTATTGAGATCCATGGTCAAGACACTTGAAATACCCAGGGGGTTGGAGAGGGTCCTGACCCCGAGCAGAACCCTGGCAGACCTCCAACAAAATTTTCGTTTTTTACGAATTCTTTCATTTTGTTGGAACTGGAAGAATACACTAAGAAACATCCAACAACGAAGTTTTTAAGCCTTTTGATCAGTTTTGACTGGATTCTGAGCACCTTTGACAAGATATTTGTGGCTGAACCTCCCCAAGTTTTCCATATGCTGTACATGCATGCAAAAGAACAGGAATGTCTTGAATACTCCTACTGTAATTCTCTGGGAATTTTTATCATTTTAGCGAAAAAGCCAGCCCTCCACCATCTCTATTTGTTCGGCTTTTGTTTATCATCTTAAAGAATCCAATTGCAGTTTTCTCCAGACACGACATGCCACAAAATTGAATGGCTGGATGTCGATCAACTTAAAATGATATTCACTACGATACTCGATATAGTAGAAAAATGTGAAAAATATGATATGCATTGAAAAACTATTGCTCGTTATTCCAATAAATCCAAACCTCATTGCGGATTACTGTATTCTGACGAATATACGCGTATATATATTTCCTCACAGCTTTTCGAGCCAGACAAAATACAAACAGCAAAAAATCACATCATTTGTTGCTTATGATTTGCTTTCTGAAACATATTTTTTACCAATAATTACGTAAGAGATCCACAATGCACAGTGACAGAGCTTAAAGTTATAATTCATCAACGTGGTCCTTTTTTGAAAAATACATCTTTTTAAATTGATATGATAATTGGAAAAATTGTTTTATCAAAAAAATTATGATACAATAAACAATTAGCCAAAAAGGTAAGATTCTGCATCGAAAGAATTCAATTGTTCAGTCTGTTAACTCCGCATCTCTATACTGAAAAAGAGAATTTTGATTTCTGTAGCCCAAATTTACTGTTTTTTGTTTCATCCAGGGTTTTTTCCGCATAGTGCGGACTTTTTTGGCCGTGCCGAAAGTTTTTGGGCATTTTGGCCGTGCGGAAAGTTTTTGGACATTTTCCGCACAAAACGGAAATGTTTTGGGCGTTTCCACTGTTTTTTTAATAAATAAGAAGATACATTTTGGTGCAATTCAAAGGGTCAAAATTTCAAATTTTACCGATGCTTCGTGCCGGTAGTGACAATAAATTATTCATTAAAATTGAGCTGTCAGTTATCCTTGATTGCTTCCACGAATCTGCTATTTCTCATCGCAAATTAGAGTCAGTGAAGCACGACACTTTCTTTGAAAACAGTGAGAATTGAAATTTTCGCGATGAATATGAATTTGTTTACTTTTCCCATATTTCTCTAAAAACTTATTCCATAATATTTTGATCGAAAATCTAAACCGAGAATATTACTGAAGATCACAGTTTCATAAGTTTCATAAGCCAGCATTTCATAAGCTTGTGTTCCAAAATTTTTTGATACTATGCACTAAAAAACGTTCGTGGTTTTCATGATTCAAAGTTTTTCTACCCATTTATCAACCAACGATCTTCAGTATTCGGTTCAAATTTTGTTGAGAACTGAGATTTTCTATTGATCTTCACAAATTTTTTGCTCTTGCTTGAAGTTTAATGAACTTTATAGACACAAATTTTTTCATGGGGAAATAATGAAAACACGATTTTCGACTGAAAATGTAAAGTTTCTATTTGATGGATAAGGGAACCGTTTTTTTTCAAATGGGGTCTTTTGAGGAAACAAATTTGGGAATAAGGAAGAAATATTGGGCATGGTTTTCATTGTGGAAAAAAATTGAGTGTTTAGAACTTACAAGATGCATTTTGGTGAACTTTAGAAGATCCGAATCTCAAAATTTAACAACGCTACGCGCCTGTCCCGAGTACAATAATCACCGTTTTCTATCTGGTGAGGCCGTTAGAATATCTGCCTTCACTTACTAATTAACCTTCAAAAGTTTCTATCAATTGAATACCTTGGAGCAGTAAAGTGTTATGTGACATTGCACTTGCGATTACACAACACCTTGTTACCCCAAGGTATTCAGCTGAATTATGTCATCAAACGTGAACTTATGCATTTATAAACGATGAAAATTGAAGACATCATTGTACTGCAGATTTAGAACTTCTGTTCAGCCATGTTTGTTGCAAAGATTCATTTTTCCAGAGTTTTAGAATATAAAAACCCAAAAATTTTTCTGGCGCTCCGCGCCGGAATAAGAAATAGATGAAATTCGATATCTCTGATTAGAATTACAGAAATGTTAATAGCAGATGAATTCATGAGAAATGTGTTGTTAATATGCTTTTAACTGTTGTAGAACACCAATGTGTCGTTCATCAGCTTAATGTGACTAACCTGACTAGAATTTTCTCTATTTTTCCTTATTTTTGCAGGTTACTGACTCTGAAAACATGAGAATGTTTGGTATGCTCTTAAAATGCAGAGAAAAGGATTCCTGGCCACATTATCAACGTTTTTAAAAGTGTCGAAAATTTATGGATAATGAGGAGAAACATTTTTCGTATGGTTCCCACGTAGAAAAACAAAAACAAAACGGTGCATGAGGGTTGAAAAGATTCATTTTCCGGCTTTATAGAATATCAAAATCTAGAAATTGAATTAACTAAAATCTATGAACTTCTAGGTCTAATCATAGAAATGCCAACGGTCACTACTTTTTTTGCATTATCATTCTAAAGTAATGTTGAATTGAGAAAAACCAATACGCTTGAAGATTTTCTTTGTAATGAACAATTTTCGCACGTTCGGTGCCTTTTTCAAATGATTTGAACGAATGTTTGAACAAATGAATGAACGGAATATTTTTCTGTGCGGTGAAAATACAAAAATTTGGGTCATTTCCGCACTGTACGGATCAACGCCATCCGTGTGAGATGACGTATTGAAATGGCTTTTAGTCGATCTGGATTTCGCTGGATGGCTGAATGTTCATGCCATTTCAACAAATCAGATTAAGATTCATGTTATTCAAATCTGCGATTTCAAATCATATGTTGAAGATTTAATATTAGGCGACCTGTGACTTATCATGTCAGTATAAGGCGCATTAAACGTGACTGTATATATGCATATTTACTACTGCTGAACTGAACTCGAACTGGAACTCAAACCGAAATTTTTTCCCTGCCGAAGAAATTTAAAATTTACTCACCATTACTGTATACAGGACAATCGGACGTTCCTTCGCTATTTTTGGACGGAAATTTCGGCTTGTTATACTTTTGAAACCAAGTTGAATATCGCCTCAGGGGGAGGCTAGCGGCGGAGCTATTTTTGTAATACAAAGACATCACCAAATGTCTAGCGCTGTACGTATCTTCCGTCGGGCACGGTATGAAGCAAAAAATGCACTGGAAGCACGAATTGATCGCCACTAATTGTTTACGGAATTCTTTGCCAAATATACAGTAAATGATGAAATTGGCAGATGAGTTGACTATGGTCAAAAAATTAACGGCTTCCCTAAAAAAAGGAAGATAGTGGAGATGGTAGTAGAAATAAAGTAGAAAAAGTAATAGTAGTTGTTAGTAGTAGTTGCAGTAGGAATAGCAGGGGTTAAATAAAAATAGTAGCACTAGTAGAAATTAGTAGAAGTATCACTAGTAGTTAATAGTAGCAGTAGTATTGGAAATAGCGCCAATAGTAGAGATGGTAACAATTAATATCCGTTCTAGCTTGCTGTTCAAATACTTGCTATCAACAATATTGATACGCCAGCAAATTAATTCACCTAGAAAAAGTATAGAACGCCGGAACCGTTCTCCTCAAATAGGTTACGCCGTAAAAACGTTCCATGACTGTCATGATGAGGCCCCAAGAATTGCACACCAAAAATAATAGCACAATAACTATGAGCACGTATGTCACTTCTCTCGACTTTTCCTTCAATTCGCTCCTTTTGCGACCATCGTCTCTCGAATTCATGTGTTTCCATGTTCTCCTGTAAGAAAGTGACAGCGATACCTAAATAAATATTTTTAATTTTATGTAATTCTAGGTTTCAGAAAATTCCCGACTCATCAAAAAACAGTGCTAGATTTTCAAGTTTTAATACGAATAGCCAAGCTTTGGCCTTCACGGACGATGATTGGATATAGTTACATAGAGTGGATGTACAGACTGTATCATTGTGGCACATGAAACTTTTCCCCGGAGCAAATATCCATGTTGTGCTGAAAATTCAAAATTGAGAGCAACTGATAGCTCACATCGAGAACAATACAAAACAACACGATTCGTTCAAAACTTTTCATTCTCAAGTGCTATAGATAATTTAAAAATCAATCAAACAAGCTACAAACCTGATTTTCAAGGCAATAACGGCGTTGAAGAATAACAAAACCAAAAATGGCACGAACACCATAACCATTTGAGTGATCCACAGCGAGTAGACCATAGAATAAAGGTTATCGCTTTGTAAGGCCGATTCTTTCAAACCGAACCGGGCCAAACCGGTACAATTTTCATTGATGACCGTTTCGATTTCGAAAAATTTGGGCAAGTTGTAGACGACAGAGAAGCAAAAGACCCAAAAAATGGACGTGCCGGCGCCTTTAGTACCGCACATCCACTCCCGGCGCTTGTGGTGCACGACGGCTATATAACGTTCTATGGTGACCGCTACTGTGACGTAAGTGGAACCCGTCTGAGCTATGTTGCTCAATGCATAACCTAGAAACAGATATGCTACAGTAGTGTATAATTCATAACAAATTCTTTAAGATTGATTTTCAGGTCCAATTCCTTGTATTTCGCTATACTTCATCATGCTTACTGCAGCTTTTGAAAATCCTTATGCACGTCGTTGCAGTCACACAAATTAATGAGTTTTTGAAATTTTGGATTATAAGTATTTTACGCGCTTGCAAGGAAACGTACTCCTATATAAATGTGTGAACTTTCGGATTACTTTATGACAATTCGAATACTTTGACACGAATAGTTTGAACAGCACTGGTGATAAGGAACTTCTGAAACGTGAAGTACTGCGCTATTCTAAGTCAATGTACTTGATTCCAAAAAAATGTGTAAAATTGGTGTCCCCCTAGAAACTCCATCATTTTGACGAAAAAATTTCACATGTTAATGATGATAATGTTCTCTATCGAATGATAACCACACCGAACCAGAAGAATCTGACGACATGCCGTATAGAATCTGACAATGTGTCTCCACACTTCATGTGCTTTATAAAGAAAAAGTTTGCATCTTGCTATGTCCCCTACACACACCATAGTTCAGTATGTCGCGATCTTGATCAAAAAACTGTAAATTGATCTCTCATGAGGGTTCGTATTTACACCAAAATTTTCAGCAATGAAAAAGCCTCTTGATGTTCGTGAGTGTGTTCGAGAGTGAGCGCCATTAAATCTGTTCATCAACATTCAAGTTTGTGAATACCCGTTATCCACCCATAGACCTCTTTAAGGCTGAAATTTGCATAAATGTGTTGAATAATTTAAAATTTTCTTACTCGAAATCTCGAAGAAATCTCGAAAAAAGTACCTCATATGGTAGTTGACTGTTCGTGTTTCGTTGCGTAAATTGTTTTAGCACTCACTATTTAAGCTATTTTATTGAATTACTAAAAACACGGGAAATGTTCCCTATGTAGTCCGTTTTTTTATAAAATGCTTGTAAATTGAAAAACAACAAAAAATTAGTATAGCTCCCAAGCTCTTTTAGATGAAGGAGCAGCTGAGTGTGCTCACAAATTTTGAATCCTATGTGGCACATGGTTTTTAGCAGGAAATGGCAAAAATATGAAATAGTACTTGCTTTCCACTCTTAATATCTACAAACATTTCAAGAAAAACGGATTATAGTTCGTGCCATCCCTCAGACGTATGAATCTGGTCTAGAACAGTTCGGCGCCTGATATTGTTGCTTTCAGAGCTTGTAATAGTTGTTTAAAAGGGTATATAATGAAAGAATAAATATACTACTAAGAAGAGAAAGAAAAACAGAGGAAAGAGTTAAAAAAAACAAAAAACGTTTCCCGAAAAGTAAAAATACGTTTTCGTATCCATAAGCGCAATAACAAAACAGATAGATAATTAAGTAAAGCATTTTTATCTTCATGCAAAAAAAACAAGGAACACAAAGGCGGCGCCAAACTGGCCACAGTATTCGAGACAATTTTAAAATGCCTGATTTCATTAGCGGAAGAGAAGGTCATAAGGAAAAACATAAAAACAAAAACATAAGCAAGACACCGCAAACGACAGAAAAAAGAAATACAAAGAAAAATATAAGATAAACAAGGAATAAAATGAAAGAAGAAATAAGTTAAAGAAACCGAAAAAAATTAAACAAAAGAAAAATAGTGTGGCGCCGAAACAGCCCAGTGCCGAAATCGCAACGCCAAAACGTCCCTTTCCCTGTCTGTCCCGTCTACTCTGCTAAGCCATGACCTACCCGCCGATATATAAGACACCCAGGCGCCGTACAACGGGACGTTGTCCGTCGATTCGGCCACATACTCGACGGCGTATAAGGCTACGGCGCTGACCAACACGCAAATGTCAAATAGAGCTAAAGCGGTCAAGAAGAGATTGTTGGCCGATCGCATCGACGGCCTGGTCAATACGCATACGGTCAAAAAGTTGGCTACCATGCCGAAAACGGCCACCGACGAACCGCAAACGGCTGTCAAATAAAATTTGGCTTCTAGCCAATCGTGTTTGTGAAATGTACATTCATCGTCTGCGGTATCATTATTTTCCAGTAATGGATTTCCATGAATGTTTTCATAAGTATTATTGCTCATCGTGGTTCATTGATCTGAAAAATTAATTTCTAGCAAAGATGATACAGCAGATCTTTGCGATTGTAAGCAGAAAGGTTCTCGTATCATTCATTAACTTAATTAGCTTTGATATTTTTTCCTGCAGATGTCTCAGCAATGGCAAATATAGTAACATGTTGCAGTAATCATTCTGCTCAGTGGGTTAGGTTTACACTGAACTTTGCATTAATGTGGCCAATGACAGTAAATGCTTAACACTCAATCTCAGCAAGTTCGGGGAACGAGCCCAATATAAACATCACTCAGACGGGTTTTTCACATGTTAATGAGAACCAAAGTAAAATAGTCAGCAAATGAGAGTTTTTTCCAAATTGGATCTTGGCCATAGAAATACAGCGGACTAAATTTCTTTGTTGAATTTTTCTGATACTGATAAGACGTGTAATTTTATCAATAAACCACGTTTCACTATAACCATATACTGAGTGCTTCAGGTTTATTTTTTGAAACACAGTAATCTGTTGCAGATATTAAAATGAATAAAAACCAATTCTCATTTTGTGGTCTTTTTTTATTTGTACAGAGTAAGATGCAAGTTCGAAATCGGCAACTTTCAGTGATAAGGCTTTCGTATAATCAAACAAACAGATCATGAATAAAATCTGTAAACTTTTTCAAGTCAAAAAAAATCCTCACAAAGGAATCCTGATTTGTTCAAGATGCGATTCAATCTTCATTGGTCCTTAATGGGCGGAGTCTCTAAGTGTAAATTTTAAAACTATAGTGTTATATGCATTCGATAGCCCACAACAAAGTGAGTAATACTACATAGACCATTGTTAAACCGTCCTAACTCTATAATTTGCATAAATTTTCTAAACAATCAAAGGTTTACTTATACCAGATTCCGGGAACTATAAATGACACAAATAAGTGGAAATCATGTCTTATGAAGCCTGCCGACATTAGAAACGGAGAAAGTCATCTAGTATCGCGTCATTTTCGATCTGTGATCTCTTGAACTTCATCAACGTTCAGAACCGTGTATTTTATAGAGTATTAGAGATGAACGCTTTTAAATGATTTTTGTAGTGCTCACAATTACCTCTCTAATGCATGTCCAAAGGATTAGTGTAAAATATCTATAGGCTATCAAATGCACAGTAACATATGAATATTTGGAATTTACAGCTGCAGACTATTCATCGTCAATAATAAGATTCGTCACATGGTCGCTAAAAATTGATCACATAAAGACTGAGTGATTGAGACTCAACATATGACTAATATAATCGAGCCTTGATACGCCTGTTTTCTTGGCAATTAGAAGCGTATTCATGACCTACAAGAAGAGAGAGGATCTCTCGGATACCAGCATTTTTTCTGTTGCAATTTTCGACACTGAAGAACGAATGGCATCAAATAGGAACTAATTTTTAGAATCTTTTCTCTTTCGGTTATTATCAGCTTCTTTCTAGTAATGCTATAGAATAGAATTTCGGTGTGAAATTCTTTCCTTTACCATACAAACATGCACAACGGGTCGAAAATTTTTGGGACTTCATCCTGGAAGATAACACGTACCTTGTCACGTGTGATTTGCAGATAAAAAGGTAGACTCAACACTGCTCTCACACGATGCTCACTTGGCAACATGTGGATATCGTATCGAGTTAATTAATTAGTTTTTTCCACCCTGTGATTTGGAAAAGAGCTGGTAATTGCGGAAATCCTTGTCATATAGTCCAATCTGCCTCCAGAGAACTACTGACCGGTAATAAGTTGTATGCATAGTTACCGTATGTAGGCGTTTAGTAATTAATGTCGGAAATTAAATGTTCTTTTTTCCAGATAGGAGAAAAATACGATAGAGTTTCAAAAAGGTAAATGGATACGTAGATGATCAAATAACGCAACACAATTTGATGTACATCTTTCTTCCCAGTTAATGAACTCGTACAAAATTTACAGTGATCCTGCATCTAAACTAAATAGTGTAGTGAGAAAGTACGCATCACAAATTCGCCAGCCTATACAACGATTCGTGAAGAAGTTTGAAAAACAACCATCGTTGAATCAGGCCAAGTGAGAACAACTGGCGAAATCACTCTAATATCATGCGCAAGAATCGGAGCAGCTTACCTTCTCAACTTTCTAAATCTCAATTATGGGGAAATTTTAGGAAAAATCAACAAACAACATACAGTAAACTGTCAATTTGGAGTAAAATCACTGCACTTAAGTTTCGACGTTCGGATTTTTTGTATTTAGTTTCCACAATAATACTTCGTGTGCAAGAAAGAAATTTTTGTCAACTCAAAAAATGACTATGCTGAAGGGAAGTTTCACTACGGGTAAATTTGCATTGATCGAAAGCTTTCCACTACCGGTAATCATTTTTCATCAAATAGACTTGAGCTCCAGCTGAGCTGCAGCTTAAGCTGTAGCTTAACTCGGACACACATAACATATCGGGAAAGTTAAGCTGCAGCTGAGCTGCACCTTAACGACAATGCTGTAACATACAGAGTTAAGCTACAGCTCAGCTGCAGCTTAACTTTCTCGATATGGTTTGTGTGCACGAGTTAAGCTACAGCTTAGCTGGAGCTTGAATCTCTTTGATGAAACCGGCCCCAGGACTCAAAGTCGACGAACAGTGCGATAATAAGCAGCGTTTAGACATGTTTTAGAAACCATGCGTGAGCTGGAAGTTTCAAGAATCGATCTTTTTGGCATGGAAGCAATAGGTCTTTTTTATAGCCCATTCTGGTACTGGATACGAACGATGCGGGAATTCATGTCGAAAAGGGCAGCCAGAGCATGATGAGTATAGTTATGTGAAACTTCACCAGTTCACATCAAATGTGGTACAATATTCTGCACAGTTCTTTAAGATCCTATTCACTTTGCGCTGAAAATCGACCTAATTTTTATGTTGAAGCTAATTCAACGCCTCTAACTTGTTGGTAACAAACTGTCCTTTATGGAATAAAGTAGTACAAGGTACAATAAACAGATACATTCGTGCGCAAAATACTTATTACAAGTTCCGTTGCTCATCATCAACGCTGTCAAAATGAGAAATCATTCAAAAATTTACTTAGAGTAGATTTAGATTTTGCTCATTAGTATGATGCACAAACATCTAGTTTCCGGAAAAGCTTAAGCTCCGTTTTGGCTACATCTTCACCGTCATACTAAAAATGTTTCAAATAGCAGATAAGCTCAAAAAGTGTGGCCTGCGTAGCAACGAAATATAATCTTGGATACGAAATGGTCGGGAAGGATTACGTAGGGAAAAAAGTGGGCGTCAGATTTGCATATTGTGCCCCCAAATAGGGTCATGGTCGGATGTTTTTCACGTCATTCGACCGTGCTAGGAAATCGGAATTAGTGGGATCATTCTAAGAAAAACAGGAAGAAAGGAGGCACAAAAGCAAAGAAAAGGATGGTATTTTCAGACTCGAGAAGCGATTTCATCACTGTTCGGGAGATCAGACATATTGGTTTGTTGCACAAGGTGTATTATGCTATTTTTAGAATGAAAATTTCATCTTCCAGAGTTTATTTTGAACTACCTCAAACGTGTTATATACGAGAAAGCCATTGCCTTCAGAATGTTAGAGCAATCTGCCAGGTGCCGGAATGACTTTTTCGAATATGCATAATTTTCTGCGACCAACTACGACAGTGTCCTGAGAAAAATATTATAGAATATAACAAAGGTTGACGACCAAAAAGACTATATCACGTTTCATGAAATCCTATATCACAAAAAAGCACAAGAATACGCGTAAAAAATATCATATATTTGCATACTATTTATTCAAAAATTTCTACCAGAGACCTTCTTCGAGGTTGAACCGGGATCCGCCGAAGAAAAATCGATCACAATTTGTCAATTCAAGCAGTAAACAATATCAAGATTTAACCCCAAAAATCTGAAGAAACTCGCAAATCTCATTTACTAGATTTTTATTTGTTGATTATTCCGAGGAAAGCGAAAAGCTGCCAAATCTCCCCGGGGATATACAGAAAATATACAGAAAATCCGGAACCTAAAATCAAAAAAGAGCACTACCGCCGCCGCCGTGAGAAAATGAGCCGTCGCCCAATTAGATAAGAATGAAAAAAAACGAATTGCTATAATTCGGGAATAGAACCTCGATTTTTGAGAATATCTTCGCTAATTAATTAGCATCTATGGAGGTTTATTAGCCTTGATGTTTTAGAATAGTTATCCTTTGTAGAAGAATGGAGGATGAGAAAATAGCACGTATGCTCCACATGGACTGAAATACGAGCCAAGAATAGATCTCACAGTGAAAAATGTTCGAGAAGAGAGATGAAGCAAAATTGAAAAGAAAAAATGAAAACCGAGGCCAGATTGTTTAAGCAAGTTCTCTCACGTGCCAGCATTTTTAGTCTTACTGTAATATTTTTAGGGCGATGTGATCAAACAATTTGATATATGAAAAACAAATATTAAGCATACACGATAAAGTATATAGGTATTGTTCCAATGCGAGATGTTGAAGATATTCAGTAGACAGTATACAAAGTGACAGTTTATGGCTCAATGAGAAGACTTTTCATTTAAGTTCAATTAACAAGTCTTCAAATTTTAATAAAGGCTTCAGAATATACTTATGGCAAGAAAAGCGTCCCCATAACACAAAATGGGCTAGAAACTCTCGATACATAAGCCATTTGAAACAAACTGTCTCTTAATTGAAAAGATCGAAAAATGTGGAAATAATACCGATTATGAACGCAAAAGTAAGTCAAATAGGTAAGTCACACCGATCGATTTCACCATTGAATCTTGTTTACACAGAAATTTGAATAAGTGTAATTGAAAATTTTTTAACGTTTTAGAATTGTAGGCTTTATAATCACTGAAACTTGAAATGTTTTGTAGTTTTGGTATTCTCATTGACTTATGCTTCTGCGAATTTTCGCATATTGTCTTGAGAAGTCGGATAGTCTTGATCCCATGCTGACTGCATATTGACCCCCCACGCAGAATTGTGGCTGAACCCATGTTTTGGTTGTCGATCATGAGTGCATACAATTGATTATAAGCTGCATTGTTTTAGATCCTATAGGTTGTTTTTCTTAAAGTGCTTCTAAGAAATGATACCGTAAAGGGATACCATCGTAAATTTTTTTGATTTTCGAATAAACTGTGCCTCATGTAGAGCTGTAAACTTGCGAGCAATGTAGCTCAATTTACCTCATTTCTTTTTGCAAAAAATATTTACAGTGAAAGCTTCCTGCAATTGAATTTTACGACGCCACTCATTTTCGTCATTTTTAATGTATACGCATTTAACCGAAAATAGATGTCACTGGATTTTGAGATAAGGGTATCGATAAATTTGGCCGTTACTGATATTTTTATGCAAATTTTATGAGCGAACGAATACTGAGTGCATTGGGTATCTCTTTGGTTCGTGAGTCACATAATCACAAAGTCACATAAGAGTTTTCCTTTTGATACTGATGAAACAGACGTTTGATATGATACACTTATGAAGAATGATTGTATATTGATCCAGCCACTTTTTTTCACATGAAGTATCGATCCAGCGACCGTTTTGTTTTAGTCAACTGTATCATTTCAACCACTGAGTCGATTCAGGCACCCCAAATACATATAGGTTGTGATAAATATCAGCAGTGATTTACGATCAGGAATTAATTATAACTAGCTTTAGATCAAAGAATTCAGAATGAAAAAATTATAAAAAAGATATGTTTGATTTTGCTGAAAACTTGGCGTTTTGTTCTTTCTGTGTGAAGGTCGAGGAGTCGACGAAGAGTTGAACGGATATCTTGGAAAACGGATGGGTCAGGGTTCCGTAGGTTTACTCCTTCTACTCTTTTCTAACTCTTACCATTACCAAAATGTAATAACTGAAGGTGTGGGCAGTGTGACTCATTGTTAAACTAATCAGCTTTATTTTTTAAACATCAGCCTAACCTCAAAAAATGAGTAACATAGTTAGAATAAGGCGTAATCTGGTATACATTCAAAATATTCATTAATCTTTCCATTAAGTCTCTCCTGTGACTTATTCCGTTGTAGGAAAAAATACTCATCCTCAACGGAATCATCTCAACTTGAACCATAATATCTTAACCAAAACCGTCTTTGAACGAGTCAATATGTACTCAGTACTCAATTTTCTGATCGAGAAATTTCTTGCCATAAAAAGTTTCATTTAAAAGTTTCAAGTTATTTCAACACACTGTTACATAGTGGATGACTCTAGCAGAGGAGAGATTGATGCCATGATGCAAAAAAATAAAAATGTATACGTTCTAGCTGAGTACTTCAGGAATCAGCTTCTGGGAACAAAGACTGCTGACGAATACCTGTATACTTGCTCCTGGCATACACTGTTATATCAAAAATTCATTCCACATAAGTAAAGCACGAGGATTTCTGTACCGCATCGGAATTTACTAGAAAATGAGAACTTTTTTGCAACAGCCGGTGTCATCCTAAAAATTGGTAGTTAGATGCACCAAAGGTTTATCCTCAAGCTTCTATTCCGATTCCGAATCCACAGTTCAATAAGACCTGAAATCAATGATAAATAAACAATCCACGACATGAGTGCGGTTTCATGTAAATGCCCCCGCCAAAATGAGCACGTTACCCTCATTTTTTATAATAATAATATAATCTTCATCATCATTCCGAAAAGACCCTCAGTGGACGCATTATAATTTCAATCTCTTGACGAGTAATCTTCGTGACAAGATGATTACTGTATCAATCACGAGATAAACAGATTCGTATGTCTGACTACTAAAGATTACTATAAACGTTGTTAGCATAAAAAAATATTTTTTTCATTTCACCGTAAAAAATACGATCACTGCTGAAAAGGAGCATTATCAAAATAACGAGCAGTTCCAAAAGTTGAAAGTCAAAGATTTGACGTCACGTGTGGAGAAAAGCATCATCGTCCATGATCTGTGCAAGTACGTGTGGAGAAGAAAGGCTAAAAGATCAGTTATTACGTAAGAACTTAAACTAATCAAATTAGTTCGTGTAGTTGAGAAAAGATAATTGGTTGATCATTAGTATAAAAATTCAATTGTTTTTTGCCGCATATCCGACTTTCGAAGAAAAAAGTCTTCAATATTAGAGCAGATATTTTTTGAAGCTTTTCCTCCAATACTTTTTTTTGTTTTGATGAAGCTTTTTCAAGTTGAGAAAATGCAGAACGGTGTCAGAGTAGGGCTAAGATGTAAAAAAGTGACCAAATAAACGGATAATATTTTCCGGGTTAACGTGTGGAACTTGAATTGGTTTTCACGTTAGCAAGAATAATCAGACAAAGTTCGATGGTCATTTAGACATACCGTGCACCCACGATTCCCTCGTCGCAAAAATTTCAATCCGGCTAGAAAAACAAGCTCCGTGTAGCATACAGGATGAAGTAATTTTTCAGTTAACCAACTTTAACCTTCCACCCAACTTAGACGCCAGAAACAATTTTCTACCGATTGAACATTCTATACTTATGCACCAGATAGATAATCTACTTTTTATAGAATGTAGCAAATGATTCGCAGATTTAAAGCTCAACGAAGCGAAATGGACTGTCTCTTGTTCTGCAAAAATTGAAAATCTACAGTAATTAATGACTGTACGAGAAGTTCTCAAGCTAACGACTATGAAAAGTAGCCGTTTTTGACGACAATTTTAGGGGGCGAATAAGATCTGATTAAATTTTAATTTTCGTACTGAAAGACAGGCATCTATTTTTATTGAAAATTTTAGGAATCACGGGATGATCTTAGAGATAAAAATTTTTTCAGCATTTCAATAAACGAGGGCACCAGAAATTGTATCTGGCAATGTGTTTTGTACTGCAATGATAAAAAACGGAGAGTTTCGTACGAAATTTTTCATATGAAAAATTTAAATCATAATTTATAGGGTACAGAAACTATAGTCTGTTTTTCATAAAATGTTTCCAAATAATGAATCTGGAACGCAAGTACTGGCAGCATTTTCTGACAAGCCGTACGTCATATGGAACTAAAATTTTGCGTCGACACTTGACACATAGAAATTTTTTGAGTGAAAAACTGTACAGTAAAAGCTTCATTTGCAGGGTTTTCAAGTCACCTAATATTTGTGTAATTTTTCATTTTAGTACCATTTTATAAAAAAAAACAGACTTCATATACTCTGTTCATTTTCAAAAAAAGCCCGAAACGCAAAACAGTCGAAAGAAATTTGTAGGCAAGTGATGACCGTGCATTGTCAGCCATTCATATTAATATTTTACAGTATTTTTTCCTAAAACACTTGTAAATATTCAGAGTGGAAAGCAAATACTATTTCATTTTTTATCGTTTGATGCTGAACCATAATAACCGTAAATTTGTGAGGTTACTCAACTTACCCTTACTACTTTTTGAGTAAAAAATCATACAATAAAACCTTCGTGTGAACGATTTCCGGAGCGGCACTTCTTTTCTAATTTTTCAATTTACAAGCATTTCATGAAAACAGATTGTAATTGCTAGAGTCAATCTTGGAAAAAAGGCGGCAACGTGCAGATTGCTTATTATTATCATGAACATCATTTTTCTCTAAGCTCATTTGGATAAATATGGGCCATATATCTCATACGGAATTCCATGCATTATGATCACCACAAGCATAATTTAACTACAGTATTTTTATTCAAGGCGACTTTCTCTTCTTACCTTTTGATCATTTTGATCATTTCCCGATCATTTCTGGAGGGTAAAGTATGCTGAGGGTCAACAAAAATATGCTAAAGATCAACCAACCCTCATGTGGGTTTATGTTTGCACAATAAAAGTTATTTACTGTTAATTGAATGTCAAACAGCTGCGATTCCATGATGAGAAGAAAACAGAGGTACACCGATCAGTATCAATATTTTTCCAGGCTTTCAGATTTACATGGGGAAAAGGTCAAATTATAGCAGAAATGTTGGACAAATGAGCTGCTACGAAAGCTCCAAGATGAAACAAGTATTCCCCTAGTTAATCGTTTTTTGCAACCCACGCACACCTGTTATACGAAACCTCATGTCCTAACAATAATTAATTAACTTCGTCGAGAAACTTGACACTCATTAGGAATGTTTACTTATAGAAATTATTCGTCCAGAAAGATATTGAAACGTGAGTGTTGCAAGAGTTTCAGGGGTTGTAACGTCATACGGAGAAAGTTTAAGAAGAATATGATTAAAGTAGTAGCCTGTTTCTTCTGAATCTGGCGGCTTTTGTTTCAACTTTACCCTACAGACACCTACAGTTAATTGCAGAATTAATTGGTAGTTTCGTCTTAGGTGAGTCCATATATTTAAAAAATTGTCTTCCACCTTGAATTAGTTTCGAGGTCTGCGGTGGTCAAGCTCGTGATTGGGGTCATTAATTGCCCAAAATTTTAGGGTCACTGAAGGAAAAACTTCTAATTTATTTCGCCGAAAAACCCTAAAAATAATTCAGAACTAGTATTTTTGTCTGGAAAACCATGAAAATGTATTTTTATGGTATAAGTCGCACAATGCAGATCAAGTTGGGTGAAAAATCTGGCCCATTAAGTTGAGCCTCGAACAGTCATGTAATGGAGTGCCGAGGTCACTGCAACAATTGACGTTTTTGCTTTTTTGTTCAAGAATGACCATTTTCTATCAAAAAATTGAAATTTTTAGTTTTTTTTCGGACCTAAAGGATGCGGGTTCTTACGGCTAGCTCACTTCAGTCACATAATTGGTAAATCTTGAAGGAGACCACCATGGCTAGCCATATGGTCGACAATTTCTGGGGCACTTATCCCCAACTACGTGTATGACATATGAACTATAGCCTGTTTTTCTTGAAATGCTTCTGAATAATGAAAGTGGAAAGCAAGTAGTATTTCAAATTTTCACGATTTTCCGATAAACAATATATGTTATAGGACTGGAAATTGTGAGCGTACTGACCTAACCTCCCACAATTTTTCGAGTGAAAAATTTTATTGTAAGAGCTCTGTGTAGACGATTTTGACAACAATATTGATTTGTGTCACTTTTTTATTTGGAAGCATTTTATAAAAAACAGACTATAGGCCAGCTGAAAAATTTCAAATCTTCAGGGATCTTTCTCAAATTTTACTCTAAATTCTGTAATAAAATCATTGATGAGTGTTTTGCACAATATTTGGACACATCCAATATTCGTAGACACATATAGTTTGTTTCTCCTCGAACTTCATAAAAGAGTGGGAAGCAATTAATTTATTATTATATCCACATTTTTCCGATTTTTACTGAGCCATAATATCACATCGAGCGCGAATTTTTAAACACTTTCAACTACTTAACCTTTAGCAATCTTTTGCCTAAAAAATCTTACTGTAAAAGCTTGTGTGAACGATTTTGACGATAGTACTGACTTTAATGATTTTTCAATTTGGAAGCATTTTTTAAGAAAGAGTATTGGAGTCTACCCTTCTCCTAAGGGCGGCACACTAAAAATTATTCATGTAGCAAAAAAACGGCTGAATCGAAATAAGGGCAGAAGAGCCTCGTTGGCTGAATCGGTACTCCATATAAAAGCTTTTCGACTGGATCAACACGTGGACTAAATCACTACAGATTCATTACTGGGATGACAAATTCGGGATGATGTACAGCCTGCTGGTCATTAGTCTGACATTAAGTTTTGAATTTCAGAAACAAACAAGAGAAACACATTTTTTATAATGAGTGGCGCTGTTGCCTGCAGTCATGGCTGGTGACATTTAACTTTGTCCTCACAATCTTGCACGTGTAGAAATTTCTCACTTTGTTGAAATGAGACTTGGGTTGAGATTGAGAAATGTAGTAAATAGATTAGAATCAAAATAGACCTTATCAGTCACTCGCTAACTCACCTAATCAGGCCGAAACCTTAGGTAGAATAAGTCTGCAACAGTTCTGTCAGCCTCAAGTTCAACAAAAGATCACCTGCTTTCATTCCGAGGAACTGCAGGAGATCAAATAACTCTCTGAGCTCAAGTAACTTCAGACCAATGGCAAACCTAGAGCTCAGGCCGAGAATTGAGTTGCAAATGTAGACTTGCACACTGGGTGGTTCTCCTGAGATCTGGGGTCTAACCTGCATTCCCTCCGCTGCAAGGTTGATAAATAATGTCCGAAGGGGGGGGCATTGTAATTGGGTGTTAACTCCACAATATACAATATAAAATAAATATAAATAAATGGCTGGTCTGGCCGCGGATTTTTACTTTTATAAAAATACACAAAGAATTACCAAAAACATAAACAACCGACACTTTTATGCATGGTGTCTATGAAAATCGGCGTCCACATAAATTGCGTCAACTTTGGCTATTTCTTTCCAACCTGGAGATAGACTATGCCCATCCCCGACATCTCTCGAGCCTCGAAACTGACCAATGGGAGGTTAAAAAGATCCATAATACACCATGATGACAATTTCGGAACTTTTCAGAACCTAATACAGTCAACGCAGTTTTCTGAACCTTTTTGGTCATTCTTGCCCCCTTGCTGAAAGCTTGCCGAATGACCACCCTCTTACGTCAAGTCTTTCTACAGGCATACCGGAATATCCACAAGGCTGTCCGGGCGCGCTACCTCTTGGTCTGGACGCCGACGGATCGATGACTCAGCATCGGCTTGACTTTACTGGCCTACCGCTGAATCCACTTTGACCTGCACCAGGGTCGAGGGTCTTCAGTTGCCTAACTTCCTGTGACCTTTTGTTTCAGACCATACGATTGATGCTGGAGACAGAACATATATCTGTCTATCTCATACCAGTTGCGTGTTTGGCCGTGAAGTCTTCGCCACCTTTCCAACCCTACCCCCATCAAAATTTTCTATAAAAATCTAAATAATTAACAAATTATGTACATTAGTAAACCAATTATCACAAAAAAATTTTAAATATCCAAGGCATCGTTTATTGAGCAAAAAAAAACAAAAGAAAAATAAGGCGAGATTTAAACCGAGATTAAGTGAAAAAATAAATTTTGCACATGCCCATTTTTGGCAATGCGAGGTACAAAAACAAATAAAAAATTTAAAGCATGCAACAATTAAGAAGAGATCTTTTTTTGTATTTTGTATTTTGTGATTTTTTTTGTATTTTTGTATTTTTTGTCCAAAATAAATGTGAAAAGAATATTTTTTGGCCAAAAACTGTGCAGCTATATTTACTGTTGTGGCCCACTGCCTCCTTGCCCCCCTCTGTGCGCTCCTCCACAACCTCCCTATGGCCTCCATACCCATTGGCCATGCTGGCCACCTCTACCTTGCACCTGGGGCACTGCACCTCTGCCACGCACTACTCCATGACCACCCCCATTGGAATTGTTATAACTGAAATTGGCTTCTGCTGCAGTTACCAATTTTTCGCACCTTTCCTTGCATACCCATAGCTAATTCTTGGCTTCCTTGGCCTTGACCTTGACCTTGAGGTCTGGGAACCTTCAAAGTTTTGCCAGTTTTATCATCTTGAGCTTTATTGAATTTAACAGAGCTTTGCAAGTCTGAACTGGCACTCCTTTTGGCTCCCATCACTCTGACCTGGTGATTGCTACTGAGCATTACAGATCAAAAGGCCGTTTTGAATTCCAAGGGGGTATCCTGGCTGTTATACACCCTCAACAGTCAGTTATTTGCCACCACCATCACCCTGGCATAAATGTTGCCAATATGCATCAGGGACAGCAGGGCGCATTCCAACATGAGGAATAACATCATCACCAGATACCTTACCACGGAAAACAGGTCAGGTGCTCTTTCTCCTTTGAGCCACCTGAGGACAAAGTCATAAATGACTCTCTCCCAGAGTTCCTCTGGTAAATTAGTTTGATCACAGAGAAATGCTTCCTGGATACTGAACTGTTGTTCATAGTCCTCGAAGATTTCCCTAATGGCACCATTTACTATAAGAAATACTCTTTCCGACTCAAATTGCTCGAAAGCATAATAGTTGGCTACTGCACTTGTAAAAAATGAAATAGGTCCAGATTCTCTGGTTTTTGGCTGATAGACATCCCAAAAGTCCAAGAGACTGTCCTTGAATTTTTCTTCAGTCATTTCTGACGTTTCAGTTGCCTGAGCAGCCTTTGCTTGCTTAATTTACTAGGAACAGCCCCTTGTACTTGACTAGCTGCCATTTCTGGTTTTTGGTCCTTGTTGGCTTCTGCCTGACCTTTCGGTATCAGTTTCCCAATCGCAAGGCCTATTGCACTTGAAGTTTCACTAGTTTGTGATGTACTATCTAAAGTTTCAGTTGCCAACAAAGACAAAACTACTGATGGTATTCCAGTTGTAGTGGAAGTAATTAGGGATGTGGGGGTAGTAGTGGAGGTAATCATGGAATTTGAGGTTGATATGATGGACAAAGTGGTGGTCTTGCTGTCTTCCTCTTTCTGTTCCACTTTTGCACCCTTACTACCATTTCCTTCTTTCCTTCTCCTTCACTCTCATTTTCCTCTTCCTTTCAGCCACAAATAAAATTCTTTCATCATTCCATCCTTTTTCTCTCATACTTTGGACGGATTCGGCTGAACATAAACCTGGAATTGCCCTATCAGCGGAAACAGATGTCACCTCCTTACTATCCGCCATCTCCGAACTGGGCATTTCTGCTACACTTTCATCAATAACAAGCATGTCTGGGATGGACATAGTCCATCTCCAGGTTGCAAAGAGATAGCCAAAGTAGTCAAAAACTGATTGGTTTTTATAGAGAATTGGTAGGCTATAAAATGAGCAAAGACAACCTAGGTGGCCTCAAGAAATCAGGGTTGCCCAGAACACCACCGGGAAGAAAATTCCATGATTTGGAAAAGCCCATTGTCTTGACTTCAGCTGAAAGTTCGGCTGAAGAAGATAATGGCTCAGATCACAGGCCCTTTTCGGTGGAAAATGAGGGGGATATACCTACGGCCTCAGCAGCTGTTGAAAGGGAGGATAATGATGTGATATAATTATTGAATCAAGAACATGTATTTAAAATACCGTCATCAACAAACCTCCCGAGGAGAGGCGACTTATTACAGCTACCAATTAGTGGACCCGCATCTCCAGTGCCGAAGATGAACATTCCCATAATGGATCAACATTAGCACCAGCGGATGAACAAACCAGCTCAATTATTCGATACATATCATCAATTGTATTGGGATAACGAGCAGGAAGAGCACTGGGAAAATCCTCCCAAGAGCTCATTGAAGGAAAAATTGGACCAAATCATGAACAGCTCAGAAGTTTATGATAGTATATTTGCCAACATTGCTAATAATGGTTCACAGAAAGCCAGTAAGGCAAATGAACCAAGGCAAAGCAATGCTGGCTGTATGGAACAAGGTGGTGCATTAAAGTTTGAGCAAATCCAGGAGGAGTTGGTGTGGCAAAATGATGGTATCACTCTTGAGAATGACTGTAGACGAAAAGACCAAGAGTCAAGTCTAGGTCCTAAAGAGCAGTATATGCCTCATTTGCCCGCCACCTCAAGAGTGAGCAGTTGTGGTTTTGACGAAGGCATAAAAAACCCGAGTCTGATAAATCCAACTGTGTCACAACAAAGCAGTTGTATTAGAAATGAAAACCCAAATGTCAGGCAGCAGGTTATGCCAACAATGATTCCGATTGATCAGGCTTTATGGGTCAATCCCGCTTAAGTAGGCCCAACTGTCTATCACATTGAAAGGGCTATCCAACGGAAATTACTGCAATCAGATATGCCAAGTAGACAGGTTCTTGCTTTCGTAGTGGAGCTAGAAGGTGAGTTTCAAAAGAATACTCCTGATGAGGTGAAACTGGGAGCATTAACCCAGTTGCCAAGGGATTTGCTGAAAGAATTGGCCCAAGAGTGCATGACATATGGGGAAGCCCGAGACAAAATTTCGAATTATTGTGCTCCAGATTGTAACCTGGATATGCTCAAACGAGATTTGTTATATATCAAACAGGAACCAGATGAGGCAGCAACCAAATTCTTAAAGAGGGTCAGAGCACATGTGAACCTCATTTATCAGAGTGAAAGTAAAGAGTTTAAAAATAAAGTGATCATTGAAACCTTTTTCTACAGAAGTTCTTTAACTTATCAATTAGAACTGCAGAAAGATGTAGCAAAATTCAAAAATTGGTATAATCTTTCGCAAGCAGTCTATGAGATAGAGCTAAAGTACAGAAATGCAATTAGAACATTTGGGCCAAGAGAGCAGACCATGGTGATAAATACGGCACAAACGGAAATTGCTGAGGAGCAGCAAGCCGATGTGAATGTAATCCAAAGGCCTTATAAAAGTGCCCAAAAACGCGAAAAAGGAGACCAAACACAGAAAGGCAAACTCTGATGCAATCTTTGCAAAATCAATTAACAGATATAGTGGATGAGGAAGTACTTGAATTACCTCCACAGCAGGCCATAATGCCTCCGCAACAGCGTGTTGAGGAGCAAAAAAAACACTCCCTCATGGTGGCTTTATCTAAGGAATTTATTAAAATGGCGCAATGTAATGAAGAAATTAGGAATTCTGCCAAAGCCCAAGAGGAAGCCATAACTGCTTTAACTAAGGAAGTTGGTAAAGTGAAAATGAAAACTCAACAAGAGGTTCAGCAGTGAAAATGGTGTACTTACCACGAAAATAACACCCATAACACGATTGACTGTAGGACCATGAATTTTTATTAGGGCATACAAAATCGTCGAAGGGGTGGAAATATTGGAAGAGGTTTTGGAAGAGGTAATCCTGGAGGAAGTTTTGGAAATTTCTGAGGTGAAGGAAATTTCAGAGGTAATTTCAGAGAAAATTATGAAGGAAATAGAGGAGGTTTTGGTAATGAAGGCGAAAGGGGAGCTTATCAAGTTTTGTTTCCTGAAGATGAGGCAGAAAGTTCACAAGAATATGCTGAATTGCAGGAACACGTAAAGGTGAAGAAGCTCAGGGAGCAAATGAGGTTGTTACAGGCTACCACCCAGCTGATGTTACCAGGACTGAATCTAATGGACCAACAACCAGTAGTCGTGAATCAAAGCAATTCCAATAGTTGGGAGGCATAATCAGATGATAGCAGAGTCAATGGAGGAAAAACCTATTGAAGAAGATCAAGTTTCGGCAATCAAGCAGCTGGAAGATCTAGTCCCTGTGGTGTAATGTAATAGAATTTACATCCCACATGGAACAGACCAACTAGTGAAAGCTAAATTGTGGAACAAATCCTCGGCAAATAGGATAAATGGAATCATGATGGAAGGAGACAATTCAGAAACGAGATTCAGGGTAGATGATACTATAGTTGATGGTTCAAGGGAAGACTTTGTATTGATGATCTCCAACATTACAGGTTCCAGTTGCCTGATTGAACCTAATCAAGTTTTTGGCTACTGTAACTCTTCAAGTGTATAAATTTTACAGGCTGGAAATTGTGGAGAAAATAGTTTAGAGGGTATTTTAGATGCCAAGGAATCAGCATTGTATAAAATGACCTCTAAAGCTACTTTGTCAGAGGGACAGAAAGAGATGGGGATATGGCAACTTGTGAAATACTGGGATGTATTTAGCCTACCTCATGATCTTCTGACTACTCCTCATCTAACTTGTAAAATTGATACAGGTGAGGCTAGTCCTATGGTGAAGCATTACTACAGAGCTGCCATTGAAGGACGACCATATATCAGACAACATGTGCAGGACATGCTGGATAAGGGAGTCATAGAGCCATGCAGATCGCCTTGGGCGGTGCTGTTATTCCTAGTAGGGAAGAAAGATGGGTCGATCAGGTCGGTTGTGGATTTTAGAGGCTTGAAAGAGGTCACGAAGGATGATTGATATCCAATACCCAGAATGAATGATTATCTGGATGCAGTTGGACTGCCTGCTGAAGATGATTCGCAAGATGAGAGGCTTAATGAGGACATGACTGAACTGTCAGAACAAGGGCAGCAGCCAGAGCAATCGGTTCCCGCAATGGAACTGATGCAAGCTCAAAATGCTCAGATGCAGTCCGAACTTGCAAACCAGCGTCGATTGGAGGAGATTTGAGAATGGAGGAAGAGGCGAAGCAGAGGATCCGACTCCAATGGGGACAAATGTAAAGGCGAACAAGCGAACAACACCACTAGTCAACATTTGGTCTATCTGCCCTGAGGCTTGCAACTGACTAACTACCTTGTAAAGAAGAAATTAGTTTTAGAATATTTTGCATAATTTTTATAGAAAGGTTACTGTAGTTGGCGTTATTAATTGTTTTTATGTTTTTATTCTTTTTCTATGTAATTAGTAATCCTGTCACTGGTTCCTAGCACCACCCAACCCAAAAATTCCAACATTGACCAAATTTCGTAAAAACATTAATCCTAAATCTACGAAATCTATACCAGAGCATATGTGGTTGATTCATTAGCCTTTGGCTAATGCAGTTTGGCCCCAATGTGCCTGTTAACTATTTATCTTAGCAAAGGCTACCTAGTCAAACTATCTGACGAAAATATCCGATCTAATGTCCTATTCTTCCTTAACTTTAATGAAACCTAGGTTAATTTTACCTACCTCCTCCACATCACCTAACGATACCAGTTTTAATATAAATATCCAAATTCTTCTAGAGTACTTTCTTCTTTTACTTTTATCCTTTTTCGTTTTTACCCTAAAATATTAAGAATTTCGGCGTTTGCCATGTTGTTACTTTTTCATCATATTATTCTATATTTTTAAACAACTGATAACTTGGAGATTTTCGTGTTACTGATTTTATCGATATCGTAGTTACAATTTTTTTTTACAATTTGCTGTGCATGTTGTTGTCATTTATTTTTCAAATTTTCCTGTATTTTTGTGTCATTATCAGATAAGGCGTAAATTATCTAGTGACCAAAGTACAATTTTCTTAGTGCACAACTTTCAGTTCTACAGCACGGTTCTGTATCAACCAGCATAGGACTTTTACAGTTAATTTTCATCTATTTTCGATAGCTATCAGATTCTTACTATATTTCTACAGCACGATTATTCAGAGATAATCAGCATAGAAATTTATCATTATTTCTGCAGCACTGTTATCAGTTTAAGCTAGTGATAACAAGCATAGGAATTTATTTTCTTCATAATCCTGCAGCACAGTTACTTTCACACATTGTGGGTAACAAGCACAGTTAAGTTTTGAAATACTATTTTTCTACAGCACGGCTAGCTTTTCCTTTGTAAATTTTGGTTGGCCAGCATAGAAATCTCATTTTTCACAGACAAGTGAAAACTTAATTTTTGTAGTTTCTTATAAATTTTCTTATTATTTTTTTTTACAAAATTTTACAGTGGACAAAACAAGATCCAGCTCTAAACGTTTTAAAAATCAACCATTATCAAATCCAAACTTATCTTTAAGTGATCAGTATAGTACAATTATTGAAAGTGCAAAACAGTCAGTTTTGTGTGACAACAACAATCAAATTAGTGAAATGACTCATTTTGATCCAAATACACTTGAACTGACTATTAATCATAGCCTAAAAAATATTCTCGCACCTATTGATCAGAGAATGAATGATCTTTATGCTAGATTAGATGATGCAAGCTTAGCTGACACGAACAGAAAAATTTCCAATCTTACTCAAATACTCGAAACAGTGAACCTAGTTGACACTACTGAAGAAATAAGAAGAGCAATGCGATTCAACCCTATCTTGCCCATGAGACCACCTTCAATGTTTTCCGCATCTTTGGGTGAAAATTTGTCAGAATGGTTTGAGAAATTGGAGCAGTATATGCGTTTACAAGGTATTTCTGACACGGATTATGTGTACAAAAAGGCTTACCTTGAAGCTAATCTAGCAGGAGCAGCACAAGCTTCCTTCAGGGAATTAAAACGTTGCAACGATCCTCCAAATACTTATGATCAATTCAAGCAGGAACTCATTAGAATTTATCCAGATGGTAGAGATTCTGATGTTCATCAGCAAATTATTTATGATCGTAAGCAGCGTTTTAATGAAACTGTACTAGAATATCTTGATGCACTCTGCAAATTAGCATGTGCAGCATATCCTAATCTTGACGAAAATGCAAAACAGACTATCATAAAACCTATTTTCTTACGTGGCCTAAAAAACCAAATACGTGAGGTCATCAAATTTAGAGAATTTTCCAATCTGTCTGATGCATGCAAAGCAGCCTGTTACACAGAGTCACAGCTCATGAGAGAAGATATCTATAATGGCCAATCGTCTGCTAATAATACAATCTGTTCTTTAGCTTTACAAGATCAGCAAGTGAAAAAGCTTGAAAATGCAATTCACGAATTGCAAAATCAAATCAAATCAACTGCCGTTAAATCACGACGGTATTGTAAGTTGTGTAAAATGAATACACACACTACCGAGAATTGCCAAAACCGCCAACCAGAGCAACAATTTCAAAATCGGAAATGTGCAATATGCAACAGAATCGGACACTTGGCACACCAATGCCGATCACCTTGTAGAAATTGTGGTAGGACAGGCCACAAAACGTCAGCCTGCATCATGTCCAAACAGAAAGGTAATCAACATATGAATAGGAATGAAGACAATTTTCAAAGAAACTTCCCACAGCAAAATAATTTTTCAACTAATCATCAAAATTATGGTAATCCAAGAAGACCTTTTCATCAAAACACAATCAATTCCATTGATCTAGAAGATGAAAATTTAGCAATTTTTTATCCAGAGACTACATCATCCTTGTTATCTGATGGATATGTTAACTGTAATTTAGCACCATTTTGTACGTGCAAGTACTGTCCACAGCATGGTGATGACAAAGCCAATGATCAAAATCCCTCAACGTCTATACCATCAAAGCAACCTAAGCCAGCAGCTGAAACCCACTTGGAACCAGCCATGGAAGTGGACGATCGTCCTAAAATGCCATTTGTTGACGAGCATCAAATTGCAGTTGACAAATTGACATTTCCTCTCAATACAATTGAGATGGAATGTGATCATGAAGAAGATCCCATTGTCAAGGAGAAGCTTACCAAACATGCATCAAATATTGAACTCCAATTATCACAAATTATCACACGTAAGCTAAATGCAATCTTTTTCTTCCTCATTTCCTTTCTACCTATTCTTTTACTTTTCAAGGCTAAAAAAGCCGTCCGATCAACTTTGGCTCACAAGCAGTCGAAGATTTGCACTGCCAAAAATTTTCAAATAGATTTTAGAAGTATTAAATTTGTGTCCATTTTTTACTTTATTATATTAATTTTAGTATCGCCTATCAATGTTTTTAGTAAAGAATATCAAATTTGTGGTGCATCGAAATCTGGACATGCTCTTGAAATTCCAAAAAATATAACTTGCAGACCACCATCTAAAATGTCAAAACCATACTCCCTAAATGTGTCCGTTTTTGTTCCAAGGAGTGAACCAATCCTTACCAAAGCTTTCAAATGTTTTGTAAAATATCGTCTCATGTGCACAAATATGGGTTTCTTTGGGTCCAAAGGGATTGTTACTGATAAAATTTCCACAACAAATGTCAGTCCTTTACAGTGTACCAAAGTAGTTCAAAGTAAAACCTATCACAATCAACCATTAGTAAAAATGCATGAAGGTCTTTGGTCCACCAATCGATCCTTGATGCTAAATTTTTCTTGGTGCTGTAAAGATTTTTGTCAAACATCCGAAAATTTTTTCATAGAGGAAGGACACATCGCCACTTGGGATGGAAAACTTTTGACCTCTGACCTAGGAGATCTAGGTGGTTGCATACCTACGGCAGGAAAATGTACCAATCATGAAAGCACAATCATCTGGAATCAAACAACCTTCTCACATATTTGTCCAATAATTTCAAAAGGTACTTATATGGCTAAAATTAGTGGTATGTACATCATAATTGACGAACTTCAATGAGCCTTTAAAATTAAATCAGCTTACAAAAATTGTCCGGAACTTTCTAATGCCTTATCTACCTATCAAGGAATTGTACTTATAATCAAAAATGGATATAACATGGACGAACACAATATCAAAAAACCTAGCAATCTCTCATCAGATCCAGTAAATGCAAAGCTGAATTATCTTGAGCACAAAATATTTGAAAACGAAAAGAAAATTTCCGATACGTTTGGCTAAAAATGTGCCAGTATGCTCAAAAATATTTAGATATTATTTGGCAAATGCTTTTGTTTGACCCTACTCTTGGAATCCATGCTTTGCTTCAACGGCAAGATATAACAGCTGACTTTACTGGCGAAATTTTAACAGTATGGTCCTGCAAAAAAGTAAAAGTTCATAAAACGTATGATGACCATAAAATAGGTTCCACATGTTATAAGTATATACCCGTTCTTGTTGAAAATTATACGATGTTTGTGACCCCAGGTGATCAAGACCTAACAGAATTTAGTCCGACAGTTGACTGTGCCCATCAACCCATTTCTATTTAAAAAAAAACTCAAGATGGACAACTAAGACTGGACCTATTCACGTTAGCCATGTGCCTATGGAACTACTGTGGAGAGGTCATCATAAGATGTTTCAGTTCGATACCCCATCTATTTTCCATGACAAATTGGCTTTAGCGCCAACGAATTTTGCATTTTTACGCCAATATCTATCCAAAACGCAAAAGTTAGAAGCTATTTTGTACCATGATGTTAACTATACCTCAGCTCTTTCCTTACAACCAGATGCAATATATAGTACTCTTTTAGGCGCGGGAACAGGTGTCAAGACCGCCATGCAGGGAGTAGGCCAATCTTTTGAGCACGTTCTTAGAACGGAAGGTGATATATTGTCAAACATTTTTCATAACCTTATCAATGGACCCCTTCAGCTTATTTTGAATAGCATGGTCATCATCCTTATTCTTTTAGCTATATGCTACCTAGCATACGTTTTTCTCATTTGGTATATAGCTAAATGAAAATCTAGACTCCGAAACAGTTGTTCTGCACAGCAAAATATTTCTTTTGGTCGAGCTCTGTTAGAAATGTCTAAGATAAAAACAAATGAAAAAATAAAATAAAACAGCCCAAGTCATCCCGATTTAATATTCATTTTAACAAAACCAAAGATAATGTTGACATAGAAGAAGCCATAAATTTTTTCACAGATCATCAAAAGAGAACCCCATACTTGAATGTAACAGTCAATGATCAGCTTACAGTAAAGGCATTGATTGATACGGGAGCTGTCTATTCTATCATAGACAATAATATTGTAAAACAATTGTCAAACTTACGAATTCTAGCTACAAGGGCTCGGCCAATAGCAGCTAATAAAAGCCCAATCACGCTTCGGGGGGCAGTTTTCCTAACCGTCTCATTATACGATATCTCTGAAACGCTCTTAGTTCAAATACAAGAAAGTTGTACGGCAGAAATGATCCTGGGCACAAATTTTCTCAATCGATTTAAAAACATTGAATTCAACTGGGAAAATTCTTTTATCCGTTTCAAAAATTGCCAAATTCCTTGTGATGGCACGCATTTTAATTCCCCATCGAACAGAAGTGCCATGCTTATGGAAGAAACCGTGTGTCTAGATCCTAGATCAGTAAATGTTATATCTGCTACTGTACCGATGCAATATGCAAAAATTTCCCAGGACATTATTTTTGAACCAAAAGTAATGAGCAAAAAATTGCAAAACATTTATTTCGCCTCATCTATTAGCAAAATCACTAATGGTCGTATACCGATCCAAGTTATTAACTTAAATCCGTTTGCTGCTAAACTGTACTCGGGCATGAAAATTGGTGACATCAAATGCTTTCTTACTCAACCATACCAAAATGGTATGATAAACTTGATTGGAAATCAATCAGTGCAACCTAAATCATCACTCATCACTCTTGAATGGATAAGTAAAAATTGTAACGTTTCATCAAATTTAAATGAATCAGACAGGCAGAAACTATTTAGCCTGTTATTGCAATATCCTAATATATGTGCTCTAGGTGAAAAAGACACAGGAAAAACTGATTTAGTTCAGCATCAAATAAATACAGGGGATCATAAACCTATCCATAAATTTCCCTTCCGAACATCCCCGAAAGAAAAAAAAATTATCACAAATGAAGTAAGGGCCTTAGAAGCTAAACAAATCATCCAAAAAAGTACTTCACCATGGTCAACAAATTCAGTCTTAGTAACTAAAAAAGACGGTGGCCATCGGTTGTGTATCGATTTTTGCAGTTTGAACAAAGTAACGAAAAAAGATGTCTATCCGTTACCAAGAATCGACGATATACTTGATACATTGAATGGCATGTGTTATTTCTCAACCCTAGATCAGGCCAATGCCTATTGGTCTATTCCAATTTCAGCCAATGATCGTGAAAAAACAGCCTTTATAACCCCAACCGGCCTCTATGAATTTAATTATCTCCCTTTCGGGTTGTGCAACGCACCTGCAACTTTTCAACGATTGATGGACTTACTGTTATCTGGCCTACAATGGTCATCATGCCTAGTCTATCTAGACGATGTCCTCATCTTTGCCAAAACCCATGACCAAATGCTGTCTAGATTAAAAGCAGTTTTAGATTGCTTGCAAAAAGGAGGCATGAAATTGCATCTTAATAAATGCAAATTCAGTTTTCAAGAAGTGAAATATCTTGGATATAAAATATCAGCCAAAGCTATCAGCCCGGACAACACTAAAATACAAGCTGTAAAAATGATCTTAGCTCCAAAATCAGTGAAAGAAGTAAAATCCTTTTTGGGCTTAATTTCATACTATAGAAAATTTATTCCAAGCTGTGCCCAACTGTGTCAACCTTTGACTGCATTACTAAAAAAGAATGTCAAATTTGTCTGGGGGGAAAGACAAAATACAACTTTTGATCATCTAAAAAATAAACTTATGAACCCCCCTATTTTGATACATCCGGACTTTTCCAAACTGTTCATCTTGCAGACAGATGCTTCTATGGATAGTATAGGTGCAGTTCTTACACAAATTGATTGTGATGGTAAAGAGCACCCTGTCGCCTTTGCAAGTAGAACGTTAAAATCAGCAGAAAAAAATTATCCCATTACGGAACTCGAAACTTTAGCAGTAGTAGAGTTCGTAAAATATTTCCGACCTTATCATTATCAACAGGAAGTCATGATCCAAACTGATCACACAGCCGTAAAAGCTGTATTGGAAAAATCGAACCCTAATGGACGCATAGTTCCCTGGGGACTTGCATTAGCTGGCATGAAACTAAACATTCAACCAAGAAAAGGTCACACGAATGCCAATGCTGACACTTTATCAAGATTACCCGATTTTACTGCTAAGCAGTGTTTGATATAGAAACTGACACCATAGCACATCCACAAGAATCAAAACTTGAATCCAATGCCAACTCTATTTCTGATGAAGAAATCAATTTACAGAAGTTGCAAAAAGACGATCAGTTTTTGATTCCAATAATCACGTCACTTAGTGACCAAGAAAAATGTGAAGGTTTTCCTAACTATATGCTTAAGAATGGTATCCTATACAAAAATAAAAATGATATTGGGAAAATAGTGGTTCCTCAATCATTGATAAACTTGGTCATACAAACTCATCATGACGATGAATTAGCGGGACATTTTGGCTCAAGAAAGACAATACAATTAGTTGAAAAAAGATATTTTTGGCAAACCCTAACAAAAAACGTAACGAATTACTGTAAAACCTGTACAGTTTGTCAGAAGAATAAACCGATGCGTCGAAAAATCAAAGCTTCTCTAAAACCAATTCCAATCGATGGGCCTTTTGAAAGAGTTGCTGTCGATTGTATGGGTCCCCTGCCCTTAACTGAAAAAGGAAATCGATTTATAGTTGTATTTATCGATTATTTCACAAAATATATTGAGGCATTTGCCACACCTGACATTAGAGCTAATACCATAGCACAACTTTTTGTTAATCACATAGTTTGTCGGCATGGAGCTCCAAGCATTTTGCAATCCAATCAAGGGACAGATTTTACCTCAAAGCTCATGACAGAAACCACTAGTCTTTTTAATACGCAAAAAATCCACACGTCAGCATACCATCCAATAGCGAATGGTGAAGTTGAACGCGCTAATCAAACCTTGATCACCCGGATCGGTATGTACATTCAGAATGGCAATCATGCTAATTGGGATCATCATTTATCCTACGCAGTTTTTGCAGCAAATATACATTCTAATGCAAGCACAAATCATTCACCTTTTCAGTTAGTCTATGGACGTATACCAAAACTTCCAATTGATGCTGCCTTACATTTTAATCCCTCAGTTTACTTCGTTGATCTTGATGACAATCAAGTGGAAGTTAAAAAACATTTCACACAAGCACTCACTATAATTCAAGATGAAATCCAGAAAGCACTACAGAAATATAAACAAGCATATGATAAAAATGAGAACAATGTGATTTATAACATTGGTCACTATGTTTGGAAAGAGTCACAGATGATCCGGAAAAATCAAGCTAAAAAGTTGCAACCTATTTTCCAAGGTCCTTACAAAATCCTTGATATAAAATATCCTAATCTTTTTTTGAAAAATCCAAACAATTCAACTGGTGTTGAAACTATTCACGTCAATCACTCTCGACCTTTTGTTGGACGCCATAACGAAAATCAACATGATTTTGATCAAGTGATAGCTCAACCAGATACGGAAGACAAAGAAACTCGATTACAGTTGAAGTCCAACTTTGTTCAAAACCAACATGGATACAACTTGAGAAAACGGAATTGACGAACGAGGACGTTCACTAATTTACCGGAGGAATGTAAAGAAGAATTTAGTTTTAGAATATTTTGCATAATTTTTATAGAAAGGTTACTGTAGTTGGCGTTAATTAATCGTTTTTATATTTTTATTCTTTTTCTATGTAATTAGTAATCCTGTCACTGGTTCCTAGCGCCACCCGACCCAAAAATTCCAACATTGACCAAATTTCGTAAAAACATTAATCCTAAATCTACGAAATCTATACCAGAGCATATGTGGTTGATTCATTAGCCTTTGGCTAATGCGGTTTGGCCCCAATGTGCCTGTTAACTATTTATCTTAGCAAAAGCTACCTAGTCAAACTATCTTACGAAAATATCCGATCTAATGTCCTATTCTTCCTTAACTTTAATGAAACCTAGGTTAATTTTACCTACCTCCTCCATATCACCTAACAATACCAGTTTTAATATAAATATCTAAATTCTTCTAGAGTACTTACTTCTTTTACTTTTATCCTTTTTCGTTTTTACCCTAAAATATTAAGAATTTCGGCGTTTGCCATGTTGTTACTTTTTCATCATATTATTCTATATTTTTAAACAACTGATAACTTGGAGATTTTCGTGTTACTGATTTTATTGATATCGTAGTTACAATTCATTTGTCGTCGTGTTGTTGTTCGTATTCCCATAATGGCGCCATGCTTGTTTTTTGCCAGAAAAGGTATTCATTAGATTTTTGTGTGTTTCAAATAAAATTACAAAAAGAAATCTACATTTTGTCATTTGCCCCTGACAACCTTCTACAGAGTCAATAGAGTATGTAAACTCTGATTTACAACTACTGGTGGTTGGTCCATTAGATTCAGTCCTGGTAACATCAGCTGGGTGGTAGCCCGTAACAACCTCATTTGCTCCCTGAGCTTCTTCAACTTTACGTGTTCCTGCAATTCAGCATATTCTTGTGAACTTTCTGCCTCATCTTCAGGAAACAAAACTTGATAAGCTCCCCTTTCGCCTTCGTTACCAAAACCTCCTCTATTTCCTTCATAATTTTCTCTGAAATTACCTCTGAAATTTCCTTCACCTCAGAAATTTCCAAAACTTCCTCCAGGATTACCTCTTCCAAAACCTCTTCCAATATTTCCACCCCTTCGACGATTTTGTATGCCCTAATAAAAATTCATGGTCCTACAGTCAATCGTGTTATGGGTGTTATTTTCGTGGTAAGTACACCATTTTCACTGCTGAACCTCTTGTTGAGTTTTCATTTTCACTTTACCAACTTCCTTAGTTAAAGCAGTTATGGCTTCCTCTTGGGCTTTGGCAGAATTCCTAATTTCTTCATTACATTGCGCCATTTTAATAAATTCCTTAGATAAAGCCACCATGAGGGAGTGTTTTTTTTGCTCCTCAACACGCTGTTGCGGAGGCATTATGGCCTGCTGTGGAGGTAATTCAAGTACTTCCTCATCCACTATATCTGTTAATTGATTTTGCAAAGATTGCATCAGAGTTTGCCTTTCTGTGTTTGGTCTCCTTTTTCGCATTTTTGGGCACTTTTATAAGGCCTTTGGATTACATTCACATCGGCTTGCTGCTCCTCAGCAATTTCCGTTTGTGCCGTATTTATCACCATGGTCTGCTCTCTTGGCCCAAATGTTCTAATTGCATTTCTGTACTTTAGCTCTATCTCATAGACTGCTTGCGAAAGATTATACCAATTTTTGAATTTTGCTACATCTTTCTGCAGTTCTAATTGATAAGTTAAAGAACTTCTGTAGAAAAAGGTTTCAATGATCACTTTATTTTTAAACTCTTTACTTTCACTCTGATAAATGAGGTTCACATGTGCTCTGACCCTCTTTAAGAATTTGGTTGCTGCCTCATCTGGTTCCTGTTTGATATATAACAAATCTCGTTTGAGCATATCCAGGTTACAATCTGGAGCACAATAATTCGAAATTTTGTCTCGGGCTTCCCCATATGTCATGCACTCTTGGGCCAATTCTTTCAGCAAATCCCTTGGCAACTGGGTTAATGCTCCCAGTTTCACCTCATCAGGAGTATTCTTTTGAAACTCACCTTCTAGCTCCACTACGAAAGCAAGAACCTGTCTACTTGGCATATCTGATTGCAGTAATTTCCGTTGGATAGCCCTTTCAATGTGATAGACAGTTGGGCCTACTTAAGCGGGATTGACCCATAAAGCCTGATCAATCGGAATCATTGTTGGCATAACCTGCTGCCTGACATTTGGGTTTTCATTTCTAATACAACTGCTTTGTTGTGACACAGTTGGATTTATCAGACTCGGGTTTTTTATGCCTTCGTCAAAACCACAACTGCTCACTCTTGAGGTGGCGGGCAAATGAGGCATATACTGCTCTTTACGACCTAGACTTGACTCTTGGTCTTTTCGTCTACAGTCATTCTCAAGAGTGATACCATCATTTTGCCACACCAACTCCTCCTGGATTTGCTCAAACTTTAATGCACCACCTTGTTCCACACAGCCAGCATTGCTTTGCCTTGGTTCATTTGCCTTACTGGCTTTCTGTGAACCATTATTAGCAATGTTGGCAAATATACTATCATAAACTTCTGAACTGTTCATGATTTGGTCCAATTTTTCCTTCAATGAGCTCTTGGGAGGATTTTCCCAGTGCTCTTCCTGCTCGTTATCCCAATACAATTGATGATATGTATCGAATAATTGAGCTGGTTTGTTCATCCGCTGGTGCTAATGTTGATCCATTATGGGAATGTTCATCTTCGGCACTGGAGGTGCGGGTCCACTAATTGGTAGCTGTAATAAGTCGCCTCTCCTCGGGAGGTTTGTTGATGACGGTATTTTAAATACATGTTCTTGATTCAATAATTATATCACATCATTATCCTCCCTTTCAACAGCTGCTGAGGCCGTAGGTATATCCCCCTCATTTTCCACCGAAAAGGGCCTGTGATCTGAGCCATTATCTTCTTCAGCCGAACTTTCAGCTGAAGTCAAGACAATGGGCTTTTCCAAATCATGGAATTTTCTTCCCGGTGGTGTTCTGGGCAACCCTGATTTCTTGAGGCCACCTAGGTTGTCTTTGCTCATTTTATTTATTTATATGACAGTGTCACGTGCCGACGGATCTCGTCGAACGTCACCTGATTCACATCACAATTTTCCATTACGTTTTTCGTTATGTTTTGTGTTACAGTAATTTACATCAATTTTGCGTTTCGTTTTTATACTTTTTACATGCCATTTATGTGTGTACTTTTATGTTTATTTCTGTTGCTTTTGCGCACATTTATTTCCGTTTCGATTTATTATTTTCAATCGCACACGTAGACTACGGTATGTACCCGCTAGTCAAGAATTTCCGTTAGAGATAAGCTCTCCGAGCTCATCGCTGTAATTAGAGCACAACGTGCACTTCTTATCAGTAAAAACTAGCGACGTTTCACAACGTGAAAGGACTAGTTGAAATTCTTCACTAGTGACGTTCCTATGTTAAGCATGGAGAGTGAAAACTCGCCCCAATGCTTAACGTTGTGAACTGAAAATGTCTATGTGATCATAGGCATCTTCTGCAACGATTTCCGCTGCAGAAGTTAGCTTGGGGGAGTGTCAACTCCGCCCAAGGCATACTGTAGTCTATGGAGCCCTTTAAAAGGGCATGTTTTGTCTTTTTGTCACTCATTATTGGGCCTAACTGGTTTTCCGTCGTTTTAGCTTCACGTCGCGTCCGCCGTCGATATTTTTATATATTTTATTGTTGTCAACTGCGCCTTGCCGTACGTGGAATAAATTACCATATTTTCGTCCCCGACCTACACATACACACATCGCCTACAGTAACCCGACCGTAGGAACCCGTCACCGTCGCCGTTAGTGTAGAGACCCGTCGCCCCTCGCCGAGGAAACGTTAGTGATCGCCGCCTGCCGTTTAGCAGCCGCTGAATTCCCACGCCGAATCGCTCGGAGTTCGTTCCCACATCGCCGTCCGTAGGACCCCGCGTTTGACCCCGAACCCGTCGCCCAGCGCCGAGTAATTTGAGAAGAAGTGTCGTGAGTCTTCTCAGGGGTTATTGTTATTGAGGGTATATTTGTGGGAGTCTCCCCTAAGTTAGTTTTCCTTCGGAAGGACCCTCAGTTAAGAAAGCCCTCAGACCCTTAAGGTCAGGGGCCAATAAAGGGGATTTAGGTTAACAATCGGGTCCCCTACAGTAAGCCATTCTCCGAATGGCACCGTCCCCCATTCCGTAGAATGAGGATTAGGGATTGACACCCCCGACCTGGCTGCGTTGTCCATTACTCTACAGCATTAACCCCAGGACAAGGCCGAGGTACACCATAGGTTTACCTGTGGTAGTACCAGCTGGGTTGGGTTCCCGAAACAGAGACCTACACTGGAGCTACCCCACGGGGTCACAGCATGTCACCTACCGTGTCATGGCCATATTACCTATGGGATATGGTACGGGTTTGCCCGTCAATGTGACTGATCACCAAATTCAGTTAATGTGACATGGCTCCACCTCTGTTTAATGTGACAACTGGTCTGGCCGCCGATTTTTACTGTTATAAAAATACACAAAGAATGACCAAAAAGATAAACAAGCGGCACTTTTATGCACGGTGTCTATGCAAAACCTGGAGAAAATTTATGTCCATCCCCCACAATTTTGTGTTCAATATCTTGCCTTTTCCTTTTTTTTGTGATAAAAGTAAATAAAACGTTCCATGTATTTTTCTCCAAATAAAATTAATGGTGCAACAGAACATTTCTTGTGTGTGATTTCAAGTCGTTCGTTTTTTCCCCCAAAAATAAAGGGTCTCTTCTGTTTCCCGCCACTGAAGCAGTTACTCCTTTTCCGTGCATTACGCCTGTGCGTTTATTTCATTTCTACAATTTGAATAAGGGTTGTTGCGGTTACATCGCACTTTGACATCAGCTACATTTATTGCAGTGGTCGATATCAGACCTTTAAGAGTGGCAGCTCGTTCATTCGTCCTTGACAGGTGTATTTACTCCAAGCCGGCCAACCCCGTATGGCCCAACGTTGGTATGTACAAATCTCGTCAGGCTTACATGTGTGAAATTTTAAAAGTCAAAGTATGAATGTCATACATTTCCCATCTATTTATCTGCTTTCCAAAAAGTTTAGGATTGTTTGAGGAGGAACTGCTACTGGAGTCGACACCAGACATTCACGAAAAGAATTTTCCAGGGAGGAGGGTCATTGGACTTTTCATCCACGGAGATAGGGTGTGGGCGAGCAAAAAAAGAAAAAAAAATCTGCAAGCTTGTTTTTCATAAAAAATATGCACAAAAATCATCAAAATGGCTGTCTTGAAAAGTTCAGGGGGTGCCAGACGATTTTAGGAGGGGGTAGCCAGGATCTCAGGCAAGGTGTTCATCCCCCTATATAAGCATTCACAATAACGCTACGAATCACCAAATGATCGAGCGCGCGAAGTCGCCTTGAATGCAGAGAAAATTACTGGAAATGAATTAGCTTAATATCATTTCACCCATTCAACTCTCCACTATTATAGTTTAAAATCTGTAGGAAAACATTTGTGCAGAAGCCCTCGGCCGCAGCCGATACTTGACGCACAAATTTCACAGAAAACAATCTCAATTATGTCTCGGACCAATGTTTCTACTACTTTTAGTCGTTTGTGCTTTATTTTGCAGTTTTCTTGATAAATTCATGTAGTCCCAGAAAATCTTTCATAGTTATGATGGTTCCAAGACTTTCGACGAGAGTAGTGACAGAAAACGACTACAGGTCTAAGGCGCAGTAACCAACAAGATCGATCTAATAAAAAACAATAAGGAAAGCCCGAAATAAATAGAAAAGTTAGGATTTCATAAAACTTTCTTCTCTTTGCCGGTACTCGTTTTATACAACGTTGACCATAGTCCCACTAAAATTCCAAAATGACAAATATGCAATAGCCCACTGCTCAAACTGGTCGACGGAAAAACGTTCCAGCACCATTCTACAACGCCTAATATCAAAAGCCTAAAAATAAGCGAAAATCGGAAAATGGAAATATTGGGGAAATATCCAATTTTTACTTCAAAATGACGCTGTAACCATCGATGGACCATAGCAAGAATGGCAAAGTGTGAAAGTACCACACGTAAAATTGGTAATGAAGACTTCGACTGAACATTATTCCGATGAAATTGGACGAAAATAAGACGAAAGCGATGCCTAAAAAATTGGCGTTTTAAATTCACGTAAATCAGCAAAAATTTGCTTTTTAGTTGATATGAACTACCTCAAAATAGCGACGCAAATCAAAGAACCTTAATTTTTTAATCTGATCGATAATAGATGCCAATGACGCCTTCTGCAGATATTTCTTTTTAATCAAAAGTTTCGTATCACAAATAACGCTCGAAAATGTGCGCCCCTAGTTTTTACAACTACTAGAACTTTTTCGAATTTCATCAAATTATCGCATGCAGTCATTGAGAATAATTAGCTTTTAGCATACAGAAGAGATAAAATTCTCGCTTACTTTTAGCGTCAATATCAAAATTTCCAGCATTGCTTAGCAACGTTAATAAGCCGCCTTTTGACCTAAAAAATTCGATGAATTTCAGTCTGCTCACTAATAGAAACTAATAGTCGCTCACTTGAACCATACAGTAAAAGCAAACAGAATCAAGACCGCTAAATGACTAGCCAGTAAAATAACGTGGAATCTTTTATCGACGAATGTCGATTCAGACAAAAATCGCCAATTGACCGTCCATTCATAGAAAAAAATGCGACTAAAGTCGAAGGCGCGCCAAAAATAGCCCAACGGGTTACGGATAAGAAACGGAGCCCCAATAGAAAGCTAAAAGAGAGATCATTCATAAAATAAATCGCACAATAATTAACAATATGACACAGTAAGAAGATACAAATTGAATTTCTCCAACTTTTTCAGTAGAACTAATCCGATAACGACAAAGTCGATCGAATCTGACGTTTAGATAACTTCAAGTAACTCAAGTTTATAATAATTAAAACTTGGGTCTATTCAAATGATGTTGTAGATCTGGGAAGACAGAACAAGGTTTTCGAGATTTTCATAATAAAGATTTATTGTGTCAACGATTATTTCATTTTCAATTGTCTTGGAATACAAAAAATGCAAACAAAACCGAAGACTGGTGATGGTGTATAGCGAATCGAAATTTTCTTTTTTTTCAAGTCGTAGTCCTAACTGCTAGAGTCAATCTGAGAAAAAAGACGGTCGCTTATCCATGTAAATATATGAAGCTTCTCGGCACGTGGCATCGAGAAATTTTGGTTTTAAGTACTCTAACAATGTAAAAATGATTATGTTGACGTTTAAGGCAAAGTTGAGTATATTTTTGACTATGGAGCATGTCCGACAACTTTATCTCCAAGTTGGAATGCACAACGTTGTTTTATTTGCTTCTCGAGTTGTAAAATGCAAAAGCAATTCTTTTTAATTCTCACAACATTCGAATAACTGAAGCTTTCTACGGATTGATTAGTTGAAAGTACAAACGAAGACTTCAAGTAAGGACTAAAGGCAAGAATTTAGAGACGTTTGATCACAAGATAGCATTAAAGTAAATTCCCATGATGGTTGAGCAGATCATAATTATAAATTAATAGAAAACATTTTTTTTCCAAATGGCACTCGAAAATTCCGAATAGAAATCATTATACCACTGAATTCAATAAAATCGAAAATTCCAAGTTCCGTCATGAATTACTGATTTGAAAATGCAAATCAATAGCTCCATAAGTGATAGAAATCAATTCGAAAGAGCCCAAGATAGTTCGATTGAACGATATAATTTGGAACTTTCTCCAGATATTTAAACGTTAAAATATAAACCGAGAAATTGAGATTTATTCGTGCCCGCAGGCGTTCAATACTAGAGATGAATCGGGTACCCGGACCCGAATTAAGACCCGGTATTACCCGACCATTTTGTTGGACCCGGACCCGATATATTCAAAATTTTAACACCGGACCCGATATCCTTAATAATTTTACCCCATACTAGAGATGCATCTCTCGTTACATCGACTGTTCCGTTACCTCGACCATCCCATTACCTCGAGTGTCCCGTTAATTCGACTTAAGTTGTATATGAAAACATTGAAAATCTTATTACTGCGACTGTCCCGTTACCTCGACTGTGTTGCAACGTCACCAAAAATTACGAAGTGAAATTTACGAAATGTATCATTTTCTCACGGGCTTTCTTCAAATAATTACACCATCAATATTTGGGGAAAAATTTCGTCTAATGGTTCGTACTTCTGGTGAACTAGCCATAAAGTTTTACTTCGGATAGATAGATAAATATACAAAATGATTTGGCGCAAAAGTTTTTGAAGATCCTGGTTTTAACGTGGTAAGATTTTAAAAATATGGAATATTAATTGTATTATGACGCACACGACAAAAAAATGTCTGCTTACACACAGAAGTTAGATTGTAAGTCAAGGAAATATGTGCAGACTTGTGATATTATCAAAAAAATCCAAATTTTTCCAACGTAAAAGTCGAATTCATGATACACGTAGCGTAGTCGAGGTAAGGGGATTGAGCAAAACAGATTTTGTTTTTCATAAGAATTTATTGGTCAATATAACGAAAGTTTTACACATTAGTCGATGTGACAGGACAGTCGGGGTAATAGATTGGTAGAGGTAATGGGACAGTCGAGTCGAGGTATGGGGACGCAACGGATGTATCAGGCTCCCGGACCGGAAACAAGATGCGAAATTAACCGATTACTTTTTTGGACCCGGACCCGATGCTTTCAGAATATGCTACCCAATACATCTCTATCAAGTAATGAAGGAAAACAATCAATAGGTACCTGAACCGTTGCGCAAAGGCATAAATTTAACATTGCCTTGGTATAGCCAAGTCTGCCTATTAATAAAACCAAAAGCCCGGGTGCGAATAATAAAATATTCATTTTCACCGAGACAGCTAAACTGAAATGAGAAAAATAGAAAAAAAGTGAAGAAACAGAAAGACGAATGTACCTGTATATAATACATGCTATCGACCACCTATCTTTGATCATAAAGTACATTGACGTGTAGAATAACAGCATGGCTAACGGATCGTTAAAAAGTCTTAGAAGGCAAATGGAATGAATCCGATAAGCCGTAAAACACATAAATACTAAAGAGTAAGGAGGCACCTAAGGAAAAATACGTTCATGTATAAGTTTACCTGCATATCTAAGTCACATAGGACAACCAATAGCAATTTACAATGTAATGTAACGTATAATTTATGGTTTGAAACAGTTTCTTTAATTGAGCCGTGAAAAATAAGGATTCAGCAAAATTTGAAACTTTTTTTACTGCTGCAATCGTAAATCGCGTTGTACATCATTATCGACCTTGTCACAAATGTAACACTTACTAGTTGGCTGGCCGAATATGCTCGAGCTACAAAGAATAAAAGGAAAATATAAAACGCCGCGAAAAAATACTGAGCGCGTCGAACATTAGTCCCCAGATCGGTTAAATAATATAAAATCGTGTACAAATATAAATGACCGGCGGGGTATCTGTGAATGAAAATAAGATCAGAGATAAAAAGCAAGATCTCATATGGATATAAAAAACATTTTACACTAACGGTCCCGTCTGACCGACTAACGTCGTATAATTTAGACTTTTGTTGACCACAAATCCTTGAACCTGTTGCATATATGCGATCCAATCAATTTCAGTATCTAAAAAAATGTGTGAATTTTTTTTGAAGCAGTAGGCGAATAATCGTCAATTTTTAGCCCCGACGAGACTACACTGGAAAAACGGATGCTTTCACGAATTTTTGGAGTTTTGGGTACTTTAATATTCATATTTAAAGAAAATGCTTGAATTTTTAATTTTTTTGAAGAAAAGGATTTGAATCTCTGCACATACAAAAATCTGTACCTTACGACTTACACTTAATTTTTTGTATGACAACCATGGAAATAAAAATTTCCGCGAATATAAATATATACGACAGTGTCGAAAAATAATTTGGGTTGATAATCAAATCTTTCGAATATTGATAAAATGCTACTACTCTTCGTTTGACTCCATTACTTTGATCTTTCCTTTGAAGAAGGACTCGGTGCAGATTGTTGTTGCTGCCGATGTTCCACTTAGACATATTTTACACAATCTGAAAAATAAAGCGAATTTCACATAAGACAACTTTTTTAATTCGGTGTCTATTTTATTAGTACCCAAAAATGATTAAATATTATAGTCTTACAGCTTCAATCGCGTAAAAATAAGTTATGTTAAAAACATTTATTCATTTTCAGAAAATAATATACCGACTAATTACTCCAGAGTTTTAACATATCGGATTCTAAGGGGTGCAGCGACCCGCAAATTATCAAGCAATGTAGCGGAGGTCCCAAATCCTTATTCCTCATGTCCGATAATGAACAGCTGACAATTTTTTGATCATCCCATCCAACCCTTGCTAACGCTACGCATGCAGTCGATTCATCGACACCTGAATTTTCAACATATGTCGTAGAAATGAAACTCAAGAATCGTGCACGCGTTAAAAAATAATTTGCTGCATTCACGGATTAAATGAGTGGTGAAATTTATGAAAAATTTGAAGGTCATTTATTCACGAAATAATCTTCACATTTCCTCAAGATATAGCGATTTAAGAACTTCGAAATGAAAGCAAACCTGATTTTGATTCGCCGGCTCTTCTTCGAGCAATTTTCAACAACTGATCGGCGGCTTCTGGGGCGGTCATAAACCTGGGGGGTTCAAAAATCGGTCTTTTCCTGGAAAATGATGAAAAATCAGTGTTTAATATCGGAAACTTGACTCGAATTATGTTCTCACTTCATCATGTTTTCTATCGTTTGTTCTTTCATCTTTATATCCAACAAACACAAAGTGTGCAAGCCGCGTTCCATATTTGCAGAAATTTTTTCGAAGTAGCTATCCGGCTGCCATTCATCCGTCCAAAAAACTATCGAAACAGTTTCGCCAAAATTGTACAGCTAAATTTTATGATTTGTTGGAGACCATTACATTTAGGAGTTCAGGTGGATTTCCTAGCAAGGCATGTGAGATTGAGGACCCCAAACTTGCAAAGAATGCCTTAGAAATTATTATAGAATGGTTTGACAAAATCGCATACATTTTGAACAAAACTACGATCTTCCAGCTAGAAACATTATAATACAAAGAACATCTTGAAGTAGGGTAAATGCATCGAACCTGCAGTCCACAGCAACCAATCGCGTTCATTATTGAAGCATTGTGAACAACCTGCACTGGTATATTTTTCTCTTTAGCTCTAAGGAAAAAGTCGCTATGAGTTGTGGCTCTAAATGACAAACTGATTCAAAAAAACATGTGCATTGAGCGAAATATTGCTTGTTACCCGAATGGATCTCCTACTACCAAAAGACAAACGTCGCCTATTAATGCTTCATTTAAAATTTCATCTAAACAAAAGTAAAAGATAAATACTTCTACAATTCGTATAACAACAATTCAATTTTCTTCTACACTTTTTTCGAGAAAAGTTGGATAATACTATATCTGAAAGAGATTTGGGAAAAACGAATGTCGGATACGTTTC